>CM074802.1:22008834-22608834 GCA_037356375.1 Drosophila affinis | reverse complement strand
CAGCACTCTCTCCTCTCTCTCTCTCTCTCTCTCACTGACTCACTCACTCACTCAATCACTCTCTCTCTCGTTTTCTCAATAACTCACTCATTTTATATAGACTCAAAATTTTGAATTCCTTTAGAGCTCGACACGTTCCATATTGTCGCCTTAGTTTGTTGCGTTTTTTTTTTTGTACAGAGTGAGAGGCGGCAGCGAATTGCATTTAAAAGTAATGGATAGTGCCCCGCGAAAGTTCTGCAGAGGGTTGTGAGGGTCGTGGGCCCATTTGAAGAGATCCGACTGCTGAATGCTGACTGCTCTATGCTTTTCAGTTGTGTTTCTTAGTCGAAAATGAAGTCGAGCGATTGCTTTCTTTTTAAAAATTGTATTTTATTTGTAATTTTATTGTCATGAACCATTCGTATTACGTTTATTTACGTTTATGTTTATGTTTAAATATATATACTCTAGTTTAAGGCGCGTCTGCAGTTCAATTTCCCCGCAGAATTAGTTCAGAAATTGAACTGCATACGCCAATCCCCCAACCACAAACCCAAACCCAACCCCAGAAAAATAAAATAATAATGTGTATAAAATCAACATGTGACATTTTTGTTTCTGTCTTTTTGTGTTAAAACTATAAAAGGTTTTGCTTTCCATTTGTTTTTTTTGAGTTGAATTCCTTTCCCCAGAAAATCCTTCAAGCCCCCATATCATTACAAAAGTCTGATAGGATCGCAGCGGAGCGCAGACTTTAAAACTATGAGACTGTACCCCGACTACAGGGCCTTAGAAATAGAAGCTGAAACGAAAAAGTTACTAAGATTGGAATCGGAATTGGAATTTCGAATGCATTTAAATGAACGATATTAAGGAAAAATCATTCTTATCTTTTATATATATCTTATGTACCATAGATATAAGTTTTAACTAAAGTCTGATTAAATGTGAAATTAATTTGCACCAAAATTGTTGTACATATTTCTTGAGGTGGAGGTGGAGGAGAAGATGGGCGATGAGGTTCGTATCGCTGGACCCATAAAGACACCCACCGAACCTGAATCAGATTTTGTATTAGCATTCGCGTTGAGATTTGCATATGATTTGGTTTACATATGTTCCATGGTTTTATGGATTAGGGTCTCTTAATGGAACATGGAGATGTACAAGTATGCAGATTGGTTGGTAGCCATTGTCCCACTCGGACAAATGGAAATATTTTTACTTTGTTTTATTTTATTCATAATTTAACAAGTTTCTTGTTAATGTTGAGGCTGTTTTTTTCTCGATATTTCTGGCTTTCACAGGCAACCGATCATTAAAATGTATCTTCAATCTCTGCATCTGTGTAGCTTTTTTTTGGCAGCTGACATTTTGTAGTTCAAGGTAAGTTGGCCAGTTGGCCATTCGCAGCCAGGTGTGGAGATGGAGTGGCGTTAAGGCCAACTAATTAGCATGGCTAAACGTCCAAGTGCAGGCCACGCCCCTGACTTTTGGCAGCATCTGGCTGCAGAACATCTGCAAAAGTTTGAAGATTAATTATCGCAAAGCCTAGCTTTGTCACCCATAAACCGTCATCGCTTATCACCCAGCAACCTCCTGACCAGCATCATCATCGCCAGCACTCCTCCAACCATTACACACACCATTCACCTAATCAGTTCAAGGCCGCGACGAACCCACGAAATATGCATAAATATTTCTGGCGTTTCTTCTTCTGTTTTTACAGCTTTTTAATTTTGTGTCATCGTATACTCAGGCGTAGCCACAGCGACAGCCACAGCCACAGCCAAAGCCACGCCGTCATCGCATGGCAAGGCACATGGTGACTATCATCGCATCGGCGATGCCCTGCGTTATTTAACTTAACAACACAACACAACAGGAAAATAAGAAGGATGGTTTTAGAGAGCTGTCCTGAAGATATTGGCAATTCTGAATGTTTTTAAAAAGGGGTCAGAGTTTTCCCCATCTCTTGTACACGGAAATCATACTTGCGAAGTGATTCGGAAAATCCATTAGCTATAAGTACAAACGTGTATCAGTGATACATTAATCACGATACATATAATATTAAGTTATATTATTGGAATCTACATTCTACACACTTATTATTTGTTTGTCTATTAAATATATTAAAACTTTAAGGGCAAAGACCAAGTAAAATAGCTTTTGCAAAAATGAATAAACTTAGTAAGAATATGCATTTTTACAGCTTTGAGTGGTTTCAGATAGACAGAGATTCTTTCAAGAACTGCTATTCCTAAACTGATTTTTATTATTTTCATCATTCTGAGATCAATTGAAACAGATTAAGGAATAAGAACTTATTTTCATCAATCAATAATGTCTAACGATTTTCATTATTATTTTTGTTATTTATCGTTTAAATAGAGAACTCGTCAATAGTATACTCGTACTCGTCGTGCATGATTTATGTTCAAGAGATATTCAGCTCTACTACCATGTCTGTCTGTCCGACCGTCCGTCTGTCCGTCCGTCCGTCTTCATTAGCGCCTAGATCTCTCTCCTAGCTGGCGCAACCATGTTTTGTATCCAGTCTCCTTTACAATCACACCACTACAAGTGTATTTCAAAATTTCGCCCCGCCCCTTTCCGCCCACACAAAGGACGAATCAGAATCAGAATCATAGAGAATGACCATTTCTATCAGAGTGTTGAACCTGGATCAGATCGGATTATTAATATAGCCATAATAAAGAACCCTATTTCGAAAGTCAACGTTCCCTCTCGCTCTCTCTCACACGCAACCCCGTTTGCTTTACGCGTTCGATCAAATGCAACCAATCTTTCTATCCAAGCTCCTGTGATATTACTTCACTACAATTGTATTTCAAAATTATGACACGACCCCCCAAAGGACGAAAATCTGTGGAATCCACAATTTTAAAGATAAAAGAAAACCAAAAACGCAGAATCATGGAAAATAACCTTATCTACTAGATTGCCGAATCTTGATTAGGTCGAACTACCATTATAGCCAGAAGAAACAAATTTAACTTACTCATTCCCTCTCTCTCTGTCGCACACACTACCACGTCTCGTATGTGTACATGTACATGTAGAAATATAGAAGCTGATGTGAAAATTATATGTAATCAAAATGGAATAAGATAACATTTATATTATTCCATTTCGACCAAAATTTAATTCGTCCCCTTTTGCGAAAATATAATAAATTACATAAATCATAAGATCACATATATTCTGACTGAGTACCGTGTATAAAGTAGAGCTCACAATGTTCCTTCCTGTTTTATTATTATGCTTAACACACTAGACATTTTACAAATTGTAACGATCCGGGCTAGATAGTATCGACGCTAATAGGACGCACGCTTATGATCCCGGCTGGGGCTCGTCGGCAATTGGGTGGTGTTCTGGTCCTATTCGCGCCGGGTGCCTATACTCATTATAAATTTCGGTTAGAAGGTGCGTGCAGCGACGAAAGTTTTAACGACACCGACAACATGACCTCACAAGAGGATTCCCCCTCTCCCCTCTGCCCTGCTTGAAAACGCTGGTTCCCCGCCTCAGGTGTCATGGAGGACGGATCACCCTCCCTTCCTTGGTCACTCCTATATCTCCGGCATGATGGCTGGAATGACCCCTCAGCGTTTCTAGACGCCTCCTAGGGACCTTCTGCTAGCCAAAGGCAAAAAAAAACGGGAATTTAAAACATTATAAAATTTATTCTACTCGCCAGAAAAATGTTGTTCGCTACCTATGTTTGACATTAAAAATAACAAAAAAACCCCTATACAAAAAGGACTGGATAGGACTGCATACACAAATATATATATAAATAAATAAATAAATAAATACAATGAATACAATGATAGGCTAAAGAAAGCGACAGAAAACAGTGCGTGACCGAATCGAGAGAACTCGCTTCGCTCTCGGCCGCGCCGACTCAAAGAGTAGGGGCCAATCTCTCCTCCACCTTCTCCCTTCTACTTCGTTCGCTACAACATGGGGAAGCCGATTCCCTCTTTTGGTATGAATTTGCTACTTGATTTGATTAGAACGGCTCTCTCGCCAAAAATAACACTCACCCGTAAATCCACCGACGAAAGCGCTTTCTCGATGCGATCCGGAGCTGTGAGGAGGCGTTAATTAAGTGTGAATCTTAAGCATTAATCTGAGGGATTAGAGAGTTGCCCCGCCCATCTAAGATGCCTTATCTGCGACTACTTTCCTGTGCTTTACTCGCCTCTCCCCGTTTAGTGGCCTCTCTTACAATCTACCGTATAACTATAAATAAATTGCTTGGATTTGTATGCTTAAGCCTAAAACATATACGACTACTGATCTTATACTTCTATTTTTTCCTTTTTTTTTCTCTTTTTTCTTTCTTTTTCTGTACTTCTTCCCCCGTTTGGTTGCTTCCCTTCCCGTTCAAACCAAAAAAAAACCCCAGGCGGCTCCCGCGCCCACTGTTTCCGACTAGCCGTCAGCAAAAGCCGACGCCGACGCTGTCTCCCAGCGCTCCGCTGCCAAGCCAAAACTCTCGCTCTCCTGCTGCTTCCGCTCAGGACGCAAGCAAATCCCCTGCGCCCCTTTCAGGCTGCCCTTTTAGCTCTTCCGGGGCACGGATCGCGTACTCTGGTTTCCTCCGGCTGCGTTCCTCGAGTAACCACCCCAGCTACGGCGATCGCACGGGCCTCTCTGCCTTCGCCGTCCGGCGAAAATCGCGCAGAATGCTCCGCAACTCCAGAGCCCTGTTGGAGAAAACACTAGTACTCCTATTCTGGAAATCCCCCGCACGCGTACTTACTCGGGAACTAAGTATAATCTTGCTCATAAAAAAAATCACTTGCGACTCTCGTACTTTTTTCCCTTTTTTCTTTTCACTAGTATAAAGTGGAGAGTGAACCCAAGCTATCGGGTCGAGCGCCAACAGGAAAAGAGGCGGCAAATCCACCTCGACGCCAGCGGGAACCCTTGGGCCGTCTCCAAACGATGGAATACACCCCTGCAGGTTGACATTTCCCACTGTTAATCACCCTGGCCTTTCTTTGCCCCTTGACCTGACCCCGCCGACCTAACGCCCAGATGGCGCTTCCCCTGAAACACATCTCGCCCGGGGTGACAACCAGATGGCGCTACCTGTCGCTTCAATAGCTGGATCCAAGCGTTACAAATACCCCCCGCCAAAGATCGGACTTGGGGCTACCCACAAGTCGGATCCAGACAGCGCGGATCAGCTACTGCTTCAGGTCTTTCGCGTGATACCGCCCACAAGGCCTTCCTTGCAGGTCCTCCAATTCATAATACGCATTCCCAATCCTTGCGCTTATCCTGGCCTTTACATAGGCTGGGCCCAGTTTCGCACTATAGCCAGCCTGGAAATTGCTCTGCTTAAAATTCCTTCGGAACACCTCTTGACCAACTTGATACGCGACATCCCTTGCTCTCAAATTATAATTCGTCTCATTCTTCGTCCTTTGCTTCTCCATTACCGCCAGAGCCTTGCTACGCACCAACTCTAACGAATCCTCCTTTGAGAATACCAGGGATCTGTCTTCCAACAACCGGAGTGCTCTCAGCACCTTATATGTTTCCCCCGAGCTGATGAACTGCTGCCCGAACACCATATAATAAGGTGAAGTGCCCAGGCTGGTATGGACCGCAGTTCTCAAGGCGCAGCAGATGCTACTCAACTCCTCATCCCAATTCTTCTGGTCCGCCCTTACATAGGACCGAATGGCTGCAACTACCGAACGATTCACTCGCTCCGACGCATTTGATTGAGGAGAGTACAAAGCCGTGGCTGTGTGCGATATCTTGTGCCCCCTGAGAAACTTCTGAAAGGCTTCCGACTTAAACTGTGAACCATTATCAGATATCACCGTCTCCGGAAAGCCAAAGGTATGAAACAGATCCTCCTGAAGATACCTGATCACGATGTCCGCAGTTAGTTTTTTTACTGCCTTCAGAAAAACGAACTTTGAATAGTGGTCCAGCACTATAAAAATGCCAATGTGACCACTTTTAGAGCGCGGATACGGGCCTAGAAAGTCCACGTACAGCCTCTGGAAAAATCTTTGCGACTCCGGTGCCACGCCCATTGGGGGACGCTGAATAGCGTTCGGCGCCTTAGTTGACTTACAAGTGTCGCACGCGAGTACATATGCCTTCACATCCTTAACTAGGCTCGGCCAATACAAAAACTGGCGCACCCTCTCCAGAGTCTTGTGAACTCCTCCGTGTGAGGCTAATGGGTGGTCGTGAGCATTAGCCAAGGCTTCTGCCACCATACTCGCGGGGATCCATAACTTCCAAATGAAGCTGTCATTTAGAGTATCGCCAGTAGCATATCCGCACTTTCTATATATAAAGCCATCGACCACCTTCAGATCAGGCAACTTTTCTTTATTAGCTTCTATTCTGCTTACAAGCTCCACATACTCGCCTGACTTAAAAGCTGGCGACTCGAGATCAACCAACTGGCTATAACTAACGGCAGCCAAATCTTCTTCATTTACTCTGGACAGGGCATCGGGAACAACATTTAGACGCCCACTTCGGTGTTCTATCTTGAACTTAAAACCTTGTAGTTTCAGGGCCCATCTAGCTAATCGTGAATGAAGGTCCGACTGAGTCATGAGCCATCTTAGTGAAGCATGGTCAGTAATCACCGTGAACTCATGACCTTCAATGTAAGCCCTAAATCGATTGATACACACGATCGCCGCCAGGCACTCCTGCTCCGTCACCGAATAATTCCTTTGTGCCTTATTCAGCTTTTTGGACACAAACGCTATCGGAAACTCGTCACCCTCTGGAGTTTTCTGAACTAAAACCCCGCCAACGCCTGACTTACTGGCATCGCAATGCACAAAAAAGGGTTGGTTAAAGTCAGGACTACGAAGAACTGGTGCAGAGCACAACTTGCTTTTAAGCTCCTCGAACGCGGCCCTTCCCTCTGGAGTCATAACAAACCTGCGCTTGGGTTTAAGCAAATCCGAGAGCGGAGCCGCTATTGATGCGAAGTTCGCTATGAACTTACGATACCATCCGACCATTCCCAGGAATCTCCGTAAGGCTTTCAGAGAGTTCGGCTCTGGAAAGCCCACCATAGCCGAGACTTTATCGGGATCGGTTCGAATGACGCCTTCACCGACTATATGACCAAGATATCTCACCGATCGCATACAAAATTTGCTCTTTTCTACATTGAGTGTTAATCCGGCCAATCGAACCTGCTGCGCTATTATTCTCAACACCCTTAGATGCGCTTCAAAGCTCTCGGAGACTATTAGCAAATCGTCCAGATAGACGAAGACTTCGTTGCGAAGTTCCGCAGGAATCACTTTATCCATCAATCTGGTCATGGTTTGCGATGCGTTGGTGAGTCCAAACGGCATAACCTTAAATTGATACAGCGGCTTGCCAGGGATGGTAAATGCTGTCTTATCTCGCGACTCTGGATCCAAAGGTATCTGCCAGTAAGCATCCTTGAGATCCAGACTCGAGATAAACATGGCTCTGGGGAGGCGACTTAATATGCCGTCTATTTGGGGCAACGGATAAGCATCCCTTCGTGTGACCTCATTGACTTTTCGGCTGTCAAGGCAGAGTCTAACCTTTCCTGGTTTCTGGACTAGCACCACTGGAGAAGACCAGGCGCTGTCGGACTCTTCGATAACTCCTAGCTTGAGCATCCTATCTACCTCAGCATACAGTAGTTTTTCTACCGCCGGTGACACGGGAAAGTGACGCTGCTTTACCGGCTTCGCATCGCCTGCATCAATGGAATGTGACAAGATCGAGGTTTTCCCTAAGCCTGACACTGCAAATGATGGAAAATCCGAGACAACTTTCTGCAATTCTTCCCTCTGGTACGCCGTTAGCTCATGTGATTCCTGATCCACTTCTGCCACTTGCATCACCGGAGGTAGCAAATCGAATGTGGACCAAAAATCGATTCCCAGATACAAATCCTGGCTAAGCGAAGGAATAATATATAAATCCAACTCCTTTACAACATTGTTATAGGAGACCGGAGCCTTCAATCGACCTAGAACCTCCTGCCGACTACCATCTGCCGTATGGGCCACTGTAATGCCTCGCTTAAATGGGATTCTACTGGTGATTATCCGCTTCGCCAGACTCCCCCCCATAACGCTCATTGATGCACCCGTATCCAACAACCCTAACACTTCTTGCTCGAAAACTTTTACCTCCGCATAAGGCCGTTTGTCGAATTCCTTATACCGAATGGCGTTTATGGACTTAGCGGCTTTCCAAAAAGCCCTCATTCGTTTTGAGTGTCTTGAGTTGGATTTCTGCCGGCTCAGTCTGACCGCAGTGTCGCCCTCTGAACTACCCCTACTATAGTTAGACCAAGATTTACTTTCTAAATTGCTGACAGCCTGCCCTGTATTCTTACTATCTATGGCTACCTGATGCTGAGCTCTTACTGGCTCGCGTCGGGATTCGCGGGTTTCTGGCGACGCACACACGGAAGCTGACGAGGCTGTGTGTTCGCCCTGGCGTTTTTTTGCTGGCATTTTTCGCAAGCCGGTTTGTAAATATTTGGGATGCCACACCCATAGCAAAAGATTTTTCGCTTGGCTTCGCAATCTTGGTAGCGATGCCCTTCTTTATGGCAGTTCCAGCATACCAAAGCTAATGCCCCTATCTCGGCTTCGCCCTCCCCTTCGGAAAACTCAGTGGCATCATCGGACATAGGCTCCTCTAACAACTCCGCTACTTGCCTACGAAAAGGCACATTTCTCTGATACCCGTAGCTCCGTCTTACATCCTCCAGGAAACTCTCCCTGCGTCTGCATATCTCCCGCAGTTCTCCGACCGATTTGACATCTATATTGAGCAATTCATGCCGGACTTCGGGTCTCAGATTCCTTCGCAAAATCTCGACTACCGTTTTCTCGCCCAAAGGAGACTCTAAGCTGTCCATCAGCTGCACAATCGCATCATAGAAGCTGTCGAAACCTTCCTTCTCTTTCTGCTTCCGGTCCCTGATCGCCTCTCGGATGTCTACATCGGTCCGCGTATCACGGAACTGCTGCCTTAAAGCCTGGCACAGCGCATCCCATAGTACCACTACCACCGATTTGTGAAATCTCCAATAGAACTCGCGAGCCTTCCCATCAAAGAGAACACTAGCATTGCTACATAACAATGCAAAGTTACTCTCTAGAGTGGAGTGGGTCAGCGCTTCGACTCGGTAGATAAAATTATCAACGCTTATTCCATCCGTGCTGCCGCTAAATCGTAATTTCCAACCATTCATGATATGGCTGACTTTGTCCGGCCTTTGGGACAGGTCTGAGGCTGAACTCCTACTTGGAGTGTCTCTTCCCTCCCTGTAACATCCTGCCGATGCCCGCCTATCACCCGATACCTGACCCTGCGAACCATGGCCCGGAGTCAAGTTCCGAAGAGGTTGGTCTTGATTTGGAAGTTGAAAGTGGGCAGCAATATTGGACTGGATTAGCTGACCCATCCGTTCCGACAACTGGGCTACGAGATCATCCTGCATGGCCCGTACTGCTTGGGTAACCATGGTCGAAATACTTCCGCCATCCACCGGAACTGAACCTTTTGCCGTTCCCGCTGCCGGGGTGCCGGAAGCCTTTTCCATATTTCCCCCCGTAGGTTTAGCGGATTGTGTACCCGAGCCCGAGGCACCACCCTGCACCTCAAACGCGACTTTTCCGCAGGTGGGACATTTCGTGCTGTCCTTCGCATAGGCTGAAATACAGGCTCTGTGGAACTGGTGGCCACACCTAGAGGTTTTGTATAACTGCAGGGAGCCAAACTCTTCCCCACACAGAATGCAAATGCTCACATCTACTTCTCCTTCCTGCATTGTGCCGCCGTTCTTCTCGATAAATTTGCCAGCTGATAAACCTCCGAAATTTCTTCCCAACACCTGTTTGTGTCTTTCTTTTCTTTTTCTTTTTCTTTCCCTGCTGAACAATAGCCTACCCACCGGGTCAACGAACCTCGAGCGCCCTACCAGCTGATCCGCTCAAAGCCACTTAAAAATCTTTGCTGCAAGCTGGGTAATTTTCGAAATGTAAACAGACACCCGATAACCTATGCCAAATTCTGACTAACATGCAATTATCTAAAGTAAAAAAACTAAAATAAATAATAAAGTAGAAGTACAAATTTACGATAACCCAAAAGAAATTATAAAACATTTATTTGCCTTCAAGCATAGCTTCTTTTCCCTAAAAGCAATCTCAACAGAACAGCGAACCTATGAGGAAAGGGAAATAACGAAACTAAAGTACCGCTGCTTTTGCAATGCTATTCCGCGCTCTCTAAAACGCCCAAACATCTCATTGCTCTGAGCGCTGCGCTGACCCGCAATGCAACAACAACGACGGCAAGCATAAAAGAGCGTAAATTAAAACCAAACTGTTTCGTCTTCTCCTCTTTCCTGCTCACTCTAACTTCTGCGGACAGTTGTACTGCTTTTCCATCACCCGTGGCCAGCCAAACTCTCCCTTTAACGGAGCTTGCTCTGTATTTCCAAGCGCTTGATGTGAAGCTCTGCCGCGTACCTATTGCAAAACATGGATGGAGCCTTGCTAAAACTTGTTATCCGTGGTCAGGGTAGAATTATCTCAATACTTCTTCCCTGCATTTCCAAGCGTCTAACTGGCTGGGCTACGGACTCCATTACTGTAGAGTATATGAGCGTCTACTGCAAGCACAATCTCAGCTGTGGCTTGTCGATTGCTGCTTACAGCTTCTCGACAATTAATCCTATGCAGCTGACTTGTGAACTTACAGCCGACTAGGAAGGTCGGCTTTCCGACTTAGATGCTGCAGCAACCGTGGCTTGAGAATAAACGAATAAACATACGTGCCTTCCTCAGCCCACTACGCTTCTAGTTAGCCAGAAAGCCGAACCAGTGTGTTGATGTGTGTGATCATGATATATTTTGTTTTTGCTGGCCGCATCGGGATGCAGTTCTGCAAGAAAATATTTCGGTCCCATTGTTGGGCGCCACTAACTTTTATAATAATGATATTAATAATTACTTATAACTGTAACGATCCGGGCTAGATAGTATCGACGCTAATAGGACGCACGCTTATGATCCCGGCTGGGGCTCGTCGGCAATTGGGTGGTGTTCTGGTCCTATTCGCGCCGGGTGCCTATACTCATTATAAATTTCGGTTAGAAGGTGCGTGCAGCGACGAAAGTTTTAACGACACCGACAACATGACCTCACAAGAGGATTCCCCCTCTCCCCTCTGCCCTGCTTGAAAACGCTGGTTCCCCGCCTCAGGTGTCATGGAGGACGGATCACCCTCCCTTCCTTGGTCACTCCTATATCTCCGGCATGATGGCTGGAATGACCCCTCAGCGTTTCTAGACGCCTCCTAGGGACCTTCTGCTAGCCGAAGGCAAAAAAAAACGGGAATTTAAAACATTATAAAATTTATTCTACTCGCCAGAAAAATGTTGTTCGCTACCTATGTTTGACATTAAAAATAACAAAAAAACCCCCATACAAAAAGGACAGGATAGGACTGCATACACAAATATATATATAAATAAATAAATAAATAAATACAATGAATACAATGATAGGCTAAAGAAAGCGACAGAAAACAGTGCGTGACCGAATCGAGAGAACTCGCTTCGCTCTCGGCCGCGCCGACTCAAAGAGTAGGGGCCAATCTCTCCTCCACCTTCTCCCTTCTACTTCGTTCGCTACAACATGGGGAAGCCGATTCCCTCTTTTGGTATGAATTTGCTACTTGATTTGATTAGAACGGCTCTCTCGCCAAAAATAACACTCACCCGTAAATCCACCGACGAAAGCGCTTTCTCGATGCGATCCGGAGCTGTGAGGAGGCGTTAATTAAGTGTGAATCTTAAGCATTAATCTGAGGGATTAGAGAGTTGCCCCGCCCATCTAAGATGCCTTATCTGCGACTACTTTCCTGTGCTTTACTCGCCTCTCCCCGTTTAGTGGCCTCTCTTACAATCTACCGTATAACTATAAATAAATTGCTTGGATTTGTATGCTTAAGCCTAAAACATATACGACTACTGATCTTATACTTCTATTTTTTCCTTTTTTTTTCTCTTTTTTCTTTCTTTTTCTGTACTTCTTCCCCCGTTTGGTTGCTTCCCTTCCCGTTCAAACCAAAAAAAAACCCCAGGCGGCTCCCGCGCCCACTGTTTCCGACTAGCCGTCAGCAAAAGCCGACGCCGACGCTGTCTCCCAGCGCTCCGCTGCCAAGCCAAAACTCTCGCTCTCCTGCTGCTTCCGCTCAGGACGCAAGCAAATCCCCTGCGCCCCTTTCAGGCTGCCCTTTTAGCTCTTCCGGGGCACGGATCGCGTACTCTGGTTTCCTCCGGCTGCGTTCCTCGAGTAACCACCCCAGCTACGGCGATCGCACGGGCCTCTCTGCCTTCGCCGTCCGGCGAAAATCGCGCAGAATGCTCCGCAACTCCAGAGCCCTGTTGGAGAAAACACTAGTACTCCTATTCTGGAAATCCCCCGCACGCGTACTTACTCGGGAACTAAGTATAATCTTGCACATAAAAAAAATCACTTGCGACTCTCGTACTTTTTTCCCTTTTTTCTTTTCACTAGTATAAAGTGGAGAGTGAACCCAAGCTATCGGGTCGAGCGCCAACAGGAAAAGAGGCGGCAAATCCACCTCGACGCCAGCGGGAACCCTTGGGCCGTCTCCAAACGATGGAATACACCCCTGCAGGTTGACATTTCCCACTGTTAATCACCCTGGCCTTTCTTTGCCCCTTGACCTGACCCCGCCGACCTAACGCCCAGATGGCGCTTCCCCTGAAACACATCTCGCCCGGGGTGACAACCAGATGGCGCTACCTGTCGCTTCAATAGCTGGATCCAAGCGTTACAAAATAAAGTGTTTTCACCTACATTTTTAGTCGCATTTTTGCTGAAATGTTACCTCCTTGATACAATGAAATGCAATTACACTTAGAAATGTTGCCCCTATCTGCCCCTACATCAATTAAAAACTGACAACTGATGCAAACAGAACCAATGGTGACTATATGAACATGTATTGATTGTTAAAATTTTCACTTTTAAATTGTAAGATACAGAATTCGTTGTGAGGAGATCGAAAATGCATGAGCATTCGAGTTACGGGCGTAGAAAAAATCGTTGTAAGGAAATATTCGAAGAGGAATATAAGGAAATTCGTTATAAAGAGATGAAATCGTGCTGAAGATTGAAAACTTTGTTGTACGGAAGTTCGTAAAAGAGAAGTGCGACTGTATATTTCATATTTAAATTAAATGCATTTCCTATAAGTTTAATATATGTATTATATTTATATTAAATATGAGCCTATGAAAAAGTATGTTTAATACGTACTCGTACATATGTGTATTTACATCAAATTCTATTAATTCTATTCTATTAATTTCATATTTAATTTCACTATGTTTGTTTTAGAGACCTGCATGAACAGCGAATCGAATCGATTCCGTGGGATTCGGTAACTAATTGGTATTTGGTATTCGCTGGGTTCGTTCAGTTAGAATTAGCGTCTCAGCTTTCCAATTTCATTGAATCACTAGCCCAAATCGGACTGAGCGAGCAGATATCATCATTTTTACTGTGTCAGATCCGGAAAATTCCGATTTTGCTTCTCGCTCACTCTCTATTTTATTTTTTGACAGAGAGAACACACATCAACAACACACAAATAATCTCGTTGTTTTACTTTCCTTCTGCCTGAAAATCATTTTTGGGGGTAGTATTTCAGAGACATGCGAACAAAACTAGCTGTTTTAAATCCGCAGTCGCATTCGGGTTTTAGTGATTGTACTGATCCGAATCTGACTGAAGGAACGATTCGTTTTATGAATGCTGTGGATAGCTCTTCTGTGGGCTCTAGCCTGTATTTAGCAATCCGAATATTAATATGGGTGCGTTTTTTTGCTCTGCCGTTTTTCTCTGAGTATAGCAATACGAAACCAATTTCTGCCAAGTGTTAGTTGGGATTGATTGGGGACTTAATGCATTTGACCTATCTCCTTCTTTATAGGATCAGGATGTCCCAGCTTCACTGCTCCTGAGTTACTCTTTACCATTGTATCTTTTGGATGATTTTACATGAAGATTTACATGCGGAGCAGATGGGCCTCTCGTTGCAAAGCTGAGACGAGACGGTGACGGGGCTTGGTCTTGATATCGGGATTTACCAGATCTGCTGTAGCTGCGGCTGTGACAGGCTCTGCCTTAAGTCGAGGCGACATCAGCCAAAAATCCAAAACAACAATTGGCCTAAAATCAATAAATTAATTAATAAAATATACAAATTGCAAACCTCGCCTCAACCTCACCTAACTGCTGCCAGCGCCACAGTCGCAGTCGCAGTACTACCCGCTGCCGAGATTGGGTTTCTTTGGTTGGTTTTCGTATTGGATTGGATTGGAATCGGACAAAACCTGTCATAAGCAAAGCCACCAGCCCCAGCCTGGCAACGATGTCGCCGTGACAAATTGGCTGTGAATCCAGCCGAAGCATAAGGCCCGGAAAAAAACCAGAAGTGCTCCTGCACTCTTTGCATATTTACACAGGCCAGACCCAGCCACAGTTCCAGCCCCAGCCCCAGCCCCAGTCCCAGTGGCAGACCCAGCCATCGTAGCATAGATCCGGGGTGGCGGTGGCGGTTGCTGGTTGGTGGCGGAGGCGGAGGTGGCGGCACAGTTGGTTGGCTAGGGCGGTCTGAACCTGTTGTTGACCAGGCTAAGTCACAACTCTGGCTGGCGCAGCAGTCTCCAGTCTCGGCCAACGCCGCTGTTGACGTCGCTGCCATAAAATATTGGATGGCCGTAGGTTAACTTTGTGCACACGGCATAAGTAACGTTCAGTCTGCCTCTAGAAGTCGATCGTGATCGTGTGGCCCAGCCAGTTCCGCTCAAGCTCGAACCAACTCCACTCTTGTGCCTCTTTTTCTGCCTGTGCCAGTGTCTATCTATCTGTCGTCTGTCATCCATCGTCCGTCTACCGTCGTTCGCAGCTCCATTTACATCAACTCGTCAAATATTTTTTTTTCTAGTTTAAAACGTGCGCGTTTTGAATTCTTTTTCTTGGTTTCAAATAACTTGGACAAGTTCAATCTTTGTACGAAAGCACACACTCACACACACACACACACACAAACCAAGACATAATGAAGTACTTCAACATGTGAGTGATTCATCAATATACAATATAATAGTACTCGTACCATCTATAAGTACATATATTTATACATTTTTAAGTTTCAACTGTGCCTCCAAAATTGCCAGAGACTTTGTTCTAAAAACCTATTTGTGTAAATCAGTGATAGCTCTCGTACCATCGTTGCTGCAGAGCTTCCTTAAAAAATAGCTTCGACCCCTAGAAAACCTATTGCTTGGCTCAGACTTGGCTACGATTTGTAGAGACTGGCCTGACTCTAAACCTTTTTGGGACACGACTGACTGCCGCTTAAAGACCGACTAAATGCAGGTGTAAGAAACTGTAAGCCTGACAGTCAGACAGACATACGAACGGACAGTCTTGGTTCGACTTATTTCCACTTTGAACTTTAACACGACACCGAGACGAGACTACTTGATGAGACGAGACTGCAACTCAAACTCAAACTGAAGCTTAAACTGGAACTGAAATTGAAACTAAAACGTTGAAATCGAAGACGAAAATGCCACAGTCTCATTACGATGATGATGATCATGTGGCACGAACAAAGCTGATGCTGATGAAGTTGTCACGGGATGGCTGACTTGGATGGCATTTGCCGGCAAATAATTCGCACAAAGAAATGGCAAAAGTTAAGTACCCACAGACGGCAGTTTCTCTGCTAAAGGCAAAGCCATGATGGATGGCTGATCTCAGGGGGGGAACTTCTTGACTGACTCAAGCGGCTCAAACGGTGTCTTGTCTCATTCGGAGACGGAATTTAAGTTTGGATTCGGATTTGAGTGCGAACGCGAAACAGAGTCCGAAACAGAGTTGATTATAAGAAATGTTTCAAGGTCGTCGACAGCTGATGCTGCTTTTGCCGTTTACCCGTTTACCGTTGTGTTTTGCTCCTGCTTCTTCTTTATGGTTTTTGTTGCAATAGGTTGCAGTTTAACTTGCTGGCACACAACAAATTAAGAATATTGGATTAATTATAAGACGTTTGTTGTTGCTGGTGGTTGTTGCTAATGGTTGCTGCTAATGGTTGTTGCTAGTGATTGTTGCTAGTGGTTTTCTTGTCTTATAAATTAACGGTTGCATTTTTAATGCGAGCTGACAGACACACACACCCACACACATTCGCTCGGGCAGATACACAGACACTGCGCATGCCTGCATCTGCATACATTTCTCGATAAATATATGCATGTGCAATATACTACATACTGCATATGTACATACATATGTATGTACATATGTGTGCATGTATTTGTATGAAATATATGAGTTAATCGCTGAGTTAGTTGTATTGGGGAATTAATCACTCGTGCAGCAGCAACATTGGCTGGACAGAGATAGATAGAGAGAGGGAGAGAGAGGTGGACAACAAGCAAGCGCCAGTTTGACGCAAAGATCAGGATTTTAGTTTAGTTTTGGTTTCGTTTCATTTTGTTGGTTTTCTTGTCATTTCATTCGCTCGGATTATGCAATTTTGTATTTTAATATCGTAAATAATACATGAGGAAATTGTACGGATTGAGATCATAGCCTACTACAATACACATATATGTACATATGTGTATGTACATTATGTATGTTTCATTTTGATATGTATTCAAGGGTTTCCCATCTCAAATTGTCAATTGAATTCAATGTAATTCAATTCAATGTAAGCCAAAGTACAAATCAAAAGACTCTGAAGGGAACAAACTTGCAGTACACTGCCCCAAATTGGCATGAAGCCAGGGGGCAGAAAAGAACAGCAACAACAACCATTCCTATAGCCAAACACGTACATATGTATGTACATATGTATTTATTTGCATGTACATGCAAGTATCTGTGTACTTATGCACATATGTACATACCTAAATATGAGGTACGCCGTCAGACACAATGCACCGTTATTGAACACACTTACTGTAAGCCACTTTACTGTAATTCCACATTGAATACCAATTTCAATTCGAGTTCGAGTTCGGTGTCGAATGTGCACGTTTTTAAGCAAATCCGCCCCTTCCCCCCATCCGCCATATGGTGGTAGGTGGGAGGTTTTAGAGGGAGTGGAATGAGGGCACGAGGGTAATTAGAAAACGTGCATGGGATAGGCTGTTGAGTATGAATAACTGGGGCAAGTGTCGCCTCCGATGCTGATATGGTGACGTCGAAGAACACTTTAGCACGAAAAGAATGGATTGGCCAGCGGGAACCAGAATTTGCTGGAACTTCAAGATCAACCTCAAGCCCCATTTGGATATCCGCAGTGACGCCATCGCATTGAACTATTCTGCCAAAATGATCAACAAATCTTTGCAAAAACCAGAAGAAAAATATGAGACTTGTCAAAGAAGAAGAAGAAGGAACAGCATAAAGATGAAATGAAACGAAATACATATATTAAAAGTCAAACCACTTTGTTGTATCCATGCTCTTTGAAAAAGCGTTAATGAAGATGATACTGCATTAAACAAGTGGTTCCGCCTACCCCCATACGAAATTCTCGACTCCAGCTTGAAGCGATGCTTATCACAAATTGGCAAATATTTTCGGCGGATTATATAACTGGTTGAGAGCTTAAAGGTGTCAAAAACAGTTTACACAAATACAATTCACAATACGCCATTTGGGGGCAGGGAGCTAGAAATGGTTGGTCTCCTCGGGATACGGCTCTGTATTTTGTATGTATTTTTAGGGGCGGATTGGATGGGACTGAGATTGTTGTGTTCCCTCTCGTTGGATCATGCAAAACCGGTTCCGTTGCGAAGAAGCCCTGGCCGAAGTCAAATGTCAGCACCGGTGCAGGAGTGGTTTGCGATTGCGAAGCAAAGCGAAGAAGTTACAGATTCCAAGCACGTACACACAACTATATATGTATACATATGTACATATTAATGTAGGAATGTATGTGTGTGTAAGAGAGTGGAAAGCCAACGCCTTTCACCTTTGCCGTTGTATAATTTGACCTTTTGACTTTTGTCTTTATCTGCATCTCAAACGATGGATGACTCTAATACATACATATTTGGGATTGGTACTGTGACTGAAACTCGAATGCGTAGATGACACTTATTGTTGTAAATGCAATTGGAGAGGGCAAAAAAACAAAAACAAAAGACACAAAGCTTTGAAGAAGCTAAAAATAAAGCTTGGCTGTGAAATGCCTTTGGCTTGCACACACATTTTACCGTTATTGGCCAACTGCAATGTGCGCACTTAAATTGATTCTGGCGGGGCACTAGCGCTTAACTGGTTTTCTTTTTTTTCCCATTTTGTTGGTGCCTTTTTTGCATAAGCACCTGTTTCCTTTGGCAACACTGGCAACATACACAAACACACACACACACACACACACACACAAACACACACACATCAGTCAGCTGGTCGCCCCTTCAACCAAACGCCAAGCGCCAAGCACTGGGTGGCTGGGAAAGAATTTCAAACAAGTTCGGTGTCCAGCTCTTTTGTTTTGCATAAAATATGGCCAATGGGAATGAGCCCCATCGTACAACCATCGTCATTGTTATCGCCTGAAGCATCTATTCGTACGGCAGCAGGGACAAAGAAGAGGCAAAAGCAAAAGCAGTGCAGAAACAGAGCAACATTCATTTGCATTCGAGTTCGGCTTTGGTTTTGGTTTCGGTTTGGCTTGGAGGCAAAATCGAAATCGAAAGTTAACAAACCCGTTTGCCTGACCTTTACACATTAATAACTATTAGCACATCTCGATCTGGCATGGCCAGCATCCACGATATCCGAAACTATAAAACAATACACGACAAAAAAAAAAAACAGAAAACCTCGAACTAATCTTACAGGAAAATAAATGGCATTCAACACAGGCGAGAAATGTTTGGTTTAGGCTTAGGTACGACTGCGTTTATATTATATCTTTACGGATTCAGGTGCTGTACGGAATAACCCGTCTGGCTTGTCTGCCATCACCGACATGTCTGTGAACTGGAAGTCATGAGAATATTTGCATTTCATTTGTTGCTGGTGCCTGGGGGAATCACCCTCTGCCGCTGCTGCTGCTCCTTTTGTTGATTAGAAGCTTATCTCTCCTCTACCTTTTCCAGCTGCCTGCTCTTCATCATCTGCGCCCTGTGCTATGGCCTAGTGGCTGCCCAGGAGGAGGGCGGTTCCGGGTCCGTGTCGCCCGCCAAGAGAATTGCCGCCCTGCGGCGTCCCGTTGGCAAGGCGGCCAAGCCGACCACTACAACGACAACGGCTCCGGCCCAGAACGATGCTGGCGAGGGAGAGGAATATGACGAGGAGGCGGGACTTGGTGACCATGGCGAAGAAGGTGATGAGGCGGCGGGCTCCGCCAGCTCCACGACAACCACTAGTACAGAGGCGCCCAAGAAGGTGGGTCCTGTCATCCGGCCCTTCCGCTCCAACGACGACTTCCTCAACTCGCTGAAGCGCCGCCAGCAGAATGCCAAGAAGCATCGCGCAGAGAAGCTGCCGGCCAGCAAGCCGGCCAAGAAGAGCGACGACTCTGCCTCGGGCGAGCAGGAGGATCAGGCTCCTGTTGCGGCATCAGCACCGGCTTCGACGCCATCCAAGGGTTTCAAGGGCAATTCGGCATGTGAGTAGTAGCCCTTCGGGTGACGGATGACATGTGATCTCTGGTTGACCTCCATCAATGTTTCCTGTTCCCTGTTCATTTCCTCTTTCAGTGAGCCGGCGCAAGCTTTCGAAGCCGGCCAAGGCGACGCCCGAGCAGGCAGTCGATGATGCCGCTGCCGAGGAATCGGAACAGCAACAGAAGGAGGAGGCTAAACCGAAACGTCCCATCGGTCGCCTGGCCTTGAGGAAGCGCAACTGAATCGCTCACTTCTGATCCTCTCTTTCATTTTCCTTCTTCCTTTCCCATTCGCGGTCTCCAAACTTCATCAACACACACCCACATAAGCCACACACCCACACACACACATTCAAACACGCATACATACACACATATACTTACATATGGCTAGCTATATGGCAGCCCGATCTGCCCTTTAGTTTTTAGTTCACAATTGTTTTTTGTGTATGTATAAAATATTTGTAATTAATTATTTTGTAAACGAATCTACTCAACCACCCACACCTACACACAAGCACATACACATACACATACGCATACCAACACACAAACAAACACATACATATGTAACACACACATGAGAAATAATACAATCAAATCCCTTCCCCATTCTCAATGTTTATCCATATACGCATGTATATTCGCTGCAATATATATTCCGATATATGTTTGAATGTGCACACTATGTATTTTTCACGACCATCCATCAAGCAAGCAAGCAACCAATCAATCAACCTGTAATAAAAACAAGAAATTTGAATCGAGTTTTTTTTGTATTAAATTTTATTTAATTGGGGTTCCTTCTTTCAGAGATCCGCAAAAATTCCAAAAAATTGGGAGCAAATTAAAAAGAAATATATATGAACATATATGTATAGGTAATTAAGAATAATATTTATATATACATACATAAGTACATATAAAGGGGAAACATGCCTGAAGGCACCCTTGACTTTGAGTTATACATAGATACCCCCATAGATACCCCCACGTAATCTTGGACGGTAAACAGAAGCTACGCTACTGATCTGAGTATGAGGAGTTGTGTTGGTTGACAATATTCGTAGTGGAGTGTAAGGTATCGTGGCGTGTAAGGTATGGTAGCGGACTTGTCATATCTGGCATGTCACGTCACATCTAAAACTTTTGATCACTGTGGTCAATGTCTTTTATCGTGCTGACATTTTATATGCAGTAGTATTAATGAGGGGACGTGTGCTTTGAACTCTAAGTGATTTTTAATAAAAAAGTAGTGAAAAGAAATACATAACTTTTTTTTGGATATGTTTTTTGACAGTGACAGAGTGAAGATTTTTTGAAATTTGAATCAGGGAAGTATTCGGAACGTATATTTAGACCTTTGCCAACAGTTTTTGATATTTAAATATTTTATAATATTTATATATTTATAAATATTTTTAGCACGAGTCTTAATTGTCTTTGCTTTTTGTGTACAGAAGTGTATAAGTTAACACTCAGTAGCGGATATTTGCAATTTGGACACCGGGTCTTTGTCTTTAGACAAGAAAGGAAAAAAAAGCGTCTAAAAGAAGAACAACATCGGAGCAATCTACAAGCAAAAGAGTGTAGCTCGAAAAAGAAGATGCTGATGGAGATTTTCAATATAACTTCTTTCTTGTTATGTTATTTTTCATTATTTCCAATAGTTTAAATAAATGATTTTCAGATCTACGTAATGTTTTAGTTGATCCGCCACCATACCTTAAATTTTCAAAAATGCAAAAAATTTATGGTTTGCGCGAAGAGCTGCAAAATTGCATTCCATTTAAATTTAAGCAACCGCCTCTGACAGAAATATGCTCAATAGATGTCAGCAACTGCCTGCTTTTGAAATTTTGAAAAATATTGATTTTTGAGAGAGGGAGATGCAAAAATCAAAGTGTCTGCCACTATACCTTACACTCCCCTATTGTTTTTTTGCCGATTAACGAAGCCAATATGTTTATTTTTGTAGTTGTTGTAATTGTTGAAAAACCAATAGTGCAAATACACGCGAATACGAGTACATTTATAGTTAGAAGACCAATAAATCTATATCCTCGAAATCTATATCTGTTTTGATTCGAGCGTAACCATCTATGTTCAAGTTTTGACTGAATTATGGAAACGAGCATTGAAAAAGAAGTCTAAGAGTTAGTTGGGCTATCTTTAGAATAAAAATAGATGTCTTTAAACAGAAACTATTTTCGATTGTTGCTGCTGATACCAATCGGTTGGCAGGACTCTGCTGATCACGAAAAGATCAGACCATAAATAGGCGAGATATCGCCAAACAAAAAAGTCAAATTTTCATAAATCTTATTATAACTACACGCTAAATACAAATTTTCTACAAATTAGCTACATATTGCATGTACATTCGTACTCATTCTGCAGGAATTCTACAACATGATCTTTCAAAAAGAATGCAACGATTTTGAAAGATTTTGGGTTTTTTGTTTTTAAGTAAAATCGCGTGGAAAAGCTATTTCGGCATCAAAATCTCTCTCTTTTTGAAAAATGTCGGAAAAAAGGCATGTAAGAAAGCCATTTGTTTAACTATATCCCTACTATTATACATCACTATCCGTGCTATACCTTTTTATGATCTGGAGAGTCCTGCCAACCGATTTTTTTTATACCCGGTACTCGAAGAGTAGATTGTGGGGATAACGGTTGTGTGTAACGCACAGAAGAAAGTCCGTCTGTCCGTCTTCATTTGCGCCTATATCTCAGAGACTATTAAAGCTAGAGTAACCAAGTTTTGTATCCAGTCTCCTGTGTTATTACACTACTCAAAGTGTATTTCAAAATTTTAAAGATACAAGAAAACTAAAGACGCAGAGTCATAGAGAATGCCCATTTCTATCAGAGTGTTGAATCTGGATCAGATCGGATCATTATTATAGCTACAATAAAGAAAACCATTTCGAAATTCATCATTCCCTCTCGCTCTCTCTCACACGCGACCCCATCTGCTTTGCTTATTCGTATAAATGAGCACCTAGTTCTCAGAGACTATAAGAGCTAGAGCAACCAAACTTTCTATCCAAGCTCCTGTGATACCGAACCAGTACGAGTTTGTTTTAAAATTTTGCCATGCCCCCTTCCGCCCCCACAAAGGACGAAAATCTGTGAAATCCACAATTTTTAAGATAAATAAAAACCAAAAACGCAGAATTATGAAAAATTACCATATCAACCAGATTACCGAATCTGGATTACATCGGATCAATATTATGGCCAGAAGAAACAAATTAAATTTCAGTGGCTACGCAACGCCTGTCAAGCGCTGACTCATTCACTCTCTTTCTGTCCTGAACACTTGTACGTCTCAAATATGTAGTTATACATGTCATGTAGAAATTTAGAAGCAGATATACAAAGCATACATATGTAAACAAAAATGGAAACATGCATAAAAATTCCAAAAAATGCATTTTTTTAATTTAAATATTATTTTCGTCCCTTTTGAGAACATATAATAAATTTCATAAATCGTAGGCTCATATATGTATGTATGTATATACTGACTGAGTACCGGGTATAAGGTAGAGCCGCGGCCTTTGCCGCGGCTCACAACGTTCCCTCTCGTTTTTTTTTAATTTCATTTATTTGATGAAACTTTTTGTCTTATAACTCTATAGCGCATTTATAACTAGGTAACCTTAACAATGAGTTGACGAACTGCCCTTGTAACTATGAGTATCAAACTTATCTATTACTTCAAATTTAAGACTGTTTACAAATTAAAATTTACAGTTTCTAAAGGCTTAAATCATTTTGAGAGTCTAATGGTTGCAGTCTTTTGAGCCTTCGCCCATTTGTATATGTGGCTAGGCTTGTTGCAAATTGGATTGGTTGAGTAGTAAGCCTATCCCTGTATCTTGAGCTGTGTCGTCCAATTAGTTCAGCTGTGGTAGGGATGTCGAGATCATTATGCAAGATTTCGTTTCCAACAAACCATTCTGCTCCAGGCGTTTTATATGGGTCCGTTTTGCAGGCGTTTTATATGGGTCCTCGCAGCAGTTCCCCAGAGCGGTATTGCGTATGTGAAGACTGGTGCTACAATAGCATTGTAAATTGTTCTTTTGCTACGAAACAACAATTTGCTAGAACTTTTCAGCATCCAGTCCAAATTTTTAAACTTTAATATGAAGCTTTTGACTGTCTGAGTGATGTGTGGGCCGTATGTCAGTCGTCTGTCAAATGTGACTCCCAGATATTTTATTTTGGTGGCTCTTCATATCGGAGATCTCAGTGTGACCTCAGGGCAGTTCCCTCTTCTGCATGCAAAGGTGATGTGCACTGATTTTATTGTGTTAATGGTTATAAACCAGCGTTTCGTCCAGCTCTTGAACTTGTCTAAATATGCCTGTAGTGGTTCTGATGATTCAAGCTCAGATGGACTGCTGCTCAGCATTGCCGTATCGTCTGCGCATGTTGTTATTAGCTATTAGACCGCGTCTACTGATATCAAAATTGTTACCTGCAATCGGTAAGTATTTGAAGAGACAGCGAGACAGAGAGATATAGTGGATACAGTGGATAAACGTACACACTTGTTCGTATTCCAGATTCTACGAAATAGCTGGTCGCCACTCTGAACAGAAGAAGGAAATGCTTGCATAGCTGGCCCTGTATGTATACGTGTGGATTCTGCTCCTGCCTCAAAAGGCAGGGTTACCGCAGCAGCTCTAGCGATCGTTACGAACGATCAGCAAAAAGGACCTTAAAAAAGCTCTGCTGGAGGAATGGAGCAAAATAAGCCCGGAAACCACTCGGAAGCTGGTCTCTTCATGAATTGTAGGTTAAGAGCCGTAATAAAGATTAAGGGATTACATACTAAGTATTAAAGTACCAGTTTATCCTTTTATTCGCCTAATAGTAAACTGGTTTGTAGCCACATCTTTCAAGCTAGGACTTGTATTTAAGATATATTTTAAGTTATTATTTTATTTTAAGAAGATACAATATTCCTTTTTTAAATGTGATAAAACATAAAAGAAACTGACTAAACATTTTTTGGTTTTCCTCTATTTTAAAATCGATATCACCTTAAACTTTTATTTGACACTGCATCAGTGTGGGTGGGAGTCGCTGCCCTGCAGTACCAGCCGTGAGCGATGACGAATGTCAACGATAATGTCATCTAGGCGTTGACGCCCGCTAAGCCGAACCCTTTATTTTCTCTCTGTTTCCTTCTTGTCCGCGCGATCGTGATAGATCGGCTCGGAATTTGGTGTTTTTTCTTTTCGTCTCTTTTGCGCCTTCGTCAGCAGAGCATTCTTGCTTTGTTCGCCTTGCATTTACCTATTACGTTACATTGTTTCAATTGTGCGGAAAGAGTTGGTAGCGAAAATTCAGTGATTTAGTGAAAAATATCTATATTATTTATTATTACCAGGTAAGTGCATTGCTTAAATAAAAAAATGTGATGTACGCGTGTAAATAATGAAAATATCAGTTGTATATAATGCTGAATTTGTAAAATTGTGAAAAAACTGAGTTCAATGTATCGCTCATTAACATTGTATTTACTTATTCTTCTTTTAAACTCATTAGTTTTTGTGTCTTTATGCTCCGACTAATATGTATAGTATGGATTAAAAGAAGAATAAAGAAATATAATGTGAATTCATAATCTGCGGTGGGCCCGAAGTTTCGATTTTAAGCAGTCCAACAAAAACAGAAAAGCAACCCTTATATGCGAGGCCTGAGTCAAGCAGGTACATATTTTGGCACGTGATTTGTTTTTTTTTTAGGAGTAAATGGACAGACCACCGCAGATCTACAGTGAGCATTTCTTTTTGTTTAAACAACTCTTTTACAAATCGAACATATTTTTGGAATTTCGATCTTTCCTTATATAATATAATTGTGACCAAATTAATAGTATTTTATAGAATAATCAATTTATTGATAGATCAACTAAATACGGAACACAATGGGGACGGGCACATCCTGGAAGGACATGGAAAGTAAGTCTTTAAAAGTGAAAAAACTAAACAAAAACATAATAAATTAATCAATATTTTATCAGTGGCGATGCAATTGAAGTTACCGAAAGAGCCTCAGGGATCCCCAAAACTGACATATGTACATGTATACATAATTGTAATTTTAAATAAAAGCAAAAGAAAATAAATGAATATACTTACATATGTATATGTATACGCCTTACTTTTTCATCTAAAATCTTCACTTATTATAACGCTTATTTTTTCGGGAAAATCATCCCTTACTGTATGCCTTTTTATACTTACAGTTCCGTGTGTACTCCCTGCAGTACGAACCATCGCTTACAAATGTGCTCACACATCAATTTCAGCGTGTGCACCCCAGATGACATAAGTAATGCGCGCGGAACGATGAACTGCTCACGTTAACACCGCAATGTCCTAGGAGAATAAGGGATGACATGGTCATCGAGAAGTGCGAAAAAATAAGGCTTACTATAACACTAGTCGACACGACTTTTCCGCTGTCTCCAAAAATGACTTTTTCTGATAGATTTGGATGTTTAAAAATTTTGAAGAATGCTTTTTTTTTTTTCATAGAGTAGTTTTTTTTTAAAGAATTTTTAAAAAATCTGGTATTTTTTGTCATAGGTAGTGCTTCTATTTTTCACATAACTCTCGTTTCATACAACTGGTTGTATTGAACTTTGCAGTTAAAAAATGCTGATAAATGCAGCTATAAATCCGACTCAGACACTTTGTAGCAGAAACTTAACGTCTGGCAGATATTAAGCTTCCAAATTGAAATTTCATTATTTTTTTTTGGTATTTTTTACCCGAAATTTTGACTTTGAAACTTCAGGAAAAATCGAAAAAAAATAAATGAATGCCTGGATTTTGGTTTTAGATAGACACATTAATTAGGCGTCGTTTAAGGTATCGGTTATAAAAATATAAAATCAAACGGCTAAGTTATAACCGTTTGACCAAAACGACCCAAAATGACTTTTACCTGAAAAAATACCGTCCGGTACGTTTTTGGTCCAACTTCCAAAATGGGATTGCAAAATACAAAAAGGACCTGTAATTTTGGTTTTACCGAGTCTTAGGTATTGATATATATCGGATATATATCCTACCTGGTCATATTTATTTGGGGTGTAAATGTTGTGGACAGTTTTATTCCTTATTCCTTATACCTTCCTAAGCCTTGGTGAGGATAAATATACATAAATACCTGTTAGGGTTAAACATATATATATATATATTAAACATATATATTAAACATATCTTCCAGACGTTAAGTTGCAGCTACAAAGTGTTTCAGTCGAATGTATAGCTGCATTTGTCAGCTTTTTTTAACTGCAAAGTTTAATACAACCAGTTATAGGAAACTTAAGTTATGTAAAAAATAGAAGCCCTACCTATGACAAAAAATACCAATTTTTTTTTTTTAATTCTTAAAAAAAAGTACTCCATGAAAAAAAACCATAATTCTTTAAAAAAATGTAAATCTTCAAATCTATCAGAAAAGTCATTTTTGGCCACAGCGGAAAAGTCGTGTCGACTAGTGCTATAAGTGATGATTTTCCCAAAAAAATACGGCTTACTATAAGTGATGATTTTCTCGAAAATATAAGGCACATAGTAAGTGAAGATTTTAGCCGAAAATAGGCATACAGCAAGGGATAATTTTCCCGAAAAAATAGCCGATATAATAAGTGAAGATTTTAGATGAAAAGTAAGGCGTATATATGTAAGTATATTCATTTATTTTCTTTTGCTTTTATTTAAAATTACAATTATGTAGACATGTATGTCAGTTTTGGGGATCCCTGAGGCTCTTTCGGTAACTTCAATTGCATCGCCACTGATAAAATATTAATTAATTTATTATGTTTTTGTTTAGTTTTTTCACTTTTAAAGACTTACTTTCCATGTCCTTCCAGGATGTGCCCGTCCCCATTGTGTTCCGTATTTAGTTGATCTATCAATAAAATGATTATTCTATAAAATACTATTAATTTGGTCACAATTATATTATATAAGGAAAGATAGAAAATCCAAAAAATATGTTCGATTTGTAAAAGAGTTGTTTAAACAAAAAGAAATGCTCACTGTAGATCTGCGGTGGTCTGTCCATTTACTCCTAAAAAAAAAAACAAATCACGTGCCAAAATATGTACCTGCTTGACTCAGGCCTCGCATATAAGGGTTGCTTTTCTGTTTTTGTTGGACTGCTTAAAATTGAAACTTCGGGCCCACCGCAGATTATGAATTCACATTATATTTCTTTATTCTTCTTTTAATCCATACTATACATATTAGTCGGAGCATAAAGACACAAAAACTAATGAGTTTAAAAGAAGAATAAGTAAATAATAACTCAGTTTTTTCACAATTTTACAAATTCAGCATTATATACAACTGATATTTTCATTATTTACACGCGTACATCACATTTTTTATACCTCGTACTCGAAGAGTATAGGGGTATATTAGATTTGTGGGGATAACGGTTGTGTGTAACGCCCAGAAGGAAACGTTTCCGACCGCATAAAGTATATATATTCTTGATCAGCATCAATAGCCGAGTCGATATAGCCATGTCTGTCTGTCCGTCCGTCCGTCTTCATTTGCGCCTATATCTCATAGGCTATTGAAGCTAGAGTAACCAAGTTTTGTATTCAGTCTTCTGAGTTATCCCACTACTCAAAGTATATTTCAAAATTTCGCCCCACCCCCACAAATGACGAAAGTCTGTGGCATACACAATTTTGAAGATACAAGAAAACTAAATACGCATAATCATAGAGAAAGACCAAATCTATCAGAGTGTTGAATCTGGATCAGATCGGATCATTATTATAGCTACAATGAAGAAAACCATTTCGAAAGTCATCGTTCCATCTCGCTCTCTCTCACACGCGACCCCATCCGCTTTGCCCATTCGTATTTTGTGACGCCTAGTTCTCAGAGACTATAAGAGCTAGTGTAACAAAACTTTCCATCCAAGCTCCTGTGATATCAAGCCAGCACAAGTGTATTTCAAAGTTTTGCCACGCCCCTTTCCGCCCCCACAAAGGACGCAAATCTGTGGAATCCACAATTTTTAAGATAAGTGAAAACCAAAAACGCAGGATCATGGAAAATTACCAAATCAACCAGATTGCCTAATATGGATCAGGTCAGATCAATATTATGGCCAGAAGAAACAAATTAAATTTCAGTGGCTACGCAACGCCTGTCAAGCGCTTCTCATTCCCTCTCTCTCTCTCTCTCTGTCGCAAACACTTGTACATATCAAATCAAACATGTATAATATTCCAAAAATGATTTGACTTCATTTTCTGAAATATTATTTTTTGCCCAAAATTTAATTCGTTCTTTTTGCGAACATACGTTCACAACGTTCCCCCTCGTTTTATTTAAACAATGCACTTACCTGGTAATAATAAATAATATATATATTTTTCTCTCAATCACTGCATTTTCGCTACCAACTCTTTCCGCACAATTGAAACAATGTAACGTAATAGGTAAATGCAAGGCGAACAAAGCAAGAATGCTCTACCGACGCAGGCGCAAAAGAGACGAAAAGAAAAAACACCAAATTCTCTTGTACTTCGCACGATCGGCAGAGCCGATCTATCACTATCGCGCGGAAAAGAAGGAAACAGAGTGAAAATAAAGGGTTCGGCTTAGCGGGCGTCAACGCCTAGATGACACTGTCGTTGACATTCGTCATCGCTCACGGCTAGTACTGCAGGGCTCATACAAGCTCATTCTATTTTGAGATCTGCGAGCGCTCTTCTTAAAAACAACTTTCCCTACAAAACAGAATTGTATCAGCGTTGGACATCTAAGTATTTATATTGTCTTTGGTTTGACCAAGGCCAAGGTCAAGGCCAAGGCGAAAGGAAAAAAGTGTGAAGAATAATCCGATCCATATCAAATCTTGGCGCTGTGTCATTTAATGAGAGAAGAGCTCGCTCCATATTCAACTTGAGATGTTCGTATATCATTGTGTAGTCACAAAAAAAAATCACAATGTTCAATGCTATGTATATGGCAAGAATTTTCTACATTTTTGCTTAAAATCAACAGCATGGGCGATCTAAGAAGAAAAGCTCCAATGAAAAAAGGCCCATTTCGATAATATCATCCGAAAATCGCTGTTCATAAAGAATCTTGAATAATTTTTGCGATTCCCAAGTTATTAAATCCACAAAAATATATCTCCATCGGATAATGAATCACAGCAAAAACATACGAACCCCGCATCAATTTATAGCTGCCTACAAGACAAGGGATGATCAAAAAGTCCAAGTCAATAACTGATAGGGCAACACAGCTTCTTTCCACAGGCATCTATCAGCCGACTCTCGGCATTTAATTTCTGTTTCATAGTCATTGCAAGACTTCCACGATATTTAAAGAGAAAACTCCTCTGTGATTGGCCGTAGAAGACAAACGATACGAAACGTCCTGGATACCCACTTGAGGTCTCTATTGAGACTATTGTATATACATATGTACATATGTATATTGTGCTGAGAAGGTGCGCTTGTGCGATTGTGGAAACCATAGGCATATTCAAGGGCTCGGTGGTTTTCGAGTTTAGCAAACACTTGGACGTGAGGAAGCTTTCCACAATACGGGTGTCGCCTTTGCGATTTTTAAGCAGTTAGGTCTTAGATCAACTTTACCTCATTTCGGCTGAGGCCGAATTAACAGGCTCTTAAACGGGGTACCTAGCCACAGAAATTTTGTTTCTTCCTTCTGGCTATAATATTGATCCGATATAAGCCGGATTCGACAATCTGATAGCCTTTTTACTCTACGGTTGAGTTATTGAGTTTCGGGCAAAACTCGAGTTTCGTTTACATGGGGAAGCATAGGGGACCTAGAGGTGGTTGCGTTTAGTTGAGTTTGTCCGATTTTTCGAATATTTCAACCCTGATCTGCCTGTCGTGGAATTATCACCACTAGTTACAACAAAAATTGGCAGCTCAATATTTAAAATTTGGCGCGTAAACAATATGGCTGGGGAAAAAGGTACATACAATTGTTAAAACCAATACTTTAAACCAATTTTGTTATTAAAAACCATATAAACAAAGTGGTCGATTTCCAAAATTCGGTCAAAAAAACTTAGCCAAACGCTAAATTGAATTATTTTAAATAAATATAAATTAAACTATTATAAACAATTGCGAATTTAAAAAAGTTTAATTTTGGTACATATGTTATGTACGTATACATATAGACAAAAATCAACATAGTTGCAATTGCAGCCGTGCCATTTCCCTGCGGAAATTTTACTTCGAAAATGGATTCCAATGTTATTCGCAATGTCCAAATGCGTTTCTTGGAAATTTGATCCAAATACTCCAGTCTTGCTCTGCCACATAGAAAATCATTAACTCTTGGTCGTTAATATTATTAAAATTAAATAAAACAAAGTTTATGTACACAAGCACGTGCCAGCAGCCGAAACTCAATAACTCAATAACTCAACTTTGGCATAGTGTAAATCCAAATTCTGAGTTATTGAGTTACCTATCGATAAATGTGGTAACTCACTGTAGTTTAAAAAGGCTATTATAGGCTCTTTACACTTAGTGCGTTACCTATCGATATCGGAGAAGACGCAGAGAAGCAGGTTTGCCGTTTACACTACAGCGTCTTTGCGTCTTTTTTCGTCTTGGAAGAGGAAGACAAATTTTGTAAACAAAGTAAATAATGTTCGAAAATCAACGAGATATGATCATTTTTCCCAGCCCGATATTTATCGATATCTACCGATCTCTCGTACTCGGCTTAGTAGCAGCACCCAAGGCATACTAACATGCAAGGTATACTAAACAAGGTAGCCGCATAGAGAGCAGCAAGAAGGTATTCTTAAGTGTCAAAATGACAGAAGAGAGAGAGTGAGAGAGACACTCTCGCAAATGCGTTGCACGAAAGAGTCTCAAAGGAGTCGAAAGAAGCAAAACAAGAGACTACCTTTATTACCTTGTTCTTAAGTGTCAAAATGACAGAAGAGAGAGAGAGAGAGACACTCTCACAAATGAGTTGTACGAAAGAGTCCATGGTGAAATTACTAATTACTTATTCCACCATGAAAAAGTCTTAAAGGAGTAATGCGTTTATTCTCTTGTGTCAAAACATATATATAATAGTATGTAATATTAATAATATGTATATATAGTAATCTTGCATAAATGGCAATACGGCGGCGACATGTAAATACGCAAAAAAGTCTGAGAGAACCCGAAAAAATCGTCCACGGAGATGCTTCGCTCGCAACTGTTCACAACAGACTGAATCGAAAGAAGCAAAACAAGAGAGCGAGCGAGCCGATACGGCTATCTTTATTAGTATACCCAAGGTATACCAAACAAGGTAGGCTTATTGGCTCGCTCGCTCTCTGTGTTTAACTACATAAATTTCAGTCTGCCTGCAGCAGTTGTGAGCGAAGCATCTCCGCGGACAATTTTTTCTTGTTCCCTTTGACTTTTTTATTTGCAGCAAAAAACTCACATTCATATATACATACATTTGCATGTATGTATGTATGTACGTACAAATTTCTTTGTTTTGACACAAGCGAGCAAACGCATTACTCCTTTGAGACTCTTTCTCCCAACGCATTTGTGAGTCTCTCTCTCTCTCTCTCTGCTGTCATTTTGAATAACTACTTATTCCTCTCTATAAGCCTACCTTGTTTAGTATACCTTGAGTATACCTTGGCAGCACCGAGCTTCTCTAATTCTTTTCTTTATCGCACTCTCTCGCTTCCTTCTAAGTGCTGCTGCATAGGGCACGGCAATTAGGCCGCCAACCCTTGCAGGTATTCGGGAGCTGATCCTCGTAGCCAGCAGTCAGTCATTGTTCGTCATACATATACATATATACAAAATTAAGTTTCGCTTTTAAGTACACTAGTCGACACGACTTTTCCGCTGTCGCCAAAAAATTACATTTTCTGATAGATTTGGATGTTTAAACTGGATGTTTTTTTTACTGCAAAGTTCAATACAATCAATTGTAGGAAACTTAAGTTATGAGAAAAATAGAAGCACTACCTATGACAAGGAATACCACATTTTTTAAAAATTCTTTAAAAAAAACTACTCCATGAAAAAAACCATAATTCTTTAAAAAAGTTTAAATCTCCACAGCTATCAGATAAAGTCATGCGGTCCTCCCACAATTATGTATATACAGTGCTGGAGGAATGGAGCAAAATAAGCCCGGAAAGAACTCGGAAGCTGGTCTCTTCCATGAATAGTAGGTTAAAAGCCGTAATAAAGGTTAGGGGATTACATACTAAGTATTAAAATACCTGTTTAACCTTTTATTCGACTAATATTAAATTAGTTTGTGGATGGATCTTTTTGGCTCTGACCTGTATTAAAGATATATTTTAAGTTTTTATTTTATTTTTAAAACTGAGCAATATTTAATCAGCAAATAAAGTTCCTTTTTTAACTGTGATAAAACATACAACAAACTGGCTTTTAAACATTTTTGGTTTTTCGTCTATTTTAAAATTTGTAGCACTTTAAACTTTTTACTTGCCACTGGATCATTTTGGCCCTGAGCCACTGTAGTCTGGAGCAGATCTTCGTAGCCATCAGACAGTCGTTCGTCGTCATCATATCGCTTCGATCATTTACTCATACTCATGTACACATGAGTACTTACATATATGTATGTTCGTACGCAATGCGTCGGTCTACATATAGTCTCGTCTTATCCACAGAAATTCGTACTTAAAGCAGTATGATATCACAGAAGTCTGGATACAAGTGTTAACTGAATTGACAACTGCATGGGATGAATTCGCAATATAGCCAAACAAGCAGTTTCGTCACCCGTGTGATCGCAGCCGTCGCTAACGCCGAGTGGCAGCAACGACCCGTTCTAGCCTTGCAATCATTCAATTGCTCGGTAGCCAATCTTTGCACTTACTTGAAATCAATCAGTACTATATCCAATAAAGTTATATTAAATGATAAATAACTACTTGTAATATTTTATTATTGTTTTATACACTGCCGATCAACTGAATAGGTTCACATAATATCGTTTACATTTTTATGGTTTTTCTAATACACATTGAATGTATATGTACATGTTTTTTTGTAAATTCATTGCAATGTTATATTATATTAGTGCGAATCACTGTGCGCATGTAATGCACAGTTTACTAACTACCGTTACTTTGTATATTCTGTGTTCTTATCTCTTTCCTTAGATTCTATGCAATTTTTTGGTTCAAATGAATAGGTTTAGTTGAATGATTTTCAGTTTGTGATCAAAATCCGGCGATATATTGACACAATTTTTTTTTAAATTTTGAAGTTTAATATATTTTCTTTATGTTTAATGAAAAATGGGTCGCGGAGAGCAATTGTCTGAGTACGAAAGAGGGCAAATCGAAGCCTATAATGAAAGTGGTCTTAGTCATCGTAAAATGTCACAAAAAATTGGAAGAAGCCAAAATGTTGTGAGTAACTTTTTAAGCAACAATTCCGAGTATGACCAAAATATGAAAGGCGAAGTCAAACTCGCGACCACTGTGGCAGACAGGAGACATTGTTCGAAGTGCGTCCAATTCCCATCTCTCAGCACCCAAAATGAGGGAAATTTGTGGTGTGAAAGCAAGTGTGTCTACTGTAAGACGTGTGATTTTGTCGGCTGATAAGCGATTGAAACTTACAAAAAAGCCACCTTTAAATGATTCACGTAAATCTTTACGACTGCAATTTGCGCGCAAGGACATGGGCTGGACGAAGGACTGGCACACGGTAGTCTTTTCCGTCGAAAAGAAATTTAATTTAGACGGCCCAGATGTGAAGGAGTGGAGGAATGGTGTGTGTATCAGGAGGAATGGTGTGTGTATCAGGAGGAATGGTGTGTGTATCAGGAGGAATGGTGGCGGTATCAGTTTATGGTACTTGCGACCTTGAATATATAACTTCCAACGCGGAAGCCTATAAATTCATAATTCAGAAGGCGTTTCCTCACTATACAAATATATTTCAATCCCTGCAGTGGACTTACCAGCAAGATAACCCTGATATTCACACTGCTGAGGTGGTAAGAGAATGGATTAAGGCTCAAAAGGTGGACTTACTAGAATGGCCTCCATATTCGCCTGACCTTAATATAATGGAAAATGTGTGGGGGTTGTTATCTCGCAAAGTATATGAAGGAGACAGACAATTTGAAAACAAGGAAACTTTCGTAGCGCCTATTAAAGCGGTCTGGACAACAGTTTCATTGCAAATATTTCGAAATTTGTATAGCTCCCTACCCACCAGTGTCATTGAAGTTATTTCCAATAAAGGAGGGTTCACACATAATTGAGCTTAAATTAAAATTCTTTAAAAATATACTCAACTGGAAGTAGAAAGCCAAAAATATAAAAATGGACCTTATTTTCTAATTAATTTTAATATTTTGTACGTTGAACCTATTCAGATGACTGAAAAAAACCCCATTATTTTTGTTACTCTTTTAGAAAAAATAAATAAATAAATAAATGGTTTTTGGCATAAACCGCAAGAAAGCACTTTTTTCTTCATGATCGTATTTTGTTTAGCATTCTCTTACACCAATCGGAACGAGCCTCTTAGATATACATATGTATGTACTTATGTATATTCCTACGGTCAGAGATGATGCTTCCTTCCTTACTTTACAAACTTGTGGAAGAAAGAAAAGCGCAACACCAGCAGACTTTACGTTTACCTTTAGGGTTTTATTCATACGAAATATAAATTTTGGTTACTCTACGCATTTCAATTAGGAAATGATCGTCTAACGTGTTCCATATTTGAAACAAAATGCATTTTAACTTGTCTCCGTGTGGGTTTTCTTGATAGTTCTGGTAGAAGGCGAACAAATGTTTGAGCACGTCCGATGAAGTGCATCCCTTGTTTGACTCAGCACGGGTGCACGAGTGTTTATCAAGACTCGACAATAGAAAATGTGATTTCAATAACTGTATCTGGGTCGGGGTCTAAGTCCGAGGGGTAGTGGCGTACGGTATGTCCCGGTTCACGCATTGCTTAAGGCATCCTCGATGCGAGCGGTTCGACTGATTTCCTCGCCTTCCTGATTCGCCTTTCGCGTGGGGTAGACCTCGAGGCCGCTCTTGAACTCTGAAATGTCTACAATGATGGACATATCACCGTTCTTTGGCAGGAATACAATGTTCATTTTATTAGCCAGGGCTTCGAATAGTTGGTCGTCGTCCTCGCCCATTTCGGCATCGCCGTCCTCGTAGCTCAACTCCTCCTCATCCCCAGATTCCTTGGCCGCATGGTCACCGGTCGTTGTCTTGGCTTTCTCGTCTAAAACAGCCACCATAGGCTCGTCCATATCGACTGGACGATGTCCAATCACCTGCACTGATAGTTTGCGCAAATTGATGGCATCTGTTTCGATCAGGAAGCTAATGATGTCTTCCTTGCTTAGGGTGCGCAGTACTTCGACCTGTTTGCGGTTACGATCGAAGAGGTAGTCCCCATTAAGGATCTCCTCCCAGTTGCGTCCCATCTCCGTGGACAGAGCCATATCGGCAACCAGTTTCAGCTTGATCAGAGATTCCCTGGTGTGGACGTAATCCTCGATCGGCATCTTCTTGAGGATCTGCAGCATCTTAAGGCGGAACGCTTCGATGCGCTCCTCAACATAACTGGCAGTGGTTTTCGTCTCCTGCGAATTCACCATGATGGAGTAGCCGGCAATGCCGTAATTGACGCGTACCGTGGCTCCCACATGGTAGCCCAGCTGCTCCTTGGTCCGGAGATGATCGAAGAGCGGCTCATCGACAAACATCATCATGAGGTCGAGAATGCTCTCCACTCGCACAGAGTTCGGTCCGATTTGATAAAAGTTAGTTATCACCGTATTTGTGTCGCTGTGATTGAGCGCGTGACAACGGATGGTGTGGCTGCCCAGTGGCAGTTGCACTGTCTGATCATCCACATAACGACGTTCCTTAATTTTCTGACAGTTGAGGCGACTGAGCACCGCATTCAGCACATTGTGGGCCGACTCTTCCGTGTAGTTGCCCTGAATGAGTGCCTGGACGTACAGCTCCTGCGGGAACTTCAGGGCAAATGCCTTTAGATCCTTTAGAGTGATGTCATTTAGTGACTTGTACTTGTCGATTGTCAGCCAGCGAATGTGCTCTAGCACACACAAGCGGATATCCCTAAGGAAGATAATAACACTTTCATATTTTGTACACCGTTTTAGGCACAGAGATCTTACCGATTGAGAGCACGCGGCTTGATCAGGTTATTGAAGTAGGCCTTGCGCTGATTCTTGCGGAAGGCTGTCAGTATGCTCTCATCCAGGGCGTCGGCCACATTGACCATGCCTTGGGCAATGGCCTCCACAATCAGATGAAGCTTCTCGTTGTAGCCGCTCACCTTCAGCAGCAAACCCTTCTCCCCGGCACTGAAGCTGTAGCTTAGCCCCGCACTGGTTGCCGGATACAGTTCCTCGCATACATTGAATTTGACCAACTCCTCGTACAAGGCGCACATGGCATCACTGTAAAAAGGTAAATAGATTCAGTGACAAAAGTGAGATGGGCGGATCTTACTTCTTGGCAGACTGCCGCTGCAGGGGTGAGATGAAGTAGAAGGCCATATAGGCCTCAGGCAGCTCAAATTTATCGTCCTGTCGGAACCACAGCTCGCATGTATCAGTCTTGAGCAGCCTCTTCGGATAAGCGGGCAGATCTGGCTTGCCCGTCCCGCTCCAGAACAGCTTGAAGTCGTGGGCGACAAAGCGATTGGGTTCGGGCAGGAAGAGCTGATCCATGGGGTGCGAATCGGTCCACAGCTGCTTCCACTTGGCTGGCATGGGCAAAGTGGTGTACTCGGTGCCGAACCACGCCTCCTGCCTGTCGTAGGTGATGCCCTCGAACTTTTCCTGCGAGGTGATCATCAGATTGAACTTGAATTCGTTGAGGTGTCCGATCATCTCATTGAGATGCTGCTCATCGTAGTTATAGTAGAGCTCCTTGCCGGTGAGCACATCCTTCGACGGATAGTATTTGCTGTTGAACACCAGCTCCTGGACATTGTCGAAGGCCGGACGCTGGGCCTGATATCGAAAATTGGTCTCCTCAATTGCCTGCTGTTCTTCGTACAGTCGACGCAAGGAGCCGCAGTTGGAGAATAGCTTCACATAGGCAAAGGTGGCGGCGAGCACCTCATCGATGTGCTTAAATCCCTCGTCTGTCAGGTAGATGCACACATTGAACAAAGAGTACATGGTGTTCAGATCAAAACCGTTCTCGTCAATGCCAGCTATTAGCTGGAGGGCCCAGAGGCGTCGCCGCAAGTAGGCGCAGAGACTGCCCTTGCCCTCGTAGCCAAGCAGATAAGAGAGGAACTGGTCGGGCTTGCTGCGATAGTACTGACGGACACTGGGCAGCACCCAGGTCAGCTCCACCTTGCACTCATTCTCCACAGGCTTAACGAAGAACACTTGCTCGTGGAACTCCGGGCGGAAGGCGTTGCGATAATCGAACTTGGTCAGATCGGGCGCCTTGCTGTCGTTACGGACTATTTCCGCAAAGTGCCGCACCACCATTGCTTCCAGTTCCTCAAGGGGCAGACGTGCCTGGAGGCAAACGTACATCCGATTGGCCGCATAGTGCTCCCGCCGGATCTCGTGCAAAACCTTGTACAGCGCATCGTCGTCCACGTTGTCCTTGAGTGTCTTCAAATTTCCCCATGTGAAGGTGCCATGCGGATAGTCTTCAGTGGCCAGACTTGCCAGGAGTTGGTCGCGACGGGTCTCATCATCTTGAGCAATCTGCTGGAACTCGGAGTCGACCGAAACGCGTTCGCGCTGCATGGCCTCCTGTTTCATTAGCGGATGCTTCAGCAATGCTGTGAAGTAGTCAAGGCTCGAGTCCAAGTGTTTCTCGGCCACCTCGAAGTAAAACAGCGTGTCCTCGCAGTCGGTGTTGGCGTTGCTGAAGCCGCCGCATTTCTTTACGTGTGCATCGAAGATATTCTCCTCCGGATACTTTTCGCTGCCCATGAAGATCATGTGCTCCAGAAAGTGGGCCAGGCCCTGATAATTACGCGGTTCGGCGAACGAACCGTAGTCGACCATCAACGCACAGGCGGCCAACTTCTCGTCGCCAGTTTCGCTGCTTGATTGGCTGCCGCTCTCCGAGCTTAACGAATTGGTATCGCTGCTGGAATCGGTGGAGCTGCTGCTCGATTCGCTCAACTTTTCCCCTTCCTCCGACGACTCAGTGCTGCTAATACCATCGTCGGGAACTGGACTGGGGTCCGAGACGATCAAAGCGTGCAGCCCATTCGCCAACACAAGAGATCTACAAAAGCACAACGGGTCAATTAATAATCGAGTTATTCTCTGTCGGCCATACGACCGTTCATCCGTCCTTCCCCCAAATTCGCTTACTTGTACAATTTTTTGTCGTTCTCTGACTTATCGGGCACATCCAGATACGTCACTTGCTGCGCCATGCTAGTGTGTGTTCGATGTAGCCACGGAGCTCGACTGTGAGTTCTTAATAATTGAGTGGTCTTGTCGACTCGGTGTCGTAGTTGCTGCTGCTGTGGTTGGAAACGGCGGTCAAAATTTGTTGATAAGTGTGTGACGATAAAATTTAGAAATTTTATTTTGTCTGTGACGTGACGCAGCCAAAAAATTCAATTGTGTGTTTCACATTAAATTTTGACTGTCGGTGTTTGACTGCTTCCTTTCTGTTTTAGTTTCTAGTTCCTTAAATGCTAAGAAATTTCGTTTTTTCGGACAAGCCGCCTACCTTGTTCCGACGGGTGTTGTTTGTAGGGAAAATCAGCCAAACCGACAGCCAAACCGACAGCCACGATTGTGGAAGGTAGAGATGGAAAAAAGATGATCGAGCTATCGATATTTACGGTTGTAATCCCTTTAAGAAATATGTTTTAAGATGTACCCTGTATATCTGTTGTATACCATATTCAAATTTGCACTTGAAGATCACTCTAGTCTGAAACATTTTTGCGAAAACTATATCCTTACTTGCACACGCAACTTATATCTGCGTCTAACAATCGATAAAAAGCAACGAATAAAAATAAAAAATAAGGCATCTGTTTATGTATCTCGCTCACACTGCATGCTTTTCGCGTAATAGCCTTTCCCACATGCCCCCATTTCGGAAATGGTCCAAAAGGTTTTTTCGTTCCGAAAATTTCCCAGTTCCTCGATGGTTTTCAAATGCAACGTTAAAAAAAATAAATAAATATAAAATATTTAATGAAATATATGAACATATTTCAAATCGTTTTTGAAATTGTAAATCGTTGAAGACAAAAATAAATAGATAAAAATACCCCAGGGAAATATAAAAAATGGAGAAAGCAGAAATGGGAGGTAGTATTTTTAATAAATATACATATATGTATGAATGTATGTATTTATATTTATGACAAGTACTTTGCAACCATTAAATAACATAAATAATAAAAAATATATGTATGTTAAAGTGGACTGCGCAGATCGAAATTCTCCATATAAATATTTGGCATGATAGTACTGTGGATTTCCTGGGTCCTGAAATAATTCTGTTGATGTCAACAAGGAAAGATACTGCTTTATTATTCATTCTGCAACGATAGCGCCGCTTAGAAGCACATTAAACTAAACAATCTACTGCAGATTTCTCGGGAAATTCTCGAAGTTCAGAAGGCACAACAGAAAGTACAGCACAAGGAAACCTAGAGAGAGATACTCCAGCATATTACATGCAGCCAAGATAAAACCAACCTCGAAACGGAGCTGCTGCGATTTTTAAGGGATTCCAAAGGGATTCCAAAGATGGCGATACAATTTTACTAATTTACTTTTTTAAAATTGCTGAAATTTCACAGTTCAGACCAACTTTTTTTAAAATTGTTTTAGCTTGTAATGTATTCATTATATATATCACAAAAATACATTATAACTTATTCTTTATGCTGCTATGTAGATCGGTTGATTGTAGAGACATCACGTCACCGGTTGGTGGGGAACTGGATCATTCTAGTCAACCGCCTCCAGTGGGTGCTCTCAAGGCATACTTAACAAGGTAGCCGCACTCGCTCTCTTTTTTACTTCTTAAATTTCAGTCTGCCTAGCAGCAGTTGTGAGCGATGATTCTCTCCGCGTACGATTTTTTCTTGTTCTTCTTCGCTCTCTCAGTGCGGCTACCTCGTTAAGTATGCTTTGGGTGCTCCTAGCAAGAGCGTTGTGATGATTCAGACCAACACTTTGTTCACATCAACTGTTTTTGACAGATGGTGCCTGTGGGAGTTGAGGTTTCACATCTGTGAAACAATCCCACCGTTTCCCATAGATGTGCTTAAATTGGTCTAGAGATGTGGGTGATTTTTATCTTTAATACCCTCTGAACACTGAGTCCGTTAAGGGGGAACATTGGGATTTTTGACAGACGGTGAAACTCCGAATCAACTATTCGCTTCAAAATTGCTTTATTTTGAGTTAAATTATATTAGGTATGTATATCTTCTGCGCGCAATTGTAAGCGCCGAAAATATGTAACTATTAATTGCAAATTTAGTATGCTATGTAAAAAAAATTTTATTCAGATTAGTTTTCTGCTAAAATAATGCAGGTTGCTACTAGTATCTATGACTCTTGGTTACATTAATATTATTCATTAGCTCCCTATCTAGGTACGGTCACACTGCCCAAGTGCATTAAGTATGAGTGTCATGCGTGTGCGCGCTTTTGTGTGTGTGTGCGTACGTATTAGTAGCGTATAATTGTAGTGACAAAACGAAAATAAATGAATAAATAAATGCATATTGAGGACGTAAGTTATATGCAGTTGAGTGCAGCATCTATCGGAAAGATGGCTAGCTAATTGACATATGGCACACACACACCCACACCCTTACCTATCCCGATCGCTGGAAACGAGAAACACCTAGAGCGGCCGCACGCACACTTTGAAGAGGTGGTGGTGGTAATCGGAACGGTAAGTTCGACTGATAAACTTATCACACAACGATAATTCTAATTTGGTCAATGTTTTCTGTATCTTTCTCTCTCTAACACCGTCTGACTAAATTTCTTGTATATCTCCCTCCCGCTCCCGCTTTCGCTCTTTCTGTGGCTTTTGTGTATTTTATATTTTTAATATTATATTTTTTGGATGTGTGGCACAGGAAGAGAGCTGAGTGCTGAGAAGCGGTAAAAATTCGAAATCAGGAACGGATCAGGGCCCAGACAGACAGACAGGAAATAAGAGATAATTGAATATTCAAGAGACGTGCCTTGCCGTGGGCCAGCAGCAATAGCCACAGCAACAATTGCCAGGGCAACAAATTGGACGATGGCCACTGGCGGCGGCAGCAGCGAGATGCCAGACCATCGGAAGCGTAATACCTTCACCAGCTATGTGGCACCATTGCCAGGTGATATGCGCGTCACGGCGGACACAAACGAATGGTGCCTGCCCAGCGACCTGAGGGACGTGCATCTGGCCCGGCCCCGGCTGCTGCAGGGCGAACAGATTGTGGCCTCGGCACCTGCCTACATGTACTCGCCCATCGATCCCATGGACAGTGGCAGTGGCAGCAGCAATAGCAACAGCAATAGTGGTGGCAACAGCGAATCCAATCAGCCACATAAGGAGGCCACCTTCGGACTGCTGAGCGTGACCAACTTCAAGTTGGCCTTTGTGCCTTTACATGCCAGGCGACCCACGGCAGTGGCGCCCCTGTGCGACCTGTATCAGGAGAACCTTTATCTGGGCCGGAACGATGTGACCCTGAACAATATCGACCAGATCTACACGATCGCGGAGCTAGGCAGAGCGGCCAGTGCGCTGCAGGCGGCGCGCATGGCCAGCAACAGCAGCCGCCGGAAGAAGCTGGAGCCCTTCAAGCAGCACACAATCAATGCGCGGATTGCCGCGTTGCACGTCATATGCAAGAACTTTCGGCTGCTCAAGTTCGCGTTCCAGCAGCAGGACTCCAAGCTAAGCGGAGTGAGCGATCACGGCAAGCTGATAGCATCGGCCTTGGTACGCTTTGCATATCCGATGCGGCATGATCTGAGCTTTGCGTACGCCTACCGTGAGCCGTACTACTCGACACTCGGCGCCTCTGGGGTCAGCATGTACGCCACGAAGAACGACTGGGCGCGGGAGCTGATCCGCTGCGGTGCCACAGAGTGGCAGGTGGTGAGTAGCAATAGTGTCCAGCTGCTGCAGAATCCACTGCAGGCGGGCAAATACTCCGTGCCGCCACACTTTGTCATACCCAAGAGTTGCAGCATCGAGCGTTTCCTGGACCTGTCGCGTGCCTTTTGCGACTCCCGAGCCGCTTTCTGGGTGTACAGCTACGGCAGCAGTGCCGCATCTCTGGTACGGCTAGCCGAGCTTCAGCCAGCGGCCCAACAGGACACCAAGGTGGAAAACATTATGCTGGAGCTGGTGCGCAAGTGCGACGAGCGCAAACAACTGAAGCTACTCCAGCTAACGGATCGTCTGCCCAGCACACAAGACGTCCTGCGGGCCTACCAGAAGCTGAGGCGTCTCTGCACGCCGGAGACGCCCGAGAAGTTCATGCTCCAGGACGACAAGTATCTGGGGCTGCTCGAAAAGACCAACTGGCTGTTCTATGTCTCCCTGTGTCTGCGCTACTCCAGCGAGGCGGCGGCAACCCTGCGCTCTGCGACAACTTGTGTTCTGCAGGAGTCCAACGGACGGGACCTGTGCTGTGTGATCAGCAGTCTGACCCAGCTGCTACTCGATCCGCACTTCCGCAGCATCGATGGCTTCCAGTCGTTGGTGCAGAAGGAGTGGATCGCCCTCGAGCATCCCTTCCAACGTCGGCTCGGACATGTGTACGCGGCGACAAATGGCGGCGAGCATGTTCTCGAGAGCGATCAGAGCCCCGTCTTCCTACTCTTCCTCGATTGTGTGTGGCAGCTGCTGCAGCAGTTCCCTGACGAATTCGAATTCTCCCAGACATATCTGACGACGCTGTGGGACGCCTGCTTCATGCCCATCTTCGACACGTTCCAGTTCGACAGCCAGGCGCAGCGGGCGCGAGCCGTTAAGGACTCACCTTTGGTCCTTCGTCCCGTCTGGGACTGGAGCGAGCAGTTCACCGATAAGGACAAGATGTTCTTCAGCAATCCGCTTTACCAGCGTCAGAGGACCGAGACAATGTCCCACTCATCATCGGCTGGCCTTCAGAACCGACGCTCCCTGGCCGTGGGCCAGAAGGGATTGGCTGCATCGACACCGTTGCGCAACACCATCAATCCGCAGCTGTTTGCAACGCATTCGTCGGTGCCGCAGGACCGATACTTACTGCCGGCGCACCGCATCTTCGATCTGGCCGTGTGGGATCAGTGCTATTATCGATGGCTGCCCGTCCTCGACATCCGAGGCGGTGGCCAGGCCCAGGTAGATCTTTTCCATCGCATGCTGCTCGGCAACATAGCCAAGGTGCAGCGTTGTCTGGAGCTCCAGAACTTTGACGATCTTCCCGATGGCTACTACGAGGCCACCGGAGAACAGCGCTCCAATCAGCAGCAGACAGCAAAGAGCTACCAAGGTAGTGGTGCGCCAGATGTCGACCAGGATGGAGAACCAATTGAGTACGTAGACGGCGTGGAGCGGCGACGCAAACCGAAGGTGTCCACACCGACGAACACCCTCAACTCTGTCGGGGGCTCCTTGCAGCTGTCGACGCTTTCCTCGTTCTTCCCGTTCGGCAATCCGATTGCCGGAGATGCGCCCCACCAGCTCTACGACATTCTGAGTAGCAGCACGGAACTCTTGTTGGACACCTCATCCATTCTGGACAAGTCGTCGATTGTGTGAGCGACCAGGCGTGTGTTTAACCCTCGTGCGGGCATCGTAACCGCACCGTACTCCTCCAGTCACGCACAACCGCAATCGTAACCGCAACCACAATCACAATCGCAGCTGCATTTGTGGGCAGACAACTAAGAGCAGAACGAGTCGGACTTTGGATCGGATCCACATCCCATATTACCTCTCCTACTCCCCAGATGTATACATTGTTCCAATGCGCTGTTTACTTTCAAAGCTGAACTTTAGAAGTATTAAACATAAAAAATTAACCACAAGAAACTAACTTTTTTACATATGGCATATCGCTTTTAACAAATTTAATTATTGTTAACTAATAAGCAAGTAATCGCATAAGTTTTTTTTATTATTACGTATTACTATTATTACTTCCTACGTTTGGCCAACCATACCGCACAGAACCAGCCTCAAGCAACAAGAAGCACGCAGTGGCTATATGGCGGAAACGTTATAGGGAGTACAATACCATATAACAAACGACAAGCAATCGACATAAAACAATACGACAAGAGAGAAATAAAACAACAACTAAATCAATATGTATTATATTGTATGTTACTAAATATCGTATGTATGTAACTAAATAAATATATATATATATATACCTATGTATATATATTTTAAATAAATCAAAATTGTAAAAAAGTCATTGTTTCGTTATATTTGTTTTGAAATTTAAAGCAGATCACAAAAGAATCCTTCTGGAATATAGATACTATATCCGATTGCTTATAATTTTTATACCCGGTACTCGAAGAGTATAGGGGTATATTAGATTTGTGGGGATAACGGTTGTGTGTAACGCACAGAAGGAAGCGTTTCCGACCCCATAAAGTATATATATTCTTGATCAGCATCAATAGCCGAGTCGATATAGCCATGTCTGTCTGTCCGTCTGTCCGTCTGTCCGTCCGTCCGTCCGTCCGTCTGTCCGTCCGTCTTCATTTGCGCCTATATCTCAGAGACTATTAAAGCTAGAGCAACCAAGTTTTGTATCCAGTCTCCTGTGTGATCACACTACTCCAAATGTATTTCAAAATTTCGCCCCGCCCCCTTCCGCCCCCACAAGAGACGAAAATCTGTGGCGTGCACAATTTTGAAGATACGAGAAAACTAAAAACGCAGAATCATAGAGAATGCCCATTTCTATCAGAGTGTTGAATCTGGATCAGATTGGATCATAATTATAGCTACAAAGAAGAAAACTATTTCGAAAGTCATCATTCCCTCTCGCTCTCTCTCACACGCGGCCCCATCTGCTTTGCTCATTCGTATTTTGTGTCGCCTAGTTCTCAGAGACTATAAGAGCTAGAGCAACCAAACTTTCTATCCAAACTTCTGTGATATCAAACCAGCACAAGTGTATTTCAAAATTTTGCCACGCCCCTTTCCGCCCCCACAAAGGACGAAAATCTGTGGAAGCCACAATTTTTAAGATAAATGAAAACCAAAAACGCAGAATCATGGAAAATTACCATATCTACCAGATTACCGAATCTGGATCAGATCGGATCAATATTATGGCCAGAAGAAACAAATTAAATTTCAGTGGCTACGCAACGCCTGCCAAGCGCTGACTCATGCCCTCTCTCTCTCTCTCTCTGTCGCAAACACTTGTACGTCTCAAATATGTATTTATACATGTCATGTAGAAATGTAGGCGCAGATATACAAATCATATGTAAACAAAAATGAAAACATGCATAAAAATTCCAAAAAATTCATTTTGTTAATTGAAATATTATTTTCGTCCCTTTTGAGAACATATAATAAATTTCATAAATCGTAGGCTCATAAATGTATGTATGTATATACTGACTGAGTACCGGGTATAAGGTAGAGCCGCGGCATTTGCCGCGGCTCACAACGTTCCTTCTCGTTAATATTATCAAAATAACCAATAAAAACTGGTTTTGAATCATGACTTACATTTGTATTACATTAGTTTTATTTCAAAAATTGTGGGATATAGATTCAAGAGATCTTGATGGAATATTTAAATATTTAATAAAATATATGTGTGCACATATGTATACATATATCTAAATCGTTTTCTACTGATTCTTCACTTTTGTCATGTTTGGCTTGGCGTTTTTTAAGTCGTGTTTTTTTACACACAAGGGTTTAAGCATGAGCGCGATGCCGATAGTCGATTGATCTTCGATATACTCTTCTTTCAGTTCATTAATAGTTAAATTTTGCATCACATGGCAGGCTAAAGAAAGGAATTTCCTAAACATTGATTAAACCCAGATAATTGGTGAGTGGAGGGCTTGTCATAAGATGGACACAAAGGAGAAGCCGCTGTGGCAGACGGGATCGGAGCCACAGCCGCAGCCGCAGCTCGAGTCTCAGACTGAACCACACTCGCAGCAGCAATCGCAGCAACAGCTGACACATGACCCACTAGAAACGCCATTACCGACTATCTCCATTCGGCGTCCAGATCGCCTGATGCCACCCATGCCGCCCGACGAAGTTTTGCGCCTCTCCATAGCCGAGAATCTCATGCAGATTGTGGGAAACATGAGAAATTATGATTATCAGCGACAATGTTGCGAGATTTTTCAAGTGAGCGATCTGACACACGGTGCCCGTGGTGTCCACCGCAAGATCCTGGCCGCCCTGCAGCACATAGACGAGCAACGGCAACGACCAGGGGGTCATAAATGATGGGCGAGACCCCATCAACATCATGGAAACCATCAGTATCATGTCTGTATCAGTTAAACATTTAATAATAAACAGTTGCTAACAATTAAGATTGTGAGGGAGGTGTAAGGTGTTTGATCTGGCGTCCACTACTTTCTTGTTTCCTCCGTATGGGGCTCTTGCTTGGCCTCCTCGGCCTTCAGCAGCTCGGAGATTATGCCGACCTTTTTCAGCTCCTCAATCAGATCGCCGCTTTGATGCAATTGCATCAAGATGTCACAACCGCCAACGAACTCCCCATCGATGAACACCTGGGGGATGGTGGGCCAGTCGGTGTAGTCCTTGACGCCTATAAAAAGATGTGCTTAAGTGGAACAATTCAAAATTCCATTTCGATATACTCCGGCTCACCCTGACGCAGGGCCTCGTTCAGGAGGACATCGTGGGCGTCGTACTGTACGCCATGCATTCGCATGATCTGCACCACGGCGTTGCTGAAGCCGCAGCGTGGTGCCTGGGGATTTCCCTTCATGAAGATGACCACCTTGTTGGTGCGCACCAGTTTTTCGAGCGTAGATTTGTCCACAACGTCGGCAGCAGAAGCCGGTGGGGAAGCATCGGCGCTGTACCAGCGGGTGGAACGTGATGCTGTGGCCGCCAAATGGTTGCTGTTTAGTAAGGCACGCGCGCAGCTCTGACGCAAAAGAGTTTGGCAAATTCTGTTCATTTTATTAAATTAATTTCCACCGACTTATCTAATTTAGAACAACAACAATGTAGTCAATGAAGGTAGTGATGTGATTTGGACAAACCACTTCAATCGCATCATATAAAATTATACGATATTTCGGCTTTTTCTATCGAATTTGATTTTGTTTGCGATTTTGATTTTTGATTATGTTTTTTTGGGATAGTCCTTTCGTTTCCAAAGAAACAAAAGCGCGTTGATTCAATGCCTTAGTAAGTCAACTTAATCTACACTCTTTTCAATTTGTTTTGTTGGAATAATTAAAGTCGAGCACATCTGCTGATTTTACACCAAATCATTAAGGGAATCGATAGGGACAGTAGTGGTAATAATAAAAAGAACCTCTCTAATAAAAAGAACCTTGCTCAAGCCAATATAAAAAATATTTAATAAGATCTAGCAAAAAATTAAGTTTTCTTTATATACAAATCGTTCAATAGTTAATTGATCAATATATTATATAGCGTAAATATTTCAACCGTATTCTGAGAAGTTTTGTCTATCGCACAAAAATATTGTTTTGCAAACCAACAAATATATTATCTTAAAATATATTTCTATACATCAATATATATCGAACATCCTTTACGACGGACGGACGGTTTACGGTGCTTGTGCGAGTAAATGTACAATAATAAATTAATATTAATTAAAAAAATAGAACAATTAATTAGAACCGATTCTCTGATCAATAAAAATTGTGCGCGCTTGCTCCCAGGCCTTTATTTAAAACTAATATTTTTTTTGCTGTTCTGTGAGTGAAAATGAAATCGAACAATCGAAAAACGTCACAAACAAATGCAGCCGCCTGTGGGATGCTGTTTCCCCAACGCGCGTGATTCTTTTTTTGATCAGGGCCTTTATCCTATTTATTTGTGATAAATCCTCAGGTTATAGTCGGAATCGGGGATGTACATATATGTTGTTGGAGAAGGTTACAGGGGGTCAGGCAGTACAGCAACAGCGGCAGCAGGTCGCGATAACAAAACATTGTTTACCTCCGCTAAGACCCCGCAGCGTCAGAGCAACCCCCAATCAGAATTTTTAACTAAGGGTTAAATATTGTCTGTGTATGTGTGAGTGTTTCGTGTTTTGGTCTCTCATTCGGTTTTTTCTATCTTTTTGTTCTAATCCCAATTTTCTTTTTCTCTGGTGAAGGGTGCAGGGGCAGACCAGACAATGATGAGCTCATTGATAAGGCACTCTCCCTGCAAAAAGACTCTCCCACACACTCTCCCGCTGTCTTTCTCTCTCTATTTCTCGTTCGGCCTGCCCTAGCCTTCCCCATGGAATATTTTGTACGAGGTTAGACATTGTCGCTCCATGGGTGGAGACATATATACATAAATGCATTAATGTGGTTCTATTTATACGTATAGGTTCTTTCGGCACTAATTCTGACAATTCTTGCACGCACCCTACCTTATACTGAATATACATTGCCCGCGCCCAATTCACTTTCAACGTTTACGTCATGCCGCCCCGGCCCTGGCCATTGTCCGGCTACGGCCCATCCCTCCCCCCTCCCTCACCAATGGTTGTGCTGTTCTATTTTTTGCCCAGAAATTCGCATTTTATTTGAACTTTGATAAAAATATACATGCATATACACGTGTACATAAATATGTATAAGAACAATAAAAACAAATCACGCGCAAAGTTTATCAAGTAGTACCCCGTAGCGGGGATTTATACTCTTGTGATTGAAAACGGATAATTTTTTCATATTAATTCAATTCCATTTTGCACATTCCATCTGATCGTGAGTACATGTGTGTGTGCGAGTGTGTATGCACATTTGTATGTATGAATGTATATTGTATGCTAAACAAGTTGCCTCCGCCTCAAAGCAGAAAGCTTCTTGATCAAGCGAATATACATATGATAAAAGATAAAAACAAAACAGAAGAGACGAGACGAAAGAACAAACACAAAAAGAAAAGCAAAAGGAAAAAAAAACATTAGGGGAGAGAAACAGTAGCATACTTTCGAGCCGCATCACAAAAAGCTTCCCATAAAATACTCCTTTACACTCAGAAAGCACATTTTGTTACCCTTTAATGTTTATGTACACCCGATCATCTATAGGGTTGTTAGCCAGAACATTCCATAAAGCAGCTACAACTTATAATATAGTAGAATAAAGATAAGAAAAAACTCAATGCATAAAAATAGATGCCTAAGCGTTCGATAACAACGATATTCGTTCGTATAGGAAAAGTGAAAATATGAACAGGACTGAACAAAACGGAAAATAAACAAAGTAATAATAGGTCAGGCTTAACGTTGACATGCACTTAAATACATATATATATGTATAAAAGTGTTTGTCTAGGAGTGCATTTAGATTCTAGAAGCTTGGCTACCGAAGTTTCGTTTCCTTTTGGATTCTACGACTATTTTTGTTTTTGTTTCTCCGTTTAGAGCAGGAGAAAGAGAAAGCTTTTTGGATATACAAATTGAACATAAAAAAACACCACCCAACCATCCATTCACCATGGGAAACATACACACAACGGGTCCGAATGAGGCGTTAATTGTTTCAGGTAAGTTCTCCCCCTCAGTCTTTTCTTCTACTAGTATCCATTCAGCCCCTATTGCACAAACACCACCCTTTTCCGGGCTGCACAGCCGCCTGTTGACTTATTTTCAAACGCTGCAATTAGAAAACCGCATGTTAACAAGGTAACAGGGCAACAGAGAGACGGCACGACAGGGTTGTATAATTTAAGCCAGGGCTAGATGTTAGTGTGAATTTCGCTTTAAATTTAAGGAATACAATTCGACAATGAAGAGAAATGGATTCTAATTAAGAAAGTAGAATAAAGACCAATATAACATTCTGAGGTTGTCTGTAAAGATTGCGTTGGAGTTGTTCACCACATCTTCCTCCCAAAATGAGCCAAATCGTAGCTATTGCCATTAGGAATACATTATTTAATTGAAAAGAAAACATTATCTGTTCTCTACTTGCAAGGGTCCAAATGCGTGGAGGGCGTTGAAGTTGCTAGGCAAATTGTAAGTTGTCTGCATATAACCCCGCCGCTTCCATGCACTTCAAAACATTCTCTTCTTTTTGCGCCACCGCCACCGTTGATTTTTGTACATACATACATATGTACATATGTAGCTTACTTTATTTATAAAACTCTTGCTCTCGTCAGATTTTCTCAAGACGCAAAGACGCGCCTCTCCCAATGTGAACACCTCTTCTGCTTCTTTGCGTCTTTTCCGATATCGATAGGAATGGCGACCGGTGTTAAAAGCCTATTAGCTCAACATTTTAATATGCTTTCGTTTGTTTTTAGCATAGTTCGCAAATAACTGTTGACACTTTTTCGTTGTCTGCAAATAAGTGCCTTTCACTCACACAATAAAAAAGACTCAGACAGAAACTGTGTTTGTCGCGTCTGGCTTAGCTTGCTCGCGCTCTGCTCGAGACAGTTATTTCTGTTTTCGTTTCGCTCAAGTCAAACACAAATCGTTTGCTTGAGTTAAATGAAGCAAATTGTCTTTTGCGTATGTATGGGTAAACACACGGGATTGTTGCGTTCTCATTTACATTTATATGTATGGATGTATTTACATGCACACGAAGGCAAAGATCATTTCCGTTGAGTTTTTTAGTCAAACTGTATTTTGCTGAGAGTCTTTGTTTGAGCGAAAATCGTATTACTCTTTACGCGACACTCATTTCAGAGCGTCACACGAATGAACAAAACACAAACACACAAAACAAAGAGAGCCGCTCAGAGCAAGATCGTGTCTGCACAATCTTTTCGGTTATGTTACGAAGCAGAGCATATAAGAAAAAACGATCAACTGTTATTTGCGAGCTGTGGTTTTTAGTTGTCTTTAGTTCCCAAATTTTAAAATGTTTAGTTGGAAATATCATAAAACTACATATGTATGTATGTACATACATACAAATTTACAATTTATATACAAAAAGCTGGGATGAAACGACTACGAAACGGTCACACAGCGCTTTTGCTTTCCGCTACGAGAACGTGGAGGAGTATTGAATGTTTCACACAACAAGAAGGAAAAAGGTAGCGATAAGCAAGAACACTGATAACCACTTGTATGCTCACAACCCTGATGACACTGCATCCCATCATTGCACCCACCCTCCCCTTGTCCATCACCATCGCCATCTCCATCGCCAAGAACATGCACACACAGACCCACCAGCTTCCGTGTGAAACCACCCCCTGTTGTTGTTGATGATGATGATGCCTGTACCACATCCAATGCGGCTTTCAACCCTTGTGCGGTCGTGGTCTTGGGTTAATGCACTCTCCAGGCATCAGGCATCACTCAGGGCCTACGCCTACCCCACCATTTCCCCTGCTGTCCCGAAGGACAGACGGACTCGTTAAGGTAATTCCATTTAATTAACTCTCCAAGTCAAGTTCCTTCCAACCTCGCATTAGTGATACTTGTACCCGAATCTATTTCTATACTGCCCGTCAACTCCAGTCGGAGCGGATCATGTCCGCAGCCTTCTCCCCGATCATGAAAGCCGCCGCATTGGTGTGGGCCGTCGGCGGCACGGGAATGATACTGGTGTCCACCACCCGCAGTCGCCTCATACCGTGGACCCGCAGCTGGGGACTGACCACGGCACTGGGATCGCCAGCAGGACCCATGCGGCAGGTGGCCACCTGGTGGTGGAGCGTGTACGAGAGGTGGCGGATGGAGCAGCGCCAATAATCGTCGGAGGCGAACGCCAGGTCCTCGCATCCGGGCACAGGGCGTTCCAGTAGGCGGGCACCAATTGACTGGAGGGCGGGCATCTTTGAGATCCGAATGGCCTCCTTGATGCCCTCCAGCAGATACTCCACATCCTCCGGGGCCTCAAAGTACTTGGGATCGATTTTGGGCCAGCCCAAGGGATTGCGATCCCGGAGCCACAGGCGGCCGACGCTCTGCGGATGAAATTGCATCACCAGAAGCGTGAAGTGGTCCTGCCTGGCCTGGGCCAGCTGCCTGTACATCCTGTCGTAGATCTCATCCTTGAAGTTTGCGCCCAGCTTGAGGCCCGTTCCCTCGTCGCTGGCCAGGCTCCCCGCCACCATGATCAACTCGATGTCTGGCCAGTCCTGAGGCAGGGTCGATCGGCTTGTCTTCAGGAAGGCCAGGGCCTCCACGCCGCCAATAGAGCTGAGTCTGGTGGACGGATTCCCCGCCAGCAGATACGACAGTACCTCGGCGGCCGTCACTCGCGACGTGAATGTCGTCTGTCCCGTGGTGTTGGTCACAAAAGTGGGACCAAAGTGACACATGTGGTCGTAGAGTCGCCTTCCCACTGGGAGAGCCTGCACAAGCGGGACCCCAATGGCCTTAAGATTGTCCTCCGGTCCGATACCCGACAGCATTAGCAGCTGGGGGGAGTTGAAGGCCCCCGCCGATAGGATGACCTCTTTCCGAGCCTTAAACGTGTAGTTCTTGCTCTTGTAGCGGAACTCCACGCCGTAGGCTGACTTGGTCTCCGCATCGATGAGCAGTCGCGTCACCTGCGAGAAGGTGAAGATGTGCAGATTGGATTTGCGGTAGTCCCTCACTGGCTGGATGTACGCCGAGTAGCCACTGTGTCGCCTGCCGTTGCGGGTCGTAGCCTGGACATAGGAGACCCCCAGCTGCGACTCTCCATTGTAGTCGGTGCGAGACAGACCCGCCTCCACTGAAGCCTCCACGAAGGCGTGCACCAGCTGGGTGCGGAAACGCACGTACTCGACGTTGAGGGGTCCGCTGTGGTTGTGGTACGGGGACTGCTCCAGACCCTGCAGCTGGGCGGACTCGCTGCGCAGGAAGTATGGCAGGACCTCCGCGTAGCTCCAGCCGGGATTGCCGGCGGAGGCCCAGCCATCGAAGTCTCGCCTATTGCCGCGATTGTAGATCATATAGTTGATGGAGCTGGTGCCGCCCAAGACCTTGCCCCTGGGCAGGGCGCACTCCTGGTTGTTCATGCCCAGGCAGGAGAGGCGCTGAGGCACGGAGCGGTAGCCCCAGTTGGAGGCCGTCTGCTGGAGATAACCGGCCAGGACGGGTGTCAAATGGCCAATGTTCTCCACACCGCCCGCCTCGAGGAGGGCCACTTTCCAGCTGGGATTCTCGGATAGTCGAGCGGCCAACGTGCAGCCTGACGCCCCGGCTCCTATCACAATGAAGTCGTACGTGGAAAGATCCTGGGGCACTGGAGCAGCAGCAGAATTTAACTATATATTCGAGCGAGATCTCTGGGGATCTTGGGCTTGGGATCACTTACCATTATGCCGCGTGGCCTGCTCCAGTAGATTGACCAGTCCCACCTGCTGCAGCTGATCCAGCAGCCTCTGATTGCCGTTCGTCTGGACTTCACGGAGCAGAAACAGTGGCATAAGGAGGCAACATCTCAGCAGAAATTGTGGACTGTACATGATGGACTGCATTTGGGATAATGGTGGTCTCAAATGAGCTGCACTCGCGGGATGGGTGTTGCTTTTAAGCCATGGCCCTGGGCCCAGGGCGAACAGTGAACAGTGAACAGTGAACAGCGAACAGCGAACAGAGCCCATTCCCAATGGAGTGACTCAGGCGCCACGACAGATGGGCATTTTTAGGTGTTGCTGCTGCTGCTGCTGTTAAACTCCCATTAAATGCCGTCCCACATCACCTGTATCTGTATCTGTATCTGTGCCTGTACCTGAACCTGTAGCTCTGCCTGTATTTTATGCCATAAACGCTGCATACCCTATTAACGCTACGAGCTGGGAGCTGCGATTGGGGGATGGGGTGTATCAGGACTTGAATGCATGAAAGGGTGCTGTGCTCCAAAATGCCAGGGATTGAATCAGTTACCATTTGAACAAAGGACTTCAAAAATAAATTTGATTCATGGAAACAAAACACGATCCAATGAGATTGAATCATTGAAACACGTAACCCAAGAAATGTAACCTTTCACAAGAATTAGCCACCAAATTAAATAAAATCTAGAATAAAGCATGAAAAAATGAGCCAAGGAATGGAAAAGAAAGAAATCAGCGAAATATTGAATGAATTAAATGAACCAAAAACTCTTGAGAGTAATACAGAAATGTTAAATAAAACAAACAAAAATTAAAGCTGGAAATTGCATACATTTAAGGTTTTTAAAAGCTTTCTCTTTTCCTATAAGCCCAAACATAATTATAATACAGGGATAAAGTATTTAATGTCTTTGCGACAGGAAAACCGTTAAACAAAAATTAATAATGGCAGATTCGAGCACAAGGCAATATTATAGTTAGAAATTTGTCACTCATAAAATATCACTTGTACAATAGACATTTGTATGCATGTATACACATGTACATATGTATGTATAAATATGTATTGGTAAGAGACAGACATTAAAACAAAAACTATAAAGTTAAAATGAAAATTAAATAAATGTATATAGAATAAATGTATATAGAAACTTAACTAAAAATAAAATGAGGAAAAAAATAAATTAAAAATTAAATCACATATAAAATAAAAAGGAAATTAAATGAAAAATTAGATTACAAAATAAAACATTAAAAGAATAAGAAATAATATTTACAAGAAATATTAAACAAAACAGCAAACAAAATAAGAGACAGGAAAATAGAACAGAATTATAGAACTATAAATATAGAATATAGATTTATAAATAGAATAGAATTATATCGATCTATAGGAATCAACAATCAACAGTCGAATCGATAAATGAACAACGGAATTAGCAGCCGCAAGTTGAAGATTAGAGTAATAGATGTGTGCGATATGCCTGGGAAACTGGAGCAAAGGAGAGAGATTACAGATCAAAGAGATTGGCAAACAATCAAAAAGCCAAAGCATAAAAGAAACAAATCCAAAGATTTAAATTTAACGAAGGAGATAAAAAAAAGATCCAAATTAATTGGATTCTGAATGGATTCCTGGAGAACTGCGCGTGGAATCAGTACCAGAAGCACCACTTGCAATACAGGGTATTCGAGCAGTCGAGATCAGAGCCTAGCTTCTAAGCCTGGCCAAATGTGAAGGGAGAATGACGGGATTCTCGCTTATTTGTTAAGTGTTGAATTCCATTTGCGTTTGTTTGGGGTTCGTTTAACTTTGGCGCGTGCTGGGCATCACACGGCACATCCCACCGCAGGCAATTCAATCCCAATCCCAATCCCGATACCACTGGGCACGCAATTTTTGACTGCGTTTATGCCGTACCTACATGTGTATATGTATATACCCAGTCGACGCACTCAACGCGTGCCCTATTCATTCGCGGATTCATTCGGACTGGACTGTCATTGAACTTGATATCTGATGAAAGAAATTCAAACCCGTTTTGGATCGCATCGGATCGGATCGGATTGGGTCGTTGAGTGGCTTTATTAAGCTAGGTCATGACGACACCTGACTGCTCCCTGGTGTACAGCGGACTGGTTTGACCCTTTGCTTTCTTTGGGCTTTCTTTCTTTAAGCATTTTATTGACCCATTTACATAGATACGATACGACTACATTTATCTGGTTTGCCTAGATTTCTATCCTTAGCAGCCCATCAACTCCAGTCGGAGCGGATCATGTCCGCAGCCTTCTCCCCGATCATGAAAGCCGCCGCATTGGTGTGGGCCGTCGGCGGCACGGGAATGATACTGGTGTCCACCACCCGCAGTCGCCTCATACCGTGGACCCGCAGCTGGGGACTGACCACGGCACTGGGATCGCCAGCAGGACCCATGCGGCAGGTGGCCACCTGGTGGTGGAGCGTGTACGAGAGGTGGCGGATGGAGCAGCGCCAATAATCGTCGGAGGCGAACGCCAGGTCCTCGCATCCGGGCACAGGGCGTTCCAGTAGGCGGGCACCAATTGACTGGAGGGCGGGCATCTTTGAGATCCGAATGGCCTCCTTGATGCCCTCCAGCAGATACTCCACATCTTCCGGGGCCGCAAAGTACTTGGGGTCGATGCGTGGCCACTCTAGTGGATTTCGATTGTGCAGCCAAAGACGACCCACAGAGGCGGGGGCAAAGTGCATGATCAAGAAGGTGAAGTGATCCTGTTGCCTGAGAGCCAGCTCCTTGTACATTCTGTCGTAGATCTCCGGCCTGAAATTGGCTCCCTTTGCTAAAGCTGTTCCCTCGTCGCTGGCCAGGCTTCCGGCCACCTGAATCAACTCGATGTCGGGTTGCGTAGACGGAGTCTGTGATTGGGGCACTTTCAGGAAGGTGAGCGTCTCCACGCCGCCAATGCTGGAAAGGAACGTGTCCGCCCGGCCAAGCAGAAAGTCCTTGATCACTGGGGGACGCAAATTAGCGCTGAAGAGCGTCTGGCCCGTGGTGTTGGTCACGAAAGTGGGACCAAAGTGACACATGTGGTCGTAGAGTCGCCTTCCCACTGGGAGAGCCTGCACTAGCGGCACTCCAATGGCCTTGAGATTATCCACCGGTCCGATACCCGACAGCATTAGCAGCTGGGGGGAGTTGAAGGCCCCCGCCGACAGGATTACCTCCTTCCGAGCGCGCACTCGATGACGTCGCCCCTGGTGGAGCAGCTCCACCCCGTAGGCGGACTTGCTCGCTTCGTCGATGAGCAGCCGGGTGGCTCGGGCCAGGGTGAGGATGTGCAGGTTTCTGCGCTGCTTCCTTATGGGCTCGATGTAGGCGCGGAAGGCGCTGTGGCGGCGACCCTTCAGAGTGGTGGCCTGGACGTAGGAGACCCCCAGCTGCGACTCGCCGTTGTAGTCGGTGCGCGGATGTCCTGCCTGCTGGGCAGCCCGTACATAGGCGTGGGACAGCCTGGTGCGATGACGCACGTCTTCGATGCTGAGGGGTCCGCTGTGGTTGTGGTACGGGGACTGCTCCAGACCCTGCAGCTGGGCGGACTCGCTGCGCAGGAAGTAAGGCAGGACCTCCGCGTAGCTCCAGCCGGGATTGCCGGCGGAGGCCCAGCCGTCGAAGTCTCGCCTATTGCCGCGATTGTAGATCATGTAGTTGATGGAGCTGGTGCCACCCAAGACCTTGCCCCTGGGCAGGGAGCATCGGTTTTCGGGCATGCCATAGCAGGCGTGACGTTGCGGCTGCGACTGGTAGCCCCAATTGGAGGCGGTGGCCTGCAGCGAGGGCGCCATCAGTGGCACCTGGTGCATGATGTTCTCCACGCCGCCGGCCTCGATCAGGAACACACTCCATTTGGGGTTCTCGGAGAGGCGGGCGGCCAGAGTGCAGCCGGCGGCTCCCGCACCCACCACTATGAAGTCATAGCTGCCCAATGGCTCTGGGGATCAAATCACGCGAATGGAGGGGATTATTATGGGGGAGGTGGAGAGCACTTTTTCCTCATGCACTTACCATCGCTGTAGTGCGGAACATTGACCACATTCCCGATGCCCAGGCGCCGCAGTTCCTCTAATTCTGGTCCTCGCCCTCGCCCTGGGTCTCCATTACCATTTGGGATGATTAGAAGAAGTCGCAGAAGAACGGACAGCAGCAGCAGCAGCTTTTCCATGGTACCTCTGGATGTGTCACCACTGCGCCGTGAACTGACTGACTCTGCGACTGGCTGGCTAGCCGGTTGCCGGTGAAATTGAACTTCTGTTTCGCATCAATGCTACCCCAAGGGCACAGTGGGCACAACATGAAACATTTGCCAACAAAGTAAACCCCAGGCACACGCGTAAACACGCAAGATCGTACTCTATTTCGTGTTGGGTGTCGTATTAAAGGATGTTATGGCTGGAAGAAGTAGATTTTAGGAACCTGTTCGACTTAAGTTAGTAGTTTCTGTGGCACAGCGGATGCGGAATGAAATAGGAAAAGCTGTTGTAACACAAATACAAAAGGTATAGCAAGTCTGAGCAACTCAAATCCTTCATATGTTTTTCTAACTTTTAGCTATTAGCAAGCTCCCTTTTGATTTCTAATATTAAATCCACACACTTATTAGGGGTTTGGCAGCTTAGGCACAACTCAATGCTCAAGTGACCAAGAGTCTCCATAAGGGGTCTGGCATAATGAGCAGACGCTATGTCGCAGCCGATCTGGCCCTTAAGCATCGCTGATTTGACCTTCGCTGATTTGACATCACTGATTCCACGTTCGCTCAGGGCCAGCCACAGGAAAACCCTTTTGCGAAACTTTGTTTTTGTGCTTTGAGTGACATTTTGAGGTGGTTGAGTATTAGGTAACTCAAGGTAATATTCGGGAGTCCATCCATGACTCTCCGCTGTGAAATACGTCTCACCATTCATTATCCATTATGCCAACCTATAAGCGGCTTACAGAAAACCAATTTCTAGAAAGTGCCTGCAGTCGAGGTTCTTTTGTAACTCTCGTCTGTCTACTTCTGTGACTTTACATATCATTTCATTTCAGAATTTCTCACAGTTTTGTCGCTCTCATTGTACAACCAAACTTTTTGAATCCAAACAGACGTCAGGGACAACATGAATCTAAACTCATGAACTTTAAACTTTGAGCGCTTGAAAATGGGAATATTCTGTGTGCATAGCAACAATCAGCACTTTCGGTTAAGCGGTTTTGAATATTCCAATATTCAATATTTGATTCATACTCGTCTGCGCGAATGTATAATGTGTTTGATAAATAAATGTTATATTCCTATCATTTTTCCCATTTGCCCCACTGTGCATCTCTCGTGTCGTCGTCTCCGGTTTGGTTCCCCTCGACTGATCTTTCGGTCTCGTCTTGTCTCCATCTCCATCTCTTTCTCATCGTCTTTCCCTTCCCGTCACCGTCGTTGTAGGGCCGAAACGGGCCAAGATTGTTTTTAGAGCCAAGAATTTTTATTGCCACTTGCTAATTTGCTTACTGCTTTCTGCTTGCTCATCCCATGTCTCTCTTTCTCTAACTATATCTCTGTCTCTAACCACAAGTATATCATTGTCCCCGTCTCTGTCTCTGTCTTTTGGTCTTTCCTTTGGTCTCTTCTTTTGCTTCTGAACTTGGTTCAATGGCACTTGGCCGCGGGGAATGGTTCTGGTTTCTCTTGCGGGTCTGCCGCAGCAACATCTCCGTTGAAACTCCGTCTTTTGGAAGGGGTGAGGGAGCTCTCAAGGGTTGGCTATGACAAGTTGGCTTTCCGGGGTTTCCCATGGCGAATTTGAACATTCAGTAAACAACAGAAAAACAGCTTTCGCCCCCGGCCAGAAGGGGGTTGCCATTGCATCTGCACCAACCACCCCTTGGGGTTGTCCGACAGCCGGCATATGGATGCATTTAGCCGCCAAACCTATTCGGGAATCTCTTACAAATCCATCTGGCCGCAGACTAGCGGACCGGTGGACAGGCAAACCGGCAGACCGGCAGACTTATGGGGGAGTTTATATGGCTGGAGTGGGTCTTGTTTTGGTCACGGCAATTGCATTCAAAATGCATGTTTTTGAAGCTGAGGGCGGCACCCCATGGATTGTCATGAATATTTCAATTTGTGTTAATGAAAAACGGAGTCTAATATCATGGGTCACGTTTGTAGAGTTTTCTGTTGGCAGCTCCAACTCCGCAGATTTCCACCACAATTTTCGATAGAACTGGCATACTCGTACTGTCTACAGTGGAGCACTTATAGTCGCTATGGATAAAGTTTATTTGTTTGCTATTAAAAAGAAAGAACAAATTGAATCGGGTTCCTCAAGCAGAAATATGTATGTTTCGCTCATAATACGTTGACAAAAGTTAGATTTTTAATTTAAAAACGAGTGGAAACGTTGTGAGTCGCGGCAAGGCCTGCGACTTGAATTAATCCCGTCTTGAATCGATCAAATCACTCTTCGTAAACTCTCGCTATCGTTATCGTTATCGCCATACCGTTCTCATTGTTCTGCCGCAATATGTACATACTTACATATATTATCCATAATATATCACAATAAACCATATATATAATAAACTACGCTACTGAAAAAGCTCTGTAGCTCAATAGGAAAATCTCTAACCGTAGTTCAGAAGATTTTGGGACCAACTGGGTGGTCCTGCTGTGGCACCCAGAGTTCAAAATCAGTTGTAGTGGATCATCCTGTGTTACCCACACACTCACACTCCATCCCACACCACCCCCACGCCACCCCCACGCCACCCAACGATCGTGTGTGCTCACATATTTACAGTCTCGTCTTGAAGCTTTCCAAGCAGACGTTGCCACAAATACTCGTAAAGCTTTCGATCGTCTGGAGCATACTTTTGGGTGGCACATGCTCTGGAAATTGTTCTCAATTTGTGACTGATTTATAATCCCCCCTCCATGCCTCCCTCCCCACACGGGGCTAAGGTCAAATCAATGCAAATTAAAGCAAAAATTCAAGACAAAAGCACAAAGGAAAAAACAGAAACACAGACACAACACCAAGACCACAAAAATCATTTCCGCAACAATAAAAAAAAACAAAACAAACAGAAGAACAAGACGAACCAAAAAAAAAAAAAAACAAAAAGACGCTAAAAATGTATTAGCATAAAAATTGACAATAACAAGAAAATAGGAGACTGAAAACCAAAACTTGAATCAATGTCAATGGGCGCACAATGTGTCATGTGTCAAGTGCACGCATCATGGATCAGCAGGTGGTGTCATCTGTCATGTTTTGTACGCCTATGAACGCCCATCGCCGTCGTCAACATAATATGCCCAGAACGCATCTATCGATAGAAGCCAACGGCAACACATCCAAACATGCATGAATTGATGCATGATAATGCATGATCACTAATCACTAATCACCAATCATGTGCGTTCACCAGCCGAGCAGAGCTTGCGTGAGAAATCCATCACTTATCAGTGATTACCGATTAATTGTGGTATTGCTCAATTCCCTCTCTGAGATGAGAATGCCAAATATCGTTGATTGTACATACATATGTATGTACATTGAGCACATGATAGGTAGTATATGTATAGTTAATAAACTTAAAGAGATTTATTCATGGAGCTTACGCATCTAGACTTAATTTAGAATCAGTTCAGGCTAAAGAAAGGCACACTAATAATAACAAAGAATCGTTAAGAATGCCTTAAATGAAACATAAAACCCCTTTGCACTTGGCCAACTCGGAGAGGTTAATGGGGACATCTAAATGTCGGTATGAATAAAAAAAAAAAAAATAAAAAATAAAAAACAAAAAACAAAAAACAACGATGCAAACGATGGTGATAAGTGGGGAGATGGGCAGTAGACTTTGGCTGTGTGCGAATCGGAGCTTAGACCTGATCAAACTTTGGACTGGAGACTGGAGGGGGCTTGCGGCTTGTGGGTAGAGTAATCACTGGATAAAGCCATGATCCTGCTTGATCATATCGGCCGCCTTTTCGGCAATCATAAAAACAGGCCCGTTGGGATGGCCGGACATGATCTCGGGCATGATGCTGGCATCGGCCACGCGCAGATTCCGGATGCCATGGACCCGGAGGCGGGCATCGACAACGGCGGCCCGGTCCGATTTGGGGCCCATCTTGGCGGTGCCCGAGTAGTGGTAGATGGTGAAGGTGAAGTGACGGACATAGCAGGCCCAGTAGGCCCAGCTCTTGTAGGGATGCTGCTTGCAGGTGGGGATCTTGCGCTCCCACAGCTGGGCATCGATGGCCTTCATGCCGCGCTGCTCCATCAGGCTGACGGCCTTGAGGAGTCCCCGCACCGAAATGTCCACGTCGTACGGATGGGCAAAGTAGTTGGCATGGATGAGGGGATACTTGAAGGGGTCGCTGCTCTTGAGCATGATGCGGCCGCGGCTCTTGGGCCGCAGTATCATCGGAAAGATCATGAAGGCGTTCAGCGACTTGTCCTCGATCTCGGCAAACAAGGCATCGTAGATGGACTTCTTCAGACCGAACGCACGTGAGATGGCCGGGTTCGAAGACATGGACCCGCCCACCAGGAACAGCTCAATGTCCGGCCAGCCATCCTCGTCGCGCTCATGATCCAGATCCCAGAAGGCAATGGCCTCACAGCCTCCGGGCGATCCGTAGGGGCCCTCCATCCGATTGAATCTATTGATCAGCGTCGGATCGGCAAAGTCCTCGAACTTCAGTGACGTTGCATTCGTGGTGAATGTCACCGCCGGTGCCGTATGGTCCTGCAGGTTGTAGCCCACCGCCAGGTCGGCTATCGGCTTGATGCCCACCTCCCGGAGGTGCTTGGCCGGCCCCACGCCCGACAGCATCAGCAGCTGCGGCGTGTTGATGGCCCCCGCCGAGACGATTACCTCCCGACGGGCCAACACCTTCTGCACGCGTCCCTCCGTCTGCACCATAATGCCGTAGGCCGTCTTGGTCTGGGGATCGATGAGCACCTTGGTCACGAGGGCGTTCTTCTTCACGTGCAGATTGGTGCGCTTTCCCTTGAGAGGATAAAGGTAGGCGCGGTTGGAGCTCCAGCGGGTCGAGTTGCGGGTGGTAGTGTGGAGGAAGGCGACGCCGTTCTGGATGCGTCCGTTGTAGTCGCGATACTTGAGGCCATCCTGCTGGGCGGCCTCGACAAAGGCCTCCGAGATCTTGGAGCGCCAATTGACGTAGCTGACCTTGACGGGACCGTTGCGACCGACATAATCCTCTTCGGCATCGGGGACACTGCTGCCCTCGTACTTCTTAAAGTACGGCAGGACATCCTTGTAGCTCCAGCCGGGATTGCCGAGCTCCTGCCAGCGATCGTAGTCGCGTCGATTTCCCCGAGTGTACATCATGTAGTTTAGCACGGAGCTGCCGCCCATCACCTTGCCACGGGGCCAGTTGCAGCGATTGTTGTTCATCGCGAGACAGGCATGGTCCGAGGGCTGGGTGCGGTACTTCCAGTTCATTTCGCCCAGCTGCAGAAAATGCGCTACAATGGGCACGTCCATGACAAGGCGCTCCGGACCGCCGGCCTCCAGCAACAGCACCTTCCACTTGGGGTTCTCCGAGAGGCGGGCGGCGAGGGCACAGCCCGCGGTGCCGGCTCCCACCACAATGAAGTCGTACTCGGTGTCCAAGACCAGCCCGTTGTCGTAGTTCTCCAGCTCGACGTCGGCCTGCCCGCGTCGCAGGAAGTTGATTGTCTCGAAGAGGACATTGTTTTCCTGGGCAGACACTAGAGACAGCAATGAGCAGGCAAAGACCAGACCCAGAGCCAGTCCAAGTCTCAGACCAAGACCAAGGTGCAGATTCGTTGTGCTGGCCATCATCAGGCTTCCACTTGTGGCGATCCAAACAAAACAAAAAAAAACAAACACACACGCACACACTCCAAAGATAATTCAGGAAAAATTGCTCGCGATCGCGCTGTGTTCTAGTGATCGCGAGTGATCGAGTGTGGTCGCGTCTTGCCCAATCGGATTCGGAACTAGAAATGCTGCCAAACGCTCTGGCCAAGTTCAATTTAATATTAAATTTAAGCGCCGATCCGATCGTGTTGTTGCGAATCTCTCGGCTGCAGCACTCGGCTCCAGCAATCAGCACTCAGCAAACAGCATACGGCATACAGCACACAGCATACACGAGCGATCGCCAAGAATCTTCAAAAGTTTTCAAAAGTTTGGTATACTGGTCCGTGGGCACGTTCACAGCCACAGCCACAGATACAGATACAAACCCACAAATACAGAAAATACAGAAAATACAAAAAATACAAGCTGAAACTGAAATTGAAAGCTCATAGATGGAGATCTGACATTGACTTCTGCGCCGATCGTCACCGTCATCGTCGTCGTCTTCTCGGTCTCTGGTCGCTGTGGACCAAAATGCGGAAGCAAACATTAAAGGGCCTCCCATGGCTAGTCTTGGTCTTGGATGCTCTAATCCTCTCTCTCTCTCTCTGATATAATTAGCATGCTGCGATTTTTGAGGGGGGCATTTGGGACAAAGATAAATGTCGTGTTGCTCTTCCTCTGGTTACTCCAAAACCTGATCGAAATCAAATGCCTAACCTATTTACATATGTTGTTCTAATCCAACAAGAATTAAGAACGGAAGTGTGCTGTGTGCTGTGTTCTGAGCGATCAATTTTCTGATAATTATTCATGACACTCCGAGATGTCGAATGACTTGCACAACACGAATGGAGGATGTGTGTAAGATCTGACTATATTATTTGAGTAAGGACCACAAACTGTGACGGTTGATCACTCATTAATAGATTCGGACTAATCAATTTAAGAAACGCACACCGTTTAATTATCTTACGAATATACATAAAAATATACATTTCATAGCCCACATACTGTCTGTTTTGCAAAAGACTGACAGATGACAATGTCATTGATAAAGCCCTGGGAGCTCCCGGTGTTAAATTCATCATCGATGACATGGACTTTTCCTTAATCGAACATTTACTTACAACTTTCTCAGTCTTAGTAACTGAAAAACAAAACCGACAACGAAAACCGTCTCTTCCTTGATTAGAGATTATTGTTTACGTTCGAGTCGATACGGAAAAAGAAAACGTCTTTCGAATATATTAGTCTAAATAGCGTACTTGCCCGTAAATAGTAAAAAAAAAGAAAACAGCTTACAGACATTAGTACATACATGTCCTGTGCATGACGCAACACATTGATGCTCGACTCAAGTTTCGTGATAAGAATTCATAACGGCTGCTTAACTCATTGTGTTCTATTCAGAACTTCCTCGTCAATTCAAGAATCACCGAGATCAGTGTCTCCAGGTCTACTATATGCAACGATGATTTGCACAACGAGCCTATTCTATGAACTATATCCCTAAACGAATTGTATTTATTCCACTTATTAACGAAAGTATTTTAATCCTTCTGGGATTTTTAACTAGATGCCATAGTTGTTATCCTGCTTGATCATATCGGCGGCTTTTTCCGCTATCAAATAGACGGGGCCATTGGGATGGCCCGATATGAGTTGGGGCATGATGCTGGCATCGGCCACGCGCAGATTCCGGATACCATGGACCCGGAGGCGGGCATCGACGACGGCCGCCGGATCGCTGCTGGGACCCATTTTGGCGGTGCCCGAGTAGTGGTAGATGGTGAAGGTGAAGTGGCGGGCGTGGCAGGCCCAGTAGTCGCTGCTCCGCCAGGGGAGATGGCTGCAGCCCGGCAGTCGCTTCTTCAGCAGCCGGGCACCAATGGCCCGGAAGGCAGGCTCATCCAGCAGCCGAACAGCCTGCTCGATGCCACGGACCGTGATGTTGAGGTCGTACGGATGCGAGAAGTAGTTGGCGTAGATCAGGGGATGCTTCTGGGGACTGCGACTCTGCAGCTTGATGCGCCCGCGGCTCTTAGCTCGCAGGACCATGGGGAAGATGAGGAATCCATTCGCGTTGCTACGCTCAAGATCGCCGAACATGTCCCTATAGATCTCCGGCTTCAATCCCAGGGCCATCCGCAGGGCCGCGTTGGTCTGCAGGCCCCCGCCTACCACAAAGATCTCCACGTCCGACCAGCCCTGGGGGTTCTTCGGATCGTCCAGTGCATAAAAGGAGATGGCCTCCACGCCGCCGGGCGTCCGCAGCGGGCCTCGTCCGCGCAAGTAGTCTCCCAGTGCCTTCACACTAAACATCTCTCGGATCTGCAGCGAGCTCGCATTGCACAGCACGCTCACCGCCGGCGCTATGTGATCCTGCAGGTTGTAGCCCACCGCCAGGTCGGCTATCGGCTTGATTCCCACCTCCCGGAGGTGCTTGGCCGGCCCCACGCCCGACAGCATCAGCAGCTGCGGCGTATTGATGGCCCCCGCCGAGACGATTACCTCCCGACGGGCCAACACCTTCTGCACGCGTCCCTCCGTCTGCACCATGATGCCGTAGGCCGTCTTGGTCTGGGGATCGATGAGCACCTTGGTCACGAGGGCGTTCTTCTTCACGTGCAGATTGGTGCGCTTTCCCTTGAGAGGATAAAGGTAGGCGCGGTTGGAGCTCCAGCGTGTCTCGTTGAACACAGTGGCCTGCAGATAGGAAACCCGCAGTTGGGAATCTCCGTTGTAGTCACCCCGTGACAGTCCCGCCTCCTCGGAGGCCCGAACAAAGGAATCGGCGATGCGACTGTGCGGCTCTGTGTAGCTGATCTTGACGGGTCCCTGGTGGCCGGGTCGAGTGGGTCCAGTGTCTGCGTCCGGAATGTGCGAGGCCTCGTATTTGCGGAAATAGGGCAGCACATTCTCATAGCTCCAGCCGGTGTTGCCCAGTTCCGCCCAGTGATCGTAGTCTCGTCTGCTCCCACGGGTGTACATCATGTAATTGAGCACAGAGCTGCCGCCCATTACCTTGCCACGGGGCCAGTTGCAGCGGTTGTCGGTCATCGCAAGGCAGTAGCTGGCGGACGGCTGGGTGCGGTACTTCCAGTTCATCTCGCCCAGCTGCAGTAAGTGCGCCACAATGGGCATATCCATGGCATAGCTCTCGGGTCCGCCGGCCTCCAGCAGCAGCACCTTCCACTTGGGGTTCTCCGAGAGGCGGGCGGCGAGGGCACAGCCTGCGGTGCCGGCCCCCACCACGATGAAGTCGTATTTGGTGAGCAGCTTCTGGCCATTATCGAGCGCCTCCAGATCGAGTTGTGCCTGACCACGTCGCATGAACTCCAGCATATCGAACATACTGTTGTCGTAGTAGCTCTGTTCACCCGCTGAGACGCACAGAGAAAGGAGCCACGGAAAGGATCCCAGGCAGAGCCACAGCCAGATCCAAGAAAAGGATCTTTTCGATGTTCCAGCGCACATGGTAGCAGTCAGTCAGTCGGACAGTCATACACACTCATCTCTAGCAATCGACTGGCGCAACTACTAGCAGCGGCGGGAGACTACTACAGATTGTGGTGGATTGTTGACAATTACAGCTCTTGGATCGAGCTGCCTAGCCGATAATAACATTTATTTCTATTTCCCTGCTGTCTGATCTCTCTGTCTGTAGTTGTATTATTGCATCTGTTTGAATATCATTGGGGACGTCAGGGGGATCAGATCTAATGATTAATCGAAGATTGCAAGCTTTCCATTCGATTCCACACGATTAATGAGCACAGGTCTGTTCAAATTGCTCAAAGCTCAACGGCCAGCTGAGAACAGGTCTATCTCTATTGTATTTCACGCTCGAAATAAGGGCTATTCCCGTAGACGCGATAGAAGTTCTGTAACCAGAGGTGACCAGGTGTAAGGTCAAACAATTGCAAGTATGGGTGGGGTTCATAAGTTCCCCAGTTCACCAAGCAGGGGCTCTGATCTGAGACTGAGGCTGAACGGAAAACATTCGATGTGATATCAACTCAAAGATAATAAAATGCAGACACTTTAGTCGAGCGCATGCTATGGCTAATGGAACATTTACATGTATGTATATCTTGAGATAACTTAGATAAATAAGAAAATCAGGAATTGTGCAATGTAGAATGATCGAAGAAAGCGGTTGGTCCCACTTGATGCAATTGGCAAGCAATCGCCTTCCAATACTTGTTAATATAATTAAGAGTGCTACTGAATATGCATACAACCCGTTAACTCAAAACGAAAGAGCTGTCGGAACATTATTTAGTATTGCTGATTTATGCATTTCGGATTAACTATTTACATTTAATGGAACCGAGATATGTACGAGATACGAATATATTCAGGAATAAGATCAAAATATCTAAATATAGGAAACGTGATGTTCAGCTTAAGGAATGTCCGGAATAATTGACACATTTATTTTGAAAATAACGGAAAAATATTGCAGCAACAGTGAGGACATTTATAAAATATTAAGTGTATAAAAAGTGTTTCATTTAAATGTTAAATGTATATTTTCTTATCCTGGAATAATTTTCACATTCCTAACGGATTGGAAAAAGTAAAGGAAACATCAATATCGAAAGATATGTCTAACAATTCAACCTGATACGATTACACTGATATTATCTAGAAAATGTGTTCTTTGTTGAGAGCGCAATATAATCCCAAAGCATCTCTCAAGGGTCAACAAATTGATGTCCGTTGCGATGTTCGATATGACAAATTACGACTTGGAAAACACTTCATTTATTTGATTCGAAACAATTCCACTCCGTCATCATCGTAGCCATAGGAGCTGCCTCTCACGATTGCAATTACATTCACGAACGGGTGAATTCGAGTCGGAGGTGGCTGGTTGGCTGCTCGGCTGCTTGGCTGCTCATAATACTGTTTTGCCTGCCGCATTGTCTAGTGAATAATTTTATAATTATTTCCGCTTGCATGTGAACAGCTCATGGCTTAGAATAAGACCCACAGACAAGACCCACAGCCGAAGAGAATCGGAGAACCTGAGCATTACTGTGTGTGAAAAACACAGAGATTTGAGAAACGAAAACCTGGCGACTAGGCGACTAGGCGACCAGTCGACCGCAACCATATGACATACTATATACCACTACTACTCGCAAAAAAAACAGCACTCGAAAGAAACACAGCACAAAAAATAAATTAAGATGGTGCTTAATGATTTTTTGATGTGTTCTCCGCCCCAAATGAGATATATGGCTGGTCGAAGGACAGTGAGGTGGGCTTTGGAGTGGTTGCTCTTTCTCTCCAGGGAGATCGACGCGAACAGGTCATTCAGCATACCAATGAGGTCCATGCTAGCCCAGGCCCAGACTCAGGGCAAAGCCTCTGAGAAGCTCAAGGCCGGGCAAGAACCATTACCAGAACCGTTGACATTCAAGCGTCTCTTGTTGGCCACAAACTTCGGAGTCAGGGCTTTGGCCGGATTCAAATTTTTTCAACTTGTCTGCAACTCGGGCCTCAAGTTCGTCAAGCTTGCTTTTAGCCGCTGCAACGGCACTAACGGCAATTAAAGTGTAGCTTTTAAGGCTTACAACACCATCGATAGGTATTGTGGCTGTTTCTGTGCGCTTAAAGTCAAGAATATATCCAAAAACTTGTTGTCTTTGACCGAGTTTTTCTGCAAAAGCAGCTTTTTTTTGGTTTTATGCTAGTCTTGTTGCCAATTTTATTTTTGGCAGAACTACGGCAAGCGCGACTCTTTTTGTGGGCCTCGACTTTGTGTGGGACACATGGTTTTTGGTATTTGTATTTTTGGTGTTTGGCCCCTCTGTGCCCCTGGCATTCAGTCCGAAATCGGGATTGCCAAGAATTCTATTAAAAAAGGTAAAAGATTAAAGATTCTTCATTCATTTGACATCTCCATGCGTGATGGCACATGCTCCGGTCCTCTGTTCGTGTCTGTCGGGAGTGAGTCCGTTTGCTTATGTGAAATTTGTACAGCGAGTACAAAGAACAGAGGAATGGAATGAAAAATTGAGTTCATGCTGACGCTGCTAGCAGCCTAGCCTCGCCGATCGTTTAACGATCGTTTAAAGGTCTTCAGAATGACTGGCATTACTGGCACTTACAATCGAATCCCACTTCATCAGAAAGAGCCTCGATCCGATTAATTGCTATTAGTTTCGATCATCGTGACGAGGCATTCTAAAGCTCGCCAAATACATATTATATATCCACGAATTTGCGTAAAACCCTCAATCAGATCAGATCGGATGTGGATTTGATTTGAAGACGAACCCATTCTCAAGACCGGCTCATCCCAAAGCAAACCTGTTGTTCCAGTCTAGTTACATTTGGGCTGGGTTTTTGGTTTTTTTGTTTGGCATAATATTTGTCATGGCCGCGACACAAAATGAATTTGCCCGGGGGGATACCCAAGACAAACGGAAATCCTAATAAACTCAAGCGTTCGAAACATGTTATACCCTTCCTGACTGATTCGCAATATGATACACACATACTTCTAGAAATCTAGCAAAAAAAAAAAAAAATGCAGATAGCAGGCTATGCTATTCCTAGAAACATTTCAAAACCAAGTCGCTCTCAGATTTACCGAGCTGTCGAGTAGATCACAGCAGAGTAAAACCACATAGCTCAAAATCAAAATTATCCATACAGAAAAGCATCGAATTTTTATAAGTAAAATACGAAATTATCGGTGCGTGAATGTGAGCCCTAATCACCGTTCCCGTATCCGTTTCCGTATCCGTTTCCGTATCCGTTTCCGTATCCGTTTCCGTTCCCGTTAACCCACAGCGCGATGTCCGGACCCAATACAAAGCAGCAGTTGCGCGGAATCCTTAAGGCTGCCAATGCCGGCCCCCAGTTGAGCGATATTGGTCCGGTGAATCCTGACGATGCCCCCAGCACCTCGAGACAGGCCCGGCTAGGACAAGATGGTTTGAGGCTTCACTCGAAGGCGGTGATTGCCGTCGATTCGAATGAAACCCTCTGCAAGCCGGGCATCGAATGCAGTGTGCCGCATCGTCAGAGCTCCGACGACAGCAGCACTGTTCTGGAAGATTCTTGTGCCTGGGATCATCTGGGGAAAAGAAATAAAAATCTGACCAGCACTCGCACGGATGACTGGAGCTGCTGCACTGAATCTCAAAGCAACAACGATTCGATGTATCCGTTGCGTTCGTTCGATGCGGTTGTTCCGACCGCTCCATTGGATTGTCTCTATCCGATGTCACCCGTGCCCCCTCGTGCGAGCCTCTGTGACGCCTTCGTCAGCGCCCTCTACGACTGGACCAAGCGTATTGCTGCCGGCTTTGGGCTGACTCGCCAGGAGGCAGCCTCGGCCTGGTACAAGCACTGCTGGGACACTCCCGGAGCCGAGGCTCTAGATCTGCGCCCTGGCTTCGGACTGGACTGCAACGCCAGACCCATGGCCACCTCCACACACAAGCTGGCGAGCAACACTACCATGACCAAGAATCCATAACAATCAACACTCGACACTCTTTTTGCATTTCATTTGGTTTCGCTCAAACTTAAATAAACTCTAATGACTGACTGATCCGATTGAGAATCTAAGAATTCTAAGGATAACGCAAGATGAGTCTTAAAAAGTCAAAAGGATAAGGTTTGTTTAAGACTCTTACGCTTCTTTCCTTCGGTTCGAGAAGTCTTGCTACATATCAATGACCGTGATCCCCCGTGATCATCTATCCATCATCAATCAACACAAGATCTCTTTGATCTTTTTGTGCGATCAATACGGAACTTCCTGGCTTTGTCGTTGCCGCGCTGCCAAGTATTGGTCTTTAAATCAAATAATTGCACACTCTAATGTGCTTTGCCGAGCAAACAAATAGTAGGTAGGTAATGATATCTGTTCAAACGTTCGATGTTGTCTCTGTCTCTGACTCGTACACTTCTGTGTCTGTGCGTGTATCTCTCGGTTTTGTATCTGTATCTGAATCTATACAGGCGTCTCCCAATTATGCGCATTGTGGTCATATCAAAATGTTATTAAACTTTTCTGTTTCTGTATCTGTATCTGTTTCTGTTCTGCTTTGTCATGTCAATCATCTGCACAGAAACCGAAATCGATTTGTTGCGGGGGTAGTCGAAGTCTCTCAATAATTGATTCATTTGGCCTGACTTCCTACCACAAAACATTCCAATCTAATGGATAATAGTCGAATATTTGGGGGAAATAATTGGAATGAATTCCATGCGCTCTTGTTTACGAGTATATTACTCTACAGTCATATTTGTGTATCTATTTTGGAATTAATTTTGAGTGAACTTTTGTCTCAAAGTTCATTGTTCGCTCGTACTTATTTGGATTTTGTCTGCAAACTATTGGAGCTATGTAGTCATTTCAATTTGAACGATTCATTCGGTCATTCGTTCCTTATGCTAAGAAAGGAAGGCTAGTTCTTGATAATCGTAAAATTATTCTCAGTGTATTTCGGTCTGATGAGACTGTTCTCAGTGCATAATCTTCTGCTGGCCGTGCCTTTTCTCTCTTATTTGGCTGTCCGTTATTCCGGTCAATTTCGCATTCTACCGCTGTATTTGTGCTGCGAGAGTGACGGAGTGCATATTGATAGAATCGCTAAGAGAGGATCATAAACCCAAAAAGATTTAAGATTGGTTGCAAGATCTGGGAGTAACATCATCACTCAGCAAGGAACTCGTTAAGTAAAGAGAAAAATTGCTGATTAAACAAGTGAATCATCGAAAAATGTGTTATTTCAAACCTGACATACTATATTAATACATAAATACGTAATACATACATACGTACGAGAACATATGTATGTACGTTTGATGTAGTGATCCGATTGCGATCCGATAATAAAACACTTCCGTGATATTCTTCAGCTTGGTTGATTGGTTGGTCTTCCAAAAACAAAGGAAAAAGGGAAGGCTAGCAAAAGTTTTTAAGATATTTTTCCAAGGTTTAACGAAAAGTGAAACTATCAAAAAACTTATTTGATGGCAGATGATGTTCCACACTATTTGTACTTACGACAATATGTTCTATAAAATATACATACGTACATATGTATGTATGGTATGTATGGGGCTCGGAAATGGTTTCATTTCGATTATCGTATACATTTTCGTCAGTTTCCGGCTAATCAATATTTGTGGAAATTCTTTGATTTCTTTGAATATTGAATTGACTATTTCCACCTCTATCCGATTCAGAATCAGCATAGTTTGAATATTATGTAAATGAATGATTCAAGCATAACCAAAAAGCAGCTTAACCCCCAAAATTTCTTATTACAATCTCCCGTTTTGTGAGTGAATCATCAAAATTATGGCTTTTTGTCCCAATTTCCTATCCAAAAATCAAGATCATCAAGGTCTCTTAGTAGAAGTTTGTGTGCGCTTAAGTGTGTGTGCCTCGAAAGACTTGATGTAAAAACTTAGTAAGCTTCAGCTTCAGTTTCAGCTTCAGTGGGTAAATGGGTCAGGCGGGGCCCTAACACGAACACTAATCACGGTCCAGGGTCTCTTTAGCAGCAGCACGGCCTAGCACCGTCGACCGGTTACAGCTGACGAGATTGGATTGGTCTTGGGGCTACTTCCGATAGATTTAAGAATATTTCCGACCGATGTCCTCATGAATATTTACACCGTTTGCGAGTACACCACCATCTGCTGCCATCATATTTAATCTCTTAAGAATTTGATGAAATATGGAACCCAAACCCAAAATAACACCACCCAACCCAACCCATTAATAACCGTCTTTTCCTCTTCTTTTTCATGTATCTCTCTTACAGGTGAGTGGCACGGCGCCTGTACGAGTACGAGTGGTATGCAAATATCCAAACACCAAAGCAAATCCATGACAAAGATCAAGTTCAATGGGTCTGGGTCAACTGCTTGGCGAACCCGGGACATGGCAACGATGTCTAACGGAGCACACAACAAGTTTATTGACCTCTAACTGGATCGGTAACACATCAACGCGGAAGTCTTGGCAGCATACACACTTCCGTTGGACATTGACATAGTTTCCTTTCAGCATTTTTTGACTCTTTCGAAATTCTTTTTTCTTTTGATTTTTCGCATATGGACTGTGTGTGGATTTTTATTGCGCTTTTGGCCACGAAATCGCTTGTCGCTGGCCAAATGTGGGCCCAAAGTCTAGGGCAAAGTTTCAGGTCTCTGAAATGCTCAATCACTGCAGTGCAATGGTCTGATGTCTGGTGCGATGTCTGGTCACGTAGACCTCGAGACGTGCACTCTCCTTCTCTGCTTCTCGGGGATGCTCGGATGGGGGCGTGTCATTTCGGTGTACTCTCGTACACTGTGCGCAGACGAATATCAATTAAAAACAGGTCGAAACCTCGTGCGGAAAGGTGGCTCGAATGCCAGATACTGTGGCTAAGTCCGAATCTGTTGTTATTGTTCAATTCCGTAGAATAAATAGATTCGCTGAATGAGTACTGAACAGAAAACTAAATGTGTTGCTGAAAGAAAAGGATCATTAGACATCATTTCAGGTCAGTCCAGCATCTGGCACCCATTGAACCCACCGACCCACCGACGGTCATACCCGGGGCTACGGCGTATTTCGGTGTAGCCTCTCCGCCGGCCAGGCCTTGAACTTGCCTGAACCGCTCTGTCCGCTCCGTCCGCTTCGTCCAGTGCATTAAGAATGAATTGTGAATTGTGGACTCGTGTTTTTTCGTTTTTTCGAACGTCTTGGACATTTACATTAATTAGCCATAAATTGTTTTTTTTTTTTTAGTTAAAATCGTTTTTTGGTTTTGTCTTTCGGAGCCTCAATTAGAACATTAGCGATCTGCGCCCAAAGTTAAACAGGGACGAGGACCGATCGTTTAGCATGCTTTCGATATCGGAAACCGTTCGGAAAAAGGCGTTCAATATAATTTGCGTTGGTTAGACCGCGGAGAGTCGATTGGTCAGTTCCGGTTTCCGATGTGTTCGCGTGTTAGCATGAAAACTGTTGACCAAGGTTATGGTCCGGTGGTCGGGGCCTGTCAAAAATGATGATTTATAACGTATTGATTGGGCAGTTGTAAAGTCTCTCGATATCTTTTTCTGTTTTTGTTTCAGTTTCCGTTTCTTTCCTCGGTTTGGGGCGTTGCGTTGTGACAAGTTTAAAGTTGGTTCAAATTACCATCGAGCTGTGGAAATGATTGCCTCACCGTTTTCTCAACGCCCATAAATGAATGTCATTCTTTCTGGCTTTGAATATGGCGTGACCTAACTTTATTTCATTTTGCGTCGCGCCCAAATGTTAGGCTATAATTTATTTTTTCCCTAATATGGTTAGAGATGTGAACGTGACCCAGATCGTGATTGAGAATTCCGAAATATCATTGGTATTTTCCTTTCCCCCGATAAAGAACTCGTGTAGAGTATCAACATGTTTCCAAAATCTACATGAGAATTTTTTAAAAATATTTCTTGTACATAAAAATATTAATGTTTTAACGGAAGACAATCAACTAAAGGTGGCAGGAACAGGAACCGGATATTTCAAAAAATATTGTGTACCCACAAATTCGAAAAATTATACTTATATGAAACGTAAGTAAGCTCTGCTTTGATAGATAATGTTCGAATGGATCGAATCGAGCAAGTTCCAAAAAGTATCCGAATTTTGTTTCATACAACCCACCTTCCGGCAGCCCTCATGCATTCATGATATTCTTGTGCTTGGGGCTCTGGACTGTCGGATAGTAAAGGATCGCGGAGATTGAGATACTATTTACCTCCAGTAAGATAGAGAAATGTACCTAGGTATAATAATAGTTTAATTTGTTCTATACCTATTTCTATATATTGATGTATACGAAGGATCGCTTGTCGTATGAATACACTTAGCATCTTGCCGTCGACTAAATATAGTTGATGGTCATAGCGTCGGGTTGCTCCTGTTCCTGCTCATGCTGAAAATGTTTTCGGGTCTGCCATAGCTTGCTTTCTGATCTGTTCTTATATATGGAATGAGTTTAAATTAGTTCTACTTTGTGGGGGATCAGTTGGGAAAATATATTTCGATTTTATTTTTTAATTGTATTTATATGTATATATGTAATCTATCCATTAAAAGTCATCTAATTGCAAGGTAGGATTCTCTATTATAAAGGCGATGACAGATACGATATGCAAATTTTTTCGATTCGGTAATAGCCGAAATCCGCAAAGGTCTTTCGTACGAAACGAATAATTTTTAACAAAAAACGCTTCAAATAATATAAATGTATCGAAACACTCTTGTCACAAGATCAGGTTCAGAATTCGTTCTGCCAGAATACGCACTGCATTTACTATATCGATATATGTATGTATTTACATATCCATAACATCTATGTACAAATATCGACTGTGAATCCGATAGCGGTCTCTCCATTTTTTGCCATCACACATTCGCTGCAAATTGTTGCCGCTACCCCATTTGCGTTGCCTGCTTTTGGGCTTTCTGCGAATTGTAATACCTCTCCATTCTTACTCCGAGAAGTATTCATTCCATTCCATTCCACTTCCCATTCCCATTCGTTCGTTTACTAATTAATTCGTGGCCATAATTTTTATGTTTATGCAAATTGAATTTATTAAATAGAATGTGTGTCGTTTAAATAATGCGTATGCGTGTATGGGAATTGTCTATAAATAGTCAAAGAACATTAACTTGATGTAAATATAACTTACATTACACAAATAATAATCAAAATAATATTCTTATCGTACAAGAAACAAAAACAAAAAAATATAATAGAATAGTGAAACAATAATTAACACATTAATAGAGGCTATAATCTATGACTCGAATTCATCATGCTTCTTTCTGCTGTCTTCTTGCAATAAAAAAGGAGTCCTGATCGGAGGGGGGAGTAGAGAGTGCAGAAGGTAGAATGGTAGAATGTATACAAATAGTTTTACTATAAATTTTCCGAAGAATCTGTATCTGTGGAGGGCAGCTGGAAATGAGATTCGATTTAGTGAAATTTTGTTTTGAAGACTTCCTGAAGACATTCGTCAGCATGCAGCCGTAGATACATTTGATGATCCCATTATTTGGGATTACAAAGTACCAAAAGATGCATTTTAGACATTTTCAAAGGTAGAGTTTCTGTGTTGATCACTTGTGTAGATAAGACAATTCTTCTAGATCTCTTTAGATACTATTGCTGTGGGTGAACTCTAGTTTAGATCCGCAGCAACCCCACAAAAAACCTAAATGAATGGCAACGTGGATGCTCGTTTGGCGAGAAAGAGGGAGATCTTTCTTTCTCTCTCTCCCCCGATTGTTTAAAGCTAATGGACCCCTGAGCACTGATCTGGCGCTGACTCTGATCGACCTAGCTCTCTGAACTGGTGATGTTGCTGCTCTCGACGATGTTGCTGCCTTCAATGATGTTGATGCTGTCGACGATGTTGCTGCTGTTGTTGGGCAAACTGATGTTGATACTTCCTATGCTGCTGGCTGCCGCATCTGTGTCGCCTGATTTTGGACGACTCTTTGTGTGCCCAGCGGCGGAGGAGGGGGGGGCCTGTCGCTTCACCTTGTACTCGGGATTGGTGAGCCAATCCTCCTTGATGAGATCGGCACCCTTCTCGGCAATCATGATGACAGGCGCATTCGTATTGCCGCTGCTAATGGTGGGCATGATGCTGGCATCGATCACCCTCAGGCCGCGGACACCATAGACTCGGAGGCGGGGATCCACAACGGCCTCGGGGTCCCAGGCGGGGCCCATTTTGGCTGTCCCGCAGGGATGGTAGATGGTCATCGAAATGGTCCTCACATGGCACTCCAGATATGCGTCGGAGAGGAACTTGTGCTGCTTGCAATTGGGCAGTGGTTTGCGCCACAGCCGCGATCCGAACTGCTTGAAGACCTGCGCCTCGGCCACTCGCAGGGCGATCTTGGCGCCCTCGACCAGGGTCTTGGCGTCCAGCGGATCGTCAAAGTAGTTGGCATTGATCAGGGGATAGTGAAAGGGATTAGCTGTCCTCAGCTTCACCGAGCCCCTCGATCGAGGGCGCAACAGAAGCGGCATAATGGTCCAGCTGTCCTTGTTGGCAATGGGATGGTAGACCTCCTGGTAGACGGACTCCTTCAGGCCCAGCACCTTCTTCACCCGCGCCCCGTTATCCGAGTTGATCGACGCCGGCGCCATATGGAACTGTATGTCCGGCCAGTCGACGCTGCGATTGGAGTATGGTGTGTGGACGAAGGCCAGACCCTCGACGCCGCCAAGGGTGGTCATGGGTCCGCGTTCGCGCAGAACATACTGAAAGGTTACGGCCGTGGGATTGAAGCGATCCTGTATAATCGCCACCGGCTTGTCCACCAGAAACGTCAGTCCGCCCATGCCCACGTGATCCTGCATATTTTCGCCCACGGGCAGATCCTGCAGCACTCGGATGCCGTGCTTCTCCAGCTGTTTCCGTGGCCCCAGTCCCGACAGCATCATCAGCTGGGGGGTGTTGATGGCTCCCGCGGAAAGAATAACCTCCCGACGGGCCGCAATGCGATAGACCTTCCCGTGCTTGACAAACTCGACGGCCTGGGCCCGCATGGTGGCCGGCTCAATGATAACCCTCGTCACATGAGAGTTCATCGACAGATGGAAGTTCTTCCGCTGTCGGATCGGTCGCAGGAAGGCCTTGGCTGTAGAACAGCGTGAGCCCCGTCGGATGGTGCCCTGGGCGATCATGAAGCCGGACTGCTGGGCCCCATTGATGTCGCGATTCTGGTAGCCCAACTGAGTGCCAGCCTCCACGAAGGCCGCCACCAAGGGGGAGTGCCAGGGCGATTCCTGAACCGTCAGCAGGCCCCCCCTACCATGGTAGGCATTGTTGGCCAGATATGGATTGCGGTTATCCTCGGACTTCTTGAAGTAGCGCAACACCTGATCATAGTCCCAGCCGGTATTCCCCAGGGAGGCCCAGTGATCGTAGTCGTTGCGATTGCCCCGCACATACAGCATATAGTTGAGAACGGAGCTGCCACCGAGGACCCTGCCTCTGGGCCAGTTGCATCGGTTGTTCTGCATCCCCAGACAAGCCTTGTTCGAGGGCTCCGTCTTGTAGGCCCAGTCCAGTTTGCTCAGCTGCAGGTAGGCGGCCAGCGAGGGCACATCCGAGATTTCGTTCTCATCCGGGCCGGCCTCGATCAGCAGAACCTTCCACTTGCGCGCCTCGCTCAGGCGATTGGCCACCACTGCTCCCGCCGAGCCACTGCCCACCACTATGAAGTCGTACTCCGGATAGAGATTGAGCTGGTCCAGTGGACGCGATTCGGGATCGACTGCATCGTAGCGATAGTAGGTGATGGCGGCCAGCATCAGGGGTATTAGCCAGAGGCCCGTCGTCACCACGCCGAACGTCGACTTGATCACAGTCGTTATAAAGAGCAGATTGAGTACCATATTGATGGGGATTTTGATTGGGATGGAGCTACGGCTACGGCTATGGATACGGATTCGGGTTCGGGTTCGGGTTCGGGATTGGCTTAAGGTTCAAGGGATTATCTTCTCTTTCTCAATAAAGATTCCCCTATCTATACACACATATATTCCCTGTCTCTGTCTCTCGCTTCGCTCTGCGTTTCTAGCGTTTCTTTCTTTTGTGCATGGCGCGGCTCTGCTCTGCTCTATTACGTTCTGCCTTGCTCTTCTCTATTATCCGCTATGCTGCGTCCTTTACGCTTCTTATTGTGCCTCTGAGCTTTTCTTCTCTCCAGTCTCCAGTTGTGTTGGTCTGTTGTTCTGGTCTGTTTGATTCTTGGATCTTTTCGATAGCCAATTCTTAGCTTTTCTGCTGCTCCAATACTGCTCGTCGTTGGCCAGCTGAAAATACATAGAGATGGAGAAACATTTGAGATACCAGTTCAGAATGGGTTGGGTTGGGCTCAAAGTGTTCGATCTGATATTGGAATATCTATTAAATTTAGCCGAAAGGCTGTATTTTCTACCATATTTAAATCAGAATTACATAGATAAATCCTCTTTATACTGTCCGCTCCTCAATTCCTTAAATATAATACAACTTCCGCGCCACATCTCCAGTCCATCTGGGCAGAGCAAGAGGCTCTGATATCTCTCCGAATCATTGGAAATATCCCCTCTGGAATTTTAAAGACTATATGGTGGCTAGGCTGTAGAGGTCGAAGAGACTATGGAACATATCTTGAGAGACTATGGACTACATTCTTCTATGGGGCCGAGCATTGTATTGGAAGTAAGAGCTCAAAGACCAGGGAACCACAAGTGGTAAACAGAGAGTCTCCCCCTCTAACATAAAATTAACAAGAATAATACTACTACATTCTATAATGTTTTGATGGATTTTATCACAATTTTTCATGAATTAACTTGCATCAATCTGTGGTGTGTTCCTCAATAATTAATTTTCCATACGATTTTGGCTAATATTACAAGGAGAAGCGTAATTTTATCTTATTGCTTTGAAATATTTTTTTAATTTAAAAATGTCGGAAGTAGCCGAAAAAGATTTACTGCTATGCTTGGTTTTGAGTGTTCACTTTCCCAAGCAAAGCGTAGGCTGTACTTTTCTGAGCATTGTGCTACGGTTGAGAGGAGCCTATGGCCTAGTTCTAGATATAATGAGTGCAATGATTAGTTTCGATTGCTTAAATATGAACAAATTTCCGATGAAAACTGCATGGCCGAATGCAGGTGCCGCTGACAGTTGCATCAATAGACAGAGAGTGTTGCAGTAATCCAAATAAACTAAAGCGATTTGCCATGAAGCCACCTCCCTTGCCCCCCTTGCCCCCCTTGCCTCCCTTGCCCCCTTGCCCTCCTTGCCCCCCTTGCCTCCCTTGCTCACTTGCCGGTCGGTCTATAACGATTGCCCGATTACATGTGTGTTGGACTGGACGACCTTGGCGATATGGCGGCTACCATAGAGGAGAGCCACTCATCAAAGGGATTTCTTTTATGGCATATACATTTCAATGCACGTCACGTATGTGGGGATGGGATGCACCAACAATGGCCAGACATGCTGCCGACGTTGGTTTGTCTTTCAAATTCGTCGGCCGTTTTTATATTACAATATTTTGCTGCAGTTGTTATTGTTGTACGACTCACCAGCCCAACAGCCCAAAAAGTGATGTAACAAAAAACCAACACCAATCGTTGCTGGATTTCGGGGCTATTCGTAATTGGCGTGCTCGATTGGGTAAAATAAATACGAAATTTGTGTTGGCTTCGGCTTCGGCTTCTGCTCGGCTCGGCTCGGCTCGGCGTCGGTCTCGCTTTTGCTTTTCTGCCTTTCGATAGGTATTTGTATTGCCAGTATTTTGTATATACTTATGTGTGTACATAGATAGAAAGATAGATAGATATACATTTGAGTGGGTCTCTCCGATCAGCCGGCTCAGGCATTTGCTATTTTTATACCCGGTACTCGAAGAGTAAGGGGTATATTAGATTTGTGGGGATAACGGTTGTGCTAACGCCCAAAAGGAAGCGTTTCCGACCCCATAAAGTATATATATTCTTGATCAGCATCAATAGCCGAGTCGATATAGCCATGTCTGTCTGTCCGTCCTTCCGTCCGTCCGTCTTCATTTGCGACTATATCTCAGAGACTATAAAAGCTAGAGCAACCAAATTTTGTATCCAGTCTCCTGTGTGATCACACTACTCCAAATGTGTTGCAAAATTTTGCCCCGCCCCTTTCCGCCCGCATAAAGGACGAAAGTCTGTGGCGTACACAATTTTGAAGATACGAAAAAACAAAAAACGCAGAATCATAGAGAATGACCATTTCCATCAGCGTGTTGAATCTGGATCAGATCGGATCATTATAGCTTCAATGAAGAAAACCGTTTCGAAAGTCATCGTTCCCTCTCGCTCTCTCTCACACGCGACCCCATCTGCTTTGCCCTTTCGTCCAAATGAGCGCCTAGTTCTCAGAGACTATAAGAGCTAGAGCAACCGAACTTTCTATCCAAGCTTCTGTGATATCAAACCAGCACAAGTGTATTTCTAAATTTTGCCACGCCCCCCTCCGCCCCCAAAAAGGACGAAAATCTGTGGAATCCACGATTTTCGAAGATAAAAGAAAACCAAAAACGCATAGTCATGGAAAATAACCGTATCTACCAATTGCCAAACTAAATTTCAGTCACTGCCCAACGCCTGCCACGCGCTTACTCATTCCCTCTCTCTCTCACACGCACTTACACGTCTCGTATGAGTAGTTCTACATGTCATGACGAAATTTAGAAGCTGACGTAAAAATTATATGTAAACAAAAATGGAAACAGAAAACTTTTGGTATATAAAAATCTAGCACAATGTTCGACCTAATTTTTTGAAATTTTGCATTTGGGCCAAAATTGAATTCGTCCCTTTTGCGAACATATTATAAATTACATAAATCATAAAATCGCATATATTCTGACTGAGTACCGGGTATAAAGTAGTCACAACGTTCCCCCTCGTTGGGCTTTGTTTTGGTTTCGGGCAGCGGGAGCTGTTGACATGGCTGCTGCCGCCGCCGCCGCCGCCATGCTCCGCTGTGGTTACCTGCCGTTACCGTCGTTGTTATCCAGCGGGTGTTGAAATATCTAACGGCACTTAACGCTTGTCTATCCAGTTTACAAATCGGAGGGGTATGTGGATATGTCTATATGACGGCGGGTGAGATCTTGTTAAGTTAGGTTAGGAATGGTGGAATGCTGGAATGCTGAGATGAGACAGGGGACGGGGGTGGGTGAGAAATTTGCAGTGCACTCGACTGTACACTACTAGTGTGTGATTTTAGTATTATTCATGAAAATCATCCATTCATCCCTCATAAAGCTTTCACAGCTGATAATGAGAACTAGGAACTAGGAATTAGTGTTAAGAAATGCCAATCATTTTGGAGGAGAACCTACTGAAGTTGAAGTTGTTCTTCGCTCTTCCATCGCACCAATCAGCACTTTCGGATGAGCGGAATATGTATTCACTGTTTGGCTGGTACTCGAATGCGGTTCGCCCCGCAAATTCTCTTGCATATGCTTTCTCCTTATTTTAGATAGCTCTTTGATATAACTTAGTGTGATTCATGTACTTTTTTCCAAAGAATTCTATGGCCTTGATGCGTATACAAAAATATGTCACTATATTTTTCGATGCCTTGCCATTTCGCTGAAGTCTTGAACAAGTCTGTTCTAACTTTATTTATTTATATTTATTTATATTTACACTATTTGTGTGAAGGATTTTAGCTTTTTTGACGGATCCACCATTCAATGGCTTCGTCCGTTCAAAGCTTTTCTGTTGACCCTCCGTTTCGCAAGCCTTCCCGTGTCTGACATAATCAGTTTCAATGTCGATTTCTTATCACTTCAATTAGCCAGCGAAACTCGCTCCACTGTGCCGCTATCCAAGTGAAAGGCCCCCACCCGAGACTAGGGCAACCGCTGCCACCACAGGTGGCTCTCAAACCTTTCCTGGCAGACTCGCGACTGAACCTCAGATCCAACCGCAGACACAGATGCAAGATGCAGAAGCACAAGCACAAGCAGATACAGATACAGAGACTGGCAATGTTTTGGACGGCCATTTCTTTTATAATTTCTCATTACTGGCTGTTTTTCATTTCTTGGGGTTTTGGTTTTCGTTTTGTTTTGTTTTTTTTGTGCAAAAAAAGCGACAACAACCACAGCTCAAAAAAATTGTTGTAAAAATGTCGAAAAACCGCGGCACGAAATTGGGTCAGCAGCGACAGTAAACGAGTTTGGCCAAGACAAGAGGGCTGATGTGCTGCCACGGCTCCGGGACCAGGCAAACCTGTTGGCCCGGCCCGGACCGGCCTGGTCAGGCCCGTCCCGTCCCGGTCCCTCATGGCTCCCATTTCCCCCCTGCCTCCACCTATACAAATGTATTGACATGCGTCATTATAATGGGAAAAATAGTTTTGTGCGTGATTACACTTCCAAAGGGTATTCCGATATCACGTGATCACTTGCTTGTAATGAAAACAGAACTCTTGGACAGACAGAATATTTCTGATCAGATCAAATCAAATCAGATCAGATCAGCATCGTTCGAAGAAACGGGTCTTGTGGGAAGAACTTTAAGATTGAAAAAGGAATCATTGAAACTGGACTCGATGGTCCAACTGGATAGGAAAGTATATGCGATGCTTCGACTCATGACTGGCTGGAAACTCGTTCGCTGATGTTTTCTATACGAGTAGCACTTTTTCTGTGGCGGCTTAGCTAATTAGACTTCCTGTCCAGCGGTGAAGGCCATGATCAAGCCACTCACTCACTCGATGAACTCTCGGCTAGCACCCACCCACGCATTTTGTATCTTTGTGTATCTTTGAGATACACCAACCCAACCACTTTGACAATGATGATTGGGACAATTAAAGTGATTTTCTTTGCGATTTTGTGCGTTAATTTGGTGTAAACAAACGTATGACAAGCGGGGACATAGACAGACAGACAGACAGACAGACAGAGACACAACTTCAGAGTGAGGGAGAGGGAAGGGCCGAACACATGATGATGTAGTGTCAGTGTCAGCCGGTGTCAGTCACCTTGGTAAGGTGCCACAGCAATTCGCCCCCGGTTGCTGTTCTTCAGATACCAGCTGGGGAGATGTCATTGTGTCAATGACTCGATTTGCCGCAACAGCAACAGCAGCAGCAACAACAAAAACAAAAACAAAAACAACAGCCGCCTTGCCTGGCTAACTGTATTCGCGAATGTTGTGTGTTGCAATTAATTCGACGGCAGAGTAAAATGTTTAATTAGTTAGCGGAAAATTTCATTTAACTGCAACAACACCCCTTGAAATTGTGGCAGCAACAGTTTGCTGCCTGTTGCCTGATGCCCGTTGGTGCCACTGCCACTGCGTGCCCAATGTTAATGAAGCTATTCACTGCCGATTAATACACAAATCGAATTAATACAAATCGAAATCGAAATAAAACTCAAATATTTAGAGAGTCTTTCGCAGCAAGAGTTTCGAATGCAAGCATTTGAACTCAATGGAAATTATGGGCATCGACAAAACTATCGACCAATGAGTGTCTCTGTAAATACTGAGGAATGTTTGATCTCTCCTAAAGTTTGTTGAATAAATCTTTTGTAGTGGAAATCCTCCCAATTTGCAGTATTTGTCCATCACAGACTTCTTTTTTTTAGCTTAATGATGATTTTGACAGGTAATTGGAGCTGTTATTCATAGCCATGTATCGATAGATATCGATTATCAATCAATGTGAAGCAAACCATGGCCATGGTACATCGATGGCGAAAATTTCGCCTAAGCGATCAGTCAAAGATTGAGTATAATTTTACTGCCATTTCGGTTGAAGTTAATGGCCGCATCTTTCGCCCAAAGATGTTACTTATTTGCTGATGCTGCTGCGCGGCTGTTATGTGGCTGGGGCGTGGCTAGGGCGTGGCCCCAAACTGTCCCACAACACCTCCTTCTTTACCCTTTCTTTGCCCTGTTGTAAATGCTAATTTTTACGAGCATTGTTGTACATGAACATGCACATGAACAACAATGGTTGCCGCTTCATATGTTGATGTTGCTGTTGGCTGATGTTGTTTCTGCTGCTGCTGCTGCTGTTGCTGCTGTTGCTGCTGCTACGGTTGTTGCTGATGTTCAGCAGCAACGACGAATAATCTTTTTATTGGCTTCGAGTTGCAAAAAGAAAGAGGGGTCACATGTCCTCCCTGGAAACAATGGCAATGCACAGCAAACGGTGGAGAGTATGGTTGCTGCTGTTGCTGCTGCACCCTATTGTGTATTGTTCCCTATCTTGCCATGACCATCCACCCCTTCTTTGCCTGGTTGGGCTCTGCGGCTATTGTTGATGCTCTGTCATACCCGGTCGTATAATATGCTGCAGGGGCATACTATACTCTTATTTGTATTTGTAAGAAAATACTCTAAAAGATTGTTCGGATAACCACTACAGATGGAATGTGGGAAACAGCTCTCAAGCGGAGCATCTTTCTCCCAGAAAGACTGATCTCAAATGATCCATAGTCCAGCTATAGATACTATGTACGTCCAGTTCCCGAGTTATGCTATGATACATTTTAGAATAACAGAGTGCTGGGCGGGTAACTCCTTGTCGTGACTCTGGACTGAAGCGTTGTCTCTGGTTCGTGAGTTCAGGCCCTTAGGGTTTCTGCATATGTATGTACGAGTTGAATGCATCTCAAAGTTCGTTGAAGTGGTTGTTGCTCACCAGCAAGCTTGTGGCTGTTGTGCGGATTGTGTATTTCAGAGTGAATCTTTTTTAACCACAACAACAATGGTTGCACCAACAACAAATAGCACATGATCCGAGGAGTTATTACTCCCTGGACAGCCCCCCGGAGAAGTTCTCTTCTCTTTCTAATGGAACACTTGACCCTTCGTTCTCTTTTGGAACACTTGACCCTCGTCTCGGTCACTTGTCACTCTGCTTACTTGCAATTAGCGGACCACGCAGTTTGGCACTTGGTTTTCGGACACTTTCGGCTCACAAGCGGCGTAACGGGATCCTTGCGTAGCAAAAGGATGCAGCAGTGGAGGAGGAAAAAAAAACGAAAAAAATGTTCAACCGCTAGTTGCGTCTGCGCGGCTGCGTTGCACGTACTCGACTGAAAAGAGCGTTTCGCTTGTCGCCGCAAAATTCGGCCAAAACGAAGTCGTCGATGAAGCAACAACACGAAAAGCAGCAAGCAGCCAGCAGCAAACCGCAAAACGACAAGAAGAGCGAGCGCAGCAAACGGCAACAACAAGAGAGTCATGGACCAGTAGTGGCTCGACAATAGTCATACCCAGTGCTCTGTGGCGGAGACATACAGCTGTCTAAAAATTGAATTGAAATAAAAACATCTTTCAGAAGAATTGGAACGCCAACGCCACCAGAACGCAACGTTCTGTATGCTTTGACCAGCCGGCCAATATTATGAGTTTTGCTTAGCAAAATATTGTACGAGTATTAAGCTGCAAGGTGTGATTGTGGTTGGCTAAATCATGGACTTCTGAAAAATCGATTTTATTAAGGAAATAGATAGAAATAGCAAACTAGGCAGAAATTCGCAGACACTGCATCAATGTAATGATCCAACTTTCATAGTCTGTGGCGTCCTTCTAGCTGTTACATGGTGTTGCACGGACGTAGCAGACCCTTCTTCTATATGATCTATGATTAATGGGTAAAAAAGAAACAAGACGAGACGAGCGAGCGAGAGTCAACCAGCTGTTGCATATTATTGGCATTTCGGACGAGCGAGCGTGTCTGCAGTCGAACATGTTCGATGCGCTGATAACGGTACGGAAACGGGAGCCGAGCTCCAACGAAGAAGTTGCATGAAGATGTCTCATAGGGAACATCGAGCAGGGAGACAGAAGGTCAAACTAGTTCGAGAGAGAAACAAAGATTGTCAAAGAGAATAAAGAATCCCGTAATAGACAAAGTTTCAAGCAAAAAGACTCTAAAGATATGGAAAAATGAGTGTAAAATATAAATGACTGATTGGTGTAATCTTGAAAGAAATTTGAAAGTTCAAATTGGAAACATAAATTATTCAGGTTTCGTCAATAAATATATTTTCGAGGAAAAGAGCTTTAAGTCTTCAAATATATTCTTCAAGCGTACAGTCAGGGAATAAATCATTAAGGAAATACTCGTAATTTCAGAAACACATGTTAAATGGAAATTATACCAAGAAATCGAAAAAAGCTTTTTCATAACAGAATTGAAGCTTTTAGCTTTATTCCCAGTTCCAGTGTCCATCTACTGTCCGTTGTCCACTGTCCGCTCTCCGCCCAAGAAAGCCCGCTCTAGTCTCGACTGGAAGTTCTCAGCCTGTCGCTTGTGTTGCTGCTGTGGCTGTGGCTGTACGCATTCCGCGAAGTCCAAACTCCCTGGAAACAGTTGAAAGACAATCAGAAAATGGCCAACCGGCTGTTGCCTGGCCTGGCCGCCGGGCTGTGTTTTGTCAACGGGTATAATTTATGTAACCGTGAGCCAAAAAAGAGCAAAACCAAAAAAAAAAAAACAGCACAACAACCACATGATTTAGGTAAGCTGTTGAAATATGTATTTCATAGCGGGTCTTTCGCTACCTCCACCTCCACCTCCATCTCTATCTCCCTCGCGATCGCGATCGCAATCGCAATCGCAGTCGCTGTCTCTTTCTCAGTTCGTATCGTTTCGTTTCGTTTGGCCTCTGATTTTGGTGCTTGTTGTGTGTTAAAGTGCAATTAGTGCATATCAAACAGGAAAGAGAGCGAGCGGTCTACAATACGAGCATGTGTATATGCATATATTCGTCGTACTCCCATAGAAATACAGATTGTGGGCGAGATAAGTCGGAGAGCCAAAAAGGGAATGTGGGTGCTTTCCGGGTCACTCCCAGGCCCCCCTAAAGAAATTGCAACGCCCTCAAGAAAATGCAATTTAAAAGCGCAATAAAGCAATAAAGAAAAACCCTTCATAACATTGTTTGGATCTCTGTAAGTACCTACACTCAGCGAAAAATGGCATAGTAAACCGAAACACACCCATATTTAAATTCATATTCGGTCCTTAAATACAGAGTGAAAAGTGTTTCAATTCAAAACGGACACAAATTTATATTCAACTCCAGAACACAGAAAATATGGCCTGGCCCTACCATGTGATATGATTTGGAATTAAGCATTGTATTGTGTACTCCCTGTTTTCCTTGCTAATGGGTATACCACGCTCCCCGATCCTGACAGATGTGCCCCTGTTCCATATGTATGCGTTTCCCATGTGAAGAGATACTTATTTTTCAAGAGAGCATTCTCCCACTGATTTGCTGATCTGCTCTGTTCCCGGCATACAGACCACTCTCATGGAGTGACTTAACTTTCGCTTGACCAAACAAAAAGCAGACAGCGAAAGGGAAACACAAACTTTTCAAAGCTCTGGGGAAGCAAGTGCAACTGGCGCTGCATCAGAGGGACTGCAATTGGGGGCAGGGTGATGGGTAGAGATAGATAGATAGAGCTCGAATAGGCAGTAAGGAAGCAGTGCAGAGGCACAAGTACCTCCATAATGGGTCGAATTAAAAGGGCAGCCAACTGGCAGTTCATTCCAGCTCGTTAGCCGCTGCATTTGCCGTTTCCTTTGCTGTTTTTCTATGGTCTACGTGAGGCGCGGCACCTGACACCTTCCCATCTATGACATAAGCAGCAGTCTTGAAAGTGTTTTTGTTTTTTTTTTTTCTTTTTTTGACAATGTTGGTAGTCGGGCCCCCTGTCTCGTGCAGCCCCACGGTCCAGTTTGCAACTGAAATTATATGCCATGAACGATTTCGGGTTCAGGTTCGGGTTGGGCTTCGGCTTCGGCTTTAGGATTTTGTTTTTGGAGTGGTGTTGCTGCGGTGCAGTATTGAAGTATTGCAGTATGAGCTGCAATTGCAGCAGCAGCAGCTTCGCTTGAGGCTGTGACTGAGATACGGCATATTTGACCGAAATTAAACAGAGATTATTCAATCCCCGTACGATACCGTAGTAGTTCCCATCCTCAGACACAGACAGTCTGCTTGGATTTGGTGTTTTTCTGAGACTCTTGGTATGTGTTCGACATCACGTCACTCTGTTTGCACTCCATTGGAGCCCATACCTGGAGACCATGCGGCTACAGAAGAGGGGGCGGAGGGGAGACAGAGGTAATCATACGAATGCGAGTGCAAATTCCTCATAACAACTCGTGAATCATTTGACTTGAATGTACTCACAGATGGGGGAAACTGAAGGATTGCCAATGATGCCAGTGATCAGTGATGGCATGACTCGATTCAGTTGGTTGCGTGCCAAGTGGCCAAGTGGCTCAATCAATCAGTTATTATCTCAACCGAAAAGGGTCAATACTCAGCACAAATACTAAATCAATCAATCAGCAGAGCTTATGCAGTCGAATGGAATCGGTGCAAAAGGGATGCTTCCGAACGCAGTTGCGATCAAATCATGGAATTCTATCCTCAAATAGATCTCTCCTTTATTTGATTATACCCGGTACTCGAAGAGTAAGGGGTATATTAGATTTGTGGGGATAACGGTTGTGTGTAACGCACAGAAGGAAGCGTTTCCGACCCCATAAAGTATATATATATTCTTGATCAGCATCAATAGCCGAGTCGATATCGCCATGTGTGTCTGTCCGTCCGTCCGTCCGTCTGTCCGTCCGTCCGTCTTCATTTGCGCCTATATCTCAGAGACTATTAAAGCTAGAGCAGTCAAGTGTTGTATTCAGTCTCCTATGTGATCACACTACTCCAAATGTATGTCAAAATTTCGCCCCGCCCCTTTCCGCCCGCACAGAAAACGAAAGTCTGTGGCGTACACAATTTTGAAGATACGAGAAAACTAAAAACGCAGAATCATAGAGAGTGACCATTTCTAGTAGAGTGTTGAATCTGGATCAGATCGGATAGTTATTATAGCTACAATGAAGAAAACCATTTCGACAGTCATCGTTCCATCTCGCTCTCTCTCATACGCGACCCTGTCTGTTTTGCTTATTCGTTTAAATGAGCGCCTGGATCTCAGAGACTTCAAGAGCTAGAACAACCAAACTTTCTATCCAAAATCCTGTGATATCACTTCAGTACAAGTGTATTTCAAAATTTTGGCACGCCCCCTTCCGCCCCCACAAAAGACAAAAATCTGTGGAATTCACAATTTTTAAGATAAAAGAAAACAAAAAACGCAGAATCATGGAAAATTACCATATCTACCAGATTGCCGAATATGGATCAGGTCGGATCAATATTATGGCCAGAAAAATAAAAATTAAATTTCAGTGGCTACGCAACGCCTGCCCAGCGCTTACTCATTCCCTCTCTCTCTGTCGCAAACTCTTGTACGTCTCAAATATGTAGTTATACATGTAGAAATGTAGAAGCAGATGTAAGAAGCATACGCAAACAAAATTGGAAACATGTATAATATTCCAAAAATGATTTGACTTCACTTTTTGAAATATTATTTTTTGCTCAAAATTTAATTCGTCCCTATTGCGAACATATAATAAATTGCATAAATCGCAGGCTCATATATGTAAATATGTATGTATGTATACACTGACTGAGTACCGGGTATAAGGTAGAGCGGCGGCCTTTTCCGCGGCTCACAACTTTCCCCCTCGTTTTATATTTATTTCATCTATTTAGCTTTATTTATTCGTCTCACTTCCGTTAACCACTGGCATTAATATTATTTGTAGGGTATTTTCATTAGTTTTTAATGGATTAGCCGTCTCCCATTCCATTCCGTCCGATTTGATCCGATTCGATTCGTTTCGATCCCTACTCAAGCAACACACACCCATTCATCCCATCCATTATACCACTCTCGTCTCATGTGGCTGTCTGTCCCCAAAGCACCAAAAGCGACTTGAATAGAGATGGTCTCATCGAACTGAACTCTCAGTGGTTTAATGACCCAAATTCGTATCATCGTTTCACTGACCACAGACACAGATACGTATACGTTCATCGTACCCGCGTTTCTCCGTTCCCCCCGTTTACCATTTCCCGTTTCCCATTCCCATACGCAATATGTCATCGTCGCGAACGTGATGATCTGCATGCCTACAGTCACCGATGATGATGAACATGATGATCATTATCATTATCATTATCATTGTAGTTTGAGATCTTTTCGGGTACCCGATTTTCGTTTTCTTTGGCATAACACTTCCAATTTGTATGCGCCGGACCCCACTTTATCCATCCATACATCCATACATCCATACATCCAGACATCCATCCCTCTATCCATCCATCGACGACTATGACTGTGCGTTTCGTTAAAATCAAATTAAATATTTGGTTAAGCTTTGTTTGATATTTCTCTGCATCTCTCCCATCCCTCCTGCTGCTCCCTTTTGGGGCTACCGTCTGAAGGGCCTTATATAAGAAAAAGTCTAAGCGCTTTGGGTTGTTTATGGTGCGGCCTTTTGTTTGCCTTTTTTTCTGTTATTATTTTCTGAACTTTATTGCCAATACGTGTGGGGTTGCTTTTGGCCAGTCCATGTGAAATTTTCAACTGCAATCGTCCATCGACCATCGGCCATGCCATGGTATACATAGTATGTACCATGTGCCATGTCCCATTAGCAGACAGTTGATAATTGTCTGACTAGGCATTGCCCAAAACTAAAAACCAACACCAAGAGCCAGCAGCCAGCAGCCAACCAAACGGGAAAGACACACTGAATGACCGACGGACGACACCTACGAAATAAAACGTGTCAACGCTGGCCAAATGTGTGGTCAATAGCAGCCGTAACCTTGGCACACTTCGAAAGCCAAAGAAAAGCGAAACTATCGGGCCATCAAGCTGGCAACACGGAAGCCACGCCCACGGCCCACGGTAGAGGAGGGCACACGGAAATGGTCGTTGACTTTTTGGGGGTTTGGGGAGGGGAGGGAATTTTCGATTATGCTCGATCGTTCCCTGGCTGGCAATGTTTAAAATTTGGCTGACGAAAGTTGGAAACGAAAGCAAAAAACGCTGGCCAAATGGGTGGGGGGGGGGGGGGGGGGGGGGGGGGGGGGGTTGGGGGGCGTGGGCCAAGAAACGCCCAGTGCTTATGGCAATCAACAGTTTAAATGGAAATTGCAAACATGAACGTTTTTCCCTCCTGGAAATCGAAGTATCAATGCGGTGGGGTGGGTTTCGTACCCAAAGGGTGAAGTCTCTCAGTCGGTCAGTCTTTGTGGAAAAGTGTTGGAGATTTGTGATATATTTTCACTGGTCTACGGACATTTTCTTGCTTCAGTTCGTGAGAATATAACTCAATGAATTATATTAAAGCTAGGACTTGATTCAACGAGAGCTTTCCCTGGTTTCTACACACGAAAGCCCAAAAGCCATGCTTTTGGTTGCTGCACCGACTTATTTCTGCCTGTTGGGGAAAGTGCTGCCTATCCCACAGGCGCTGGCAACAAAATAGTGGCGCCAGTAGAGATAACACTTTGGCGTAGCACCAACCACATAATCGGCAGTCAAATTATGATATACAGCCATGCTCCGGTTATCGTAAAACGAAAAAAGTGGCGAATTGACTGTCAAGTCACAAAAGTGCGCGCTCCGGTTTTCGCAAATCGTAAGGTTCATACTTCGCATATGTATATGAAATCAAAGATCACCCACATATAAATTTGATTGGGCCAAACTGTACTTCTGTAGGCATTGGAATAGTATGTGCAGCTCATTTGCTAGCTATACAGATTCCGATGCAGATTCACATACAGATTCTCCTACAGAAATACTAATCTTTGTCGCTTCGAAATCACTAAAATCTTGAACACCTTCGAGACTGATCAGAGATCTATTGACCGACCCAATATTGATAGACATGTCTCCCTATGAATCCTTGAACCGCAAAAATACGTATGCACGTACATATATTAGAGCATTGACTGATCAGGCAACCAAATCGGTTCAATAGGATTAGGTATTCGGAATTCGCTTGGATCGGTCTCATTACATCCAATGGAAGCATGGATTGTCATCAGATTCGAAAACCTAGGAGTTTTTCTCGCTTGACTTAATTTTTCTGAACACTGCGGATTCATGCAGTACTCTAGTGCATACATATGTGTATCCCCTACAGTCTAGACGTTCTTTAGATCCAAGCGACACCGAGAAACTGAAGAAAAAGTATCTAAATAAATGAATTAAAACACTACAGAAGTGCTCATATAAATTATATAAATATTTAATAAAATGCTCGATGCAAACAAATGGAAAAAAAAATTGTCTGGGAAATGGTAAATACTAAATAATAATTAATGAACTTAAGAGACTAAGCATATTTTAGGCAGCGATTGGAAGGAGCAAAACGCAACAAGAAATTCATACGAGTAGTAATTAAGTAATTAATTCACATTTGACTAGTTGAAACATAAATTAGCGATAGACAATGGGGGATGGGGAATGGAGGATGGAGAATTGAGGATGGTAGTTGGTAGATGGTGTTTTGGGGTAGCTAGGCATCATCCAGCACAGGTGCCAGCGGAGTTGGAGACGGGTGCAGATTGGAGGGTCGTCGGGCACCCCAGTCCTCCTTGATGAGGTCGGAGGCCTTTTCGCCAATCGCGATGACCGGGGCATTGGGATTGCCATTGACAATGGTCGGCATAATGCTGGCATCCACCACCCGCACACCGGACACGCCGTAGACCCGCAGGCGGGGATCCACGACGGCGGTGACATCCCAGCTGGGACCCATCCGACAGGTACCGGCCGGATGGTAGATGGTGAAGGTAAACTCCTTGATGCAACAGGCCCAGTAGGCGTCCGACTGGAAGGGCAGATGCCGACAGCCGGGCAGGGGAATGTTGTGCAGTCGGGAGCCAAAGCGCTGGAAGGCCTGGGTATTAGACACATTGATGGCCAGTTTGATGCCCTCGACCAGGACATCGATGTCCTCTTGGTGGGCAAAGTAGTTGGGTATGATCTTGGGCTGTTGCTGGGGATTCCTCGAGTTGAGGCGCACCCAACCGGTGCTCTTGGGCCGCAGCAGGAGGGGCAGTATCGACCAGGTCTCGCTGTGCTGCAGGGGCTTGTACACCGTATTGTAGAATCCATCCCTTAGATTAAGTATCTTGCGGATCTGCTCTCCCCCGTCCGAGTTGATGGAGCTGGGAAGGAAGTGGAACTGCACATCCGGCCAGTCGACACCGGGATCCTGGTATTTGGTGTTCAGGAAGGCCACCCCCTCCACCCCTGAGAAGGTCATGGGACCGCGCTCCCGCAGTATGTACTCCATGGAGACGGGTATCGTCTGGAAGCGATTGCGGGTCACTGTCAGCGGGGCATCCACCACAAAAGTGAGCCCCCCGAGACCCACATGATCCTGCATGCTGTTACCCACGGGCAGGTCCGAGATCACCGGGATACTGTGCTCCTGTAGATGCTCCGCGGGTCCCACACCGGAGAGCATCAACAGCTTGGGCGTGTTGAGGGCCCCCGCACTGACGATTACCTCCCGCCGGACAAAGACCAACTGCTTCCGCCCGCCCCGCATATACTCCACGCCAATGGCCCGTTTCTGCTTGTCGAAGAGGAGGCGCGTGGCCTCCGCATGGAGCAGGACATCGAAGTTCTTGCGCTGGCGCACCGGACGGATGAAGGCCTTGCCCGTGCTGCACCGGGCTCCTCGCCGGATGGTGCTCTGGGTGAGCATGAAGCCCGTTTGCTGAGCCCCGTTGATGTCGCGGTTCTCGTAGCCCATCTCCATGCCCGCCTGCAGAAACGCAATCGACAGGGGTGTGCGCCAGGGGGCCTCCTGGACGGTCAAATAGCCGCCCGTCTCGTGGTAGGGCGTCTTGGCCAGATAGGGATTGCGCACGTCCTCCGACTTGAGGAAATACTTCAGCATACTGTCGTAATCCCAGCCCGGATTCCCCAGCGACGCCCAGTGGTTGTAGTCGTTCTTTGAGCCCCGCACATAGACCATTGCATTGAGCACCGAACTGCCGCCCAGCACTTTGCCCCGCGGCCAGAAGCAGCGATCCCCCTTCATCGCCTGGCAGTACTGGCGCGTCGATGAGGGCGTCGTCTGGTATTTCCAGTCCAGCTCCGTTAGCTGCAGATACCCCGCCAGGGCCGGCACATCCGATATCTCGGTCTCGTCGCCACCCGCCTCCAGCAGCAGCACCGTCCAATTGCGCACCTCGCTCAGGCGATTGGCCACCACAGCTCCCGCCGAGCCGCCGCCGATCACAACGAAATCATACTGACGTCGGATCTGAAAGAACCAAGGTTATAGAATAGTTTTATTGAGGATGGGAGCATTGGAGATCATTGGAGAGATAGAGATAGAGAGAGAGAGAGAGAAAGAGAGAGAGAGAGAGAGAGAGAGAGGGATCCATCAGTTAACACAACTTACGACAGATGGTTCCTGGACCTTGTTCTCGGGATCGACGCTTTGATAGCGATAGAAATTCATGCCGATCGCCAGCAGCGGGATCATGCCAAGCAAAGACGTCATTGTGCCAAACGCCATGTTTCAGTAATTGTCAAATCCACGGATCTTCCTGACACTTTTTGCCTGTGGTTCCAGTGGTGGCTCCCGATCCTGTTGTGCCTCCGGAAACACTCGATCGCCTGCCTGCCTGCCCGTAGCCGTAGCCGGTGCCTGCAGCTGAAGCCGGTGCACTTGTGGACAGGGCCGATGAGGAGATGGAGATGGAGCTGGAGGTGGCCGTGTCACTGCTGGCCAATATCTTTGGCGTATAGTTGCGTATGCCACCGGGGCGGGCCGACTTGAAGTGTGCGCGCGCCCGTTCGTCCTCCTCCAGGATATCTAGATACGACTTGATGTACAGGTGGTGGCTCAGGTAGTGCTTCTGCTTGTCCAGCGATCGGTTGCTCGACTTGCTCGACACCAGCGAGCTAGGACAGCCCCGGCTTGAGCCGCCGGTGCTGCTGGTGGTGCTTCTGCTGCTGCTGCTCACCGCCGAGAGCGAGGACACCGACGAGCAGTGACAAGACGAGTTGTAAATGCCGCTGTCCGAGCTCTGCGAGCAGCTCCTCTGCAGATATTTGCTGTTAAGTTTCGCGTAGTTGGAGTCCGTGTCCGATGATTGACTGGTGCTCGTGTTGCCGGTGTTTCCCGCCAGAATCTTGGTCCGTTCGTAGGTCTGTTTGCTCAGATTGTATTTGTGCCGAAGTCGATAGTTCTGGTTTGGGTTCGAGCTGGAGTTCGGGTTACTGTTGTTATTGGTGTTGGTGTGGGTGTTGGTGCTGGTGGAGGAGCTGCTGGATAGGTGACTGGTGGGTGCGTAGATGGGCTGCTGTTGTTGGTTGCTGCTGCTGCTGCCGCTGCTGCTGTTGTTGCTATAGAAACTCTTCCTTTGTGGCTGTGGCTGTCGTTTGTGGTTGGGTGATTGTTGTTGGTGTGGTTGTTGTTGTTGATTTGCTTGTTGGGATACCTCCTGGCCCATATTTTGACCGAAATATGAACACGACTGCAACGAGAATGTAGGAAAAAGGAATTCATTAAATCATTTGCCTCTCGTATCTTATAGACTGAAAGGTTCGATTATATTCTGTATTGAAAACTCTTTTCAGTCAGCCAGTCGGTGGATTTAATTTGAAATACAAAACTATCCATTGCAACCTTTCGTCTTGAGACACACTCGAGGTGATTACTATTTCCCACCCAAATCCCCACGGATTGGATTGGGCAATACACGAAGCGGAATACGTACTCGTTTCGAGTGAGAGTGGGTTTCTGGCGTGGGTGCTCCGCTACCATTTGCCATATACGAGTATACCGGAGTAATTGATGAGAGCATTGTTGGTGGATTTTTTGTTTTTCTTTGTTTTGTTTTGTTTGGTTTGGTTTTGTTTGTTGCTACCAATGTTGCATGGCTTGGCAAACGAAACAGCGAATGAGATGCGACATGCAAGCGGCTTTCATGATTGTCCGTTTGTCTATCGGTAGCCGCTAACTAATCCAATCCCATCCCATATTGTCATCCCATATCGGATGGCCCTTTAGCAATCGTTAGCCAATTGATGGTGCTATCACACGCGCTCGTCGCACAAAAGACTTAGGCAACGAACTTGTTAACGAACTTGTTTTCGCAAGCAACGAACGAAACGAAACGACACGAACGAAAAAAAGTTATCAAATCGCATTGAATCGAAACCGAAATCCAATGTATAAATATTCAAATGATATCAACTGCATCTCATTACCAAAACTACTCTCCTCTTTATGCCCTCCCTCTCCCATCCTCCCTCTCCCCCAGTTTTGTGTCATCTGTATCTGCATCTCTTTCGAGTCTTTCCCCAGCTAGTTTTTCAAGTTCAATGCCGTTTGGCAGGCGGAAAAACGCTAAAAGGTCCCTCTCTCTCCCTTTCTCTCTCTGTATCTCTCTCTCTCTCTCGGTCTTGGCCATAGTCACAGCCTCCGTTGGTGTTGCTGTCGCTGTTCATATTATTGCAAAATGCAATTTCGTTATTTTGTTCGTCTATTGGCGGCATCGGCGCATTAATTGCTGCCGTTGTCCAGCTCCTGATGCTGTTGCTCTTGCTATTGCTGTTTCTGTGGTTTTTCCAGTCCACCTCTGTGGCTCCCTCCCTCTGTCTGTCTGTCGACTCGAAGTCTCGATCGCAGTGAAAGCCATACAAAGCCAAGCGACATCCACATCCATGAGCTGGATCGAGCTTCCTACATAAACCGAACTTACTCGTCCGTACGTGCATGCAATCAGTTACAAATGCTTGATATGCATTTTGGATACCCTTTCGAGGAGTACTGGTGGCTGGTGGACCTTCCATATCCCCGCCCGGACTGTCTCTTAGTTGACTCTCACTTTAAAGCATAAAATGGGATTCTTCAATGGGTTCTTAGACCTATAAAAAAACAATTAACTAGCTATTTTATGTATGTACATATTTCCAAAAACAAAACCAAGCCTCGTTTTGGTTTCGGATTCACTAGCATTCTCTTTGAAAGTAATTCTCGGAGCAATGGCAGCGATGAAGTACATGCATACATATGCATGTAGGTATATTCAGATATGCTGGAGTCTTTTATAGAACATGGTTTTACATATTGGCATTATGCTGAGCAAAGTCTGGGGACTTTATCACATGGCAAGGGAACCCCTCTTGGAACTTGCGCAAGGGTATATGAATCGCATTTGATGTGTTGTTTTTGACTTGTTTCTGACTGGTGGGTATTTCTGGTCACTCCCGTGTCCCGGCACTTACATAGCAAAAAACAAAAGGAAAGGACGGTGCTGCGGCCTGCAACTGCAACTGTAACTGTAGCTGGGAACAACAGCTGTCACAGGCAATTAACTAGCTGGAAATAGTTGTCTATTTTTAGCCGCACAAAATGCTGTTAACTAAATTGAGCTAAACATATATGAGTATGTATACATATATATATCAGCCCGGTTTTATATAAAAAAAAAATACGCTCGTGTATATATGTTCGCTCGGGAGTTTTGCAGAGCAAATAAAAGCGAAATTAAGGCATTAAAGAGAAGCGATTTGAACGGCTCGACGGTTGCCATGTAACTGAGCCAACACCAACCATCATCATCATCATCAGCAGCAGACGCAGCAGCAGCGGCAGTGGCAATAGTAGCAGCAGCAGCAGCAGCAGCAGAAGTCGTTTTGGCCGCAGCAGAGGCAAAAATTAAATCAAAATTCATTCACTCAAATACCCGTTAAAGGCAGACGCAACAGGTGCGTGCAACATCAGCAGCAGACGCAGCAACCGTCTCAAGAAATCGACGACCAATGATCGACGCTAATTTATGCAACGCCCTTGGGGCGGCCACCCAAAAGCAGTCACAAATGAAAATTTGTCTGGTTTTTATTTTTACTTTTTTTTTGGGCCAACTGCTTGACCAATGTAGACCAAACCCCCAGATTGATGCAATCCGCAAGCAAACAAGAGAGAAAAAAAGAAAGAAAAAAAGGCTTCAGGGGTCGAAGCCTCAGATACCCTCAGATATGGTTTCCATGGACGTTGAAGTGACCTCCGATTATGGACTTTTTTCTAAAACTTCCTACATAATATATGCAATCCTGAAGAGTAGAAGATAATCAAACAAACAGGCGAATGCTTCAGAATGAGGAAAAATAATCTATTAAATCGAACGGGATTGAATTGAAACTAAGGGACCTGGGTGTACATACATATGTGCATAGGTACGTATATCGTACTACCCTTTGCTAGGGTATCAATAAGAAATGCACAAAAATGTGGTTCAGCCGTTTTTCTCAGGCACCGCTTTACATCACATTGATGGCGGTGTTAGCGTCGGTGGCGATGCTGATGCTTCCCTCGTTGGATGGCTGGCTATTTCTCTGTGTTGATGGTTATGCAATTCACATATTGTTAGGAACTGGTCTCAGTCTTGGTCTCGGTTTCGGTCTGTTTCAGACCGTCCAGCTGTCAGTCAATTATGATTCGACAGCTTTTAATTATGGCACGCCGCAGTTTATGCGGCATAATTGATGACATTTGTGGATAGTTTTCTGTGTTCATTTTGAACCCGTGGCCCTAGACACAGGTTACAGGTTCCCGGTTCCCTCCTCTCCTATCAAGTACACTGCTTCTCCGGGTACTTTTCGACTCAAGACTCTCGTCAACGCTTTCTCGACATTCGACAGCGTCATGGTACCGTGACACATTAAAGAAGCCCAACTCACGCTTAGACCCTCCACCTATCTTCACACACACAAACACACACACACACACACACAGATACTTCGCACTCACAGATACACTCACACTTCTCTGGCGTATTCTTGTCGCATTTTCGTGGTATGTGTGATGCAGTTTCTGGCCATGTTTGTGGCACACAGCTCAATATCTAATGCCTCACAGTGTGGCAACGGGCGTGGTCTCGTCGTCCTATGATAATCCATGCCCACTGCAGATTTTAGAACTACCTTTTCATCGGCAAGTATTCTTCCTTTCGCACTTTTAAATCTCTATACCCACTGATTGTTTTAATCTATTTTATATTCTGTCCATCAGCCTTAGTATCTGCATTTCTATTATTGCTGTAAATTATATTTGATCTATCAAACTTGAGGTTCTTGGGGATTCCCTTCTTGGAGTAGAAGAAGTTTATTGAGCTTCTACTCTGCCATGATTTACAGGTATTCATGGCCCAAATATAATTGCATCTATAGTATATTTTAATACAATGTATGTAACATAATATGTCGATAGGGCATTCTCAGGTCGTGTCGGCTGCTGCCAGTTAGGCAGGCTCATCTATTTGTGTTATGGCGCTTTCTGGCCGGTTTCGTTGCTTTGGTTTTTTAATTGTTTTATGCATATACAGTGGCAGTGCCTCAAGTGCCAGTGCCAGTGCCAGTGCTAGTGCCAGTGGCAACCAACACGAGCTCCGTGATTGCCTCTTTATGGCCGCGACGTGCACAAATTGATAATAATTCGCACAGAGGTGTGAGAAGGCGCTTCGGTGGTTCGGCGGTGCTTCGGTGCCTCTTTGGTGGTGCGGAGAGCTACCGATACTCAACGGTAGAAAGTGTGAATATTCCACAAACCATAATTCCAAACCGAATCCGAGGCGTGGCTGGGAGGAGTCTTACATAAGAATGTCACTGGCTCTCGGTGGCTCTCCTTTGCTTTCCTTACCAACTGTATAGCAGACCCTATTCCCCCAACCCCCCCCTTATGCCTTTTTCTCTTTCCCTCTTTAATATTCCCACTCAGCCCTTCTTCATCTCTCTTTTCCCCCGCTCAAGTGTCCGAAATTGGACTTGATTACATAAGAGAAATACAAACAGAAAAAAAAGTGAAAATTATCACTGTAATAAGCATCTACAGTCGAACTTCTTTAACTCGAACCATCATCTGGCCATAACGAAATTAAGCAGGAACTCTTATTACAAACTTAATGGAATACACAGATATTGAGGCTCGAATGGGAAATATATGTACATAGATACATACATATGTACATTTGCAATCAAAAAATTGTATTTTTCGAATCTCAGATCCGGGTATGTATCTCAGTTTGAATTAATGATGTATCTAAGGGCTATCTACATATATATTTTAATGTAATAATATTTGAAATATGACATCCATTGATTGGTACTCAGGGAGGCTGTTCTACTATTGAAATTTTTCACTGTATGTGCGGATGGTGTATGTAGAATGTAAAGAATATTATGATATGATATGATATGATATGATATGATATGGATAAAAGTATCGGTGTATTGTTGCATCGACTTCGGTTTTTCGTTTTATTTATTATTGTCGTGTGCACTGACATCGAGATATCGACATCTAAGTGAACTATCTATTCATATGTGTATGCATTTATCAGTATATTTGTTCCGAGATTGGTATACTTTTTGATGCACTTGCCTCAGTTTTTTGTGGTTTTCGTTGTAGCGGTCACCCGTCGTTGTTGTTTCCTGTGGTTTTTTTCGTTGCGTTTGTCCGTGCGGCGTCAAGTCGAACCCCACGGCTGGCCACTTTCCTTTGTCTCACACACGACCACCATGGCGCCTGCTCTCTTTCATGGCAAAACAGAAACAAAAATTGTAACAAACAAGCAAATAAAAAACACAAAGTGACTACAAAGTTCGATTTGTTTCGATTCGTTTCGATTTGATTTAGCAGCACTGTAATCTCGAAGGTTTTTTGGATCTTGTGTCTTGTGTTTTATGTAATTTGATCGCGAATATTTGAGTTGAATTGAATTGATCGTAAAAAACAACACGCACTCTCGAGACGCGACTACTGTTCCCTCTGATGTGTGATGTCTGCCGTCTGCGATACGCATGCCACGAGCTCGTCTTGTTCAATGAGCAATTTGGCCAGGCCGCTGCTTTTTTCGACTTTCGGCTTTCGGCTGTCGGAAACCGAAAGCTTTCGGCTTAAAATGCAAACTTACAGCAGCAACAGCAGCAGACGCGGACCGACCCTCGCGATCAGCATCAACACGAATAGAAAGCTGGTTTTAGGTACCCTTGCAGGTCCATACATCCATTCGTCCGTTCTTGTTTTGAATGAACTTGCCTCGCAGCTAGAATTTAGCGATGTACATACATATGTATAGTCCAGGAATTAAACTCGTAATTGTTGTTTCTTGTTGAAAAATAATGAAAAAAACCAATCTGCTTGCGGAGAGCTTTCTGCTGTGCGAAGAGCAAGAAGAGAGCTGCTTCAACGCTGCTGCTGCTGCTGTCTTCCCGACTGCACTTTCGTTTTCGTTTTCATTTCCATTTCATTTGTCTTCGGCTTCATCTTCGGCTGCTGTCTTCGTGGCTTGTGAGTGCTACGTGCTCGGCTCGACGTTGTGTATGGCAATGGATGGCTTTAAGCTGCTCCAAAAGCTCTGCGGGCTGGCCGGCTTAATGGTGTAATAGTAGATTGCACGACAGAGACAGTGACAGTGAGGCAATGAAAAAAGAGATATCGGCAAAAGTCGTGAGAGAAAAAGAGAGAGAGACAGTAAGAGGCCGGATTGGAGGCTTTCTTTGGCTAAGCCCAAAACCGAATCTGATCATCCAAAAGCGATTGTTCGGTCGATTGATCGATCGATCGTTGGCCAACGATCATCGTGTTACAAGTCTGGCAATAAACTTACTGTTTTATTATTCACGATTCCCAATTCCTCGATGCAAGCGTGAGAGGCCCCATTCTGCTTTGGGATTTCCGGTGTGTCTGTACAGTTATATGTAGTGATAAACCAACCCACCCATTCATGAGTAGTATACGGTTTATTCCATTTCTACCTTTACTCCGACTTAGTAGTGCTGTTCTTTAAATTCCCATAATTACTCGGATTGGCGACTATGGGGGCTTTTTATACCCGGTACTCGAAGAGTATAGGGCTATATTAGATTTGTGCGGATAACGGTTGTGTGTAACGCCCAGAAGGAAGCATTTCCGACCCCATAAAGTATATATATTCTTGATCAGCATCAATAGCCGAGTCGATATAGCCATGTCTGTCTGTCCGTCTGTCCGTCCGTCTGTCCGTCCGTCCGTCCGTCTGTCCGTCTTCATTTGCAGCTATATCTCATAGACTATTAAAGCTAGAGTAACCAAGTTTTGTGTTCGGTCTCCTGTGTTATCACACTACTCAAAGTGTATTTCAAAATTTCGCCCCGCCCCTTTCCGCCCCCCAAAGAACGAAAGTCTGTGGCACACACAATTTTGAAGATACAAGAAAACTAAAAACGCAGATTCATAGAGAATGCCCATTTCTATCAGAGCGTTGAATCTGGATCAGATCGGATCATTATTATAGCTACAATAAAGAAAACCATTTCGAAAGTCATCATTCCCTCTCGCTCTCTCTCACACGCGGCCCCATCTGCTTTGCCCATTCGTATTTTGTGACGCCTAGTTCTCAGAGACTATTAAAGCTAGAGCAACCAAACTTTCTATCCAAGCTCCTGTGATACCAAACCAGCACGAGTTTGTTTTAAAATTTTGCCACGCCCCCTTCCGCCCCCACAAAAGACGAAAGTCTGTGGAATCCACAATTTTTAAGATAAATGAAAACCAAAAACGCAGAATCATGAAAAATTACCATATCTACCAGATTGCCGAATATGGATCAGGTCGGATCAATATTATGGACAGAAGGATCAAATTAAATTTCAGTGGCACGCAACGCCTGCCAAGCGCTGACTCATGCCCTCTCTCTCTGTCGCAAACACTTGTACGTCTCAAATATGTATTTATACATGTCATGTAGAAATGTAGGCGCAGATATACAAAGCATATGTAAACAAAAATGGAAACATGTAGAAAAATTCCAAAAAATTAATTTTTTTAATTTAAATATAATTTTTGTCCCTTTTGAGAACATATAATAAATTTCATAAATCGTAGGCTCATAAATGTATGTATGTATATACTGACTGAGTACCGGGTATAAGGTAGGTGGGTATTTTTTTCAAAAATTTTGATTTTAAGAACTCAGGAAGAGAAAAAAAAATTTTAAATGGCTAACATTTTTAGTTCTCAACCAGCTATGACAAGGGAACGTCACAACGTTCCCTCTCGTTTCTGATAGATTTAAAGAATTTTTTTTTAAATATAGTTTTTTTTTCAGAGGTAGTGCTTCAATTTTTCAAATTACTTAAAAGTATCATAGCTGGTTGAGAACTAAAATTGTTAGCCATTTAAAATTTTTTTTTCTCTTCCTGAGTTCTTAAAATCAAAATTTTTGAAAAAAATACCCAAAAAAATGATGGAATTTGAAAGCTTAATATCTTCCAAAGGCTAAGCTGCAGCTACAAAGTGCCTGTGTCGGATTTATACCTGCATTTGTCTGCTTTTCAGAACTGCAAAGTTAAATACAACCTGTTATAAGATATTTAAATTATTTGAAAACTAGAAGCACCACCTCTGAAAAAAATACCACATTTTAAAAAACTCTTTAAAAGAAAACTAAACCTTGAAAAAAAAAGATTCTTTAAAAATTTGTAAGCCTCCATATCTATCAGAAAAAGTCATTTTAGGCGACAGCGGAAATGCTTTGTTTACAACTGTTGTTAAAAGAAATGTGAATTCTATTAAATTTCACTCTTTTCGCATTTACAAACCGAATATTTAATTTAGACAATCCTGTTTTATGTATCCTTTATTATGTATGCATGTACATATATCTGATGTTTTCTGGTCGGTTTCTTGGTTCTTATTCTTAGAGTTGTTCTTGGTTTTCTTTGTGTTTCGCCTTTTCAAGTTTCGCCCATTCTCTTCTCAATTTTTCACTTTATGAGCAAATAGTTTATCTCCATTTCCCTCTTTACACGCCCCATGGCTAGCCATCATCTCGATTGTTCAGGTGAGTGCCGAGGTGAGTGCTATAAAATGGTGGCCTCCATCCACCCACCCATCCATCTGCCTATCCAGACAGCCATCCGTGCCATCCACTCTTCACAGATCATTCGTTCATTCATTAATTTATTCATTAGCGGAGTCAAAGAGTTGAATAACTCTGTGAACTCTGCGAGCATTATCAGGTGCGGTCACAATTGGCCCCCATTGAGGGGCTCCTCATGGAGCACTATGCAAAGACCAAAAACAACAGAAACGAAACAAAAACTGAAACCCCCAGCCTGTGGGGATGGGGGTACTGGGGCTGGGGCTCCACTAAAGTTTCACCCAACAAAGCCACAAGCTGGTTTCGCTGTGATCGTATTTACGTATGTATTTTTACCCGTTCCCGTACCAGTACTCGTATTCGTACTCGTACTCGTATATTTCTTTTGCCGGCTTCCGACAAGCAGGCCAAAAGTTGGGCCCCAAAATCCGAGCTTGACACTGCCTCGGGGGTCTTTCAGGTGGGTGCCGACTGAAATTGAGCTGGAAATCGAGCTAAGGTTGGGGTTTGGGGCTGGAACTGCGAGAAGCACCCATCCGACTTGGGCAACTTTCATTTTCGTCGAGAGATGCCCGCAAAAATTCGTTTGGTTGGCGTTTTTTTTTTGGACGGTCATTGCCAGTGGCAAGCGTTGTCTGTGGCAAGCCATGGCATATAAATATTTATGTGTTGCACTTGAGAGAGCGCAGGAATGGGAATCCGGGGCCTCCCAGATTTATGGGCAGTTTCCGCGACCCGACTACCGACTCCCTACTCCCAGCCGTAGCCATAGCCCAAGTCGAAGTCGAAGTCGTAATCGTTGCAGTGCGAGTAATTAGCTGGGGCTCAGCAGAGAGCACTACCCCCTCATCCCCCTCCTCCGTCCCCGTCGCTTCTTGTAGTGCATTTTGTTAACAAATTATTGGACGCACACCAAAATGCATTATTCAATGCGAATCCGATAGCGCAATGAAATAGTAGCTGGAATTATTTACAAGCCATTGCGTCTACGCACCGTTAACTTCTTCAAATCAGCTTTAATGTGCAGCTAATGGCATCCATCAGAAAACAGCGTGTAATTGTACAAATTGTAATTGGTTTTTGGCGATTCCGGCGAAGGCGATTCCGATTTCGATTCCCATTTCCATTCCCATTCGGATTATGGATTACAGCATTATGGCATTGGCTTTAAATCATCTAACCGCGTCTAATTGCACCAATCCATTGTTATCTGTACGAGTATCTGTATCTGTATCTGTATCTGTATCTGCTCATACGACCATTATCGACTGCTCTTCACTGGACACCCAATGAGGAACTCTATGATTATGGTTAAACATCTTGCACAACATTTCCTTTTACAAATTTAACCAGCTGAGAAATTTATGTATATTGATTATTGTTGTTTATTGTTTAACAAGTTTAACAATGTACAGTTAAACTGTTAGGGTAAAATGACATGTCAACTAATTAATCGAAAGGACTAAGGCAAATACACTGACCTGGGGCTGATTATCGACTCAGTAGCCGATATGGTCCTACCAACAGCCAAATTTAGGTTAGAGAAAAGCCGGTAGCCGAACAATTCCCGGTTAGAGCTATTTAAATTAAGTTATTGATTAAGATAATTTTGATCTTATTAGAACTAGTATCAAAGGAAAACAGATGGAAAAATTGGTTATAGTTTCGGCAAAGGCTACGGAAAGATTCATAATCAGAGTAGTTGAAAGACAGAGTTGGAGATGAAGAGGAAGAGGAAAGTAGTCGGGCGGGTAGGGACAGCAATTCTAATAAGGCTGATGAGGGCAGTCGATTCGACCTCACTAGAGAGAAGCTTATGGAGGAAGAGAACTCCTTGGCAGATTCTACGGGATTTAAGAGAGTGGAGGTTAATTAGGCGCAACCTACTTTCATAAGAAGGTTAATAGGGTCAATAAATAGTTTAAATAACAAGGGCCCCACATGGCTACTTTTAGAAACCCCCGGTGGGACTATAACAGGTTTAGAGAGAGAGGAGTTAAAGCAGACACGTTGAGAACGCTTACAAAGATAAGAATTAGTCCAGTAATGAAGCTTAGTCGGAAACCCTAGAATAGACAGTTTATGGATAAGTAGATTGTGATTGACATAGTCGAAGGTTTTACTAAAGTCAGTATAAGCGACATCAGTTTGACACTGTTTAGCAAACCCCGCAGTTACAGAAGTGGAAAATTAAATGAGATTAGTAGAAACTGAGCGACGTTTAACGAATCCATGCTGTGTCTCAGAGAATACAGAACTACAAGAATGTTGCAGCTGAGAAGTGACGATTTTTGCGAAGACTTTAGGAATGGCAGATAAGTTGGAAATACAGCGGTAGTTAGAAACATCAGATTTAGATCCCTTTTTATGAAACGGAACTATATAGGATTCTTTCCAGACGGTGGGAAAGTCACCAGTCTCGAGAGACAAGTTGAAAAGTTTTCGAGAGGTACACAAAGAGATTCTGCACAAAGTTTAAGAACAGCGCTCAAGGAATGACCAATCAATCTGAGATAGGGCAGTATTTAAGGAGAGAAAATCAGCCTTCTTAAAGCAATAGATATTCGAATGCTTAATGAACGACTTCATAGGGCCTGAAGAAGGCAACAGGAAATCAATTGAAAGTGTGGGATAGAGGTGATCCTCGACTTACCAAGGTGCTCGAAACATCGGTAGTAAAGACGAGATCAAGGGTCCTACCATGTATTACGTATGCCATTTACCTGACCCAACGATGTATCGGACAGAGGATCAACGAAGTCATGTTGCACAGATGGGAACATTAAGTTAGAGCCACTGGATGGAGACCAAGTGATATTTGGGAGATTAAAGTCAACAAGGATAATAAGACGATCAGAATCAGTAAGCTGGCACGAAACGGATTGAAGATGGGCAGCGGGAAGCATATAAGTTGTAAATTCAGAAGACGGTGGGATGTAAGAGCATGATATGAATAAATTAAAAAAACACAGACGAATTTTAACTATGATTATTTCAATAGTGTGGAGCTCATCGATGGAAAAGAATTGGGAAGTTAAGTCGGAACGAACAGCAATTAGGACGCCGCCACCTCGAGATGGTCGATCAGATCTATATATGTTATAATTGTCCACAAAAATCTCGGATTCCGAGATTGAGTCATGTCATGTTTCAGAGAAGGCGATAATATCGGAATCAAAAGTTGCACTATCAGTATGTAATTTGGTGAGCTTACTGTACAGGCCACGTACATTCTGATAAGTGATCTTTAGAGGTAGGGAAGAATTCAATTTTTTGACATAGATGGGTAATCGGTAGATGGTGTTGGAAGGATTCCTAAACGAGGTGCGGATTGCGAAGATCGAGATCGGCTATTGAAGATTTGACTGATAGTATGTTCAGGTCAGAAAGAGGGCTCTAACACAGTCTTGACAAACTTCTCCGGGACAAGAATTTTAATGGAGGAAATACAACGTTTTTCCGTGAAGGTAAATTTAGTTACAACGATGTCAGAGGAACTATTGATGTCAAGTTTGGAAAAGATATCATCTCGAACCATTACATCCGTAGCCGATTCCATAAGACGCGAGACAAATATAGATTTCAGAGGAGCGACAGCGAACAGAGCAGATCGGTGAAGATAGGTCACATGGTTTATGGGTGAGGCAGAGGCGGGCGCTACTCGAGGAGCAGGTCCGGTGTGGATGCAACGACTTCGACTTCCATGCTCCCATCCAATGGCACAGAGACGCCAATAACGGTGTGATCATTAAAGTCGGGTTGGACAACCTGGGCAAACAGGGGCACGGGATGATCGTTACCGTCCAGTTGGACATCCTTGGCAGACACGAGCACGGGAGAGACAGCAGGTGAAGAGCCAGTCGTCTTTTTCGGTGTAGATGCATGTACATCGATGTCCTTAGCGCCAAGGTCGATCAAGGCTGGCGAACTGGTAGGAGAAGCGTGTGTGCCGTTAACTGCAAGAGAATTAGAACACTGGGCAGACTAGGAGTAACCTTTCTTCTCTTTGGAGACTCATTTATAATTTTAAGATTTTTAAAATGTGTTTCCATTGAGATAAATTTATCCTGTAATTTCCGGAATTCTAGAGTCTGTCTCCTAAATGTTCTTTTATCGGCTTCAACTGCCCTGCAATCCCAACAAGTCCAGTTGAGACCGCAGCGAGTCCTAAGCAGATCGCCAACGCGACCACCGATTTGAGGGAAACCTGCGCAGCTAGTGTGAGCCGTGTTGTCACATAACCAGCAGAGAATTAGTGTTTGTGTTTGTCGTGTAGTTACCGAACGGTGACCGTCACAGCGTTTAGCACAACAGGAGCTCGTTATTAAAAACAGTATATATGAAAAAAGGAAACAAGAAAGGTAAAATATAAGTCGGTGAGGGGCAGAGATAGTGATAGATATGTTATATACATATACATATGTTGGTAGTTTTGAATGGGAATGTGGTAGTAGCTCCCGATTAGACTTCTACGATGTTTCCACTCTGTCCGTACAGATTCTCTACCATCGTAAATGCTTACACTCCTTTCTATTGTACATATGTATGTATGTCTCTTTGTGTATCTCATTCACGAATAAAAATTAAATAATGAATTAGAGAGTTCTATTAGAGTTCTGCATGAACAGGCATGGGAATCGATTCGGTGGGATTTCTTCAAATTCGCGAACGAAGCTTAAGAGGGTACGATGTTGATTTGCTACTCTTTGCAAGAGAATAAGCCGGTTCTTTTGGGTTTCTTTCGATGGGATTGGATTTGTGCTATATTTATAAAAGTGATGTGTCATTTATGTTAAATAATCTTAGAATTATAGGTCGTTTTGTAGCTTCTGGTATTCCGTTTCATTTATGTGGCTTTGACTATGCCTTAAGCTTAAGCTTAAGCTCCGTCAAGTTTGGACAAAGCTTTCAATGTTGTTTCCACCATTTAGCTTTAAGCTCACTTGCCAAACATGGGCTTATACCCAGCACTTATAGTTTTCGCATCTGGTATGCTTAACAATAACTTCTTCTCGCTTCTTTCATTGCAGGTAAGCACCCTCCGAGTCCGGGCTCCAAGCATATCCAATACCATACATTTCATACGTATGTACAGCTGCATGTGGCTGAAAACCCGTAACTGCAGCAAACTTTTCTCGCATGTAAGTAAGATGTAAGCTTATGCAGAATTCTATGAGCTTTTGGAGCTTTTAATTTTCACGAAACTCAACTGCCAGAAAGTGTGATACACTACACAGTTACTTCAAAACTGTGGATTATTTTCGAACAACATTTTATGTGGCATGAAAACGATCCTTCTGTGGCTATTGGAACAATTAGTATCTTAGAAAGTGTAAATAAATCGTATTGGCAAAAAATTCGATAATATTAGTATTTCTACATATGGGCATTTCTCTGACGAGGTCTACCGAGGCCAACAAGTTAAAGTTCAATAAAAACGCATTTGAATATAGTTTTCTCGGGATTTTATGTTTAAAAGATATTGAAAATCCGCCAATTTAATTAATTGACATATAATTTCATTAACTTTGATCTGAAAACCTATTCAAATTAGCAAAAGTTCACTTTTTTGGTATTTTTTGTCATGTTTGCCACTATTTTTTTCGGCTATAAGAAAGATGATTCTTGATAAAAGTTTTTTCTCAAAGTCTCCCTTACATATTGAACTATCTAAAAAAAAATTTTCTCAATATCGGTTAACGGAATTTTTGAAACATTTATAAAGTCAAGAAATTTTTGTCCCGTGCGACATGTCCCATGCGACATGTCCCGTGCGACAGAGGCGTTAATTGAATTGAAAAAAACTACAAACCATACATGCTTAAAATTATAACAATTTTAAAGAGTCATCAATGCAGAACATTAATCGGAAATTCGCATAAATATATCGCCTCAACTTTCGCTAAAATCTGAGTTTGAATTGGTCTCCGCGAAAACCACTTCTATATTTGTCCCGTGCGAATACCATCCTTTTTTGCAAATATTTCGAAAACGAACAGTAGCCCAAAACCGCCCTTAGCCCCAGCTGTGGAGTTAGTCAAGTGGCGAGTCATAACGGTAAAACAATTTTGAAAATTGGTTTTTTTTGTTTAAAATTTGTACAGCTTGAAATGCGTACGAACGTCCCGTGCGACATCAGAGAAATGCCCATATATAATATATAATTTCGATCACAATAAAGTGGCATTTATTAAACAATTAGTTGTGGCTAAGACTTTTTTAAAAGCTATGATTCTTTTGTACCAGGTACCGTATTGCAAATTGTAACTAAATAAATCAATGTGAAGCACATTATTCGTATTTAGCGATATCAGCAAAAAACTTATATTTACGATTTATTTACAAACATACATATATGATATAAATCATTTAGTATAATTTAAAAAAAAAAAAATCAGAAAATAACACTTATACAAAACCGTAGTATGTTCTTGAACCATGACGTTCTGAAAAGGTTACCTTGTCTTACAACCACTATTGAAATTTACTTTCAAACTGTGGAGAGCCTTTAAAACTGTAGGCATGTGTACATATGTGAAGACTGGAGAGGCTCCGTTTTTGATATCAATTTATTCGGTTCGTTTGTATTTAAGATTTGTCTATTCTAATCGACTGCTTCTCTATCCAAAACTTAAAAGCTAATTGAGGTACTCCAAGTGTACGCGGCGCCAGACAAACAATACAAACAACGTTCTAAAAGTTACACAAAAAAAAATAAAAGTGTATATAATGTATGTATAACGTATAAATGTAGATTAGACATACTCACGATACGAAACAAAAAAGGAAAACAAAAACAAATTAGCATAAATGACTCGATATTTACATGAAGCGCTTAACTAAGACTATATCCGGTAGAGATGGGTACGGGAGGAGGGGGAGGAGGAATAAGGGTAGGGTAGTAAAGGAGAGCGTGGACAAAAACTAAAGCTTAATAAATACAATTTATTCAACATCGCGGACTTTTGAGCTAAACTAAAGGCTAAGGAAACGCGTGACCTCGCGCACTGGATTTTTTGAGTCTCTTTCCCTCAACCGCAACCCCAGAACCACCCGTAAGCCCCCATTGAAGCCCCAAAGCTCTAAGAACCCAGCTACGAGCTCGGCAACGCCCATTGACGAACCGCCTCCGCTTGGAAATGTTTCATTTGGTCGGCGGCGGATGAGGTCGATGCATTTCCCGATCTTAGTTCTCGCTTGCCTCTCCATAGAGGTCGTGTGGCTGGACTTGCACCCTGCCCCTTCCCCTTTCCCTGTCCCAACCTTGGCGAGGGCCCAGAGCTGGGGGTCAACCAGAGCTGCTTGATGAGATCGGCCCCCTTCTCGGCAATCATCACCACCGGGGCATGGATATTGCCATTGGTGATCGCAGGCATAATGCTGGCATCGATCACCCTCAGTCCGGGTATGCCGTAGACCCTAAGCTGGGGGTCCACTACGGCCCAGGGATCGGTGGGCGGTCCCATCTTGGCCGTGCCACTCATGTGGTAGATGGTCATCGTGTACTGCCGGATGAAGCAGTTCCAGTAGTCGTCGGTGAAGAGGGTCAGGTGCTTGCAATTGGGCAGGGGCTTGCTCCAGAACCGGGCGCCGAACCGCTTCATGGCCTCTGTCTCGCCCATGGCCACGGCAGCCTTGACGCCCTCCCGCAGTACATTCACATCGTCCGGATGGGTGAGGTAGTTGTGGTAGAGCAGGGGATAGCGCAGCGGGTTCTTGGAGGCCAGTTTTATGAAGCCCCGACTTTTGGGTCTCAGCATCATGGGAAAGATGCCGAAGACGTCGCGATTGTTGACCTCTCCGAAGACCTCCTGGTAGAATTCGTCACTTAACCCATGGGCGGTTTTCACCTGGGACCCGCCATCGGACATCACTGAGGCGGAGGTCATCATGAAGTTCATGTCCGGCCAATCGTCGCTGGCATTGGCGTACTTTGTGTTGATAAACGCCACCGCCTCCAGACCGATGCTGGAGGTTAGCGGACCATCCTCGGTGATGGCATACCGTAGGGCCGTGTTGATGTTGACCATCCGCTTCATCACTATCGATATGGGATAGTCGATGAGGAAGGCAATGCCTCCCACAGCGATGTGGTCCTGCAGGTTCTGACCCACTCCCGGCAGGTGCTGAACCAGGGGAATACCGAATCGATTCAACTCCTCTCCGTGCCCGATGCCCGACAGCATCATGAGATGGGGCGTACTGATGGCCCCCGCCGACAGTATGACCTCCCTGGTGGCGTATACATTCTGCAGGCGTCCGTCCCGGATGAACTGCACCCCCGTGGCCCGCTTCGTGGTGGGGTCGGTCAGCACCTTGGTCACGTGCGAGTAGAGGGCCACATGCAGGTTGGTCCGCAGGCGGATCGGACGCAGGAAGGACTTGGACGTGGAGCTGCGAGAGCCGCGTCGCATGTTGAACTGATAAAAGCCGAAACCCGTCTGCTGCTCCCCATTGACGTCAACGATGTCGTAGCCCATCTCCTCGCCAGCCTGCAGGAAGGCTGGGCCCAGGGGCGTGTTGTAGGGCGAATCCTGCACGGTCCAGGGGCCACCTTCGAGGAGAGTGAAGGAACAGAAAGTAAGTTCAGTTGGGAGCTCTGTTGGAAGGAGATGTCCAGGTTACCTGTTCCATGGTAACGCTTATTCCTGGCCAAGTACGGATTACGCTGATCCTCGGACTTGCGGAAATATGGCAGGATCTCCTCATAGGACCAGCCCGGATTGCCGAATTCTGCCCACTGGTCAAAATCCCTCCGATTGCCCCTGATGTAGAGCATAGTGTTGAGCACCGAACTGCCGCCCAGCACCTTTCCTCTTGTCCAGCAGCAGCGATGGTCCTTCATGGCCTGGCAGGCAGTCGGTTGTGGCTGGGTGCTAAAAGAAACCAGATTTCGAGTTAAATATAAACATGCAAAAAGATATCAAGATAGAACGAAGTAGATGAAATACAGGTGAATGGATGGGAAGAGATACAAAATGTGGAGATTCAGAGATGCAAATGGATGTCGATATTGGGTTAAGGGTACATTGAGATAAAGTGTAGTAAAAATAGAGCCTTTAAATCTGTAGAGAAAACCATTCGGGATAATCGCCGGCTTTATTGCGAGTCATAATAGGCAAAACAAGACACAAGACGAACAGGTACGGAGGCATATACAAACGAGGGGGAACGTTGTGAGCCGCGGCAAAGGCCGCGGCTCTACCTTATACCCGGTACTCAGTCAGTATATACATACATACATTTATGAGCCTACGATTTATGAAATTTATTATATGTTCGCAAAAGGAACGAATTAAATTTTGGGCAAAAAATAATATTTCAAAAAATGAAGTGAAATCATTTTTGGAATATTATACATGTTTCCAATTTTGCTTGCGTATGCTTTTTACATCTGCTTCTACATTTCTACATGTATAACTACATATTTGAGACGTACAAGTGTGTGCGATAGAGAGAGAGGGAATGAGTAAGCGCTGGGCAGGCGTTGCGTAGCCACTGAAATTTAATTTTTATTTTTCTGGCCATAATATTGATCCGATCTGATCCATATTCGGCAATCTGGTAGATATGGTAATTTTCCATGATTCTGCGTTTTTGGTTTTCATTTATCTTAAAAATTATGGATTCCACAGATTTTCGTTCTTTGTGGGGGCGGAAAGGGGCGTGGCAAAGTTTTGAAATAAACTAGTGCTGCTTTGATATCACAGGAGCTTGGATAGAAAGTTTGGTTGCTCTAGCTCTTATAGTCTCTGAGAACTAGGCGTCAAGAAATACGAATGGGCAATGCAGATGGGGCCGCGTATGAGAGAGAGCGAGATGGAACGATGACTTTCGAAATGGTTTTTTTCATTGTAGCTATAATAATTGTCCGATCTGATCCAGATTCAACACTCTGATAGAAATGGTCATTCTCTATGATTCTGCGTTGCTTATTTTTCGCTTATCTTCAACATTGTGTACGCCACAGACTTTCGTTTTCTGTGCGGGCGGAAAGGGGCGGGGCAAAATTTCGAAATACATTTGGAGTAGTGTGATCACACAGGAAACTGGATACAAAACGTGGTTGCTCTAGCTTTAATAGTCTCTGAGATATAGGCGCAAATGAAGACGGACGGACGGACAGACGGGCGGACGGACGGACGGACAGACGGGCGGACGGACGGACAGACAGACATGGCTATATCGACTCGGCTATTGATGCTGATCAAGAATATATATACTTTATGGGGTCGGAAACGCTTCCTTCTGGGCGTTACACACAACCGTTATCCCCACAAATCTAATATACCCCTATACTCTTCGAGTACCGGGTATAAAAATAATAATTAATAATTAACAAGTCAACAGAGCGATAAAGCGACAATAAATGCCGCATTAGCTAAGCCCCTCTCTGGGAGAGGGGCCCCTCTCTCGGAGTGACCAGTGGCCAAATTACGACACCACAAATGAAACGAAAGAGAGCGAGAGAGAGAGAGAGACAGAGTGAGAGAGAGAAGTATTAAACGCTCATTAGGGCACATGCGGCGGGTACTGCAAAATCCAAGCAGCAATGAACCATTTGACCTATACTGTCACCACCCCCTCTTCGTTCACGTAGCACCGTAATGGATTCGGACGTCGTATGTGTATCTAGTGAGTGGCATTTTGCTTTAATTTCCTCAAGGCCTTGGGCCTTGGAAATGGCTTGCAGCACTTTGTTAGAGATTGCGATTGTCATAGACCCAGGGTTTCTTGTATAACATACAGATAATTTGGAAAGCAGATGATAAGGTTGGAATGGAAATAGGACATAGGAGAAGGATGGATATTTGGCAGTGGTTCAGCTTATGAGCGGTATAAAGATGGATAGAACGAGCTTCAGAAAAGATCAAAAGAGAATCGAACCGTGTAATCGGCAACAAAACGTAAACAAAAACATCTCCTGGTCCGCCATTTTCTGTATATTTGAATGTAAGACGATCCTCGTCCATCCTTTCCATTTCCTCCATGTATGTATGGCCAGGCATAGTGATAGTGATATTTCCCATAAATATTCGTGGATCTTTCAAAATAGTAAATCTTTCGATTGCGTGAGTACAGCCAATGCGAACAAAACAAATTGGCCAACAAAACGTTTTGACAATAATCGGTTCCGTTTCGTTTCGCTACCCTTCCCAATCTCAATCCTAATCCCCATCCCATTCCCATTTTGAATACCGTTCCGTTTCCGATATGGTTTCCTTGAGAGCGTGCCTGATCGATCCCCCGAAATGAGCTAAACACATAGGAAAACTTTTGCGGTTAATGAAAATACAAATTACAGGCGACAGGCGGCAGACAGCACCAATCAAGATGACAAAACAAAACAAAACGAAACAGACCAAACGGAAATCAAATGTCAGATTGCGGAAAAACCCCATCGAAATGACGCGGCTAACAACATGCCATGGAGAAAAGCGTGCCCAAAGAGGGAAACAGCGAGAGATTAGTTTCGGGGGAAATGTGGTGCGGTGTCTCTCTCTCTCTCTCCCTCTCTCTCTCTCCCTCTCTCTCTCTCTATTTCTCGTCATTGACTTGGATGGCATTTCCACCGTGCACCATTGAATCACACCTGCCATCGGAGTGGAGGTGGAGGATGGAAGGTTGCGAGGTGAGGGTAATTAGCATATGACATGCATCGTCTCATCTCATCTGTCTATCTGTTGCTCAGTGATTTATGCTGTCAGTGGATCGGCTATGAATATATATTTCCTATTGCCTTAACCCCGCGAGCACCCAAGACCCAGACCGAGCCACGGGGCCGAACCACACGCGACGATGACGAGCCATTAATATGAATTCGCACCACCGCCGAGCCACAGTTCCACAGCAACCCCACTGTGCCACATTGTTCGGCATAGTCACTTATTGGCTACGTGCTCCGAACGAACACAGACACAGGTGCCGCCTGAAATGAAAAGCGGGAGAAAACAAGAAACAAATGCCAGCTCTGAGTCTTCGAAGCTTCTCATACCCTTTAATGTGGAGTGTTGTTGTTCTTGATCCACAACGCATGTATGGATTGTTTCAGCCAGATACTGCGTCTTCATGGTACACATTGGCTAACGCCCAATGATCAGTGGTATTTAGCTTGACTAAATAATATCTATACATTAAAATATATGCAAAGATATTCTCCAATTTCAGCCAGTTGCTTTGCAATTTTAAGCATTCTTTTGCTTAGAGAATAATCAATCAAGAATCAATGCATATGTACATACAATCTGGTCAAAGCCAATATACCCTCTGCCAGCGCAAGTATTAAATACGAACAAATAGAGAAAAAATAAAAAACTTTCCCCTCAACTCCGGCCTCGACTTCCATCTGACGCCCAACTGACGCAATTTGTTTGCCTTTTATTAGCCATTTAACAGTTAACTCACATAAACGTAACAAATTATTATTAACTCATTTCGCTCAGTTTATTTACTCTGTTTCTTTTTGTTGTCTGTGGTGGACTGATGGTGGAGTGATGGAGTGAAGTCCCGGCCCTACCGCTTGAAGTGATTTGAATGGAAGGCAGAAAAGAGGAACACTCCATTTAACAGTTAGGAATAAATGTGGCTAAAGTTCGTGAAACTGATTGTAATGATTGTCCATGTCCACAAAAGAACCATGCGGAATAGAAATCTAAAAATTCATTTCAGAGCTACATACTTATGGCATATTTTATATTGTATATATTTATGTGGGTGTCCCTTCAATCGAAAGACAACGTTTTTTGCAACGTTCTTTTTTGTAGATGCTGGAACAGAGACAAGACTGAAACACATTCCCACCAATGTGTGAGGACATGGAGAGGAGATCTGGAAGAAATCATTTAACTCCTACGGCACTGTGGAATCGGAATAGGCCAGGCATTAGGGGCATTCACTCACTTAGCGTCATAATTGCTGCTTGTGAAATGCATATGAATACCGAAATTAGAGTTGATTGCATTGTTTTCGTAATTTTTTTAATGCTCGTTAGCCGAATGTTGGTTAAGGCCTTGCCAGAGTACCCCTAAACTACGAATGCGCTCGTTTGGAACAAATGTTGATTGCCTTATAAAAATCACTTAACGGTCGCATTAAGCTGTAAGCGGCACTAGTCAAACGAAATCAAAAGATTTATTAATGGAAATATCATTGGGATTCCAGCGATACTACTTATATACATATATGTATGTATGCCACATAAAAAAAGAGGAGAATCATATATCCATACATATGTACAAATATCGAAAGTTGAGGGGCAATCAAATACTTTAAGAGTGGCCCAAATATTCGAATGTGTGAAGAAACAACGTTCCATGGAATACAAAACTTAAAAGATATACAAGAATAGAACATACTGCCTTTAGAATTTATATTACTGAAGAATTAAAGACCAATCATCAGGGTCTATGTCATTAATAAGTGATATTTATATACGGATATGTATCATAGGGCGACATCCGCCTTCAGCAGCACAAAGCATTTCTCACTTGGAGCGTACTATTTTTACGCTACATGTGATACTTACATGCATTTAGCCAAAAATGTATCATCAAGATCACTAATCGCTGATCAAGTTGTGCTGGTGAACGCGCCCAGTTGACCTATTTCCATTTGATTTTGCGTTGCGTTTTTTTCTCATTCATTCCCGTCCACTACAGGTGTATGGTTTTATGAATATGTCATAGCTTTTAACACCTACTTCATTGGTGTTAATTATATTAACAACATTTAAAGGATCATACTCATGAAGTGTTACATGTATGTAGATTTATATCAAGTTTTCGATTGAGTAAAATCATAGTTTGACATTCCTATTTGCAAATATTGTCATTCTCTTTTTGGGAACTCCAAATTGTATATTTTCATTACTCAGTCGACACATATTGCGGTGGCGTATGACGTAGTCAGTGATGCCTCTCGCCGAACCGAACCGGCTCACGTTTAACGCATTGAGCTGTTGTTTTTTCTTCTTTCGATTGGCAACACTAGGAGTACGAGTGCGAGTACGAGTACGAATATAAGTATAAGTATTCAGGTGCAATTTTGAAGCGGTATCTGAGCGGTCGTTTCATTTCAATTCTTTTCGCTGAGTTCCGCTTCGTGCCATTTCCATAGCGGCGGCAAACCTGTAACCGCTTAACCCACTTTATCACGTCGGACAAGCCGGTTTGGCCAGCTATTGCACTCGAAGAGTGCTATCGGAGTTGGGAAATTGGAAATTGGATTGGAATTGGCGTAGGATATCCCGACCTGAGAGTCGCCGAACCGAGGGAGAGCGCGAACCGAACAGCAGGCATCCGCATGGAAGGGGCAAGAGACACCCAGCATTTATTACGGGCGATTAAATACGAATACATACATATACATATATGCATGTACTCGTATACATATATTTTTGACATTAACGAACTCTGCTCAGCGATGACGATGACATTAATAAGTGTTGGCCGTCGGGGGTCGTCTCTGCCGCTTCGCCCGGGTTGCATCATTTCCAAAAAGTGGAATTTCTGTTGTCTTTTGGGCGGGGGCTTAACGAGCCTTCGACCCTGCCTCCGGCTTTGCCTCCGACTCTGTCTCTGTCCACTTCTCTCCTCTCTTCTCTCTCTTTTGGAGGCACGTTTGTCTGGCTAATCATCGCTGGGTGTATCGAGTCAATAGTAGAACAATTTTACTGCTGTTGCAGCTATTGTTTGTGTTTGGCAGTTTTTAATATTGCCCAGCAGCCCCGCCGCCCCCTCCGAAATGGCTTGCAAACGAGTTGCATACTGGCCATGGCTATGGTTGGTACTGGTTATGAAATAACTGAAGTATTCGTCGGCAAGTCGTAAAGTCTGGTGTATTTATCTCGAAACTGTTTGAGGATACACATACATTGGCTTGCTTTATTATCACTTATTTTCTTTCGCGTTGATTAGGACTAGGATTATACGTGGTACCTGTACTGTACCACCCTCCTATTGTAATAATACTCACAAATAAAAAATCACTTTTGATTTTATAGCACTTCCTTATGACACATCATTAATGACGTATTACGTGGAGACAAAACAAAAATGCTTATTCTTTGTATCTGTATTGTTAATATCATTATTTTTTGTTTAAATGTATTCATTCCATAGAAAAACGAGGAGGAACGTTGTGAGCCGCGGCAGAGGCCGCGGCTCTACTTTATACTCGGTACTCAGTCATTGTATACATATGTACATGTGATATACATGCGTGTGAGAGAGAGCGAGAGAGAACGATGACTTTCGAAATGGTTTTCTTCATTGTAGCTATAATAATTGTCCGACCTGATCCAGATTCAACACTCTGATAGATGTGGTCATTCTCTATTCTGCGTTTTTAGTTTTCTTGTATCTTTAAAATTGTGTGTGCCACAGACTTTCGTCCTTTGTGCGGGCGGAAAGGGGCGGGGCGAAATTTTTCAACACATTTGGAGTAGTGTGATCACAAAGGAGACTGGATACAAAATTTGGTTGCTCTAGCTTTAATAGTCTCTGAGATATAGGCGAAAATGAAGACGGACGGACGGACAGACGGACAGACAGACATGTCTATATCGACTCGGCTATTGATGCTGATCAAGAATATATATACTTTATGGGGTCAGAAACGCTTCCTTCTGGGCGTTACACACAACCGTTATCCCCACAAATCTAATATACCCCTATACTCTTCGAGTACCGGGTATACGTATACTGATATCGATATTCGATGTCAATGTGCTGTGCATATATGTTTGTTTGTATGTATATGTACATAAATCTCCATTTAGTACATTCTTCCATATGCCCTCTAAAACTGGATGCACTCGAAAGTCGTACTTATCATAGACTGACCTTGAACCACACAAAATTTGACACTGAAGCACCGATACCCGGGGGACCAGGGAACAAGTTGAAATGAATAAATTGATGACATCAATTTGTGGCTTTCGCATACAAGAGAAACTTTTCCTTTCCTTTCCCGATGAGTCACATTCAATCGTCGACATGGAACGGGCATTGCTCAAGAGAGCGGATCTCTTCCAAAGACCACTAGGAAAACTCGAATATCGATTTTGATGCAGTTAAATGCTGCACTGTGCTTTGAATTTCCCGTTTTCTGTGGCTGTCTGCTGCTTGCTGCCCGTCAGCAAAAGACCACATGGTTCACCAATACTGCGAGAGAAACACTCTCAAAAATGCACCTGAAAAGTTTAACTACAATATGGCCTTATAGCCTTATACCCTTTCTAAAGGGTCCTACAGATTTCATCAGAAAAAGAGGTAGAAATTGGTACCCAAGATGGGATCGCTTCATCGTACAAGTTTACATGTCAAAGCTACAACACAATTTTGGTATATCGTTATAGATACGTTTAGATTCTTTTAGATTCTATTCTAAACAACACATCATATGTATGCATATGGTATGCACATATATAACTTCGTTTCTTGTTAGGTAGGGTATCTACTGCTTTAGCCACTTGAGAGATAGAGTGTTTCTCCAGATCCAATGAGCGTCACAGCTGACTGACGATAAAGAGAGCGGGCCTGGACAAGAGCGGGCCTGGACAAGAGCAGCCATGGAGACAGGCACGGACTCCCCAAGCCACAGCAACAGCCCCAGCAACAGCCCCAGCCCCAGCCGCCGTCCCGGATCAGGCCACCCCGAGTGATGCAATGATTTAGAAACACACTCGGCTATTGCCCAACATAGCTCGCTGCACTAAAAATTGGTTTGTTTTTCAGTTTCTGTTTCTATTCCATTTTCTGCATGCACTCAGTCTGTATCCCAGCGATTGCAGTCACGCAAAGTGAAATGGAATGGAATTGGAACGCAATGCTGATGGGAATGCTAATGTGGTTATGGTTATGGAATTCTGAAAGTGAAACTGCAGGGGCAGCAGAAGACAGAGGGGAGAATGGGGAATGAAGATGGAGAAGATGATGGAAACGAAAACAAAAACGAGGGGGAACTTTATATCCGGTACTCAGTCAGTATATATGCACATATATATATGAGCTTAAGGTTTATGCAATTTATTAAATGTTACCAAAAGGGACAAATTAAGTTTTAGGCAAAAAATAATATTTCAAAAATCGAAGTCAAACCATTTTTTGAATTTTTGTACATGTTTCCATTTTGGTTAAGATACGATTTTTACATCTGCTTCTAAATTTCTACACGACATGTATAAATACATATTGGAGACGTACAAGTGTTTGCGAGAGAGAGAGAGAGAGAGAGGGAACGAGTAAGCGCTTGGCAGCCGTTGCGTAGCCGCTGAAATTTAATGTGTTCCTTCTGTCTATAATAATAATTCGACCTGATCCAGATTGGGCAATCTTGTAGATACAGTAATTCCCCATGATTCTACGTTTTTGGTTTTCTTTTATCTTCAAAAATTGTGGATTCCACTGATTTGTGGGGACGGAAGGGTGCATGCAAAATTTGAAATAAACTTGTGCTGAATTGATATCACAGGAGCTTGGGTAGAAAGTTTGGTTGCTCTAGCTTTAATAGTCTCTGAGAACTAGGCGTCACAAAATACGAATGGGCAAAGCGGATGGGGTCGCGTGTGAGAGAGAGCGAGAGGGAATGATGACTTTCGAAATGGTTTTCTTTATTGTAGCTATAATAATGATCCGATCTGATCCAGATTCAACGCTCTGATAGAAATGGGCATTCTCTATGAATCTGCGTTTTTAGTTTTCTTGTATCTTTAAAATTGTGTGTGCCACAGACTTTCGTTCTTTGTGGGGGCGGAAAGGGGCGGGGCGAAATTTTGCAACACATTTGAAGTATTGTGATCGCACGGGAAACTGGATACAAAATTTGGTTGCTTTAGCTTAAATAGTCTCTGAGATATAGGCGCAAATGAAGACGGACGGACGGACGGACAGACAGACAGACATGGCTATATCGACTCGGCTATTGATGCTAATCGAGAATATATATACTTTATGGGGTCAGAAACGCTTCCTTCTGGGCGTTACACACAACCGTTATCACCACAAATCTAATATACCCCTATACTCTTTGAGTACCGGGTATAACAAAAATTCGCCGCTAGGCCTCGGTCCCAACCCAGCCCAAACCATTAAACAGTTAAATGGATTACGGTATTGGTAAAGCGCCCAAGAAAACACGCGAGCACAAAACAAAAATTCCGAAAATGCCAAAACTCATGAATAATTGAGCAGCCAGCAATGGTAGATTTTTGGTAGCCGTAGCAACAGGTGGGACCTATCACCCATCGCCCATCACCCCATCATCAGCTGTTCGCTAATGAAGCCACCAGTCAACGAAATGCCGTGAGATAGAAAACTATTCGAATCGAAGTCGAAATCGAAACCGAAGCCGAAGCCCAGAGCCAGACCCAGAGGCAGGTTGAGCCTCTGCTTGTGGACTGGGGCCTGGGGCCTCGGGCCTGGCGGTCTTCCTAACGGTAGCTCGTTCTAATTTGAACCACATCATCTGGCCTGGCGGTAACAATTTTCCATTTCTTGTTAGCCGAACGGACTGTTAAGCAGCCGTATAAAGCCACATTTAATTGCTGTTCGAAAGCACGGAGAAAGGAAATAAAGAAGAGATGCTGCGTCGATGAGGGTATGCTCTTCTATGCATACAATGGTAAATGGTTCACATCCAATCGGAATCTTTATCTAATTGGAGCAGTATAGAGCGCCGAGTGGAGTGGGCAGTACAGAAAAGTGAAAGATCTGAGAAATCTGGGAAATGGGAACAGAAGCCGCCACAAATCTTGATAGCTCTTGGGAATGTTTCCCCAATAGGAGAGGGTCTGGACGGGGGACTGAAGTAATGAACAAAGTAAGATTCAATGCAATAAATGAAATTCAGAAAATAAGAAATTTTGGGAAAAATGTTAAAGAAAATCGTCAGAATATATTCGGATTCTAGAAAGACCAAAAGCGTCAGTAGATTCCTGGAATTCCTTTGGTAAACATAAAATAAACGCGAAATGAAATGTTAAGGAAAGCGCGCCAGAACTGTATTCATTATTCGTATCAGCATCCTTTTGCCCTAGAGATCTATTCTCGTATCCGTTCCAGATACGACCCTTGCGATGTGAAATATGATTCATGAAATGAATGAAATTAGTGATTCAATTTGGATTTACTATGTATATGTATGTTTTCCCTTTTCTTTTGCCGAATGGTGAATGCCGAATGCCGAAATCGTTTGCTATTTTCGTGTGAAAAGAGCTCTGGCAAAGGCAAATAGTCGTATAATACTGGCAGTAATGGCAGTATGAAATTTGGCAAGCAGTTGCTAACTAAACAAATCCGGCCTTTTGGCATCGGCCCGGCTGGCCTCTGTCGTGTCTTGACTCGACTGAACTACATCCATCTCCACGTGTGTTGGTCTATTCCAAATGCAAATGATGACCATTTTGAAGATATTTGCATTAGCTGCGGCTAATGCCGCTGCCCAGAATGGCCCATTCAAGCGAGCATTTTCGAAATGGCCAAATCATTGAATGGGTTCGAATGGGCTTGAATGGTTTGCAAAAGGGGGACCAAAAGGGCAGCAGTAGGATGCAAACAAAAGCACAAACAGGCATAGGGAGAAACGCTGAAGGGAAGGAAAACACCGACAAAAATGTCAAGTGACAACAGCAGAAGCAGCTAACTGGGCCACTGCTAAGGCCGAGAGCCTAGCCCATTTTGACACGCCGTTGTGGCGGGCTTAGACCCACTTACTCACCGATATTTCCAGTCCAATTTGCTTTTGTGCAAATAGAGCGAGAGGAGCGGCACATCCGATATGTCGGTCTCATGGCCTCCGGCCTCCAGCAGCAGTATCTTCCAGTGGCTGATCTCGGAGAGGCGTGACGCCAGCACAGTGCCCGCCGATCCACCGCCAATGATGATGAAGTCGTACGCCTGGTCCACTTGCGGCACATTGAAGGGCCGATTCTCTGGATCGAATAGGTCGTAGTTGTAGTACGCGATGGCCGCTATCAGGAACGGCACGATGGTTAGCTTTCCCACGCCCACGACGGCGGTGGCGAGCTTGATGGCTCCGGCTATGGCCAGGCCCAGCTGGGAGGCACCGACAGCGACCACTCCCGCCGAGGCAGCGCTGCTGGCCTTGAACAGTAGGCCTCCCACGGAGGCGGCAGCGGCGCCCAAAGCGGGTACAACAACCATTCTGAATCTGGATCTGGGTTGGATTCGGGAAAGTGGTTCGGGATTCGGGGTGTCGGTGTGTGGCTAGGACGATTGGAAGGGCACTAGACGGTTGGGGGTGGCCTTCTACGGGCTTGGGCTTGGACTTGTCTTCGGTTTGTCGCTTCTTTGGATCTCTGTACTTTCGCAGTCAACACAACTACATTTCCCGCTTAGAATGTATCGAAAGCCAAAGCCTGGCACACTTTCATTCGCTCGTCACGACCACAGTGGCACAGTGGCAGGCGCAATGGCAGGCGCAGTGGCAGTGCCAGTGGCAGGCGCAGTCACGTTCACAATCACGTTAACGTTCGCGCTCACTTCTGTTTTTGTTGTTGCTGTTTTTGTTGCTGTTGGTGGCGGCTGTGCACTTTCATTCGACGCACACATTGACGCACAAAAATACCAAAAAAAAGAACCAAAACAAAACAACAAAAACTGTAAAAAAAACGCACTCACTAAACACTAAGTTCAACAGACACAAAAATAAATATCAATTGTAATAGAAATTTTGTGGCTTGTGTTTGTTTTTTTTGGGCAGCGCGTCGCTCTTCGTTTCGTTTAGGCCATCCGCCTCGTCTGGCTGTCGCTGCTCTTCTGAGCCACAAAAGCAACTCGTGTGCGACGTTTTTGTCTTTGCTGCTTTTGGCCGGGCTCTGGCCTGTGGCAGGGACGGCGACGGGGACAACAGGTACTGACATGGGTACGGTGTCCAAGGGAGGGGGGATGGGGACTGGCGTCTGTCACTCTGCAAGCTTTCTTGTTGCAGGCGGCAACGGCACTGGCAGCGACAGCGGCAGCGGCAGCGATGCCAGTATCGGACAATCAGTTGCGCATGTGCGGTGCAGTCATCGCAGCTTTAGCCTCAGCCATGCGTTCCCGTTTGTTGCCACCGCCGCTGCTGCTGCTACTGCCGCTGCTGCCGCTGTTGTTGGGGGCTCCTTTTGCGCTGCTTCTGTTGCGGTTACGACGGCGACGGCGACGTCGACAGCGACAGCGACGGCAACTGCGGCCGAGAGCGTGTACGAGTACTTTATACATCTATTTATCTCTTTCTCTCTCTTAATATTTCATTCTATTTTTGTATGCCCTTTCATTGAGCAGACCTGCAGATCAGTTTCAGATCAAATATCGAATCACATTTCAACCAAATTCAGCCTATATCCCGCAGCGTTATGTGTTTCTTTGTTCTCTGCCAAGAAAATATACATATATGTACATATATGCATACGTGTTCCCTGTACATACTACTGCTATATGTGTACTGCTAGGGTATCAAAAGCTTCGGCTCACTTTTCCTTCGCTGTGGTTGGGGATTCCTCGTGTGGTGCTCTTGTACTCTTGTGCTCTTTTGTCTGCTTCTGTTGCGGTTTTGGCTGCTGCTGAGAGCGTCTGCGCTGGCTTTGGCTTTGGCATTGCAAAACACTTAATACTTTGGCCAATGGCGCTCCTGGGGTCTCTGGGATCTGCTCCTCACTCTCTCACTCTTCGCAATGTGTTTTTGCCTTTCCATCGAGCGAAATTCCACCTGAAATTCAACCAATAAATCAATAAACTATAAGTAGTCCTTGCATGCCAGCACCAAAACAAATGTGTCTGTGTGTCCAAAGACACAATAACGATACGTCTACACATTTAATGATAGCTATAGATAACACTAATGCACATTGTGTGTCCTTTGCGAAAGGTCGATATTACTCGCTCGATATTACTATACTGATAGAAATTTTAAGATCTGAAGCTATAATCGTCATTCATATTTACAATTTACATACACACATATATGTGAACAATTTTTAATTTTAATATATTCCCTCAAAGTGGTTTCAAATCAATAGATAAAATAAGTTAAATCATCATCATGTTATGGTATATCTTCGATGTTTTCTGCATTCTGTGTGCCACTGGGATTCTCCTAAAAGAAAGTCTTAAGATGTCATTGATACTTTGAAATATTGTCCAATACTCTCATTGATATTCGTGCTTCTGTTTTTATACCCGGTACTCGAAGAGTATAGGGGTATATTAGATTTGTGGGGATAACGGTTGTGTGTAACGCACAGAAGGAAGCGTTTCCGACCCCATAAAGTATATATATTCTTGATCAGCATCAATAGCCGAGTCGATATAGCCATGTCTGTCTGTCCGTCCGTCCGTCCGTCCGTCTGTCCGTCTGTCCGTCTTCATTTGCGCCTATATCTCAGAGACTATTAAAGCTAGAGCAACCAAATTTTGTATCCAGTCTGCTTTGTGATCACAATACTCCAAATGTGTTGAAAAATTTCGCCCCGCCCCTTTCCGCCCCCACAAAGAACGAAAGTCTGTGGCACACACAATTTTAAAGATACAAGAAAACTAAAAACGCAGATTCATAGAGAATGCCCATTTCTATCAGAGCGTTGAATCTGGATCAGATCGGATCATTATTATAGCTACAATAAAGAAAACCATTTCGAAAGTCATCATTCCCTCTCGCTCTCTCTCACACGCGACCCCATCCGCTTTGCCCATTCGTATTTTGTGACGCCTAGTTCTCAGAGACTATTAAAGCTAGAGCAACCAAACTTTCTACCCAAGCTCCTGTGATACCAAACCAGCACGAGTTTGTTTTAAAATTTTGCCACGCCCCCTTCCGCCCCCACAAAGGACGAAAATCTGTGGAATCCACAATTTTTAAGATAAATGAAAACCAAAAACGCAGAATCATGAAAAATTACCATATCTACCAGATTGCCGAATCTGGATCAGATCGGATCAATATTATGGACAGAAGGAACCAATTGAATTTCAGTGGCTACGCAACGCCTTCCAAGCGCTGACTCATTCCCTCTCTCTCTGTCGCAAACACTTGTACGTCTCAAATATGTAGTTATACATGTCATGTAGAAATGTAGGCGCAGATATACAAAGCATAAATTAATTTAAATATTATTTTCGTCTCTTTTGAGAACATATAATAAATTTCATAAATCGTAGGCTCATAAATGTATGTATGTATATACTGACTAAGTACCGGGTATAAGGTAGAGCCGCGGCCTTTGCCGCGGGTCACAACGTTCCCTCTCGTTTTTTTTGGTAGTATATAATATGTCAAAATTGAGGCGGGTTCATCCAATGTGAGCTGTGGGAAACGTTCATACATACATGTGTACATACATTCATATATGTATATCTTTATATTGTTTCATGTGATCGGGGAACACTGCCAGTCACGTGTACACGTGTCCTGCTTGGATAACCCTCTACCGACTTCGGCTACTGGGTTCCTTCTTGGATAACATTATCTTCTTGGCTTAATGCTTCCGTTGCTTGGCATCCTGCTGGGCTCCCCACCGCCTTTCCCCCGTCCCACATGGCCTGTTTGCTGTAGGCCAAGTTTACTGCTTGGATAACGCAACCACTCTCACTCTCTGTTCCTGATTGGATAAGCCTCAAGCTACGTTTGCTCCTGTTGTTCCTGTTGCTGCTTGGGAACCTGCACAATTTTTTTGGGGGCTGGGCACTTTTCTACCAGTCACGCAAACGCGTCATGTTACAAATTATTCGCAGTCTTACAGTCCTATAGGGATGGCAGGGCTCATTCCTAGTCTCCCATCCACTCGAACTGGTCACGCGAACGTGTCATATGACATGTAGCATTTTATTGACATGTGCTCCAGTGTTGTGTGCCTGGTCCTGTGCCTGTGCCCATGCATGTGCATACCTACTTATCTGTTGCTTATTTTGCTTTTCCTTCTACTTGTGTGGCTCTCGGTTGCTTGCTTGGTATCCCGCTGGGCTTTGGCTCACGGGGATCCTGCTTGGATAGTTCTGGAGCTGCTGCTGCTGCTGCTACTGCTGCTGACAGCCGATGGGACGGTGCATTGCGTTGCAAAGCGATAACCATTCGGCGCTCACTCTCTCTGTCGCTGTTTCTGTTTCTCTTTTTGCCCGGTTCCTTGGCGGTTTGTCAATGTGGTTGCGGTGGCTGTGTGGTTGCGAAACGGTTGCGTTGTGGACCACCAGCAGCAGCAGCTCCTGCCTCGCTCTGGCATTTGGGGTTTTCTAGGGGTTTTCACGTGCCCCTCTTCTTGCGGCTTGGCTTACTTCACAGACAACCTTCATGCTCGCTTGATAGTTATGTGCACTCTCCAGTAAGGCAGTCACTCAGGCAGTCAGGCCGCCCCGCTGTGTAGTTGAATTTGCTCACGTAAGCCACCTGACACGAGCAGAGGAGCAAAGAGAGAGCGCGAGAGAGAGAGAGAGAGAGAGAGAGAGAGAGAGAGGGAGAGAGAGAGAGAGCAGCTGGCAGACGGATTCGGGCAGAACCGATATCATCCATTGATTTTGGCATTGAAGAGGAGTTCAATCAAAACGGAGATTCAAGTGAAATTTCTGTCATTATTTGAGTGGATGGTTTAACCGGTTTGTTATTTTTTGTTGTTGTTAAGGTTGTTTTTTTTTTGTACCCATAGACATGGCTCAACAGATCGCTCGCCCAACATTCAGCGCCAAGCCATTGTCATCACAAGCAATCCAAAATGGATATTAACCAAGACTAGTTGTTCCGAAATTGCACTGTTTTTGGAAATTGTTAATCCCCCAAGACAGACATGGTCGTGGGGTCCGTTTCCGGCTGAAAAAAGAATTTATTTACGAATGGTATAGGGATCAGTATTGCATTTTTTGGGTCCACATTTGTAGGTATGAATGGAATGCAACAAAAGAAGCCATGTTTTTCGCAGGGAAACAGTTTTAATGCGATAGATCTGGAGCGTGTCAATACGACACCGATAAGGCACGGTTCGGCGGCTGCTCCCATGATCTGGGCAGTGATCTATGGCTGCGCAGGTGTCGAACCAATCGCAGATTTTAACCTATTTCGGAACCACAAAATCAATTTCACACCAATTCTAATCGCAAGCCCAGCACAGCGTTTGAGGTTTGCTTCGGACAATTGCTTTGGCACAATCATCGAAAGTGTAGTTGAAGGGAGATGTAGGGGGGTGTAGGATGGCCAAGTCTCAATCAGAGCGCATCTCACAGGTCCATAAGGTACAAGTAGAGCAACAACTTCCACATACTTTATCTATATCGTGTCTCTCTCTCCCTCTATCACGAAAGTCGTACAAAATATAATGCCCGAAAATTATCGGAGTCATGATGTGACGATCGTTTGATATATCGCAAGTTCGTTTCTTCTTTTTTGTTGTTTTGTTTTCTTTCGTTTCTACTTGCTAATGGGGCAAGGTCAGGTGAACTGCGTTGGACTCCAAGTTTTCCCGTGCGAATGGGTTTGAGGAACTCGCTCGCCGCCCCCCTTCTCCCCTTCCCGTTAAGCAAATACAACTTGACAATAAAACCAAAAATAAACTTGAGTTGTGTACCTCTATCTCTATCTCCACTGTTTGTTCGTGTTTTTTCTTACCTTGATGATACTCTTGGCCCTAGGCGAGGCCCAGGCCCATCCCCTGTACACAGGGCCTGGTATGGTCAAGGGCTATATGGAGAGGGCTTTCATGGATCTTGGGAATGCCTTTGATTATATCTTAAAGGTTTACTGTAGGGAAGGAGTCGTTAATAACTAACTAATGAAATTCCTGACGGTTTGACGGTTAATGGAGTTATGCTGAGACGTTAACTGCAGCGAATATTGGGAATGCTTTTAATTGGACAATAAATCTCATCTTTTTTTGATGTAGCAAAATGATGCTCCTCCCTTCGCCCCCTCTTTGGGCTCCCACGGTTCCTATAACCCTTTAACCCTATAACCCTGATATACAATCAACGATTTCCTCCACAATTGCAATTTACACACCGCATCGCGCACTTGGGCCGTATGTTCGACAATTTCCGGTACTTACGGGGCGCTTAACGCGACCATGGGTCCCATGATGGGATGGTAGGATGGTGGATGGGTGGTACGTGGGGGTATCGTTGCCTAATCATCAAACAAATTTTAGCTCGGGGGCAATTAAAAGTGAAAACTGTAGAAGAAAAAAAGCTGGGCAATAGCTGGGCAAAAATAAAGTGGAGAGGCGTCTAAGAGATCTACTTACGTACGACTGTCGCCACTCTGCCGCCTCATCCCTGTGGAAGAAAGCCAAAAGTGAGGGGGTGACATAACACTTAGCTTTCCTTTCGGACTGCCTCTCTACCCCTCTATCGACCATTGTCCATCGGTAGACCCGTTCAGTGTTTGCCTGCTGTGGCTTAGTGCTGTGTCATCTGCCCCTGCACATGCACGTACATATGTACATATGTATGTATTTGTGATCTTGTCTGTGGCTGTGCCTGTGACTGTGGCTGTACTTGACTTACTGAAACAAAATGAACTTCATTAAACGAAGCCATTTATGTAGTAACATCAGCAAGTGGCTTCAGTACTCTCCTAGCGATGGGCTCGTGATTGGATTCTGTTAAGCATTTGTGGCACAAGAAGAACGATGATCACCCGTGAGGTTTTCCCTATGAGGAATATCTTTCGATCTCTCCGATCTTGCGAAGATATTTATTTATTTAATTAATCTGCACCAATCTGGACCAAGATAATAAAAGAATTAACTCTAAATACAGGCGAGTGTTTGTGCTTTAAATGTTAGGGATATTTCGGGGGATGTGGTAAGCCATAGAACCCAAAACGGGTCAAATTGGTTCACAAGGGCTAGCGGACAAGCCAGAAAGTACGGGTGGGTCTGGAAGGTCTGTCCCAAAGAAATTATATTTACTGAACTATCCATATATCGCGAATGTCGATAACCTTGTCACGCGCCCATCTCATGCCCAATTTCTATCTCGGTTCGTACATCTTCTCGGCAGTTGGGTATGGCCGATTTTGCTGCACTACGTGTGTCGTACTATGGCATACATCCTACTCCACACATATACCCATAGAGTATCCACACATGCCTGTATGTAGGTTGCCACGCATTCGGAGATGTACACACGGTTAGACAGCAGCGGGCTACTTCAACAGCGAAAGCAGCAGCAGCGCAGCCACAGCGACATTGGCAGTGGCAGTGGCAGTGGCAGCAAAAAAGCATCATTCATCTAATCACTTGCCTAAATGGTGGCTCAAATGGTGGCTCCAATTGTGGCTCTTTTTTCGGGTTAGTTTTTTTGCTAGCGTCATTCCCAGGGCTGGCCCCTTAGTAGCCTTTGTAGGCTCTCCCCCGTATCTCGGACACACATCTTGAGTGATTTCGTTTAATTGGATTCCATTTGCTACCTGGTGTCTGCCTGGTCAAGTGGAGGCAGGCGAGAGTCGCCTATTACGTGCCGTGCCGCCTGCTAATTGTTCCGTAATTGTAGGGGAACAGAGAAGGGGGGCCCCTGGAGAAATAGTTGGAATATGTAGGGGAGTGTCTATCTTTCGCACTGAGCGTAACTGTTAGTTTGTTACAAATTATGATTCCCTAATTGAATTTTGTCTTTTCGATGTGGAGGGAATGGTATGGTGTGTTTGGAGGCGTTTTTTTTGGGGTTTTTCAGGAAACATTGATACCAACAATAGTGCATAAGCAATTTAAATGATCCCCACCGATAATCCACAGGGAACACTCTATTGATTCCCCAAAGGGTCCTTGAATAACAAACTGATTTAATCAGAATTTAACGCAGTTGGGCATTCCGTTAATACAGTTCCAGTGAATGATGAGAAGTATATTCTGTCGCAAGGTGTGGTAATTGATCCACTTATTGCAATATGTATGTCCGCTATCGTTTATCAATCAGCAAAACAATTCACACTTTCATTACATAATTGTGTTGGGGCCACTCCATCCATAAACCATCCACCACCCAAACCCAACATCCAGTGGGGGTCGCATCCATAGTTCGGCGGCAATCGCGCCACTCGTCAACCACTTGACCAACAACTAATTATGAGTATTTTGATTTGGTATGCGCAGCAAAAGCCATTAGATGAGCACCGATACACCGAAAAACGCTGCGGCTCGGCACGCTCCGTGGCGCCTGGAATTGCGCCCATTGTGTGGCATGGCCAGTGGGGGCACAGGGCGGTGAGCAGTGAGCAATCGGTAATCAGCCATTTGCCGGACTCGAGTTTGGTTAGCCAAAAACAAAATACACACTCACCAGCGAAAACCGAGCGAAAAGTGAAAGCTGTCAATCAAAATGGAACGAGCTGGGAGACAACCAGCAACCAGCTAAAGCCACAAAACGGCGCCGGGTGTCAGTATCGACCATATTCAATGCCAGTACAATCACCAAGCAATGCTGATGGGGCACTTTATTTGCGAATAAATTCCACTCTGGGTCGTAGTCTAGATCACGCAGCCTCCGGCTAAGGTTCGGTGAAATCATACTGTGGGACGGACAGCTATTGTGGGAGAATATAGTCATAATGTATGGGTAGGGGTACATTGTATATAGAGAGGTCTTCCAATTGGTGTTTTCGATTCATTTCCTCCTGGAAATAAATTTATTAGTTTTAATTCCTCTAAATCTACAAATCAGGAATAAATATGTATAACACTGCGTATACGTGTTGCTTTAGCCAAGAAACAAACCGTTTCGGTAGTCAAGACACAACCCGTCTGTGACCAATCTGCTTATCCAAGATGTAAACCAATACAGTTTCAGGTTTGAGCAGCACTGAACTGATCATGTATGTAGATCCTGAAGATCATGTAGAATGCTCTGTAAAATCAATGTTGTACTTATGTCAAATTCGTGTAGAAATGACGGGATGGTGGAGATGTACATAAGCTAATGGGACTTAAAGGATAGTTGCAGGGCTTGAATGTCGTTCCATTCTCTATGAAATATTCTATCTACATATATCCACAGACAGAACAAAGTATATGTATAACGCAATCATTTTTACCAATCGTTCATGTAGTTATCATAATCATAATCATAATGCCTTTGCAAAGGCAAAAAAAATCGTAAGTAGATCTATGCTATCAATATTGTTGCTTATAGCTTATAGTTCGGTATGCTGCAGATAATCCTCCTTGATCATGTCCGCACCCTTCTCTCCGATCATGATGCAGGCCGCGTTCGTGTTGGCCCCCACAATGTCGGGCATGATGCTGGCATCAATCACGCGCAAGCCCTTGGCTCCATGGACCCTGAGACGAGCATCCACGACGGCCGTGGGATCGCCAGCGGGACCCATCTTGGTGGTGCCCACCGGATGGTAGACGGTGGTGGTCATGTGCCGGATGTAGCAGCGCCAGTATTCGTCCGATTGGTATCGAATATCGTTGCAGGCCTCCAGGTCGATCTTGTGCAGGGATGCCTCGCGCTCACTGAAGGCCTTTGTCTCGGGCAGCCGCTTGTAGATGTTCAGTGCCCGGATGTAGGTCTCCACGTCCCGGTCGTCGGTCATGTAGCCGGGATCGATGAGCGGAGCATCCAAGAAGTTGTTCGACTGCAGTTGCAGTCGGCCAGCGGAAAAGGGCTTCAGGTGCAGCAGGTACGTGATGTACGTGTTGGTCTTCTGGTTGGCGGACAGTATGCTCCTGGCCACGCGATCGTTAAATCCGGTGGCTGCCACATAGCCCTTCAGCTCCGGACTCTGCATCAGGCTGAAGAAGTTGGTCGTCTGAATGTCCGGATTGGGACCCTCCATCGAGGTCGTATTGATGAATCCCGTCAGAGCGGTGGCCTCGTGATGCAGCAGCTTGCTGTAGCGCCCCATCAGCAGGTTGTACATGGCGTCCACTAGCTCCTCCTCAGTGGGCTTGCGGGCCGTTGACTTGTCGATCTGGAAGATAACCGGCAGGCTGGCATGATCCTTGAGGTTGTGGCCCACGGGCAGGTCCAGTTTGACCGGGACACCCACGTCCTTCAGATGATCAGCAGGTCCAACGCCTGGAAGTATGGGATTAATATATTATAATATAGTTGGATAAAACGCTCTTTTAAATGCCCTCTCTAACCGTCTTCCTCGGGCTCATGTGAAATACTTTCCGATGGGATCACTTTGGGATCTTTTTGATTTTAATGACAATAAGGGATCTCTGCTATCTTCGACCCATGAGTACCCATGGGTTTCACTTTCACTTAGTTTCTGAGGTTCTTAGGAATTCCTGAAAACATTTTTTGATATAATTACGAATCTTGTGGGAGATTCTTTGAGAAGAAGAAATGATCCCGGACAATCATTTCTTTGACAAAGGGGGTTCGCTTTTAGTTTGCTTTCGGATCGTTTTAGGCCACTCCCCAATCTACCTGTCCCCCAAATCGAATCGGACCGAAATAGCGACGATTATTTGTCTGGGCTTATCTGCACGGAATTTAACATTCTGGTGCCTGGCCAACCAATCGTAAAACTGTTTGTGCAGTTGACCTTGACAATGTCACATTTTGGAGAGGTTTTTGGGGCTGATGCCATAAACTATAATGCCATAAACTGTGCTTCAGCTATCTTATCGTATCGATGACTATCGAACGAAGCTAGAGAGCCTGGAAAGCCTGAGACCTGCAGACCTGGATCTGGATGACCTTGGCGGCTACCGTTGAGGCTTACCTGAGAGGAGCAGAATCTGGGGAGAGCCGATGGCGCCGGCGCTCAGGATGATCTCCTTGCGGGCACGCACCGTGTACTCCTTCTTTTGACGATGCTCAAAGGTGACGCTCTCGGCCCGATTATCCTTGTTGAGGTTGAGCCGCTTGACGTGGGCGTGGCGCAGGATGTGCAGATTGGGCGTGTCCTTACGCAGGTGAGAGCGAGCGGTGGTGATGCGCCGTCCGCCGTCCTGCGTTCCCAGGATGTCCATCTGGCCGACGTAGGAGCCCTCGGTGAAGTCGGGGGCACTGCCGTACCCCATCTCCTCCATGCCGGCCCGGATGGTAGTGCGGAACTCGTTGTCGGAGACGTAGTTGTTGATGCCCATGGGTCCGCCGACGCCGTGGTCACCCGGCTTGATGCCCGGACGTGTGGAGCGCAGGTCCTCGGCCTTGCGAAAGTGCTCCAAGACCTGATCGTAGCCCCAGCCGGGATTGCCGCGTGCCTCCCAGTCGTCAAAATCAAAGCGCGTACCGCGGGCATATATCATCGCGTTCATGCCGTTCGTGCCGCCCAGCATCTTGCCCCTAGGCCAGTGGCAGCTCTCTCCCTTCATGGCCATGCAGGCCCGTCCATTCGGCTCTGTGTGGTACTGCCAGTCCCAGTCAGAGAACTGAGTAGCCATGTGCCAGGCAACGAACTCCGTCTCGATTGGCGGATCGCCGCCCGCCTCCAGCAGAAGTATGCGCCAATTGGCCTGCTCCGCCAGGCGACCAGCCACAACAGACCCGGAGCTGCCCGATCCCACTACAATGAAGTCGTAGTCCTGCTCGAAGTCGCCCGCCTGTTCCAGCCAGTCGCCCTGGTCCAGGGGCCACTGCTGCTGTCCACTGAGATCGCAATATTTCGAAATCAGCGTGTGCACCAGGAGCGACATCAGAGTGTTGGCGGGTCCCGCCGAGCGGGCAGCGCACTGGGTGCTGAGGTACTCCATGTCTCTGAGAATTATCTGTCGAATGAGTATCCCTGAATCCCTTGAGTATCCGAGTACTGGTACTGGAGAGCGGTACTGAGTATCAAACGGCGCTACCGTGGGGCGATAGCGTTCGCTTTCTGGCGTTGCCCGTGTGCGACTGTTTGGCCTGGCCTCAGAACGCCCGGAATTTGTACGGACGCGATTCAGTTGGGTTTTGTATGCCGTCTGCGTCGCTGCCGCTGCTACAGCCCCCCGCCTTGCCGTAAATCACATTTGCATTTGTTTTTTCACATAAATTAGACGCACCTTCCCCCAGCGTACCGGCGGCACTCCCCCTTATCAAAGTCATGGCAGAGGCAGAGACAGCGACAGAGGCTGGCGGAAGATTAGCTAATCGGCTGTGATAAACCCCAGCGACCCAGAACCGAATTAGAAGCTATATGCTCCTCTGATAAGTGCCACTGCGGCGTGCGACGGCTTGCGATGGCTTGCTTTCGGCTATCTTTAGCTTTATCTTTATCTACATATATCTATATCTTTACGGAGGCCTTGTTATCTGTTCCGCGACTATCGATGGCTGCAAACTACTCGGGTTCTGATAAGGCTTGTTTGAAGGGATTGAACGTAAGTACGTATATGGAGAGTGGATTTTGATTTATCTAAATCTCTAGCGGGTTCTGCCGTAATCCCATTTGCCCTCGTATCTGCGAAAGGCAAGAGTCGAGAGTTTTGTAGGTGACCAGATGACCCTTGAGCGTACTACAGACCACCAGGACTAGGAGTAGTGATAGTGCCTCAAGTGCCACGTAAATGTCAAGTGATCTTCGAAGATGTTCCTCAGACCACTGATCCTTTAGGCAACATCATTGATTGAATGAATATAACGATGATATGTTAATTGCAAAAACAGCAGAAATAACACAGGTTGTGATTTGTAAAGCACAAAAATACTAACACCCATTATTACGATTACACGTTGGAAATTACAAAAGCCATAAGCTTGGTAATTACAATCCATGTCCCGGCCCAAACGACCCAACGAAGGGCCCAGTCGCCCAGATCGCCATCGAACTCACATTCGATTTAGAGCACGTTATCTCGTGTCTCGATTAAAGGTTGTTAAGGATGAAGTGGGAGAGACCGTAGTTAAGAAGTTATTTTTGATCTGAGTATACAACACTTTAAAATATATATATAGCGAATTACATTTATGGGAAATATATTTAATCTAAATATGAAATTTATTTTATTTAATCATGAAATATATTTAAATTTATTCTGAAATAAATTGAATTTAATCTGATTTGGGAATATTTTAAATTTAATTTTGATATATATGTCAAACAAATATCAATTGGTATACATTTTTAAATTAATGTATAAGTCCCGTTCCAGGGATATATATATATATATGTATATATGTATATATTTGATCATCGTGAATGAGTTGATAAAGCCATGCCCGCCTATCCATCCGTTTCTATAAAACTAGTATTTGATTTTTTTTATACATATCCATAAATCACTGCCTTCCGTTTGCAAGGTTCTGGAACATCTCTCTCGCATGAGAAGGAGAGTGAGAAAAAGGCATACAGAGAAAAAAACTTCCGATAAACCTATTAAGCATTAAAATTTGTAGGAAATGTTTTTAATTTATTTTTAAGTGTTATATTTGTATGAAATATGAAAATATGAGACATATAAAATCAAAGGGAGTTCTATTTAATTTGTATTTAAAATTCGTATTTAAAACCGTATATTTAATTGAAATACGACGTGTGTTCTTTAACTATGCCTTTTATAACACAAATACGTTGCTAGAAAATAAAATATTATTTTATATTTGATTTCCTTTGGTAGGACAAGATATGTTTTCTTGAAGATATGTATATGTATTTATTTGTATAATAGGTGATAAAGTTATGTTTTATATGTAGAATACTATATATTTATTTGTATAGCAGGTAATATAATTGTTTTATCCGTAAGGTCGGTACAAATCGAAAGCCAGCTGTTTTCGTATCTGGGGATGTGGCCGCGACCGCGGCTGCAGCAGCTGGGGTGGTCCTGGCAGCAGCTGGGGTGGTCCTGGCAGGAGCATCGTCGTCGTTTGCAGTTGGCTTTGCAAGGATTCGATTTCCATGGTGTTCCTCTGGATTTTTCTCTGCAGCATTATAATTTCCTCAATTTTGATTTTCTGTTGAAGACTGGGAGCTTGCAGGGTTCCCCTCTCCTGCTGATTGAGCTCCGCGGTGACTTCCTTGGCCATGGGGATCTGTGGCGGGAGTGGGGGCGCAGGTGGATGCATCGCGTGGGGCGTTGTACGCAGAGGCCATCGTGGCAGTCCGTATTCCCGCAGGGTGTACTGATACTCCAGGTGTTCGGGCACTTGAGCCCGTTGTGGCTGGGGATAAGGCAGTGGACGCTTGAACATGTGTTCCGTGGGGGTCTGTGGCTGTGTCCCAAATAGACAACCGTCTTGCGCACCAGTCGTTTCGAAGTGATTGCGGTTCAAGGCGAAATATGCAACTGACACATGTGATATGAAGCACGCTTGAGCTTGAGCCCATTTTTGGCATTACCAGAGTCTTGACTGGCGTAGAACAAGGCCGCGCTGCGCAGCCTGAGCGCCACTGCTAGCGCCAGCTCCATCTCCATTTTATACCCTTGCAGAGGGTGTGTGCTCGCTCGCTCTCATGCTCACCTGCACCCCTCAGCGGCAGCTTGCCGGCTTCAATTCGAATGAATCAATCAATCAGTTAGTCAATCAGAGAGGTCAATCAAAGGAGTGTCATTTTATCATAAAGAAGAGAATACAATTGTGATTTTGACCTTTGTTCTTCGATTCATAAATAGCAAAAGGAAGAAGCACACACAACAAAATAATATACCCACTGTACTTGTACGTGCAGGTGTGTGTGTACCTAAATTTAAATAAGTTAAACTATCCCCCAAGTAATAATAGTAAACCCACAAATGTGTATTTATCTATTGAAAACAGCATTGATGTCGGACAGCGGCTTGACGAAGGCGCCTCTTCCGTCAGTCCCCGCTTATCGGAGGGAGGCATGACTTGATTACAAACCATCCGCGTGCATGTGCCGCTGCTGCTGTTGCTGTGGCTGCTGCTGCACCCATTCCTGGTGCCAATCCTCGCGGATAAAGTCCGCGGCGCGTTCCCCAATCATCACCGTGGCCGCATTCGTATTGGCACTGACCACATTGGGCATGACGCTGGCGTCGGCCACCCGCAAGTTGCGCGCTCCATGGAGCTGCAGCCGGGGACTGACACAGGACTGGGCGTCGGAGGTGGGTCCCATCTTGACGGTGCCCGTCTGGTGGTAGCAGGTGACGCTGAAGTGCCTGGCATAGCAGCCCCAGTAGCCGTCACTGCGGTACTCGTGATGGGAGTCGCACTCCTCGATAGGGATGTGGGCCATTTCGGCCAGATGGCTCCTGAAGGATGCGGTGCGTTCGAGGGTCTCAACGAAGCGAATGCCTCGCAGGACAGTGGCCACATCCTGCATCTCCGACAGGTAGTTGCTGACAAGGAGCGGCGGTACGGAGGGATCGCGGCTTCGCAGACGCAGCTCTCCCTTGGCCTTCGGATGGGAGAGTAGCACGAATACGCAGAGCAGGTCGGAGCCACCAAGCAGGCCCTGAAGATGCTGCGTGTACTGCTCCTGGAAGGACAGGCCCCGCAGGAAGATGTCCAGCATGTCGTGGCGTCCACGCCGGAAGAACAAGTGATGGTACTCTACATCGGGGTATATGCCACTTCCATTGGTGTTGACAAAGCCTACCAGCGAGGCCGTGCTGTGGGTGGCCAGGGGTCCCCTGCGATGGACCAGATAGTCGTAGATGCTGTCCAGAATCTCCTGCTGAGTGGCAGCCTCGGTCTGGCCCTCGTTGAGGCGCAAGAACAGTGGTACGACCAGATGGTCCTGCAGGTTTTTACCCACGCCTGGCAGATGCCACTGCAGGGGTATGTTCGTCTCCCGAAGATGCTGGCGAGGACCGATGCCGGAGCGCAGCAGTAAAGCGGGAGAGTCAATGCTGCCCGCCGAGAGCACCGCCTCCTTTGCCACCTCGACGCGATGCAGACGGCCCAGCCGTTCGAAGCTCACGCCCTGGAGCAGATCCCCTTGGAAGTGCAGCTGCTGAACCAGAGCATGCTTCACGACATGCAGATTGTTCCGCGTCCTGGTCACTGCTCCCAGGTAGCCCTTGGCTGTGCTCATGCGCTCGCCTTGCCGCACCGTGCCCGGCACATGGGCGTATCCCGTCTCGGTGCCCTCCGAAAACTCGGCCACATTGGGAACGCCCAGCTCCAGGCCGCCCGCCAGGATCATCTGATGAATGTCGTCGTCCTGCCGCTCAAACGGATTCAGCGTCACGTACCCCTTCGGGTGGCTTACATTTCCCTGGGGACTCACCGAGCGCTCAAAGTAGGGCAGTACCTCATCGTAGCTCCAGCCCTCGTTCCCGAGGGCAGCCCAGCGGTCGTAGTCGGCCCGGTTGCCCCGCAAATAGAGCATGGCATTGGCCGATCCCGATCCGCCCAGCATCCGACCACGTGGCCAGTAAGCGCGTCCATCCTTCAGGCCGCGGCTGGCCAGTGTGCTGGGCTCCGTGAAGTAGTTCCAAATGAATTCCGTGTGCTGCAGACCAAAGAACAAGGCCGGTGGCTGCGGGAGGAACGGGAACGAAAACGCGGAGAGGACGGAGAACAGGAGAAAAATAAACCACTTTAATAATTATTGGATTGGATTGATTGATTTAACACACCTCAGACTCCACGGGTGGATCACCGCCGGCCTCCAGGACCAGCACCCGCCAGTCGGGATTCTCGCTGAGGCGACTGGCCACTACAGAGCCGGCAGACCCAGCACCAATCACCACAAAATCGTAGGGCTGGCTCAGATCGCCATCGTAGTCGGGCGGCCACTGGCTGGCGGGGGAGACCTGGCATTGGGCCGAGAGCAGGGACTGCAGCAGCAGGCTGACCATACCGCCAAAGAGCCCAATGGCTGGGGCTGTACAGCTCTGTCCCGCGACCATGACCTCGCTGAGATTAAGATTGAGATTGAGGCTGCTGGCTGCGTGCGCCATCTCTCTTCGAATACTTATATATCTGAGTGGCAACCGGTGCGCGCGGTCTGCTTATATAGTGGGTGATAAGCCAGCAGAGCAGCCTCTGAGAGGGCGATAGAGGGTTGTGCGGTCTAACGCTCTCCCGTTCTCCCGCAGAAAGCACTCCTCGCTGAGGGCGTTGACACAGCAGGAATCTCATCGGCATCACAGCGCCAGCTCGAGCTCGCCATGTTCTCATTGCTCTCCAGTGGGATCCCATTTGCCTCTCATTCTGATAATTCGGATAATGTTGGAGCTATTGCTGCAGTCATGCATGCCGTTCGCCGTTCCGTGGGCATTACACACTGAATTCAGTCCGGACTGTACGTGTTAGCACCCCGTTCTCTCGAAGTTCCACCAAGTATGTGATAACAGCGGCAGTGAGAGAACGGGCCGTGCGGTGCCGTGTCGTAGCCCAACAATGCGAAAAGGAAAGTCTGAGCTTCAAATACCCTTTTCCTTCCAACTCTAAAATGTATGTTCTCTGGCCGATGGAGGCTTCAAGGATACATAGGATCCATTTATGTACTCTTTACGACTCCCTTCGATGAAGACACTGTCTGTCACACGGCTGCCATTAATGAATGTGTCTTCTGCTTAGGGTATTTAGAGCAGGCACTGTGAGAGCGATTTTACATGCATACATACATATGTGGAATACTTGAAAACAAATAAAATTGGAGGCACTTGGATGCACGCTTTTATCGCTCCACCGAAAGGGGAGCTGTATCTTTATCTGTATCTGATAAAACAAGTTTATAAACTCATTTAGCACACAAGCAACAACAACAGAAAAAAGGGTTCGATAACACTTGAAAACAACACCTACAAGTTATTAAAATTATGGCTAAATTATAGATACAGCGGGGGGTCAGAGGCCACTGTTCATGGCTGTCCGTATAAACTGAACGGGGGCTGGGAGCACGGCATTTGCCGCTGCCGCAATCAGATTGGTAACGGGCACCAGATTGAAGCCAGCACTGAGATCTGCAAGGAACGATTATTGTTGTTTTGGCTGCTTTCCAGTTGTCGGAGCAAGTGGCTCACCCGAGGGATCGTTCAACGGCAGTGGCATCTGTTCCGCCTCTGTTTCTGTTCCTGTTGATGTGTCCGCTTGGAAAAATAACTCCTGCGGTCGGGCGAGGCATAAGGGCAAAAGCATCATAACTATGAACAATGTTCCCTTAAGCCCTATGCTTCGGTGGACTCTCATGTTGCTCGGGATATGTAGAACCTCCTCGTCTGGTCAGTGGCGGACGTGAACTGACCCGCGATCTGCCAGCAGCCAACCATGAAAACCAAGTCTCGCAAAAAACGTTTTCTTCCACCAAGCCACCGAGCCACCGCACCACCCAAGCCATGGCCCACTGAGGCACCGAGAAAACTGGTCAAACTCGTAAGCCTCTGTAAGCCATTTGCCATTTGGTTCAGTGTCCGTCCGCTCATAAATTACATCAAAGTCAGCATCAGCAGCAAGCAACAAAAAAATAATATAATATCAGCCATCAAATTATAGCCACAACACAGCCACTGGAAATCGCTGGAAGGGGCCAGCACTTGGGGCTGCTAAATGCTGGGAAATGTCAACTAAATTCCATTGACAATTGGACAATTCCCGAGGTACGATTAGTATTCAGTCCTATCATATTATTCTGCCTCAAGACCATTAACAAGACCCCCAACCGAGGGGCGGTTCAAAGTTCCAATTAATTTTTGGATTGATAATCACAGGGTTCCACACTCAGCCTGAGCGCTGTCACTCTGTCGGGCCATAACTACTAGCCAAAGTCGCTGAGAAAAGGTAAATAGTTCTGGACTCTAGAGAGATGTGCTGGATTATGAAATGCTAGTTAGCATGTGTATGTGTATCAGATGTGTATCAGTACCTTATCCTACAATCTATATCGTCTTTTGTGTAATATAGTCTGAGTTACGCCCTTACATAAGTTGGCACGACATTTTGTCAGCGTGGCTTTGAAAGTACTGGGTCCAGGCTCTCTTAAAGCCAGCCGACAACCGATATTTGACTGTATGTGTGTACATATTGCTTATGTTTTTATTCATAATTATCTTTGCCAACACCCCATACTTCCCACCTCACCTACCACCCACCGTTAGGGTAGTGCCGCCAGTCCTCCTTGATGATGTCCGCGCCTCGTTCGGCCACCATGAGAGTGGGGGCATTCGTGTTTCCAGTGGGGATCGTCGGCATGATGCTGGCATCGATCACTCGCAGGCCCCGAAGGCCGCGCACCCTCAGGCGGGGATCCACAACGCCCGAGGGATCAGTGGCGGGGGCCATCTTGCAGGTGCCGACGGGATGGTAGATGGTCTGCGAGTAGAACCTGGCCAGGCACTCCCAGAAGGCGTCACTGAGGTACTCCACCTCGGGACAGTTGCGCCACTCGTAGATGTTCAAGGTGGCGTTTAGAGCCACCATAACGGGAGTCTGGGTGAGGCGGTGGGCCATTTTCAGACCCTCCACCATGATGGCCATGTCGTGGGGATCGTCGTAGTAGTTGGCATGGATGCGAGGATGGACGCGGGCGTCCGAAGATCGCAGCTGGAGGAAGCCACGCGATCGGGGACGCATCAGCAGGGGCGCAATCACGAACGAGTCCTGGTAGAGCATCGGCTCGAAGGACTCCGCATAGTTCTCCAGTGTGATGGCCGCTCCACGGCGCCCCACCATGCCGCCATCGGCCCCATAGCCGTAGCTGCCCATGAAGAGCTGGACGTCAGGCCAGTCGAGGCCGGCATTCTGGTAACGGGTGTTCACAAAGCCCATGACCTCGCTGACGGGCATCGCGTAGAAGAAGCTGTCGGAGCCCCTCAGGAAGGCCACCACGGACTCCTCGGTCAGCATCTCCGGCACAATGAACGAAAGATGCCGCTCCTGGTGGCTGTCGAAGGTGTAGATGGCGCCTGAGGTGGATATGTGGTCCTGAAGGTTGCCCCCCACGCCGGGCAGATGCTGCACCACCTCGATGCCCAGTGCCTGCAGCTGCTCCCTGGGCCCCACTCCGCTCACCATCAGCAACTGGGGACTGGCCAAGGCCCCGGCGGAAAGAATCACCTCCCGAGCGGCCCGCACCGTATACTTCGACAGGCCATACTCGAAGACGACTCCGACCGCCCGGCGAGTCTGCGGGTCGATTAGCAGCCGCTCCACGAAGGCCTTCAACACAATGTCCAGGTTGGGGCGCTGCCAGCTATGCCGCATGTAGCCCTTGTTGGCGCTGCAGCGGAGCCCGTCCCTCAGAGTGCCGTGGGGCGGCGCGAAGCCGGTCTGGGTGCGGCCGTTGAAGTCGCCGTCGGGATGGGCCAGCCCCAGCTGCTGGGCGGACCGCATGAAGATGTCCAGCAGGGGCGAGGGGAAGCGGTAACGCTCCACGGAGATGGGTCCCCCGTGGCCGTGGTAGGGACTATGCTCGTAGCCCGGAACGCGCATGTCCTCCGTCTTGCGGAAGTAGTGCAGGACATTGGCGTACTCCCAGCCGGGATTCCCAAGCTCCGCCCAGTGGTCATAGTCGCGACGATTGCCGCGCACGTACATCATGGCGTTGATGGAGCTGCAGCCCCCCAGTACCTTGCCGCGCGGCCAGAAGCAGCGCCCGTCCTCCATGGCCAGGCAGTAGCGGTCTGAGGGCTCCGTCTGGTACTTCCAGTCCCAAGGACTGCGCTGGAATACCGGGTACATTTGCGGCAGATCGATCAGCAGCGGCTCGTCGCCGCCAGCCTCCAGGAGCAGCACCCTCCAATGGGGATTCTCGGAGAGGCGGGCGGCCAGGACACAGCCCGCCGAGCCGCCACCGATCACGATGAAGTCGTAGGAGTCATGGAGCTCCTCGATCCGAATGGAGCGCACGCGGTGTGGCTCATCCACAATATCTGGCCGCTGCTCCAAAATGCCCTTGTTCAGCATAAGAATGACCATGGCCGAGGGCCCAAGGGTCAGCAGGAACCGCCACATGGTCACGAACGTGTTGATCGCCGTCATGGTTAAAGTTTTACTGAGCTGATCCCCCAACAGCACAGTTGGTTACTTGGTCAAGAGCTGAGTGCATTCTGTGTCTGTGTCTATCTCGCTGACCCAGCACTTGCCACAAACTGCTGATCCCTCAACTAATTTGGCTCTGGCTTCGCCTTTGACTTGAACATTGAGCATTGAGTGCATTGACCATTGACTATCGTGCCAAGCAAAGTGGAAGAGCTCTGCAATCCCAACGGGTAAGACAAAGAGACTGTCCAGCAGGCAATCAGAGCGTTAAAAGCGACGAAGGTCAGGTTTGGTCATGTGCCACACACCTGAATGGTCTGTCGGAGCTGCGAGCGGAGTTCCATTATAAATAATGTTAAATTTTGATTAAACCACTAACCTACAGGGAATATGTAGGTAGGGTTTGGGGCTGGGTCTAGGGTTTTAGTTTGTGGCTGCACTAAAATCATTAAGTTAGTATCTTGAAGATCGCTCGCACCCACTCTGGCAACTGATAACTCCGATAAGATACGGCGACGGCGGCAGTACCCAAAGCACATGGTCTGATCAAAATAAAGCCTCAAGCAAAAGGCAGTCGAAGTACGATAAGCACATCAGATGGTACATATATATGCACATATATCTCTAAATATGTATGTAGCTATATCTGCATATCTGTATGTACATACATATATAGACTTCATTAATATTTATATTTATGTATAATTGTAATTTCTAAAAAATGTACTTGACTCTGCACTTTTCTTCCCCTCTTTATCTTCTTTCTTGGGGCAGGAATCATATATGATATGATGATTAGGTAGTACATATAGTAAATGTGTATCAGAGAATTGTAAAAGTTACAATTTTCTTGAACTAATCGTGCTCAACACAACCACTCGGCGTTGAAAAATATCAGGCCCGTACTAGTTCGCTTTTAATTACTAATGCAAATCACTCGAAAGTCCCTGCTTGAGGACCGCCCTGCGCGCATTACATTTCATTTAAATCAGGGCTCGGTACCCATACACTCAAGTGGTTCTGCAGTTCGCTGGTGTGTGAAGCAAAGACCCGAACATGCCTGCGGACGAAATCGATTTATTGCTTTGCACTGGAAAAAGCGAGATAGCAAGAGCCGAAGTCGCTTTGCCGAAGCCGCACGAAGGATTGATGATTTTTCAGACTGTCCGTGAGCGGCAGCGCAGCAGCAGAGAGTTTTGCTATACTCCTTAGATAGGGCCGTGCCGAGCATTGATTTAAATGATTGCTGACTGACTGTATCTAAACGGACCCGAAAGTCAGAACTCCCAGCCAAAGAGGCCTTCAGCTTTAGAGCTCTCGCACGCAGACCAAATGAATACGAGTTGATTTTGATGTATGTATGAACGTTTTTTCTGATCCAAATCCGATCTCTGATGTTTATTACATATGAAAATAACAGTCTTAGCATTTTCTTTGAAAAGTTAAGATTCTAATATTAAATGGGTGCATCTGGCTGTCTCGTTCACATGATTGTTCCTATTACACTAGGAGAAGAATGGCATAGTAAAGAGAAACACATCCATAATTTAATTTAATACAATTAATACAAATATAGAGAGTTGAATAGAATTCCACTCTGGGAGCAAATCTAATTTTATAAGTATATGTAAATATATTTAGGACTGTTTTCTCTGGGTGGAATGTTATTGTTAGTCTTAAGTTATGGATATTGATGCTTGTTAGATAGTTAGATGGATCCCTCAGGGACCCACACAAATGGAAAATGTACTTCTATTTCGTTACTCAGTCAGCTATAGTGGAACGTTTCTATAAAAGCATTCTATGAATGGCTGGTGAGCTCTTTCGCTGTCGGGATGGAGGGATGGATGGATGGATGAAAAGATCACTTATACGAGTACATCATCCAGCACATCGTTGGCCTGCTGATCCTCTATGATCATGCGAGCACCCTGCTCCCCGATCATCATGGTCGGGGCGTTCGTATGGCCCGCCGTGATCTCGGGCATGACGCTGGCGTCCACCACCCGTAGGCCCCGCACCCCGTGCACCCTCAACCGCTCATCGACCACACCCCGAGGATCCCCGGCCACAGCCATGCGACATGAGCCGACCGAGTGCCAAGATCCCACATAGAAGTACCGGATGTAGCACAGCCAGTACTCATCCGAGTCCGAGTCCACTCCCAGTTGGTCACACTCGGCCACCGGGGGCAGCCAAAGCTGGAGTCCGCATCGGCGAAAGGACTTGGTTCGCGCCAACTTCTGGACGTAGCGCACGTAGCGGAGCAGGGTGGCCTGGTCTTCCGATTCCTCGCCGTAGTGGTTCTCGATGAGTGGATCCTTCCAGGGATCTGCGCTGCGCAACCGGATGATGCTCCGGGAGAGCGGCTTGAGCAGGGAGCCCATGATCTGCAGCATATCCGACTCCCGAAGCACTTCCAGCTGAGCTTCGACCAGCTCTGGCCGGAATCCCAGATACCCAAAGCTGCCCGAGCCGCCACGCGCCATTAGCGTGTGAGCCACCAGCTGGAGATCGGGCTCGCCTTTGATCGAAGCGGGGTCACTGGAGTTGATAAAGCCCATCATGGAGAAGCTGTTGGCTAGAGGTCCCCTCTGCCCGTTCAAAAGATACTCCGCCACAGATGCGGCGGAGTAGGCGCTGGGCCCCGCCTCCTCGGTGCTGTTGACGGCACAGTGTCGGGTAAACCGAAGGTAGAGCGGTAGCATCCCATGATCGTGGAGATTCTCGCCCACGGCCAACTCCCTCAAGGGTGTAACGCCTAACGGACGCAGCTGTTCTGCAGGTCCGATCCCGGAGAGCAGCAGTAGCTTGGCAGAGTTGAGGGCTCCTCCACTCACGATAACCTCACGCTGGCACTTGGCGGTCCGTTCGCCTCCATCTGGACCATCCAGGAAATAGACGACGCCCTTGGCCTGGCTGCCACCCTCGTCTAACAGCACTCGCTGGACGGTGGCGCCTCGGATCACTTTCAGATTGGGCCTCTGACTGGTCTTCGGGGTGGCCAGGTACAAGCGGCCACTGCTGGCCCTCCTTCCAGCATTGAGAGTCACGGGCACGTGATGGGTGTAGCCGAACGTCAAGCCGGCCACTAGAGGCTGCTTCATTCGCGGCACGCCGAGCTCGGAGGCAGCCGCATAGATGAGGCTGGAGAGCCGCAGATTGAGGGGCTCTGTCTGGAAGTAGCTGAGCTGCAGGCGCCGCTGCAGCTGGCGGTAAGCGAGCTGCACTTGGGGCCAGTCCCAGCCGCGCAGATTTAGACGTCGCCGCCATCCTTTGAAGTTGGCCTGGCTGCCGGGCACAAAGATGTTTCCGTTTAGGGCCCCTGTTCCGCCCATCATGCGGCCATGCCACCAGGAGCAGCCGTGCGGTGGTTCCATGGCCAGGCAGCAGCTGGGATTGGGCTCGGCCTCGTCCAGGTACATGTACCGCTTGTCGTGATGCATCGTGGGACTCAGAGAGAAGATCTCCGACTCGAGGGGCGGCAGCTGGCCCGCCTCAAGCAGCAGGACCCTCACATGAGGCGACGACTCACTCAGACGACTGGCCACAATTGAGCCAGCACTGCCTGCACCCACCACAATATAGTCGTACGACTCTATCTCCCCCTGATCCGCTGGCGGATGGTGCTGTGGCGGCCAGGCCGTGTTGTTGGCCAAGGCCAGGCTGTGGGCGTTCAGGGCCCCAGCCACAGACTCCATCAGGGCTATGCCAAGGCCATTGCTCTCCACCGTAAAGAGGCCCCACGCGATGGGAGGGGCAGCGATCGACAGCAGAAGCAGCAGCATCGCCCCGGAGGATCCCAGCTTTGCTGCGGGTTTGTGTACACGCTGATCGCACATGATGGACTGTACAGCTTTAGCTGTCGCTGCGAGCGATGTTACCTCCCCGGCCACAAAACAATAGGGAACAGAATGGAACGGTATGCTTGCCCCGATAAAAAGTTAATAATATCACACAGATATATAATACACACCGGTATTATTTTATATTTCACGTTACTTTCTGTTTGCCCGCCATAAACAGCCATAAATATTTATAGCGTACCTCTGGCGTACACACAGCGGCACCCTACGGCTATGCATACATACATATGTGCATACATATGCATATACATATGTACACCCAGCGGCAAAAAAAAGCCGCACTGCGAAATTTCATGCATTTTTGACTTCTCTAGCGTGGGGTTTCCCCAAATGTTATTCAATAACACTGTGATAGTTTAAAAAAAAAAAAAAAAAAAGACAAGACCAAACTCGACGGTTTCCCCCTATTTTGGGTCCTACGAATCGAACTGCATCATTACTTTTTTGAGTTACAATCATGGTTTCATACAAAATTTTTTGTTGAAGTTTTTTTCATCAAAGTGGCCCATTGTAAGAGAAAGGCAGATTTTTCTTCGGTCTCTAACTTTTGTAATGTTGACTTTTTTGGTAAACTTTTATTGGCAAAGCTTCTCAGAATAAGTCCGTCTTTAAGTTCTTAAAAGACGGTACACCCCAAAATCAGTGTTTTGGGTGTCTTTATAGCCAATATGTCGAAAAAACTAAAATATAACCCATTTTTTAAAATTTTTTTTCCCTCACGTTTCGTCAATATTTTAATTTACCCTTTGATACTTATATTATACATTAAATGACATCTTGTAATAGTAAAAAACTTAAGCAACATAGTTAGAGTAGTTTTTTTAAAAAATTCAAATGTTGTTAAGTTTTTTTTTCTAATAGTTAGTTTGCTACAACGTTTTCACCCACATATTTTTTCCAATCTTCAGACCGGTTGCTCCTAAGCAATATTTTATAACGGTCAAACGGAGTTCTTGGCAATTTTTTGATTTGGCCATAAAAGTTCTCCGAATTTTGCGTTCTTCATAAGCTTTCTTATGTCGGGGCCATTGAGAACACCTGAAAATAATGATATGTTTATTTAGTTCTATTTGTGCGTTGAAAAAAGACTTAAAATACCTTCTTTTATTTTCGCAGCACTTAGTCTTGGAAATATTTCTGTCAAACATTTAAAAGCTTCACCATCTCGATTTATTGCTTTTATGAAATTTTTGACAATTCCCAATTTTATGTGCAAAATCTTATTAGCTGGTATCAGCGGAATATGGATAACATTTGCCACATTTAAATGAAATTCTGTGCGCAACTTGAATCACGCATTCTATATTGGTTTCCGCCAGGGGCGAACGCAGAAAATTTTTTCGGGGGGGGTTCGACAATAAATTTTTATAAATGGAGTGCCCAGCCTTTGATGTCTTACGATGTTGATAAATGTTGCAGAAGCTGAAATTTGCGGCATTTTGAAATATCCACCTTTTCACCGTAAACAGCTAGTTCTTTATTTTGGAGTTCATACCTATGAATTCGATTTTCTAATTTCCCTAAAATTTCGGGGGGGGTTTGAACCCCCAAAACCCCCCCCTGCGTTCGCCACTGGTTTCCGCGGTACCTTGTGTCCCAATGACAAATGAAGCACATATTTTTTTTGTATCCTGTCTTCAGAACAGTAAGCAAGGAGATAACTTTTAAATCCGCACATATCTTTCATTTATGCTGATGATACTGAGATTGATTTGTGGGGATAACGGTTGTGTGTAACGCCCAGAAGGAAGCGTTTCCGACCCCATAAAGTATATATATTCTTGATCAGCATCAATAGCCGAGTCGATATAGCCATGTCTGTCTGTCCGTCCGTCCGTCTTCATTTGCGCCTATAGCTCATAGACTATTAAAGCTAGAGTAACCAAGTTTTGTAATCGGTCTCCTGTGTTATCACACTACTCAAAGTGTATTTTAAAATTTCGCCCCGCCCCTTTCCGCCCCCACAAAGGACGAAAGTCTGTGGCACACACAATTTTGAAGATACAAGAAAACTAAGTACGCAGAATCATAGAGAATGACCATTTCTATCAGAGTGTTGAATCTGGATCAGATCGGATCATTATTATAGCTACAATGAAGAAAACCATTTCGAAAGTCATCATTCCCTCTCGCTCTCTCTCACACGCGACCCCATCCGCTTTGCCCATTCGTATTTTGTGACGCCTAGTTCTCAGAAACTATTAAAGCTAGAGCAACCAAACTTTCTATCCAAGCTCCTGTGATACCAAACCAGCACGAGTTTGTTTTAAAATTTTACCACGCCCCTTTCCGCCCCACAAAAAACAAAAATCTGTAGAATCCACAATTTTTAAGATAAACGATAACCAAAAACGCAGAATCACGAAAAATTACCATATCTACCAGATTGCCGAATATGGATCAGGTCGGATCAATATTATGGACAGAAGGATCAAATTAAATTTCAGTGGCCGCAACGCCTGCCAAGCGCTGACTCATGCCCTCTCTCTCTCTGTCGTAAACACTTGTACGTCTCAAATATGTAGTTATACATGTCATGTAGAAATTTAGAAGCAGATGTAAAAATCATATGCAAACAAAATCGGAAACATGTATAATATTCCAAAAATGTACTTCATTTTTTGAAATATTATTTTTTGCCCATTTTTTTAATTTGTCATAATCGTAAGCTTATATATGTATGTACATATATACTGACTGAGTACCGGGTATAAGGTAGAGTTCCCCCTCGTTCCCACTCGTTTTATTATTAAATTAAGCAAGTCCACAATATGGTTGATTTCAAATTTTTTGCTACAAATCCAATGTCTTTGAATCCTTTTACTGTTTCCGTGATCTTATCAGGGTAAAAAAGTGTGCTGGCAGATACTTGTCAGCAAGTTGAGTAACTACCTCGCGTCAAAACTCCAGTAATATGCGGCAGACAATTTCCCTTGGCACACCAAATAGACTCCCTACCGTACGATATTCCGCAGACGATCCTAGGCAGTAAAGGGCTATGCTATGGCTATTCTCTTCTCCAGAGGGATTGTCATTCGAGAGTTGAGATTGGGCAACAGTCCAACAAAAATGTTGAAAGTACTCCTTTTCATGTGAAAATTTTCCTTAAAAAAGGCATCGGAGTTATGCACAACATCTTCCTCCCAAAATGAACCATATCGTGGCTATTGCAATTTAGAATACATTATTTAATTTACAAGAGTAAACATTATCTACTCTTTACTTACAAGGGTCCATACGCGAGGAGGACGTTGCAGTTGGAAGACGAATTGCCACTTTTCTGAGGATAACTCAAACACTTCATGCATTTCAAAAGATTCTCCTCACTTTGCGCCTCCGCAGTTAGAAGAATGAACTCTCTTTTCGTCATATTTCGTTGATTTTCGAACATTGTTGACTTTGTTTACACAATTTGTCTTCCTCTTACAAAACGCAAAACGCAGTCCGTCAAGGGGGAACGTTGGGATTTTTGACAGACGGTGAAACTCCGATTCACACTGGCACCGTCTACCGTTTACCGTCTAACAGCTGATGACAATAACAAAAACTAAGTTTTTGAGCGGAACATTTTTTTAATTTTTTTTGGAAAAAAATGGATATGAAAAATTTTGCAATTGTTTTAACTATGGTTCAACAGCAAAATATTTTCTTGCAACAACTAATCATGTTGCTGGACGAAAGGATAAAGATAGCGATTACAGCGGAATAATAATGTGCTGTTGCATACTACACAATATGTTTAATAAGCACAATAGCGCAATAAACTATAGTTTATTGAGCTTCTACCAGCATAGTCTTCCAAATTTATTCCATATCAATTTACTTCAGGTATAGATTTGCGTATGTGAACATCGGATCTCCAGAAAATTACAACGATTCGACAATATATCTTAGTTCGAGCCTTGCACAACAGATCGAAGCGTCGCCAATATTGAAGGAACAACACAACAGCGCCATTAATGAGAATTGGATTCTGCTTAATTAATGTGAGCAACATGAGCAGCGGGATCTGAAATTATCTGCAGATATATTCTGCCATTGCAAAACAAATATAACATTTTAAAACTACATTTGATTCATTTTATATATTTGCAATCTTCTCGCAAAGGAATCATAGCATCTCTAACTGAAAATTTTACAAATGCTATTGAAAAACCACCTGGCTCCTTGCCATTTTCTGGAGAATATAAATTATTTTTGTCAGTCATTGCTTACATACTCGAAGTGAATTCCATTTTTCGTTGTGAATGCCAATTTTTCAGAGTCGCATTTGAAAACCATCGGCTAAATATCGCATAGAAACGTGCGGTTTGGGAACATTCAAAATAGACGGTGGAACTAACTGGGAAATTTTCGGAACGGCAAAACCTTACGCACCGTCTAGGAAATAGACGGTAAACGGTAAACGGTGCTCAGTGTGAATAGGCTACAAGCGGCATTAGCAGGTTTGGTCATACAGCTGAACCGATAAGGTTTATCGATAGATTTCTAAAAACGATGCCTTAATTAATGTAAAATCTAAGTTGAGCTACTGAGCTTTTTCAGCAGCGTATTTTTACGAAATTTAATTAAACACAAATGTGTTTGGTTTCAATTTATATATGTATGTATTTATATGTAAATTTTTTTATATGTGTATGTTCGATTTGTTGCCTTAGCGAGAGATGCTACAATAACCAATTTTTAGTAAGTTCTGCTCTGCTGATGAGCCTCCCTCACAGCTCTTGTCGGACGACGAATTTAGGGAAAGGGCGATTTAGCGATTGAGAGCGTAGAGCGTAGGGCAGCAGCGATGCATTGAGAGTAATGTAAAGAGAGTAAGCTATGCCTATCTCTGTGCTGCCATGGGGAGGCGCTTAGCCGCACAACCTAATTAATGTACCTATCTAAGAACATCGATATTTCTTAAACATACCACAAAAAAAGATCAAATTTGAATTTGAAAGCTTAGTAATTTCCAAACGATGAGCTGAAGCTACTAAGTGCTTGGGTCCGATTTATAGCTGAATTATTCAGCTTTTCAGAATTACAAAGTTCCATACAACCAGAAGTAAGATAATGAAGTTATGGGAAAAAAGATCACTACATCTGAAAAAAAAAATTGAAAAAAAACATATACAGTTTGTAAAGCCCCAAATCGATCAGAAAAAGTCGGTTTGTTCGCAGCGGAAATGTGACGTTGCCTAGTGGAATTGCTCTGGATATCTATCTCTTAATTAAACGACATTTAAACTTGAACATATATTTTTATGGGTTTCTCCTTTACGGTTTCGGATAAATGAAAAAGTAAACCATTTACAATAATATTATCATATTCATTTGAATCGTTCAATCGTACACAAAATTAAAATAAATACAGGCGTTTTCTTACAAAATACAATAAAAAAAACTATATATATATAACGGGGATAGAGGAGATGTCAATAAATATAATCTTGGATACGGTCAATCAGGCTAATAAGCTATACGTCTGAAACATTCACACATTGAGTCGTAAACCAACTCAGGCACAGATTCATTCACATTCAGACAGACATTCACAGTGACATTCATCCAGACACTGAGACACTCACTGGGCGAATAGACACTTGAGAATAATTCGAAACTACGAGTAAGATTAAGAGTAAGATGTTACAGTCTAAGACTTAGACGATAGTGTTCTTAATCCAAAACTCCTTGATCATGTCACTGCCCTTCTCGGCGATCATAATGACCGGAGCGTTCGTGTTGGCGGACACCAGTTTGGGCATAATGCTGGCATCGATGACACGGAGTCCCCGGATGCCATAGACCCTCAGCTTAGCATCGACGACAGCATCCTTGTCCCAGTAGGGCCCCATTTTGCAGGTGCCCACGGGGTGGTAGATGGTCGAGGTGTAGCGCCGCACCATGCACTCCCAGAAGGCGTCGGTGAAGAGCGACACCTGCTCGCATCCCGGCCAGCGGACGCTGGATAGCCGGGAGCCGAATCGCTGCATAGCCTTGGTCCGGGACAGGGCCACGGCGATCTTGACGCCCTCAATCAGCGTCTTCATGTCGAACTCGTCCGTCAGATAGTTGGGGAATATGTACGGATAGTCGAAGGGGTTGCCGCTGCGCAGCCGGATGCTGCCCACGCTCCGGGGCCGCAAGAGCATAGGAATGATGCTCCAGGCATCCCGATTGTTGATGGGCTCGAACACAGACCGGTAGAAGGCCTCTGTGAGTCCGTGGGCTTTGCGTAGTTGCGAGCCCCCATCGGAGTTGGTCGATCCCGACACAAAGTGGAACTCGATGTCCGGCCAGTCGAGCGTGCTGTTCGCATATTTGGTGTTTACGTAGGCCAGCCCCTCGACGCCGCCCAGGATGGTGAGGGGACCCTGGCCGAAGACGGCATACTGTAGCACTGTGGACATAGTATGGAAGCGGTTCTCGACAATGGACACGGGCTGGTTGACCAGGAAGGTGAGGCCGCCCAGTCCGATGTGATCCTGCAGGTTCTCGCCCACACTCAGCTCCTTGATGAGCGGTATGCGGTGCTTGGCGAGCTCCTTGCGTGGACCCACGCCGCTCAGCATCAGCAGCTGAGGGCTGTTGACGGAGCCGCCGGAGAGCACCACCTCCTTGGTGGCCCGCACATGGAAGAGCTTCTGGTCCTTAACGAACTCCACGCCGAAGGCCAGTTTGGTCACTGGATCGATCATGATGCGGGTCACGTGTGAGTTCATTGAGATGTGGAGATTGGGTCGCAGACGGGCCGGGCGCAGAAACGCCTTCGAGGTGGAGCAGCGTGAACCGCGCCTAGTGGTTCCCTGGGCAATCATGAACCCGGTCATCTTCTCCCCATTCAGATCCCGGTTCTCGTATCCCATCTCCACGCCGGCCTCCACAAAGCTAGCCGCCAGCGGCGTGTGGTATGGCGCCTCGCCCACTGTCAGATATCCGCCAGTGGCATGGTATGGCGTATTGGCCAAGTACTGATTGGTGTTGTCCTCCGACTTCTTGAAATAGTACAGGGCGTCCCGATAAGACCAGCTGGGGTTGCCCATCGCCTCCCAGTTGTCGTAGTCGTGTTTCGATCCCCGCAGATACAGCATGTAGTTCAGCACAGAGCTGCCGCCTAGCACCTTGCCTCGGGGCCAGTTGCAGCGTCCGCCCTGCATTGCTAAAAGATAAATGAAGCGAGGATAAATAACGACCTCTGAGCGATGTGCAGTGTACCGAAGAACTCTTACCGAGACAGGAAGTGCCCGATGGCTCCGTCTTGTACTGCCAGTCGATCTTCGAAAGCTGGAGATAGCCAGCCATCAGAGGAACATCCGTTAGCTCTGTCTCATCGCCGCCGGCCTCCAGGAGCAGCACATTCCAGTTCTCCACCTCCGTTAGACGGTTGGCCACCACAGCCCCGGCCGATCCGGCTCCTATCACTATGAAGTCATAGTGATCGAGTATATCATCGCCGCTGACATCGCTGGGCTTCGATTCGGGATCCATGATCTCCTCGTACTGAAAATAGGCCACGGCCGCCATCAGCATGGGGATGAACCAGCTGTTGCTGGTCGCCGCTGTCACGGCTCCGCCGATCGCCGACGCAGCTCCCACAATTGCCGAGCTCATGTCTTTCTCTGGCGATGCGATCTACGTATGTGGGTCGTCGCTTGATCGTTCCTCTCGCTGTTTTTTAATTCCAAGCGATCTACGATTTATGTACAATTCGATCCGATCCGATCCGAAACGTGTCTGCAATGGCAATTTAAAAATCCGTAGAGTGGATTAGAGTGGAGTGGAGTGGAAAAGTGGACATGACATGAAAAGTCGCGTAGTGACTTAGTATGTAATCGGGCCGGGTTAGGCGATCGCCAGGGATCGAGTGAGCGGCTTTCGCGGGTGTGTATATGTATAGCCAAGGGTGAAGCGATCAAGAGACGATTTTCATGCTGCTTTCCATATTCCAATCACGATCAATCACGCATCCATTTAAAGATTTCGTAACTTGCCTTTGTTATGCATACACTTCGCCTTCGTCATCGACTTCTGCGCTGTCTCTTTAAGTATTACAGTCCCAGATAATCGTGATCGCTAGATCTGTAAGCTCATTTGTAGGCTTCATGGTCTCTGATTAGCATGTATACACAATGCGTGGGTCCCTTTGGATGGGTCCTATGGGTGCAAGAGATCTCCATGAAAGTTGCGGTTTCGAAAAAAAAACCCTTTAATTTTCTTTTGGCTCAAAATACATTTCAAAGGTCGAGCTGTACTCCTCTTTTAAAGCTCTTTTCGTGGGACTCCCTTTACGAATAATAATCTTGAAGAGGTTATATCTCTTTTCTGGTCATTTTCTACAGCTCAAAGAGGACCTTAATGAGAGATAAGGCAGTAGAATTTCCTTCCTTTTATTTAGGGTATCTTTCAGCCACCATACAGTACCTACATACGTATGTACCTATGTACATATGTATCTTTCTTGTCTTATCCAGTATTGAATTTTATTTTCCAATTGTGCGTTGCACGTGTTTCTTAGGCTTAGGTGTGGAAACGAGTGGGGCATAAAAGTGAAATTTCCAGCTCTATTATAAAACTTTGCTGGGGAGTAATCAACAAACGAAAAAAGAAGAAAAATGGAAAATGCCAGCCACTTGTCTTTTACTTACAAGCGAGTGGCATGCAACCATTTTATTGCACACACACACACACACTCACACACGTAGAGACGGACGCCTCCGCCTCTCACTTGCAACCACTTGTTGGAATGCTGAATGCTTCTGTTTCGCAGCTTTCTGCCACATGCCACAACATTTCCTGTCGCCAATTTTTGCATAATCTGACTTCCAGCAAGCATGGGCCATGAATATGTTGTTGTTGTTGCTGTTGCTCTTTCTGTGGATACTAGGCAATTACAAACATGTTGACTGCTGTAAACTGGTTGGCCCTCTGCCGCTGCTGCGCCGTGAGTTGAATGTGCGCTGCCACCGCGGCTTCAGCTGCTCCTAATGCCGCTGCTGCTGCTGTTGCCGCTGATCAAGTTCAAGGTACAACAATCAACCAGCAGACAGCAGACATAGCGCTACCAGCTAGCGACTGCGACGGCAACTGCGATGGCAACTGCGATGGCAACTGCTGCTGCTAAAGACCGAAATGCGCAATTCGAGTGCGAATGGAGATGGAGATGGACACAGGAATAAGCTGCTAAATAGTTTATTAAACAGCGCCAAAGAGAAATGCATAACAACAGAATAAGAAAGAGCACAAAAGAAAAGCTAGCTCGAAGCTTACGATACCCTGCAACAATGAAATTCGAGGAACAACCGTAAAATTGCAGTTTCATGTGTTCTTAACTCTTCCTTTTCGGCCAATCATTGGTATGAGGCAGTGATTTAATTATTGATTATTTTCAAAACTTCAATCTGCAACATTTGATGTTGATTGTCTCTGACGCAGACTTTGTTTTCTAGCTATTCTTTGTCTAACAGCTATATGATATCACTATATCGCATCACTATGCGATCAAGCATACTGCAATATGCAATAAGAAAGATCGGGAAGCCAATGAAAAGACTTATGGATTTGTCTCTCAGCTTTCTTTTCCGTTGCCAAGATACCCAAGATACCCGAAATACCCGCTACATATACCAGGGTGTTACTAGATGTACATACAGCTGCTATTCGTAAAACAACAGAGAAGAAGAGAGGCATGCGATACGACATACTCGCGCTAGCCATGAATCACTTTCATTGAGAAAGCTTCTGCGTAGGCGTCGCAGTCGCAGTCACAGTCGCAGCCGCTGTTGCTCTGCTGTCTGCTGTCACCATTTCAACCGGCGTCGCAGAGCAGAATTTTCGTGCGTATTCTTTTTTGGGCCGAGCCTGGTTCTTATTGACTTTGATTTCTTTTTTGGAATTGCTTTTTTCGTTTTTTTGGCCGCTGGCACACTTTTGCTGCGCAGCGGCCGCTGCTGTGACGGACCTTCTTACTCACTTGGGGTTTGGATGGATGGTTGGATGGATGGATGGAAACAAATCAAGATTCTAGGAACTAGGAATGACAGTGGAGTGAGTGGAGCGCGTTTCCTTTGACTATTTTGCTTGTGCTTTTTATGCGCACTTTCTTTCCGCGTATATTCGTGCGAGTTCGGAGATTCGATGCGATGCGCGGCCTCACGTTGTGAGCTTCGGTGGCCAACTGAGTGGAGAGATGTGGAGAGAGGCCAGCAGCGCCACTCGCTCTTTCTCCCGCTCTAAGTCACCTTTGGCTCTCTCGTTCTCTCTGGCTCTTGTTGGCTTTGAGAGTGCGCATGGCGCATGGAGCACTGCGCGTGCGCAGCCTGCATGTACTTGTACGAGTATGGGCTGGATGGCAGGCAGGAGGGGGGGCCCTTCGACACTTTGACAAAGTGTCCGTTAGTTTCCACCTTAAATGGACAATTGGCTGCACTTCCTGTTTGGCTTGTCGCAGCACTGCTTCTTGGTTTGTCTCCCTGACGTGTTTGCCGGCACGTAGGCAACACGCACGCAGGCACACACATCCACAGTGCCGTCTTGTGTGCGTGTGGAGAGTGTTGGCAAAATGCTTTCACTCTTATTTTATGGTCCACTGGCCAAAAGCTCGCCCCAACCAAATGTTGGCGGGGCTCTCTGACAACACCTTTTTATGGGTCACTGTGGCCGCCCAGTGACGTCAGACAGTTAAATGCGTTCCACAAGTAAGGGGGGAAGGTTAAGAGTGGTAGGCTTCACCGTCTTCAATTTTCATTGAATCACCGAAGACAGAAAGTCCCAAATAATCTTCAAAAATCAATCAAGCACCTACTAAATACTCGAACCATCACCGTTTTATTTCCATTAGTGTTATATTATTAAGGAACTCATAGTCTTTTGAAGTGTTTTTAAGCCAAATGAAGATTTTAATACGTCCATATACGAGTATGGATCCTTCCAAAGAGAAGGAAGGCACTGCATCATTTTTGTGCTAATGTGAACCGTATGCATACATATGTATGTACATACATTTTTACCGTTACTTACCATCTCTCTCTTTCTGTCACTCTCTGTCTTTCAGGCGGCTGCTGCGGCTCGACGAAGAAGCGGACTATCGTCGGCGGATGGGCCTGGGCCTGGTGGCTGGTGACGGACGTGCAGCGGCTCTCGCTGAACGTGATGACCCTGAATCCGATGTGCGAGAACGTGGAGACGGCGCAGGGCGTGCCGCTGACCGTGACGGGCGTGGCCCAGTGCAAGATCATGAAGGTACACCTCATCGTTCCCGCAGCGCCCCCCATTCCAATCTCTTGGATTTTCTCTTTTATTTCCTTTGGTTTGTTTGTCGAGTACTCTGGCAACCCCTTATTCTTCTGCACCACGAGGCGAATCTGAACGAATCTGATTGAAGCTTGATTGATTGGCCCCCTCCCCCCGTTTTCTTTGAGTTCTGTATCTGTATGCCAGATTTTGTTTCTTTAACGATTATCGCAAGCATCCCGATGCATCCCCCCGCTACGTAGAGAGAGCCCGATCCCAGGGCTGGTAGCAACGTAGAGAAATGGTATCCCCATCCCGCTTGCATCTAATACATAGTCTAGTCCTAAGCCGCTGCATCCGTATCGAACGTATTTTAATCCAACATTTGGCTCTTTGTTTTGTACAAATTCTTTACTGTTCCAATCTGATCCAAACTCGCCTCAAGCAACACCCCTAACATCCTAATCGAATGCCTATTTAGCCCTGCAAGCGACCCAACTCTGCCCGTCACCAAGTAAGTTAAGAGATCACCCATCCCAGTGGTCTCTTCATTGTAGTCCTAGCCCTAGCTCTAGCTCTAGACTTGGATGTCGATCTCGATGTACATATATAGTTATGTATACTCGCACACGTATTTAGAAGTAGACCTTCGACAACACACCTGCTTCTGTTCTTCATTCTTTGGTTTTACACATGATTTTTCATTTTGGATTCTTCCATCGTTGTTAACGTGGTTATTTTCACTTTGTTCAGTTTTAAAACTCTGTTGATTATGCTTTCAATATCCCAACTTTCGATTGAATATAATCAAATATTTGTTTGATATTTCTTTCACTGGGTCTGGATCGGTTTATAATGCCAAATCCCAGTCCTTAACTGATTCGATTACAAGAATTCCCTTTTGTACCAACCAATTATATTCCATTGTTTTTATATTTACCTATTATCTATGTATATATCCCTTGAAAATATCGATCGATTATCGATTACTCGTTTTCTTTCGCAATCACGTCAAATAATAATCCTTAGTTCATCCAATTTTAAATCGATCACTCAATCAGTCGATCGACCTGACTACTAAATCGATTCCTGTGATAATCCCATTATTAGATCACCCGTTTATCAATGCACCCATTCGATGACTAGTTCGCCATAACCATCACACACTTATCACTGATCACTTATCACTGATCACTTATCGCTGATTACTTATCACTGATCTTTACTGCACCATCTTCGAATTCGGCACGCGAATCATAAAAGCACTTGACTTGATGTCTAATCCGATCCGATCTGATCCGATCTGAATTTGGTCTGAATTATGATCGATGCATTCGTGTTATATGTAGATGGATGCCTCAAAATTATGTTCCATTACTTAATTATTTCAATTCGATTTTGCAGTCATCTTCGTATAAGAATAACGATTATAATAACGACGAGGTATGTTTATTATTGTATTTATTTTATTTCACATTGCATCTTGCTTTGAAACTGTTTTTGGCCTGGTATGAAATCCTGTCTAAGTTGTGGCCCTTCATCGATTGGGATTATTTTCTCTTTGTTTTTCCATTATCAATCACTAGGGCCACACACACACACACACACACACACACACACGCACTCACACACACGCACTCACACACCCACACACACACACGCAGAGAGGCACACTCATTTTTTACGTAATGTTTGATGCATGTTTCCCTTCCTTTTTCGGCTTGGTTTCTTATTTAATTTAATTTCATTTGTATTTTCATTTGATTGTTTTCGAAGTCATTCAATCATCATCATCAGAAGATGAGGAAGAAGAAGAAGAAGGAGAAAGACAAGTACAGTCTACAAATAATTACAAAAACAAACAATTACCCAAATAAAAAAACAAAAACATAAAAAAATGAATAATCGAAACGTAAACCTCTTGTTGACCTTTGTGTTCTACTCTTTTTTCTCTACTTTCTTTTCACCAACCACCAAATCAACCAAAATCAACCAATTACCCTGCCGATCGATCGTTCGACTCCAACTCAACTCGAATCCACCCGAACCAACTCGAATCAACTCATCAAACTAATCCGCAACTAATTGTAAATGATATCGACAAAATTTAACCACACACACATATACACACACATCTACACACACACCACGCATCAATTAAACAACAACCAAAATCATTTTGAATTGACATGTGACCGCCCGCCCGCCCGACGAAAAAACAAAAACAACAATACAATATACATATGTGTATGGTCTACTCGAAAATTGCTCCTCTACTACTACTACTACTACTACTACTTCTGCCGTTACGTTACTGCTACCGTTACTGCTATATGGTTACTGCTGTTACCGTTAATCCATGTATCGCTCTCTATTTTCTTTGTATCTCTCTCTCTCTCTCTCTCTCTCTCTCTCTCACACACACACACACACACACACACACTGTCGCTTTGTCACTATGTGTGTGTGGGTGTGTGTGTATGTGTATGTGTACGTGTGCGTGCGTGTGTATCCACGTGTGCATGTGTGTTTGTGTGATTGTACAACGTAAACGAAATGAAACGAAATTAACCAAAAAAACAATAACACAACAACAATGTGCGTGTACTTGTCCTGCGGATCCAACAACCACAACAACACAATCAAATGATCAATCGATTAATCGAAATGAAACCAATCTATCAAACAACACAAACACACACACAATACCGATACACACATACACATACACATACACACACATACACCACCCACATACTGCTACGCTCACGCACAGATGATGAATGTATATTATTTCCATCATCAGGCCGACGAGCTTCTGGGCACTGCTAGTGAGCAATTCCTTGGCAAGAGCGTCAAGGAGATCAAGCAGACCATCCTGCAGACCCTCGAGGGACATCTGCGCGCCATATTGGGTAAGTTCAAAGCGATTATGTGACCTATTGACCTGAGTATACAATAGCTTGGAAACACTAAATGTATATATAGGTAATACATACATATGTATGTATGTACATATGTAAATATTTATAAAATTTTAAAAAAAGTACCAAAAGTATGTACAAAATTTCGCCCCGCTCTTTTCCGCCCACACAAAGGACGAAAATCTGTAGCATACACAATTTTGAAGATACAAGAAAACGAAAAACGCGGAATCATACAAATTGACCATTTCTATCAGAGTGTTGAATCTGAATCAGACCAGATCATTTATATAGCCACAATGAAGAAAACCATTTCATAAGGCATCGTTCCCTCTCCCTCTGCCGAATCTGGAGAAGGTTGGATCATTATTATAGCCAGAAGGAACAAATTAAATCTCAATCGCTACGGAACGCCTTCTAATGACTCTCTCATTCCCTTCCCTTACGGACATTGTGATAAGTACATAAATTCTTACTGTTGAATTGCTGATGGCCACGGATTGAAAATTTCCAAAGAGTCACAAACATAATCGCATAAAATAGCATTTTCGCATAAGATACTAGACATAGACCACACTAGTAGAAGTAGACATTTCATTAATGGCCAATGGTTTCTGCTGTTGAAATTGCGAGTACAATTTTATTGTAGTGCATCTTGAATTTGTGTACGAGTATAATTTCATATCGTTTCATATCGTCTGGTGATGCATTAATCTTTGTGTTTCAATTGGCGTTTTGTTTTTGCTTCGTGTCAGTGTATACTTGCAACCGTGCTACATAATTTGTGTCTGCATCTTGTGTCCGTCATCTTCTATGTTTGTATTTACGATTTACTGTTGTGTGTGTGTGTGTGTGTGTGTGTGTGTGTGTGTGTCTGTGTGTATGTGTGTCTGTGTGTGTTTTGCGAACGTTGTCATTTGAATTACATCTCGAGTGGCTCTGGACAAAATAATTAAATTTTGAATAAACCAAAACGAAAAAAGACGAAAACAAGCAACATCAATAGCGGTATTAAAGCTATCGACGGTGGTAGACGTTGATGTTAGGCTGGTCGAACATATTGATGTTGTAGTCCAGTTCGTCCAGCTCCCTCTCGATATCCATCTTGCGGTTGCGCACGCGCAGCGTCGGCACCGACACCGGCAGATGGTTGTACTCGGCGATCAGCTTGTCGTACTTGAAGCGGGCCTCCTCGATGGCAGCCTTGCGCTCCTTGCTCGTCATGGGAGCATAGTCCTCGTATCCAGTCTGCGTTTCCTGCGGACCCGAGTTCGGGTGTGGGTGTACCATTATCTCGCTTTGGGAGTGACGGCTTTCCTTGGCCCGAACTATGTCTGCCTTGTAGTTGGACCCTCTGGCAGTCGACTTTGCAGTTGACTTCACTGATGCACTGGACTTGATCGATGCACTGGACTTGATCGATGCACTGGACTTTATCGATGCACTGGACTTTATCGATGCACTGGACTTTATCGATGCACTGGACTTGACCGTCTCCTGGGATGGTGATCTCTTGCTATGACCGCTCTTCTGTGCGACCGTAGATATCACGGTCTTCACAGAGGTATCGCTGCGACTGCTGAGGGGAGCATCGCCATCGCCGTTGCCATCACCATTGCCATTACCGTCGCCCTCTACCTCGTCGCGCTTGGATTTCGTGGAAATTGTGGAGCGCTTTGAAGCCCTGGACGCACGCGAGCACTGGGAGACAGTATCGGCCATGTCACCGTCACCCCCACCCTGGTTCCTCTCTTTGTTGCACTGACACTCCGGGCAATACTGACCTGGGCGGTCATGGTCGAAGTCGTGGGTCTGCATCATACCACAGCGCAGCTTGGATGACTCGAAGGTGGCCGGGTAGCCAAAAGCTGGGTCACGACGACGCATCTGTCCGTGCGGCAGCAATTTCTTCGGATATTTCGTCACCACGGGGCGCCACAGCGGAGTCCGAAAAGCCGAAGGTGCCACCAATTGGCTGTGACTGCTGACTTCTGTCTTGGACATGTTTCGTTTCTACCTATGGCCCGGCCACAAACCGAGAAACGTAGAAAAATATTGATTTGATTCGAAAAAAAAAAAAAAATTTTACCTCGGTTTATTTTCACAAAAAAATATAAAAGAAAGGGGAAAATATTTCCGAAATTATTGGAGATTTTTTATACGTGTGCGTTCTGCTTCGAGTGTAAAAATGTACTGAGATCTCGGGGCTGACTGCCGCACACATCAGAAAGGGATAGCATTTAGAAGCAGTGCCTGCTTTAATTCGTGCTTTTTCTTTCTAAGGAATTCCTTTGATGTTGCTTTTGTGATGGAAATATCGATGTTAATAGGCCCGATGAGTAGACCCCGATATTTATCAATGTTTCAAAAAATAAATAAAAACGGGGAACGTTGTGAGCCACGCGAAGTTCGCGGCTCTACTTTATACCTCGTACTCAGTCAGTATATATGTACATACATATATGAGCTTACGATTTATGCAATTTATTATATGTTCGCAAAAGGGACGAATTAAATTTTGGGCAAAAAATAATATTTTAAAAAATTTCTACAGGTACATGTATAACTACATATTCAAGACGTGGAAGTATTTGCGAGAGAGGGAATAAGTAAGCGCTTGGCAGGCGTTGGGTAACGACTGAAATTTAATTTGTTTCTTCTGGCCATAACATTGATCCAACCTGATCGAGATTCGGCAATCTGGTAGATACGGTAGCTTTCCATGATTCTGCGTTTTTGGTTTTCTTTTATCTTAAAAATTGTGGATTCCACAGATTTTCGTCCTTTGTGGGGGCGGAAGGCTGCATGGCAAAATTTTAAAACACACTTGTGCTGAATTGATATCACAGGAGCTTGGGTAGAAAGTTTGGTTGCTCTAGCTCTTATAGTCTCTGAGAACTAGGCGCTCATTTAAACGAATAGGCAAAGCAGACCGGTTCGCGTGTGAGAGAGAGAGCGAGAGGGAACGATGACTTTCGAAATGGTTTTCTTCATTGTAACTATAATAATTATCCGATCTGATCCAGATTCAACACTCTGATAGATGTAGTCATTCTCTATTATTCTGCGTTTTTAGTTTCCTCTTATCTTTAAAATTGTGTACGCCACAGACTTTCGTCTTTTGTGCCGCCGGAAGAAGGCGGGGCGAAATTTTGAAATACACTTTGAGTGGTGTGATAACACAGAAGACTGCTCTAGCTTTTATAGTCTCTGAGATATAGGCGCTCATGAAGACGGACAGACGGATATACGGACGGACAGACAGACATGGCTATATCGACTCGTCTATTGATGCTGATCAAGAATATATGTATATACTTTATGGGGTCGGATACACTTCCTTCTGGTCGTTACACACATCCGTTATCACCACAAATCTAATATATCCCTATACTCTTCAAGTACCAGGTATAAAAACTAATTTTCACGTTTTTTTAGGTTTAGACTGTTCCGAGAACTATCTCGAGAACTGTGCGATATTTCGATTCATTCTCTCACATAATTTCCATAGAACGAGGCTACAAATTGGGCAAAAAAAAATGTTTGGATTTTTTTTATCAATTCTGACGGTAATTTCTACTTAAGCATATTCGTCGAACGATGCGAGTCAAGTAAATTCGCTGTACAAATTTCCCATAACAGAACGGAATCATTCAAAACGAGTGACGCGAAGCATAGTACTTAAAGAGATATCGGAAAAAGCTGATTTATTGTGGGAAATTTGCTATTTATTTGATATTGAAAATTTTTTGGTCTTATTTGAAAACGACTCAGAATTGCACTCAACTATCGAAAACAATCAACATGTAAATTATCGATATTTACTCGATAGTCTCCATTACTATGCGAAGTAGTTTGCACACCATTTTTCTGCGACTTGACGTCTGCATTTGTATTAAAAAAGTCTCCGAAATTTGACTTTAAAAATTGGCCTTTAAAATTGTTCTTGCTGCATTGAAAGATGAACGGATCAGATCTTGGCAAAAAGCAGCACTTGATTAAAGGTCACGACATTTGCCACATTTATTTGCAAGGAAATTGCGAGTAGGGATCCCATGATGCCATGATTCCATGATGTCAATTGGGGCCTGTCTCTAGGCTAAATACCAGCTTAATGAGTGCGCCTGTACTACCGACCATATGGGATCTTTTACTGGACCTGGCCAGGCGCAGGAGCTTCTATGGCGTAAGTTCTAAGTTCAGCAAGGACGGCCGTCCCAGGTGCCCCTTTTGCAATTTTTGCAACAACTGCTGCCAAATGAACGCCAGACACATAGGGCCGCCACATTATGTTGATGTTAACCTTCTAATTAATCTTCTTCTGCTAATCATCTTCTGTTTATAAAACGGGTAGTATACACTAACTATTCTGTAACTATTCACTATGATGTCTCTTCAATCACACAAATACTCGTGGACCTATTTTCTTTCACATTCCTTGATATTCGCATTCTTGAATCGGGCTCTATTATGATATTAGGAAGGGGACCAGGCACTGCTCCCATTATCCAATTTCGATACTAATTGATGTTCAAGAGCGAAAGAGCTTGTTCCCGGACCGACGGATATGACATAGAGGTATCATGCCTTTAACATTGTTTTCAGTAAGTTCGTATGAAATATTTTATGCTTATCGGCACAGTTGTATCTATTAAAATCTCCCTCGAAGACCTTAACCTTGCTCCGTTCATAAAAATTCAATAAATCAGCAGGGAGGCTGCTTAAGTTGAGCTTTTCCCTGCTCTTTGACTGTATATCTCGAACACCCGAACAACCATACTGCTCTGCTCAATCTAAGGCTTTTAATTAAACCAAATTCGAGTCTAGGGCTTGCGCACTGTGAGCGAACTTTTACGAGGCCCTCTGCTCTCAAGGTAGTTTTCATAAGCGCGATTACAACAATTACAAGGCAGACGGACAATATCAATTTGAGTGCGAATACTGAAACGATTACAAAACTACTAACCAAAGCCGGGTCCGGGTCCGGGCTGGGACTGCGGCTGCGGCTGCGACCGCGGCTGTGGCTGTGGCCTGTGTCTGGGGGGTCTCTATCTCGCTATCGACGGCGGTCCGATGTCAGTTGCGAGCTCAACGCGACACGCTCTGGTCGTGGGGTCTCGCCGGGTCTTCAAAGTATCGGAGACTCCGATTCGAATCGCGTGTGGGAATATATAAGTGCATACTTTTGGCTTGTTGGTAGTCGACCGGGGGTGACCTTGACCACTGGGGATGAGAACTGGCCTCCGAAGAGGATTTGATCGTTGCTTTGCTGCTGCACGGGCGACGGAGCTGCAACTGAATTCCATTTTGGTTCGGACTCCCATGAGTGACGTCAGTTGGGCTATCATTCTGATAAGGCCCCCGATAAGACTGCGCCAAATGTCGTCAGAACGAAGACAGAACAAGAAAGAGCTTTGATACTTTCGTACAACAACTTGCAGACAACCTCCGAGCCGATAAGTAGACCTTAGCCTCCGTGGCGCGACAGTTGGCCGGCGACATGTCCGTCGTGTGGATGGGCGTCTTCAAGGTGGCCATGATAGTGGGCGTCACCAGTTTGGTGGTCACCCGGTAAGGCAATCAATCGATTGGTTCCACCCCCTACATCAGAGCCAGCCCCAAACTCACCCCCTTGCCCTTGCCCTTGCCTGACCTGTACAAGTGCCATCTCATACTCATGCCTCATACCGTTTTCCGTTGTCTTCCATTTTACAGGAACTCTTACAGTCGAAGAGGTGTACAAAGACCGCGACCAGTTCGCGGCCTTGGTGCGCGAGGTGGCCGCACCTGATGTGGGTCGCATGGGCATCGAGATACTGTCCTTTACCATCAAGGATGTCTACGACGATGTGCAGTACCTGGCCTCCCTGGGCAAGGCCCAGACCGCTGTGGTGAAGCGCGACGCCGATGCAGGAGTGGCGGAGGCCAATCGAGACGCGGGCATCCGGGAGGCCGAGTGCGAGAAGAGCGCCATGGATGTGAAGTATTCGACGGACACCAAAATTGAGGACAACACGCGCATGTACAAGCTGCAGAAGGCCAACTTCGACCAGGAGATCAACACGGCCAAGGCCGAGTCGCAGTTGGCGTACGAGCTGCAGGCAGCCAAGATCCGACAGAGGATCCGTAACGAGGAGATCCAGATCGAGGTTGTCGAGCGCCGCAAGCAGATCGAGATCGAGTCGCAAGAGGTCCAGCGCAAGGACAAAGAGCTGACCGGCACCGTCAAGCTGCCAGCCGAGGCGGAGGCCTTCCGACTACAAACCTTGGCCCAGGCCAAACAGTAAGTCGCTCTGGAAAGCCTTTTAATTGAATACCCATCATATTCCTATTACTCAAACAGATGCCAGACCATTGAGGGTGCCCGTGCCGAGGCGGAGCGCATTAGGAAGATCGGCGCTGCCGAGGCCCATGCCATCGAGTTGGTCGGCAAGGCCGAGGCGGAGCGAATGCGGATGAAAGCTCATGTCTACAAGCAGTACGGCGATGCTGCCATCATGAACATTGTTCTCGAATCGCTGCCCAAGGTCTGTTGATTGTTTTGCTCCTTTGCTAATGTTGACAGTAATCGTAAACTCTGGTCGTACACAGATTGCTGCCGAGGTGGCTGCTCCATTGGCCAAGACGGAGGAGATTGTCCTGATCGGAGGCAACGACAATGTGACCAACGATGTGACTCGCCTGGTGGCCCAGCTGCCGCCCTCGATCAATGCCCTCACTGGAGTGGATCTATCGAAAGTGCTGGCCAAGATACCAGGGGCCAAGGCGTGAGACCTAATGGAATGGGACATCCAGCAAATGGCAATGACAACGTAACGCATCGCAAAGGAATTGTAACTAACAAGAAACGGAGAAATAGAAATGAATGGAGCTAAATAGAGAGAGGGAGAGAACGAGAAAACGATAGAGAGGGAGGCAGAGATACGGAGAGGGAGCAGGCATTTGTTAGAGCGAGACGCAGTGTGGAAAACGAGAGACAATGCCGATCGCAGCAATCGATCGATAAACGCAATCGAACATAGCTAAATGTACTCCGATATTATATATTTATACACATACATATACCTACAGTTATGTGTATGTACAACTGCGTGTGTGTGCGTGTGCTTGTGTGTGTGGGCTTGAGTGATGTAAGTACGTAGTAGTAGAACCGTGTAACAATCAAAAAAGATGAACGTTAATCTCAGCTAAAGTTATGCATTTCGTACGCAGCATTTTGTGGCCTTCTTTCCAGATATCAGATTCAGATACAAATAAATTAAAATATGAGATTTGTATTACTTTAACCAGCAACAGAAGCAACCAAAAAAAAAAGAATTAGCTACTTAATATACTACTATATACATATATTTACATATGTATATACACGCATCTACTATATGTACTATATACACATACACATCTATACATTACTTACAATTACTTATACCTAAACTATAAAAATGGTTCGTCTAACCGAAGCCCACTGGGGCCTACAAACAGTGTTGTGTAGGGCTCTCCTTTTGGTTCGCTTAACAACACTGCTCTACACAAGCAGCCACTTTTGCATTTCCAAACAGTTCAAGCTACTGTAGCTGCCCTCGAACGCGACGCTAAGTAGCGGGGCCAAGGAGGGGCGCAGACAGCCACAGATATCAATTTCTGATCATTATCACCTCACAACACTGTTTGTTCTTTGCTCTTCCAGCACTCAGACACACACACACACACACAAACACAATCACACAGTTCAATCACATACAATCATACAGCCCCACATACAGACACACACCCCCATGTACACACCCAATCGTATTTGCATTCAGTTTTTGTTCACAAAAAGAGAACAATTTGTACCATTTTATGTCCTATCATATCCTATCCTATCCTATCCGTATATAATATGTATGTATGTATCGAATCTTTTGTTACAACTCAGTGAGGACCTATTCAAGGTATTCGTCTCGCTCTATTCGTATATTTTCTTTTTTTTGATCTATTTATAATAATATTATTATAATTATTATTATTATACATATTACGTGCACGAGTGTGTACATATGTGTGTAAATGGACGCATTTAACAAATTTTTGACTTAAATTTTGCACTTTTTAGCTAAACTAACAAAAATAACAAAAAATATATACCAAAAAAATGAGGAAAGGGAATCAGTTTTGTTACACTTCATTGGAATTTAGTTAAAACAATTTTTGTGAGTTTTCGATCTGTTTTGTTTTTCTAGCGTAATTCACCTTAATTTGTTTAAGCAATATCCCGAATGATCAGCGATAAAAATCGAAAGCGAACAATAGCAGACATATGTACATGTACTATGAATCCACCCACACACGAGAATACGCGCACACACACACACACCCATTAGACACACACACAGCAACACATACATACATATATATGTACATCCATTTTTTTCTATTGTATAATTAAGTGCAAGAGTAATTTACATACAAAAATCGTAATGCAGCGTACAAGAACAGTTAAAGTGCAGGAAAACATTTAAACGAAGAAGAACTAAACTAAAAACTAAAACTAAATAAATCAAATCTTACATTTTGTGTATTTTGTCGTAAATAAATAAATTGAAAAAGAAAATGTGACGAAAATGTTTTGAGTCTACGATAAGTTTGAACAAATATCTAATCAAGTAAACGATCTGTCGTCGAACCGTATTCTAGGATTGTGGGCAGCTGCCGGGTAAAACGGAATATTTTTAAAGTCAAAGCCTATTTTTGGTTATAGCTGATATACACGTACACATTCAGAGACATACTGTAAGTTTGCATTGGCACACAAATTACACAAAAATGTTGCAATCTCCTACCGAAAAACATAAAACAACATATGGGTATTTCTGTGATGTCGAACTGGACGTTCGTACGCATTTCAAGTTGTAGCGAGGGGAACTACTTTATACCCGGTACTCAGTCAGTATATATATATGTCGGAGATGGAGAAGTATTTTTAATAATAAAAATGTTTAATAAATGATATTCCAACGATACTAGCTATCGATATTTTGTTAGTGCGACCCAAGGTTGCTGAGAGCATAGTCGGAGAGCAAGAGAGACTCTCAGATGAGCATGGCCTAAGTGTTGTTGTAAAAAGAAGGAAGCACAAAAGAAACAGAAAAAGACGAGCAAAGCGCCGTGCAAAGAGGACGTAAAATTTGGTCCAGTCATTCTGTGCGTGCAAGCCGAACAACAACGACTTAGGACTTGCTGTGCTGTGGCGACAAGACAATATAAAAATGAATAAGGAAAATGAAGGTCAAGATGTGCCGTTCAATGCCAACCTTACTCCGATATCAGAAGTGGGATCGGCCTCGCCACCAGACCACTCTGGCAATCATTGGCGTGCACTTTTCGAGGCGCAGAACCGAAATTTTATGGAGCTCATTCAATCGATGCAGGCATCAGGAAAGGCTGTTGAAAAAGCAAAATTGGTAACCCTGCCAAAGTACAATCCCGACGCTGTGTGTGCAGATGCTGCGGCCTGGTGCAAAACGGTGGACATAATCATGGCTGAGAATCCGATAGAAGGCAGCGCACTTGTGATGGCACTCAGTGACTCGCTTCAAGGTGGAGCATCACAGTGGCTATCGCAGATCTGCTACACGGGAATTAAATGGCCCGAGTTTAGAGATCTGTTTGTTCAGCGTTACGAGGGAATAGAGACGCCGGCAGCCATTTTGCTGAACATCTTCAACGGGAGCCCAAAGCCGAGCGAGTGCTTGTCTGTATATGGCAGCCGCTTAGTGACGTCACTGCTGTCTAAATGGAAAACAATGAATCTGGAGGAAATAGCGGTGTCCGTTGTGCTAGCCCACGCATCCAAAATAGACAACCGACTGCAGCGCTTGCTATTCACTACCAATATCAGAACACGCAGTGAATTGGAGCAGCAGTTGCGAGCGTATGCGTTTGGCAAACGGAACGACTACTATAGTGTGGATCACACCCACCCCGAAAGGAAGAAGCAAAAATTAACGCCGAAGCTACACTGCCATTTCTGTGGCAAAGTTGGACATAAAATGGCGGAGTGCCGCAGCAGGAAAACTGGAGAGTGGAACGCATTCAAGGGAAGTCAGACGCATGGCAACGCGCCACAGGGCAAAGAACGAGCAGCGGTGACATGTTTTAAATGCGGCAACCCTGGACACATTGCATCTGTATGTACAAAGGGTACCTCAGCGTCGAGTAAGAGCGGCACATACGAGAGGCGAGTTGATGTCTGTACCGTGGTGGAGCCAAAGGGAACCCTGTATCAGTATGGTGAGCCTGTTCCATTTTTCTTCGACTCGGGTGCTGAGTGTTCATTATTGAAAGAAAAGCTGGCTGAAAAGTTCGCAGGAAAGAGAATCAATAATAAGGTAGTTTTAAGAGGCATTGGCGATAATTCAATATCATGTACGTTGCAAATCCTATCAACTGTTAAAATTTGTGAATACTCTTTAGAAATCCTTTTTCATGTAGTAATGGATGAATGTTTGAAGCATGACGTGTTAGTTGGCCGTGAAATTTTGAGTCAGGGTTTTGGTGTTTCGATAGATGCCAACAAATTCGAGATATATAAGATCAATACTGTCAACACGCTGTCCGACATTGCCAAAGTGGATTTTGCAAAGCTCATAAATAGCGATCCAGAATTGTATGAGTCAGACAAGGTCAGACTAGTCGAAATATTGGAGCCATATGCACACAGATTTATAAAGGGCATCCCAAATAGCCGAGTGACAACTGGGGAGCTGGAAATTCGTTTGATTGATGTGAATAAAACCGTAATGAGGCGTCCGTATAGGCTTAGCTCAGAAGAGAAAACGTTAGTGAGAGGCAAAATACAAGAGCTTCTAGAGAATGGTGTCATCCGTCCGAGCTGCTCTCCATTTGCGAGTCCAATGCTGCTAGTAAAGAAGAAAAATGGTGATGATCGACTATGTGTGGATTATAGAGAATTGAATGCGAATACGATTGCGGATAAGTACCCTCTGCCTTTGATATCTGACCAGATTAACAGACTGCGTGGCAGCAAATTCTTTTCGAGTTTAGACATGGCAAGCGGGTTTTATCAGGTACCCATACATTCTGACTCGATAGAACGTACTGCATTTGTAACACCTGAGGGTCAGTATGAGTTTCTTTCCATGCCATTTGGTTTGAAAAATGCATCTTCTGTCTTTCAACGAGCGATAACGCGAGCTTTAAGTGAACTGGCCTATTCATATGCCATAGTGTATATCGATGACGTTTTAGTTGTGGCCGACACGAGAAAGGAGGCGTATGATCGACTGGAAAATGTATTGAACGTTCTGACTGAGGCCGGATTCTCATTCAATATAGCCAAATGCACATTTATGAAACCAAGTGTTGAATATCTGGGGTACAAAGTTGAAAATGGCGAACTAAGGCCGAATCCGCGTAAGATAGAAGCCTTGGAAGCTTTGCCACCACCACAGTCTGTGACACAACTAAGACAGTTCATAGGTTTGTCTTCTTACTTTCGGCAATTTGTTCCACGATTCTCCGAGCAAATGAAGTCATTGTATTTACTGACCTCTAAGAACAACCAGTTTGAATGGGAACCAAAACACGAACAGGTACGACAGAAAATCATTTCAACACTAGTGAGTGACTCCGTTCTGATAATCTATGATCCACAGTATCCTGTTGAGTTGCATACCGATGCTAGTTCGATAGGGTATGGTGCCATATTGATACATAAGGTAAACGGCAAATCGAGGGTTATCGAGTATTACAGCAAATGCACTACAGCGGCAGAATCAAAATACCACTCATATGAGTTGGAAACGCTAGCTGTGTTTAATGCTGTAAAACACTTCCGCCATTACCTGCATGGCCGTCCTTTTGTGGTATACACTGATTGCAATTCTCTGAAAGCTAGTCGACATAAGATTGAGTTATCGCCTAGGGTACATCGCTGGTGGGCATATCTACAATCATTTGATTTTAGCATAGAGTATAGAAAAGGGAATCATATGGCACATGTAGACTTTCTTTCGCGCAACCCCTTACCGGCTGATAGACATTCAAATGTAGTAAAGAATAAGGAATTGCGCGTGGAGCTAGCGGAAATAACGAATAATTGGCTATTAGCAGAACAGCAGCGAGATCAAGAGTTAGCTGAAGTAATTCTAAAAATGCAAAATAATGAATTGCAAGATGAGATTGCAAAGACATATGAGCTGCGAGCGGGTATGCTGTACAAGAAAATACAAAGAAATGGTCGAACCAGGTGTCTGCCTGTAATACCCAGGGCATTCAGGTGGTCAGTCATCAATCACGTACACGAAGCTATAATGCATCTCGGCTGGGAAAAGACTTTAGATAAGGTGTATACTCAGTATTGGTTTGAGAACATGTCAAAGTATGTGCGAAAGTTTGTGGAAAATTGCATCACATGCAAATTGACGAAACCTGCCACAGGCAAAGTACAAATAGAATTGCATTCCATACCGAAGATCGACATACCATGGCATACGATACATATTGATATTAGCGGAAAGCTGAGTGGCAAGAGTGATCGCAAAGAATACGTGATAGTGCAGATCGATGCTTTCACTAAATTCGTGTATCTTCATCACACTCTTAGTCTTGATACTGATAGTTGCATAGAGGCAGTAAAATCTGCCATATCTTTATTCGGTGTTCCCAATCGTATAATTGCTGATCAGGGTCGTAGTTTTGCTAGTAATGACTTCCGACAATTTTGCTCGACACAAAAGATTGATTTTCATTTGATAGCAACTGGCGCTAGTCGCGCGAACGTTCAAGTAGAGCGCGTTATGAGTACCATGAAAGCAATGTTGACGGCTGTAGAGACAAGTAAACGGTCTTGGCAAGATGCAGTAAAAGATGTTCAGTTGGCTTTAAATTGTACAACGAATCGAGTCACCAAGGCCAGTCCATTGGAGATGTTAATTGGAAAGGAGGCAAGTCCTTTGGGTATGATGCCTTTAGTGGAAGAAGAAAAAGTAGATGTAGAAGGTGTTAGAACTCGAGCCCAACGAAACATGATAAGTAATGCTGAGTATGATAAACAGAGATTTGATAGAGATAAGGCCAAAATTGTGAGATTTGGCGTAGGCGACCATGTCTTGCTCAAGTGTGAAGAACGTCACCAAACGAAGTTGGATCCTAAGTTTAAAGGACCATTCTTGATAATTGAAGTACTTGAAGGTGACCGTTATATGTTAAAATCTTTATCTAGTAAGAGAACGTATAAGTATGCTCATGAACAGTTGCGGGCTATGCCAAGTGGGCTAGTCGCAGCTGAGGTGGATCACCTGCTCGAGGGCAAGGATGATGAAGATGTACCATGCACTGTGGCACCGGTGGGTGCGTTGAATTGAATCATACACGAAGGCTACGACCGCACCACGATGGTCAACCGATGGCACAAGTGTAGGCTAGTGAGAGTCGAACATGGCGTGCGGCGCGGTTGATGTCGCGTGGCGGGGGTCAAGAGGGTCTAAAGAGAGACCATGACGCAAAGAGTGCGTGAGAGCGTTGTATTGAGACAGCAAGAGCCTTAGAACGTGGTATGAAATTGATGATATGATATTGAGAAATGTAAAAGAAATATGAATCAGTGATGGTACGATAGTACAGTGGTACTAGAGAAGAATGAAATGTTAACGAGCAAGAACTAAAAAAAAAAAAAAAAAAAAAAAAAAAAAAAAAAGAGCGTGTGGCTCTAGTATGATGTAAGAATAGAGATAAAGATTTGAAAATGAATTTGAGTTAAAATTATCTATTGTTAAATGAAATTGAAGAACGAATGTAAAATTAAATGTTAAGTAACTTGAGCAAGGCAGGAAGCTACTAAGTATTTGGTTGTTAATATGTACGGCACTGCACACGAGGACGTGTGAGTGTCAGGAAGGCCGTGTCGGAGATGGAGAAGTATTTTTAATAATAAAAATGTTTAATAAATGATATTCCAACGATACTAGCTATCGATATTTTGTTAGTGCGACCCAAGGTTGCTGAGAGCATAGTCGGAGAGCAAGAGAGACTCTCAGATGAGCATGGCCTAAGTGTTGTTGTAAAAAGAAGGAAGCACAAAAGAAACAGAAAAAGACGAGCAAAGCGCCGTGCAAAGAGGACGTAAAATTTGGTCCAGTCATTCTGTGCGTGCAAGCCGAACAACAACGACTTAGGACTTGCTGTGCTGTGGCGACAAGACAATATAAAAATGAATAAGGAAAATGAAGGTCAAGATGTGCCGTTCAATGCCAACCTTACTCCGATATATACATACATATATGAGCTTGCGATTTATGCAATTTATTATATGTTCGCAAAAGGGACAAACTAAATTTTGGGCAAAAAAAAATATTAAAAAAAATTAAGTCAAATCATTTTTGGAATATTATACATGTTTCCAATATTATTTGCGTATGCTTCTTACATCTGCTTCTACATTTCTACATGTATAACTACATATTTGAGACGTACAAGTGTGTGCGATAGAGAGAGGGAATGAGTAAGCGCTTGGAAGGCGTTGCGTAGACACTGAAATTTAATTTGTTTCTTCTGGTCATAATATTATTCCGACCTGATCCATATTCGGCAGTCTGGTAGATATGGTAATTTTCCATGATTCTGCGTTTTTGGTTTTCATTTATCTTAAATTTGTCTTAAAAATTGTGGATTCCACAGATTTTCGTCCTTTGTGGGGGCGGAAGGCTGCATGGCAAAATTTTAAAACACACTTGTGCTGAATTGATATCACAGGAGCTTGGGTAGAAAGTTTGGTTGCTCTAGCTCTTATAGTCTCTGAGAACTAGGCGCTCATTTAAACGAATAGGCAAAGCAGACCGGTTCGCGTGTGAGAGAGAGAGCGAGAGGGAACGATGACTTTCGAAATGGTTTTCTTCATTGTAGCTATAATAATGATCCGATCTGATCCAGCTTTAACACTCTGATAGATGTGGGCATTCTCTATGATTCTGATGATTTCCTCTTATCTTTAAAATTGTGTTCGCCACAGACTTTCGTCTTTTGTGCCGTCGGGGCGTTTTTATTGATATGTAATTTTCTGGCTCTCTTGACAAAAATGCTCAAATGTTGCTTTTGGTTTAATTGAAATCAAAAGTTAGAATATTGTAGTGCTTATTCGGTTCTGTTTGACATAGTTTAACACAAGATGACTGTTACTTTGCTCATTTGAATAGAGACCGACCTGGTTCTATTAAGATAGAGTTAACCCACAGTAATACTGATAAACAGAATATTAAAACTTCAAGCGTTAAGTAAACCAAACCTGACTTCTCCTAGCTTTGCTCTTAAGTTCTGAAATCGGATCCTTAATGCGATACATATGTATGTACATACATACATCTGTACATACACATTTTGAATGGACTCTCAACCTGTCCATACATACAGATTCTTTAAAGCTGAGCCATTGTTTTTTCATTGACTTATCCTAGGGACAAGTACATATTGCACTCCCTTACGGCCGATACACAAAACACTATCTAACTTTTTTTATTCCGTCTTTATTCTCAAATATTATAGCACACATATCATATATAATTATGGATGCATGCCATATCCAGCTGCTCTTTACCATACATTTAACAAACAAATATTTCTTAGGACACTAGACAAAAAAAAATGGTTTTGAATATCAGAATTTCGTCTCTAAACTTTGAAATATCAACGCTCCAATACAATCTGGGTCCGTCATTAAGTATATTAAAACGATCTGGTCTGATGATTTATATATGAAGATATAAAGTATTACAATAGATTATAGTTTTAGAGCAGAGGCCGGCAGCGTCCTATGCAATGTGCAGAGCGGCGCAGTCGGCACACACACAGTGTAAAAACGTCGTGTAGCGTCGGCCCTAAGCACACGCGGCTTCGTTTTTCTTATCTGCTGTCTCAGCAGCAGAGAGAATGTATCATGATGCACTAAAAACATGTGAGTGTCTGCGTGCCGACCTGTTTTAGAGCATGTGTTGGGTAGCGGATAGGGGGTATTGGGTAGGGGGATTGCTTACACTACGAGTTCAGCCTATTCTACTCTTAAGGACTATGGACCAATCGAAAGACTAATCAAGACCTACGCCTAAGTCTACGACTAAATTTTTTCGAAGGTCTAAATGCAATGCTTACACAAGTCCGCACGGGATCAACTCATCGGATCAGGGGCAACATTGTTCAGTACCAAACATACAACTATTTTAAAACAGACAAAAAAAAAACGATTGGAAAAACATATACTCGTACTCGTAGATCTCGATATGGGGAGGAATGCTAAGGGCTCAGTCCGAATACTGAGCCTTGAGGTCCTTGCGCAGTATCTTGCCGGTGGGGTTCTTGGGCACCTCGTCCACGAAGATGACGCCGCCCTCGAGCTTCTTGTAGTGGGCAACGCGCTCGGCCACATAGGCGGCGATTTCCTCGGCCGTGGCCTCCTGGCCCTGCCTGAGCACGACAATCGCTCGTGGCGCCTCTCCGTTCAGCTCGTGCGGGATTCCAAAGACAGCGGCCTCGAGGATCTTCGGGTGGTCGCGGAGTACGGCCTCCAGCTCTGCTGGAGGCACCTGGAAGCCCTTTACCTTGATCAGCTCCTTCATGCGATCCGTGATGTAGAAGAAGCCCTCCTCGTCGTAGAAGGCCACGTCGCCTGTGCGTAGCCAGTTGCCCGGAAAGAATGTGACCTGGTTGGCCTCCTCGTTGTTCAAGTATCCGGACATCACCTGAGGTCCACGCACACACAGCTCTCCCGTGGTACGGGGTCCCACACCCTTCAAATCACCGCCATCCAGGGGCACAATCTTGGCCTCAGTAGAGCCTGGAAGGATGCCCGTGGAGGCGTAGCGTGTATTTCCCTCTGGTGTAAGAAGCACAACAGGCGAGGCCTCGGTCATTCCATAGCCCTGCTTGAAAGCGGCCTTGGGGAATCTGAATAGTGGAATCGAGAGCGCTCATTAGATGGGAAAGCTAAAGCATGCCATGGGCATGGCACTCACTTCTGCAGGAAGCGCTCTACATCGTGCTGGCCAATAGGTGCGGCTCCGCTCATCACCACCCTCAGTGCTGGGGCCGTCTCCTGAGTTAGCTTGGGATGATTTATCATAAAGAGCGCTGGAACAGACAGATCCAATTGGATTCAATTAGTATACTTCCGCTATCTACTCGTAGTTATGGGCAGTACTCACCTATGGGCGGTACAAGATTCAAGATGCTGCCCTTGTAGTGGTCCAGGGCTTTCATGAAATCATCCGGCTTAAAGGCCGGCATGGTGGCCAGTCTGGCGCCCTGGCCAAGCTTCGACAGCATCACCACAGTGAGGCCGTATATGTGGAAGAACGGCAGCACTCCGGGCAGCGTTTCCTGGACGCTCAGGTCTAGGCGCAGGGCGGACTGGACCTGTTCGCAGTTGCTTGTGATGTTGTTGTGGGACAGCATCACGCCCTTCGGCAAGCCCGTGGTGCCCGAGGAAAAGGGAAGGAACACCATGTCGTCGGCAGTGGCCTCCTTCACCACCTGCAAATCATCGTAGCGCACATTCTGGGTGCTAATCAGCTCGTAGAAGTCGATGGATCCCGCGGGCAGGGCCTCATCCTGCCGGCACCGGATCACGGCAATGGGCAGCCGCTTACCGGTCAGCTTGCAGGCCTCGCTTAGCGTCTCGTAATTCTGGACGGTGCCCACGATGAGATTCGCTTCGCTGAAGGTTAGCTGGCGGGCGATCTCATCTGCAATTGACGGAATTGGAGGAGAGACGAATGTTAGTGATGATCTTTCGACTTTAGACCCGAAAAAACAGACAAGAATAGATTTCTACAACATGCCCATAAAGTTTAGTGGGTACTGTCATGATAAGGCGCCGGGCAGGGCCGTGCCGCCTCTGACGTACTTGACAGTTCCCAAATAAACACTTTTCCCAAAACACATGCATATGTACATATGTATGGATGTACATACATATGTACCGTTGGTTCTCATTGTACAGCTACACCGAAAGAAAAAAAGTCCAAAAATGTTTGCTACCTTGATTTCTGATGCTTCTTGCTTGAAGGTGTTCTAGTGAACATTTTTCGAAAGTTGCGAATTTTATACAATTTTACCACAAACAACGGATACTTACTTTTGACTGGCACGATTTATACGGAATATACAACCAGTGGATGTATTCCGATTTGGTACTGCTTGAAAACAGTCATTCGTGACATCGTCAGTCACATCCCAGTGGATAACAATAAATATTACGCAGTACATACAGTGGCTCAAAGCCAAAACAATGCAGTGTCAAATAAACTGTTTAACGGTGGTACAGATTTTAAACTAGAGGAAAAACAAAATGTTTAAGTGCACCAATGCTTTTAGAAACTAGGAATCCGATTTGATTTCCGGTTTGGCGTTTAAACATTTTTTGTTTTTCCTCTAGTTTAAAATCTGTACCACAGTTAAACAGTTTATTTGACACTGCATAGTTTCGGCTTTGAGCCACTGTACATACATACATATGTGTCTATTCAACCTTTAATGCTAATTGCATGTAACTCATGGGTTTTTATAAGAGGTATGCCTTATAGGTTTTCTCTAAACACAACAGTACAAGTAAACCGAGCTAATCGAGCACACTTACCAGCGGTGTAGATGGGATTGACGGTGGTCACCGTCAGTCCGGCCTCTATGGCGCCCAGCGTGGCGATGGGATACTCCGGCAAATTGGGCAGACAGATGGCCACCACGTCTGGCTTGTGGAGCTTGAACTTTGTCTGGAGGCGTACCGCAAAGGCGGCACTGGCATCCCTCATTTGGGCGAACGTATACTGGCGATCGGTGACGACGCATACCTGAAAGGACGATGGAAGATGGATCACAAATGAGTCGCTGTTTATAATTGGTCATCAAGTGTTTTTAACCCAAAGATAGGATTTGGGTTAACGAATTACTCAACACACAGGCCCCAACAAGACCTTGTATTCCTTCCCTGCCCTTCCCCAACCGTACAACCGGTTTGGGACTAAGGTGAAGGTCACCAGCACTTACCAAATTATAGAGACTGAGAGAACGAGAGACTTAGAGGCCGAGAGACGGAACGAGGTAAAAGTCTCTCTAGCTGACCGTGGGAGGGGGTCCACTGGGATTGGGTTGGGTTTTGGTGCGATTAGGAGGTAATTGCGGACTGTCCACATTAAATTTGCGCAGTCCGAATTCGCATATGGTTAAAAATAGGCATTATAAATAGCGACAACAACAATGATCATATCAGAACATTTTTAACTCAAACGAACGAAAACAAGGCACACGAGTACCTCATTCGGAGGCCGAGGCGTTTGATACCCTTCCTGACAGCGATCTAATTTACAAACATAAATATGTACATATGGGCACATGTATACTCGTATGATTTGGCTTAGTGGAGTAAACCCATAAAATAATGAAATTTCTTGGGATGGTTGAGCTATCCCCAGGAACTGGAAGGAACAAGAAAGAAAACATGTTGCTCTCCGACCGATCGTTGCTGTGACAGCTTCGTCGAATTCTGCTCGAATTCATCATATACTTTGTTAGGGTAGCGCAGAACAAACACACACACACGTAATAAACACAATAATAAGAGAAACATTTCGTGCATTTGTCGATCCCCGCTCTGCAACCCTACTCCGCTCCTCTCCACTCCCCGCATCAAGCAACGCTTCGCTTCGTTCGGCTGCTTGTTGGGGGACTGCGACGGTCCAAAGTTCAGTGGGGCAAAGTACAAAGTCTGCAAAGTCTAAACGAGACGGTCGCGGCGCGCCTCTCTCTTCTCTCTTTACGTTCACCTCTATCCAGCACGCTCTCTAACTCTCCCAGAGAGCGGGCGTCGTTTGTCTATTGGTATCTCTTTTGCTCTGCCTTCGTGTGTTGGCGGCCCGCGACGGACGCCGCTGCGTTTGTTGACTTCTCATGCCATGCCGTTCATGCCGGCAGAGCAGAGACTGGACCTCCATTGACTACTGCTGCTGCTGCTGCCGTCACAGCACAAACAAAATCATCAAAATTCCGACAGAAAAAGAACGGAAAAACAGAGAGCATAAATAATTATAAAAAATATTTTACGACCAGCGACCAGCCGTGAATGTCCACAGGGTTAAAAATGGGCCTGTACTCGCAAATTAGCACAAAAATCGATCGTTTGGGGGGCTATGCGGTGTGCTACACACATACATACATAAATATACTGTGGAACTGCAATTAATAATGAGAGACCAAAGACAATATAAACACTATACATACATATTATATTGTCTTTGGAGAGACTCACCCAAATGCAGTTCTGGCGAAAACTGGATCGACCTTCGCTTAGTCATTGCAAGAAGGTAATCGATTCTTGACCAAACTTCTTCTATTCAATCGGAGGCCGACAAGATTGATTAACTGTGTACATCATATTTTTGACACATGCAGTTTTCTATTACTGCTTGTGCACAACTCAACATACATACATACATACATATGGTATGTATGCTCAGAACAGGCCCACCATACATACATACATATGTATGTATGTAGATACAGGATGGAAAAAATAATAGAAACGACATCGCATTCACATTTGATAGCAATACATACACATACACATACATGCATATGTACATGTGGACAAATTGGACAAATTTTAGTTGAATACAAAACTAAGATCAATTTGTTGTAATTTGATGGTATGCCACGTATTAGGCACTTTATGTAAAATGATAAAATGGCTTTTACAGCTACCAGAGCTAAGCCCTTTGGCTTCTTAAAGAATGGGTTTGGCTTGCTACTAATATTAAATATTAAAAATGTAAGTAAATCTCCAACCCTTGAAGCTAAAAATGAGTATTTCTTAGCCTCAAATCTCATGTTTTGATGTATGTACATATATATGTACATGTGTACATGCTGCATCGTATAGTAGCAATCAGCAGTAGGAACGATCGATCTGAAAGTTAAGTCCCGAGGCTAGACTTTTGTATCTTATGCCAACTGTTTCGCCCTGGTGCTGGGGGTGAGGCTGCGGGTAGCTAGGGCATAACTACAGAACCTTTGGACCGGGCTCGCGTGGCCTGCTGTTTTTAATTGCATTTAATTCAACAATTGGCCCCCAGCTCACACATCTGGTATTTGTATGCATATGTATGTGTGTGTGTGTGTGTGTGTGTGCAGGGTGATTACTCGGTTATATCAGTCCAGTCCCCTGCTGGCACCTCACCTCACCCGCACGCTGGACACACTGCAGTGATGGCAATAAATTTCAATGAAAATTATTTGCACTTTGATTTGCACAAGCTCATGGGGAGAAAGAGCGAGGGAGATAGATCATAAAAGTGAAAAGTGTAAACATTTGCCGAAGGTCATCGCCGCGTCCCATGTAATTGTAGAGTGCTATGGGAAAACTTATGAAATTGCCTCCCGAATACGAGCGCTAATCGGGTGGGGGGAAACGGGAATGGGTATGGGGATGATCTGTCATGCAAGTCTCGCTTTCCATTGTGTCGGCTGGGCTTTACTCGAATGACAGCCACTCGACGCGGTTCGTTTAATCGTGCCTCTCCGTAGACAGTATTTCTTATCTGCAAGCATTTCTCAAGCAATTTGCCACCGGTCTGCCATTCATTGAGTTGTAAACTTACGGGGTACTGGTAGGGGTACGGGTACATGGACAAAAACAGATGAGAACCGGAATGAGAGTCTGAATCAGAATCAGAAGCAGAAACTGTAATGCAAAAATAGCACAATCTCTGCCTATGGGCGGCCTAGCACCGCTCCCCCTTACCCGACATGATGAGTAAGAGGAGAATATTTTTTACTTTCGCCATAATTATCTGCTCGAACTTTTACTCGTACTGGCTTATCAGCTTCGTCCGAACATTACGCTTGTCGTCCGATAAGCAGGGGGGGCATTAATGACCCAGATACTTGGCCAATGCTATCTGACTGATAGCGAATAATCAGACCGATCACAAGTGCTTATAGTATTCCGATTGGGCTGCGGGAAGCACTGCTACGCCAGCTGCACTACTATGCCAGACGGCAGACGCGATTCCGATATTGAACGGTTTCCGATATAAACAATAATTTTTGCCTCCATACTGGACTGCTCGTATACGTATATGCGCGTATGTATGTTTTTGTAGACAGGCACGCAGGTTCAATAGCCCAGCGGCAATAAACAAACAAAGAGGGTCAGGTCTCTAAATGCGATTCGTTCAATTGGAAATTCTTGCAAGTGATTCATGGCCCCCTTTGGAATCTCATAAAGAAATATCCAATAAGGATTATAGATTTTGGATTACGTTAGGTATTAGCTTAACAAGAAGCAGATCCACTCCACTTCACGCCACTCAAGTCAATTTCGATGTTCTAAGTGGAAAGATTTTCATGATGTGCAGTACCCGTGTTCAAGGAGGTACTTCTGGATAGAATAGACATAACTTTGGTATACTTTCACTTGGAACATCTCACAGGGAACTCGAAAAGCTTCGTTTAGGGAAAACGTATTAGAGAAGCGATTTGCCTCCAGAAGAACTACATTACTGAGAAGATTTGGGAGAGATTCAAGAGGGGTACACTGCACTTGACTTTTGATTGCTTCACACTTGATATACAACTTGACACTGGAATTATTATTATTGTCGAGCACTTACCGCTGCCGTGCGACTCTCCCACTTCTTGAAGTCCCGCCAGACGTACTCGTGGAGCGGAACATTGGGCACTACGATGGGGTCGTAGGGAGAGGTCTTGTAGTAGCCATCCTCGGGGCTGTAGTGCAGGAACTTGTCCGTCTCGCTGTCGCCTTGAGCTCTCGCCCTCTCGGCGCTTACCGTGCTGGTGTTCCTCTGCCGGCGTTTGGTCGTTATCGATCGTGTAGCAGTGCTGCCCAAAGCGGTGGCGCTGCGCAGACGCAGCAGCTGAGCGGCTGGATACATGGTATTTCTGTGTGTGAGTGTTTATGTATTTGGAACTGGAGTTGAGTTTGGAATTTGGCTAGGGCTGCTGCTGTGGCTGCTGTTGCTGCTACTGCTACTTTTGCTTTTGAGTGGTGCCTAACGTCTGCTGCTGTCGAGTGTTCAGACACGACTGTCGGCTGGCGACGCAGTGCGCCGCACAGTAAATGCCTGTTGCTGGCACACCGACACACCCACACTTACACGCTTACTCGAACAGACGTTCGCGCTGGCGTTGTCACTGGTTCTCTGCTCCACCGCTCTGCCCGTCCCCGGCAGTACCCTGTTGCGTCTTTATCCTCCTTTGCAATGCTGCACTACCACGTTGCTTGCTCGCTCTCGCTCCTCTCGCAGTCACTCTCCTGCTGTGGGGCTCGCTCCCACCGGCCGGCTGCGCTGTGCTCCTATAGGCGACCGCAGTCTAGACAAACTAGGCAGACTGCAATTTCTGCATCTCCCTCTCTCTAGCACTCTAGTACCTCCTAACTGTAACTGTAAGTTGAAAGAATTCTGTCAATCAGAGAGTATTAATACATATACATACATATGTAGCGATACGGAGAGAGCGTTGCACACAAAATAAGACGCTCGGTCTCGATAAGTAGGCTCACCGTATTCCTTCCATGATGCTATTCCCAGTCCCATTCCCTTTCCCTTTCCTTACTATTTTTCCTATTTTAATACCTCGACATAACTCGATTATTCATACTTGTATGATAAGTAAGCGAAACCGCGAGTGGATCGAGGTGGGTGGTGAGTGTGAGTGTATTAGTAATACTCCTGAAATCTGTTGTCGCGGCTGTGTCGGGTCTGACGGCTGTGCAGTACCGTTCAGCATTCTTGTTGTCTGCGCATGACGGGGCAGTCTTCCCCGTTATCGCTGCTTGGGGGAATAGAACGCACAAATGTTGCACCTTGATCGCCACGTGGTGGTGACTCGTAACTGATATTCGTAATCCCAAACAGCTGCACCACCATGTAATTTCACAGATTATCTTCATCTCCCCACGCTGTCTCTGGTGAGTGCATTAACCTCTGTATTGGGAATTTCTATGTTTGATATGGAAACTTTGTGAAAGAGACGAACTCACGCCGAACCGCAGCCAACAGCCGAAGAACAACCACAACCACTCGGAGCGCGCATAGTTGGAAAGCGTGAAGCTTGCGTGTCGAGATTTTTGATACCCTCACCACCAGATGTGTGTGTAGATCATTCTTCTATAGATATACGATATTGATCAAATTGAGCACAAGATTTTCCTACAAACACTATACATACATACATTCATATGAAATGATTATTGCTCTGCGCGACAAACATCTATTCAAAGTTATGACACTCTCTGTCATATGAGTAGAAAGCAGGGGACAGTTGAGTAGAGTAGAGTAGTGAAGAGCAGTGGATAGGAGAGGAGAGAAGAGCAGCAACAACTAATGTGAACACAGCTCAAGGCCAGAATGCATTCCCTCACGATCACACTAATCTGGCATGCACTGGCATTGCATTGCCTCTCTCGATTCCATTTCCATTCGCACCACGATTTGCATATATGTACCTATTGGATGCGCTTTCTCCGCTCTCGTGCTCTCTTACCATCACACTGTTTCCCTACTGCAGCGATCCGCTCTCTCTCTCTCTCTCTCTCTCTCTCTCTCTCTCTCTTTCTCTCTCTCTCTCTCTCTCTCACTCGCATGCACTCTGCGCGAGCGAGTGCATTGATTATACCTGGTACTCGAAGAGTAAGGGGTATGGTAAATGTTAAATACATGGACTACCTCTCAGAATTTAACGAAATTTTTTTTCCGGATAGACCCCGATTTATCATGAATTTTGGTACAAAAATTTTGTGGCGGTCGCTTCTAGTTTTTTTTTTAAAAAATATTTAAAGTTTAGAGTTTTTCATGCCAAAAATGGCTTGCCCGGGTCACTTGCTGTGTTGTTGTTGTTGATTTTTTGTGTGGTTTTTCATGTTTTTTGTTGTCCTTTTAGTTGTTGTGGTTGTTGTTTTGGATAATTGTTATTGTTTTGGGTATTTTTTTGTGTTATTATGAGTTATTTTAACCAATAAATAAGAAAGCGATAGAAATGTGTTTTGTATTTATATATTTGACCTGCGAAGTTACTATTTTATAGCTAGTTTTCAGTTAAAGCTATATTTTATTACAAAAATGTCTAAAATAGCTATAAAGTAGCCATACTGGCCTATAGCTAAACTAAAATAAGCTAAAGGGTCGTCTCGACGCTGAGGCCATTGCAACCGTAATTGGTGGGTTTATTCCTCGGCTTCAGAATCCTGTGGGAGATACATATTAAAGTATAAAAGTAGTTGTGCTGAACTACTTGCCTGCGGCGCTGCTTTTTCATTTATATAATACTGCACAACTACTTTTGTAGTTGCAAGTGATGTAGCTATTTTATTATGTGTAAAATGAAATATAGCTTTAATTTCAAACTAGCTATTTTATAGCTAACTTCGCAGCACAAATAAACAGAAAAAACCAACAACAACATGCCATTTTTGGCATGAAAAACTCGAAACTTTAAATATTTAAAAAAAAAAAACTAGAAGCGACCGCCACAAAATTTTTTTACCAAAATTCATGATAAATCGGGGTCTATCCAGGAAAAAAATGTCGTTAAATTCTGAGAGGTAGTCCATGTATTTAACATTTACCTAAATTTCATAAATCGTAGGCTCATAAATGTATGTATGTGTATACTGACTGAGTACCGGGTATAAGGTAGAGCCGCGGCCTTTGCCGCGGCTCACAACGTTCCCTCTCGTTTTTAGAGTGGGTTTGGCGCACATTCTTAAAAAAATCATTACTCAACATATCATTACATACATATGTACATATATATGTCTGTACATTGTATTTCGATGCAGTCTCTGCCTGTACTGTGGTCCAGCTGCCTTATCAAAGAATTTTAGGGGTCGGTCCGTCTGTTTAGATTTGATTTCCCCTGATAAAGTGCTTGTTTTCTCAGATGCACAGTCAAAGTTACGCCCACGCTTTCCACTCTTTTGGAGAGAGTACTTGATGAGCATGGCAAATTGGTGCGCCTCTCGCGCCGCTCTCGACCTGTTTATTCAGGCTGCAAGCGGTCGTGCGAACTTTGTACCCAAGCTCAAAGTCGTCGTCTAAATTGATGTTCCGTCCCACAGTCAATGCCGCAGTCGCAGCAGCAACAAAACCAAAACATAAACGAAAGACTGCATTCGGATGGATGCCGAAGCCTTAGATACCCTTGCAGGCAGTTCGATCAAATTTTGTTAACAAATCCCATAGGCAGCCTACTAGTAGCCTAGTAGACCTACAACTTTTGATATTAGGTCGATTTCAAATAAATACGAAATTAATGTTCCTTTATGACGGAGGGGTGGGTGATGCTATATTTTCTGCGGTGCAAACATATGCGTGGGTGAAATGATACTACCCGCTTTTCGAGTTCATGTGTACAACAAAATCCTAAATGTTTATCCAGGCAAACCAGTTTTTCTTGATTTCGTTTGACGTTTTTGTTGTTGTTGAAAAGATTGTTTTCGCTGTGGCTTTCGGGTGCTGCATTTGTTATGGGGCCCATATTGCAACACGACTGCCTGCAGCTCAACTTGTTTGCTCTTGATTTTTTCGAGCTCCACACTTTTACTCTTGTACCCTTTCCCCTTCTTGCCACGGGTAAGCTTTGTTTTCGGAGGGATTTAGATTTCACGGGGCATAAAAGTTCAAATTTCAGAGGGGCTTTATCAGTTATGGTCCGTCTTGTTGTTGTTATAGAGGTATTTGCCTATTTGTTTATTCCAACGGGTACATGGTATACATATGTATGCAAAGATTTGCCACAGGTTTGTCTCTCACACACATACATCTGGCACACACCTACAGAAACGAAGAAGGTCTTACGAGCTAATTTTATAATCTCCCCTTCTGGGGTTGTGTCGCGCTCAGTGTGTGTTTCAGAACTGTGCCAGTCGACGACCACGTCCACGTCCACCAACTTGATGCTCTGAAAGAGGGTTGGGCTGCAGGGTCTGCATTGGGGGTTGGTTATACCCGCTACGCACGAAGAACGAGGGTGTGCTCCATTCTGGCACGTGTTTGTAACAAATTTTCGTTTAAATACATGGATCCTACATACATTTGTAAATAAAGTTAGCTTGCAGTACCTATAGAAACTGCATGTAGGCAAGCGGCAGTCCAGATAAGCATCGCATTCCGTGCTGTGCGACTGGCTTGTGAATTTCTTGAAGACCTAATTGTCCCCGTATAATGTACTAACAACTGATTTTTTGATGGCTCAATTAGCATTCATATATGTATGTATAGCAATGTGCATATACTTTTCGAGCCCGCCTCTGCATATATGTATGTATGTACATATGTAATGGCAATGGAATTGACTCTGTGGAATACAGAACTTTTTTCTTTTCTGTTTTCAGATTTCCAACCTTACCAACTTTTAGTTGGAGAACCAATATACATACATATATCTGAACACGTGTACGCGAGTGGCAGTGCAGCAGCAGCAGTGCACTTTCCTATGCACACACGATAGGGCCTTGCCGACTGAAGGTATGACTGTGGAATCAGCTGTCAAATGATTTGAAATTACAATAAGAAACTTTATTATATCAAAAATTAAAGCACAATATGAACAAAAGAAGGAATGAAGAAAAATTAAAGTTAGTGAGTGTGCGTTATTCATAGTTTAAGTAAATATATCAGTTTAAAATAACCTTTATAGCGCAATAGCACTGTGGAGTAGGATAAATAAATAAATAAATAAATAACATATTAATTCGGAAATTTGAGGCTAGCAGAAATCTGTGTGATTTTAGTGCTGGATCCGTTTACCGTTTCAGGCCGCATTCTTCTGCAGTCCAAGGGTTTCCACGTGCAATTCATACTATTCAAGACTAAAGTTTCACTTGAAAAATTGTTTAAAAATTCAACAACTGGCACGTTTGTACGTTTCCAATAGTCCTTCTTAGAATTTGCGAGCCATATGTGGGCTTTAATTTGAAATCTTTTTTAAAAGCCTAAGATCCGTGATTTAATTAAACTTATTTTTATACAAAATGTCATGGTTTATAATTATAGTCAAGCCCCCTGCAATATCGGACGACGACTCAAAACTTTTTGATATAATAGAGAGTATTTAAATATAAATTATTAATATAAATTTCACTCGGCATTTGCTGCGAATTGTAAACCTTTCCATAGGTCATATTATTATCGAGTTGGTGCAACGGCTATCCTTGAACATATATTGAGTAATAATTAATTCCAACTTAATTCCATTTTGCCGCACAGGGTTACTATTCGTTTGTTGTGGCAGAAGCGGGTATCCCTTAGTCATAACACTGGTTTCTCCTTTGCTGATGGTAGGCTGAGATGAGGGTGTGTCTTGACTGGTCCCAGCCCCTCCGCAGTGCGTTGACGCAGACGCATAACGGGGCAGCAGAGGGTCAGATGTCCAGATGGCGCCGCAAAGGAAAGGAAGCTCGCCAGAATGTCGGCGGGCGCCACCGCCACCGTCGAAGCTCGGCTCGGCTCGACTCAGAGCGGGGAAATTTGTATTTCGAAATGAAGCTTATTGGCGAGGCGAGCTTTTGCCGCAAAAGCCCCGCTTCAGGGGGGCTTTGGAGAGGTGAAAAGTGTGCTTCGGTTCGGAAGCCCGTTCGTTCCGTTCCGTTCGAGCACGCGACGAGTTCGTAGTCTACTTTTAGGTGCGTAGTAGCGCGCAACTCGCGCCGGAGTAGTCTCGGGGAGTCAGCGGGCGACATTAGAAAATAAATCAAATAAAAAAACAAAATAGGCAAACATTTTTGAGTGCTGTCATACGGCTGTGTTGTTCCCGTTCTTTAATATTCTTGTTGCTGTTATTTTTTTTTGTATTTTTTTTGCTATTTTTTTGTATTTGTTTGGCGAAGAAAGTGCAATGCAACGGAATGAAATCAAATTAAAATTGTAATCAAAACGAAACAAAACGAAAGTGCAGCACAGAGCAGGGCGCGCACGTGTTACTGGAATGAACGGATGGTCACCTGGGAGGTGATGGAGAAGTGGGAGTGGGAGGTAGTGTTCGTTCAATAGACCCGTATCCGGAGTCAAAGTCGAGAGAGGAGGGGAAAGGAGAGAAAAGAAGAGGAGAGTCCGGCAATTGTTGCACACACGCTTTACCCAATTATCACGTTATTTCTTGTTTGTTGTGTGCTTCTTTCTGTTCCCTCCGTTAATACCACCACTTTCTCACTCTCTCACTATCTTCCGCTCTGTCTGTCTGTCTGTTTTGTCTTTTCCCCTGACCTCCTCTCCTGCAGTGCAAACAGTGAAATGCAGAAAGCGCGTTAAAAGTAATCAAAAATTAGCAAAAGTAAATTATAATAAATTGAAAAAGGAAAAGGAAACCCAAAAACAAAGTGCAGAAGGAGCCTAAGAAGGAGCAGAAAGCTGAACGGTAAACGGTGAAGGAGACAAAAAGGAGCAGAAGAAAGCTGAAAAAGCAGCATCAGTAGTGAAGCATCAGCAGCCACAAGGAATATAACGGTATATCCAGCCACAAAAAAAGCCAATCAAAGAGCTACACACCAAAAAAAAAAAAACACAAAACAAAAATAACCAAAAAAAAAGGTAAATCCACAAAGAAAGCGAATATTGTGTAATGAAGTTGAATCTCATTTGGGTGTAAAAAAGAACGCACACACGCACACCATGAACAATCAGTATGGTTGGGGTGAGGGTTGTGGTTGGGTTGGGCGAAGGGGGGAAAGAGGCAAATGCGAAAGTGATACGCATCATGGGGATAGATGGGTGGGGAGGAGGGAGGAGCGACAAACGCGAAGAAAGCTTACCCAGAGCGGTGCAAAGAGAGAGAGCAACCAAGAGAGCGGCGGCATAAACACACTTCTAATTGTAATTTTTGTGTTTGTTTTTGTTGTTGTTGTCAGCTGGCATTGTCTGCTGGCGCTGCTGTCGCCTGGTGCTGGCGCTGTCTTGGCTGTCTCTTCCTTCTGGCGTCTCTGCTTCTTGTGGCGCTATTTTGACTGCTGTCTTCATTGGAGCCGCAAAACCGTTGAACGTTGAGCCTTGAAGCAAGCCAGAGAGAGAGAGAGAATGAGAGAGAGAGAGAGGAGAGAGAGCGTAAAAGAAATCGAACTAAAGTTGTTAGTTCTTAGAGGCAAAGAAGCAAGCAGGCAGGCAAAGCCAAGGTATATTTTTATGCGGTGAGGCCCCTTTAGCAATAGTTACATAGAGTATACGGAAGGAAAACGATAACATAAAAGAAAGGGCATACGCACCTTTTATAAATACACCTTGCGCAAAATTAAGTTAAATTTGCGTGCTGCCTGCTTTTGTTGCCGCTGCCGCTTTTCCTCCTGCCTCTGCTGCGAAGCTTGCTCAAAATGTGTGTCAGCCAAAAAGAATGAACAGCATTCCCTCGCTCCCCACTTCTGGCTTCACCCCACTCCACCGTCTCCGAGCACTCCTTTTGAATGCGCAATTATGTCAGCGTGTTAGAGGGAGATGATGAGGGAGAGAGACAGAGAGATCGAGGAAAAAAGAAGAAAACTACAACAATTGGTTGCCTTTTCAAGGGCAGCACACACACAGCCGCACGCACACACACCAACGAGCGCAGGCTTTGCTTTGCGGTTGCATAAGTGTCAACCGCAAAACACGCGTACAGTTTGACAGCCACTGCCACACACACACACACGCACATACTCTCACACAAAGGGGTGAACGAGAAGGAGATGGCACCTACAACCTGCCCTGACAGTTGACATCGACACAAGATTGATATTGATGCCCTTTACACCCACACAAACAAAATCATCCACACACAGACACATAAACTCGCACTAAGAGAGCGCGAGGGAGAGTGTGGATATGAGGGAGACAGAGAGTGCGAGCAACAGGAAACTGGGTGGAAAAGCTACTTAAATATTTAAAGAAATTGCAAAAAGGCAAACGAAGTTCCTGTCATACGGGAACCGGGAAACGGCGAAGCCGGGAGCTCGGACAGGGAAAAGTAGTGGGGGTTAGTTCCGCTCTCACGAAAGCACCCACCCGATAACTGTTAGACATTCGAGAACGTCGCAAATATGCAAACAATGCCGAATGCCACCAGCACAAATGTCGCGCAAATCTTAAGCAAGTTTTTGCACCCCAACCTAAATCCCCATCCCCATCACCCTCCAAAAAGAACAACAAAGAGAAAGAAATCGAAAGAAAACCGAATAAGACAACATGGAAGAGTATTTCGATGATTGCATACCCTTTAATCCCGAGTACTAGAGGGAGAGAGATAAAGAGAGAAAGAGGGCAGGAAGACCGCAATGTCAGAAAAGAAACGGATACTTCGCTCCTCAGGATTCTTGGAATATGAACTATGAAATATTTTACTTGGGCATTTCCATGGAAATTAACCTACGTCTTCTGGGTATATTCCAAACCTTTTTTTGGAAACCATTAACAATAAGTGCCATGGAAATATTGTCTTAGGTTTCGCGACAAACACTTCAGTTCTTGTCCCCGTGCGTCCCCTTGGTTTTCCGCAGTTATCCTGAGAAGAAAAAGAGTCCCCCATATCAAACTGATATATTTCAGAGTTAAAGCTCCGAGTGAAACACAACTCTTCCAATATAACAGTCGGTAACAGTTGCAATCCAAATATTACCCACATTGTCACTCTCGAATATTGGAATTCGAAAAAAGAGAAAATATAAAACTGGCTGCAGGAAAACGAGTAAAACTAGCACTGACAGGAAATGTGGAGATGCGGAAGGGCACAAAATATTGAACAAATACGATATATGTACATATGTATGTATGTATGTATGTTCAATGTAGTTAAGGTAATAACAGGGGGAATACATATGTACCGGTTGGAATCTACCGGTGGGGGGCACTTTCACTTACATATAGATATACATATGTACATACATACATACATAGATACATACATACAAACATATACATATATGTATGTATGTACATTCATATGTACATTGCCTAGTCTGTTGGCTGTTGACCCTGATCTGAAGTTCACATATGTATGTATGTACATACAATACATGTATTTAGTGTCAAAGACACTTCCCCAGGCAGTTCGCTTTTGGCTGTTGGCTGTTACACAGATCTAAGTGAGTCGGATACACCCTCCCACACGATTTCGTATTGGGGGTATAAAAATTACCCGAAGAGCACAACAATTTTGTCACGCATGTGTAGCTCTTTCTCTGTTCCTGTGCTAGTATGTGTGTGTGTGTGTGTGTGTGTGTGTGTGTTGGCCAAATGAAAAGAGCCAAAACATTAAAAATGTACCAGCAAACAACAGCAACGAAGTCCAAGCTGACGGGCGCCGCCAATTTGCTGTTAACATAAAATAAATAAAAATACAAAAATACAAAAGAAAACGAGAGGGAGCGTTGCACTATGGGGAATTTGACCACTTTTTCTGGCCAAAACCCGTTGTCCAAAAGTCGTTAAAATTAAAAATTTTTAGCGGATATATATTGGAATAACATTGGTCTTCAATGTTACGTAATCGAAATTTTAACAGAGCGAACCACTGTTAAGTTAACAGCTTTCAAAATCAGCTGTTCTCTGTCAAGCAACATTTTTTTTAGCACAGAGTAATTTTTCTCAAATTTTGAAGATAAAAAAAGTGATTAATTGACCGATTTCAGTGCGGTTTTTACATAGAATACAAATTTAAGAGGTTTTTAATATATTATTTTGTTTTTGAACTGTACAAATTCTCCTTATATTTCGTGTAATTTTGAATAGTTTGACTGGTATTATTTTGTGACAAAATTTTGTCTTTAAAGAGGCCTACAAAAAGAGTGACAACTTTTGCACCCTTAAGAGTTAATTCATATTGTAGAGAATTTAATTTTATTTCAAATGCATATAATATTAATGTGCACTTTTTTGCACTTTCTCTGAAATTTGATTTTTTAGGACTTAACCTAAAAATCCAAAATTAGAGATTCTTGCTTTTTGGCTATGATAATGATAAGATCTGATCCAGATTCAAAGCTCTGATATAAATAATGTCTTTTTATGATTCTACGTTACTAATTTTCTCGTACCCTTAAAATTGGACATGCCACAGATTTTCCTTCTTTATGTGGGCGGAGGGGGGCGTGGCAAAATTTTGAAACACAATTCTATTGAAGTGATATCACAGAAGCTTGGATAGAAACTTTGGTTGCTCTAGCTCTTATAGTCTCAGAGATCTAGGCGCTCATTTGGATGAATAGGCCAAACAGACAGGGTCGCGAAATGGTTCTTTTCATTGTGGCTATATTATTGATCCGATCTGATCCAGAGTCAACATCCTGATAGAAATAGTCATCCTCTATGATTCTGCGTTTTTGGTTTTCTCGTATCTTCAAAATTGTGGACGGCACAGATTTTCGTCCTTTGCGTGGGCGGAAAAGGGCGGAGCGAAATTTTGAGCTACACTTGTTAAAGTGTGATATAACAGGAGCTTGAATACAAAATTTGGTTCATCTAGCTTTTATGGTCTCTGAGATCTAGGCGCTCATAAAGACGGTACTCTCAATTAGCGGGTATAGAAAGGAGCTACCACGCCCATTTTTTCAAAATATCTTCCTCTTACTATTATTAACTCATATCAAAAAACCGAACTTAAAAATATTGCTTGGTTTGGAAGTTATTAATTTAGGCCAGAAAAAGTGGTCAAATTCCCCATAGTGCGTTGTGAGCCGCGGCAAAGGCCGCGGCTCTACCTTATACCCGGTACTCAGTCAATATATACATACATACATTTATGAGCCTACGATTTATGAAATTTATTATATGTTCTCAAAAGGGACGAAAATAATATTTAAAATAAAAAAATGAAGTCAAACCATTTTTGGAATTTTTATACATGTTTCCATTTTTGTTTACATATGCTTTGTATATCTGCGCCTAAATTTCTACATGACATGTATAACTACATATTTGAGACGTACAAGTGTTTACGACAGAGAGAGAGAGAGGGAATGAGTCAGCGCTTGGCAGGCGTTGCGTAGCCACTGAAATTTAATTTGTTTCTTCTGGCCATAATATTGATCCGATCTGATCCATATTCGGCAATCTGGTAGATATGGTAATTTTTCATGATTCTGCGTTTGGTTTTCATTTATCTTAAAAATTGTGGATTCCACAGATTTTCGTCTTTTGTGGGGGCGGAAAGGGGCGTGGCAAATTTTAAAACAAACTTGTGCTGGTTCGGTATCACAGGAGCTTGGATAGAAAGTTTGGTTGCTCTAGCTTTAATAGTCTCTGAGAACTAGGCGCTCATTTAAACGAATAAACAAAGCAGATGGGGTCGCGTGTGAGAGAGAGCGAGAGGGAATGATGACTTTCGAAATGGTTTTCTTCATTGTAGCTATAATAATGATCCGATCTGATCCAGATTCAACACTCTGATAGAAATGGGCATTCTCTATGACACTGCGTTTTTAGTTTTCTTGTATCTTCAACATTGTGTACGCCACAGACTTTCGTCCTTTGTGTGGTCGGAAAGGGGCGCGGCGAAATTTTGAATTACATTTGGAGTAGTGTGATCACACAGGAGACTGGATACAAAACTTGTTTGCTCTAGCTTTAATAGTCTCTGAGATATAGGCGCAAATGAAGACGGACGGACAGACGGACGGACAGACATGGCTATATCGACTCGGCTATTGATGTTGATCAAGAATATATATACTTTATGGGGTCGGAAACGCTTCCTTCTGTGCGTTACACACAACCGTTATTCCCACAAATCTAATATACCCCTATACTCTTCGAGTACCGGGTATAAAAAGCACGCGTTGACACACACACACACACGCACACACATGTACATGCATGTATACATATATGTACATGCCATACATATTTATGGGTATGTACACACGAGCATAGAATGCCGCTGGCGGTTGACTTTTGGCGTTGACTGTGCCGCCCATTCCTATACCTCATTCACTGTTTGACTGCTTTCGGGCGAAAATGTTCAATTTTCACTTTTTGCATATTTAATGTGCCAAATCGTAAATAAGATTTGCTGGCAGGGAAACGGACAGAAATGTCCCGCCCAGGAAAATGAATGCCCGTAGTGAGCCCGGAGTCCATGAATGGCCAGACCGGAGCGGACGGAATAGGCGGCTAAGTGTTCTACTTTCGTGGTGGCTCAACCTTAATAATGCGTAAGCCCTCTCTTCAAAGGGGGAGTCAGCCAGCGAGCCAGCCAGCCAGCCAGCCAACCAGCCAGCTCCTTTAAGAGGACTACTCAGGCCGAGTCCAATCAATCAGCAAGATTGATGGTGGCGGCCGATTTTGGAGAACGGCGGAATCGCATTGGGATTTATTTTACTTCGAAAATCTAGTGAAATTTCAAGCACGTGCTAATGCTATAACTATGCTTTTTCTTCGTCCCCCGATCGGTGCTATATGTATATGTACATATATATATGTATGTATGTATGTATGGCTTTATAACATGCAACATTCGAAATAGAATGACGGATGGGGATGGAGGATAGAGGGTGGAGAATTTCGGCAGTCTCCGCCGTTGTTAGATTCTTTTAACTGTTGAAATTTATTCGCAAAGTATAATTTGCATAAAGATTGAAATTCTCAGCAATTGAAGCTTTGTTTTGTGCCTGTTATCCGTTGCGGCCGTGCGGTTTCCGTCGCCAGTAGCCACAGGAGCTGGACCACCTGCTGACTTCCTGTTCTACGTTCTCGTCCTTGTCCTCGTTGACCTTGTCCTCTGTTCGATGGCTGGGTGGCTGGATAGCTGCCGCTGCCGCTGCCACTACCACTGCTCAAGATATGGGTTGTCGTATCAAAACAAGTTTATTAACATTCCGCTGACTATCAAATCCACTGCGACCAAGGGACCAGGGACCACGGACCATGGACCAGGGCTAGTGCCACTGCCCCCGCGACCCTCTTGACAGGCATCTGCCAAGTTTAATGGAAGGAGGACAATTACATATGTATGTAAAATGTTGGCAAGCAAGAAACCAGCAACTCCGGGCTGGCGCACAGTTCAGCAGCCACTGGGTGCGTGCTGGAGCTCGTGCTCGGGTTCGGGTTCGCCGCATTGTCGCCTAGTCTTTGGCTATTAAATGAAATAAAGAATCCATAGGCATAGCCTCAAAACTAGAAAAGCCTCTGCCAAAGCAAGTGCGCAATATGTAAATTTATTTGTTCTTTTTCTGTTTCCTGTTTTATTTTTCTATTTCTCTGCTAGAGCGGAGTGCTTTTTGGGCGTATTGGATAAGTGATGGTGTATGTATGTATCAGCATCAGCCTGAGGGATGGATACTTTGCCGACGACACATACATATGTATATATACATATGTACATACATAAATATGTACATATATACAGTTTATACAGTGCGGATCGGGGTCAACAGTCACAGTCGAGCAGTGTATGCTGTACGTGTCCCGAGGGGCATAAGGGCTAGACCAATCAACTCTCAAGGTACTCCCAAGGTATGTACATATGTATGTACAACTATACACACATATTTATACACGTACATACATACATATGTACAAATTCTATTTTCTTGTAAAAGGTATTTTGCCTGGATTTAGTAAAGTTGCAGCTTTATCTACAGATCTGACGAAAATCACAATTCATTTTGAGAGTGTTTCTAGCTTCTAGGCACTCTTTGTTACGAGAAGAAGCTGAAGCTTCAACTGCGATATTTTCTTACAACATCCGGCTTAGAATCTACATATCTTGAAGGGACGAACGCAGTCTGTGCTTGAATATGGGTTGTGGGTATGCTTTTTGGTCTTTTGCTCTGCCTTCTGCTGCTTCTGCTGTTTCTTTTGGTTTTTCTTATTTTGGCCTGGTCTTGCTGGAGCTGAAACTGGTGCTTCATGTCGGTTTTATGTTAATGTGCGTGGCCAATGCCAATGGCTGCCTCCCGCCGTGTATGTGTATGGGTGTGTGTATTAGTCCCTAAGCGGAACTCTCTTTATCTTTGTCTGCCCTTCTCCGTCCGCCTACAGCCTACAGCCTGCTTTCCTGCTGTCCTGCCATCTTGCCATCCTGCTCTCTGTCTGTCTATCTCTTTCTCATGTGCCTGCTCATTGCTTTTAATAGCCAACAACACGCCATGCATTAATTTATGAATTTCGTGTTGTTCCGAGTTGCTTGCTCGGCGGCTGTTGGCTGTTGGCTGTCGGCATGCGGCTGGCGGTTGGCAGGCGTGGCCACCCCGGAAAGCTTTTAAGCGAGACTGCGAACAGGCCGCAAATATAATTAAAATCAGCCAGGATCACCATTAAACAAACACAAAAAAAAAAAAAAAAGAAGAGAGGAACATCCAAAAGTGCTCCCAGACAAATGCAAATAAATGAGTACCCTTACCTGTTACACAGCTACAGCTACAGCCTCCCCTGTACGTACTGTATCCACTTTCACTTCACTCTTGACATATTCTTCATGCTGAGGATTGCTCCCTTTCTCCCTCTCTCTGTCTTGCGCTTGTCCAACAGTCGACGCCAGCCTGTCGTCCGCCCAAATGTCGCAGCATACTTTTCGGCTGGCGCTGTAAAACTATTACAGTTATTGCTGCTCGACTAGAGCGGAAGCAGAGTAGGCACTGGGCGAGCAAGGGAGAGATAAGTAGGGCACATATGTATGTATATGTATGTACATATGTACATATGTTGGGGCCAGACTTCTTCGATTTTGCAAAAAGATTATTTTAATACCCTACTTGGGTGGCCGGGGTCAGAAGAAGTTCCCTACGTACTGCGAGCATGTTCATGCACAGATCATTCAGTTATGCATACATATGTATGTATGTATGTACACTCGTATATAAAATCTCTCACTATCAAAGATGCCATCAAAAACGTAAAGGAAGAATTTCATTTGGATAAAATCCTACAGAAAAACCGGTTTCTAATAATTCTCGTATATTTTGGAACTGCCGAAATCAATAATTGAAACGATCCATGGGAATGCCTTTGGAAACAGTAAATTTAGTAAATTTAATATAACCAAAATCATACGACTATACAATATACATATATACATACATGTATATATGGACATATGTATGTATGTATTTGAAAGGAGTTGCCAAGGGAACGATTGGTCATAAAAGCATGTTTTTTGGGACAGGGACTGAAGTTAAACGCTCTCTATGTTTTAGTTTGATACATATGTATGTATGTACATATGCATGCAAGTGTGTTCCTACACACTGTTTTTGGAAAAGTATTTGACTCAGTGAATTATAATCTTCTTATCCACAAGCTACGATTATCTCTTCCTGGGTCCACGGATAATCTACACTACTTCTCTGGCCGAATATTGGCCTATCGTTCTCAGAAAGTTCGCTTTAATCCATCTATTCCTCTAAGCCGATTTGTGTGTTATCTGGGATCCTTGTTGATTCATTTACTCATTAATGATCTTCCTGTTCCCTTATTCCCTCAAAATGATTGTACAATTGCCGAGCTGTGCATTGTATTTTCTCACCATAATATTCAACAGTATGATGAAATGGGGCTATTCTTCATTCTTAAAAACAAAAAGCGATAATATTGAATAAAAATATATACATAAGTACATATGTAGTGTTAGTACAGTTATACTCCTATATGTATATGTATACATATATATACAATATGTACATATTACCAAAGACAATATAAAAACACTAAGATGTCTCACGCTCATAAAATTCTGTTTTGTGGGAAGCGAAGTTTTTACAAAGAGAGAAAATACGCGCTGTCTCGCTCGCATGAGCTCCAGTGCGCTCGCAGATCTAAAAATAAAATGAGCTTGCTTGTGTGCGTCTCACAGAACTGAAAGTACGTATGTATATGTGTGTGCTGAGCTGCCGAAATTACCAAATAAATACTTTTGAGAAGATTTCTTGAGACACAAAGGTATTTGCTGGGAGTTATATAATTTTGTTAAAAATGTTATATATTTAATAAATTATACTTTATATCTATGTATTTTACCCACTTTGAAAATGTTATATTTTTTTCATATATAATCACCTCATTACATATAAATGGGTCCATACAAATTTTAGTGTCATACTTGCGCGTCGAATTTGAAATCATTCCTCGTTTTCTGATGCGAATGTCCATCCACAGACAGAGTCCGCAAGTACGAACGCAAGTCGAGACCGAACACATTTCTGAGATTTCTTATCCACATATGTATGAATGTATATGCTGAGTTTTGCTTATTGACGCGTCGCACAAATACCCTACAGACAATTGTGAAGTCTTATATGACTTTCATTATGTTTTTTACATATTTACTTTCGTTCATTATATTCGTTTATGGTACATTTCGACTGTACTTCCGCACATCGTTGTTGTAGCGAGAGCTTAGGTCGGGCAAGTTAATTTTAGCCGCTGGAGAATTCACCAACTCGAATACCTTGCCCTGAACAGATTTCGAAAACTCCGTCAGATTCATCCATTTGTCATAGTCCTTGAGGGCGTTCAGGAGCATATTCAGATAATCCTCCCGCGACAAGTGCTTATCGTCGTCATCTCAATCTCGCTCCTTGGCTTGTATGTCACCCACTGCCTGGAGTTGAACTCATTGCAGACCTTCTTTGGCTCGAATTTTTCGTCTTTTTTTGGGGAGACGCAGGAAGTGATCGGTGAACTCAGAGCGAAGATACGGCTGATCCAGCTGTGGAATGATCTCCATATAGGTGCTGCTGTGCATCCCAGGCATCTGTGACTTCAATATCTTGAAGAATTGTGCAATTAGCTGGCGGGTCAGCGGACCTAGATTCGGGTAGGTCACAGCGTTGTCCAGGCATTTCAGCTCAGCCGTGTTGCTGACTTCAAAAACGAGCGAGATAAGGCGCTGATATACATATGTATCAGAGAACGGCTTGGCGTGATTGCAAAAAAAATCATACACAAAAATAGCCGAATAATCGTGTCATTCGGCTCAACCGATCAAACATTCATATGTACACGAACTCAGTGTTGATTTAAATTCACTCTAATGCGCTCATATTTTTTCTCTCTCTGAGTTTATTCATGCTCAATGAGCAAACCGATCATTTGGGCGTATGTTCATTCGGCTCAGCATTGATTTTTTTTCTTGATTTACTCATACGCCCAAATTCTTACTCAACTCCACTCACTGAACGAAAATCAACGGTAAATGAAAATCAGCTCATGTTGCCGCAAACACTCATTCACTCAACTCGTTTAGATGCATTACCGTTATGTTTTTGTTTTTACCGTTTCTTTTTGTTTTTGAGAATGCTTGCGGTTGTTGGTTGAACCGCGTGTTCCTTTTTTATGTTAAACATATGAATGTATACTTATATATAAATATGTAAGTGTGAAGTTATTTGCTTATTTTATTTTATTAATTTGTTAATTTTCTTATAGCCATTGCCATTCAATATGAAAATATATAATCTGTTGTGAAATTAAGTATTTTGATTTCTTTGACTTCGCCCATGAACAAACTCATACGCCTTGATTCATTGCCTTTTGATTTTATTCTTTACTCAACTCAATCAATGCTGAGCCGAATGAACATACGCCCAAATGATCGGTTTGCTCATTGAGCATGAATAAACTCAGAGAGAGAAAAAATATGAGCGCATTAGAGTGAATTTAAATCAACACTGAGTTCGTGTACATATGAATGTTTGATCGGTTGAGCCGAATGGCACGATTATTCGGCCAAGCCGAAATGTGTACCGAAGGCTGTGCATACACACAATTCATGTGCTTATCAGCATGAGCTGATTTTCATTCAACGCCGACGTTCGTTCATTGAGTGGAATTGAGTGAGAATTTTACCGTATGAGTAAATCAAGAAAAAAGTGAATTTTGCAGATCTCTGATATGTATGTACATTTTACAAGGAAAAGAGTTAAGAGGCATGGCTGATTTGTATACAAATATGATACTCACCTGCAGTATATGTAGACGGTCGGGATACATGGACAGTCCGGCCGACAGGCCGTACAAACGCATCAGCTGGCGCACAATATTCGTGAGCCGCAAGGTTGCCGATATTCCAAAGACGTGGATGGCAAACGGCTTTGTTTCCTCATAGAAAATCTCTGACTTGGACTGGCGCAGACGGTTGTGGTCCAGCCAAGAGAGGAACTCCATATTCAGGATAGAGCAGAGCATTTTTAGCACATCGCAGAATCGCGACAGGTGTACCCCAGGCGACAGATTGCTGAAGTCATTCAGACAGAGTTTGTTACTTGTCCAGTCATAGTCCTGCACATGTGTCAGTAATTCCGTCTCCACTGATATGTTGCACTTTCCGTGAAATTGAGCACGTGCTTCTCATAGAAAGGTGTGTGCTCGCGTATATCCTTATCGCTGCACTGCGGCAAGATCTCCTCCAAAAGATCCAGATAAAACTTCACCTTTTGCGGCCCAATGCCGGTGCGGGTGCTACGAATGTTCAAATTCGGGACGCACAAAAATTTCATGTAATTTGGGCGCAAGCATGTCCAGCAGGGCGGGAAGGCATTCCCGGTGCTAATCACCGTGCCATAGAATTCCCCTTAGCTCCCTGACCGTCATCTCTTTGGCAATCAGAAGTTGGAGAGGGAAAGTGTTAGGAAATCTACTCAGTTCAAAGCGCGCTCTCTTACCATGACCAATTCAATGAGCCTGTCGAGGATACCATCGCCCGGGTACACTCCTTGCATCGCCAACATCTACAGCATGTGCAGAAAGGTGTCATAGTGGTAGCCACGCAGCATTCTCTTCAGATCCTCCACCGTCATAAAGCTTGGGCCATCTGGCAGCGCTGCACGGCCGTGTTCTTCCTTGCATTTTTTGCTTATTTTTCAGACACACAGGCGCACATGCTCCCGGCAGACGGCTCTTCGCCTTTATGCACATATTGGAGATGAGAATACGCAGATTCTCATCTGTATCTCCCCGTACATCCTTGACCGCATTACTTTCGCTTGATCTGCGCGGTGTTTCATCCAGTTTGATATCATGTTTTAAATCAGCAGCCGCTTCTCGACCATCTGTCTCCAACTCGGAACTGTTTTCACTCACAGGCAGAGCAATATTCTCAGTAGCTGACATTATAGTGCTTAAGTTACACTTGTTTATAAGAATATGTGAATTTATTCTTCTCGCCGAATTTATTTTGAAGCCAAGCAAACGCTTTTGTTCGATAACATAACATCGCACTGCAGCGGCGATGATTGAACGTTTTACAGTACTGATCAATTTGAATTTAATTTTAAACTGCAGCGTTGATTTAAACACTATTTTCACCTTACATTGTGTTTATTAAATGTTCACATTCCTTCAATGTAAATCCGATGGTCAAACACCACACCATCAGGGGCTGGCTGGGAATGCGAGCTTTTATTTTGCTAAACTGAACGCTTTCCCCAAAACTAACTAACAAAACTAACTAACTACTCTAGACTTATTTGGACATGAAACTATCTTCGAATACGAAGGACTGCATCTGCATGGCTTCAACACGCTGGTAGCGCCGGTAGCCAACTTGTGGATCACCCGCCGAAGAACTCCTTCGTCAATCATTCTGAGGTCGACGATAATGTAGCATACAACGTACAGGGGCAAGAAGCAGATCAAAATCAAATTGACGGAAGGACGTACGCGCTGGCTTCGGCTTTTGTCTCTGGTCGGCTGGGTGTGGGCATTGAGGACAGGGTACCACCAATTTGGGGGCTCCCGCGTAGAGTTGCCGGGAGAAGTGTTCATAAATTAGATCTATCGCGTACAAGAAGGAAAAGGAGAACGGGCGATGGAATGCAGGAGGTCAAAGGGAAGGGTCAGCAGCTATAGGAGAAAGGGGATATTGTCAATTGTCAGGTCTCTGCTGGTTGTGTGATCGCCAAATACGAACACGTCCACCCTACCGTGATCCTTAAGGGCCATTAGAATCTGTCGGTACATTACAGTGCTACAAGACGATGCGGCATGGTTTCTATGAAAGATATTTAGCCTTAATTCATTGTACTGCTAATTTTATTTATAAAATCCAAGGTAATTCATTTAAGGTAATAACCAACCTAACTCTAACTGCACCTAGCATTAAATAATCCTTATATTATATAGGTAAAGAATATATAGACTTATGATTTATAATATGGGAAGGTAAAGGTTAAATCAATGCATAGTAATCATATATCAAGGGGGATTATGAGGATAGTGTTAGATAATAGTAATAATGTAATAGTGGTGATTGTGTATATGTGTAGGGGTTATTTCAATGATATGCGAAAGGTTTGGTTTTAAAGCTGGCCAATGCAAAGCCAGGAAAATCGAAAAAAACAGCTTTCAATGTATATGGTCGTTTCGGAATTCTCGCAAGTTCACGGTAGACAAAGTCATATGGACTCGTTATCGTTTTAAGAGAGAACAGTTACCGCAATTCATGTTCACTAAATACCAATGGGTATGTTAATCACTCACGATACAGATATCCTTACGACTCCCACGCAGAAAGATCTTTCATTGTGTAGATGGCTGGATGATGATGTGAATAGGTGATTAGATGATGAGATAATTAGGTGATTCGATGATGATATGATGAGATAATTAGGTGATTAAATGATGCTATGATGAATGCGGGGTAACCATACTCTCAACTGAAATGTGAATATCATATTAATTCTATATCAAGAAAATTCCCATGCGATTTTGACCATTGACATAAACTCCCTTTTTTCTTTCTATCCTGTTATATCAAGCATACATGGCTTATATGTACATGTTTTAGCCGTATCAATACAAAAATGTTAATTTATACACGGATGAAACCAAACGGGGTTTTTGTATCAGGTCTATAATCGTAACTTAAATCAGAGTATACTAATTCCGCTACTTGATCGATGTCCCAGACTGGATAAATCTCTCGCGTGGTTTCTCCCGGGGCACCGGATATCACAACAGCTGACGGAGCCAGGGGTCAATGACCGCGGTACACCCACGGTCAAGAAGTTAGGCACCAGCTGGAACTCTCTTGTCGTGTCAATATATGTGTGCCTAATTCTTGTTTTAGCACATCAACATGGGCTGCAGATGTCTCGGTTGATGGATCTCGGCCAGATCACCGCATTCGGAACTCCGCCCTCGAGATCACTCGGCTCGTTCACGAATATAAAACCAAGGGGTTTCGGAAGATTCCATGTGCGGGTATGAACCGCTACCGGAAGATGTGGGATTGGGGGCTGGTCCGCTTGGTCCACCTCAGGCTATACAAGCACGTGCACAGTTATGCATAGAAGGAATCAGTTTATACTTCTAGGATTTGGAGTCAACTCGAGGGATATTTACCCTTGTGGGGATTGCACCACTGCAATCAAGGAAATTGTTTAAATTAGGATTCCTTTCTCCAGCGTATAATTGAAGTGTAGGCCCCAGTCACACAGGCGCTGGCGTGGGCTTGTTGGTTAGGTGCACCTCGCGGTATACGGAAAATGCTGTGAAAATTGCCTTTTTTAGACTAATCAACCTCGCTGTGTTGAAACCATACTCACGGCGATCTTCAGCTTACAAATCCCTAATATTTAAAACGAGGGGGAACGTTGTGAGCCGCGGCAAAGGCCGCGGCTCTACCGTATACCCGGTACTCAGTCAGTATATACATTAATATATATATGGTAAATAATATTAAAAAAATTAAGTCAAATCATTTTTGGAATATTATACATGTTTCCAATATTGTTTGCATATGCTTTTTACATATGCTTCTACATTTCTACATGTATAACTACATATTTGAGACGTACAAGTGTTTACGACAGAGAGAGAGGGAATGAGTCAGCGCTTGGCAGGCGTTGCGTAGCCACTGAAATTCAATTGGTTCCTTCTGTCCATAATATTGATCCGACCTGATCCATATTCGGCAATCTGGTAAATATGTTAATTTCCCATTGTGCTGCGTTTTTGGTTTTCATTTATCTTAAAAATTGTGGATTCCACAGATTTTCGTCCTTTGTGGGGGTGGAAGGGGGCGTGTCAAAATTTTGAAATACACTTGTGCTGGTTTGATATAACAAGAGCTTAGATAGAAAGTTTGATTGCTCTAGCTCTTATAGTCCCTGAGAACTAGGCGTAAAAAAATACGAATGGGCAAAGCAGATGGGGCCGCGTGTGAGAGAGAGCGAGAGGGAACGATGACTTTCGAAACGGTTTTCTTCATTGTAGCTATAATAATGATCCGATCTGATCCAAATTCAACACTCTGATAGAATTGGTCATTCTCTATGATTCTGCTATGTTTTTAGTTTTCTCGTATTTTCCAAATTGTATACGCCACAGACTTTCGCCCTTTGTGCTGGCGGAAAGGGGCGGGGAAAAATTTCGAAATACATTTGGAGTAGTGTGATCACACAGGAGACTGGATACTAAACTTGGTTGCTCTAGCTTATATAGTCTCTGAGATATAGGCGCAAATGAAGACGGACGGACAGACAGACATGGCTATATCGACTCGGCTATTGATCCTGATCAAGAATATATATACTTTATGGGGTCGGAAACGCCTCCTTCTGGGCGTTACACACAACCGTTATCCCCACAGATCTAATATCACCCCATACTCTTCGAGTACCGGGTATAACAATCACTTGGCGTGATGTCGAGCGGTACACACGTTAAGGGTTAGATGATTTGCCGAACAACAAAATTTATCCCGACTGGACACCTTGACGGCCACGAGGAGAAAGAGATCGACTCTTAGCATCGCCGAGGGAAGTTGACCACGTTTTTTCCTTTTTCTGTTCATCCTACCGTTGCCTGGTTCTTTAGGTAAATGCAATTAGCGATAATTATCAAGGGCAATACGGAATCCAAAACAATGGGACGGCGTTGCCACCTTTTCCCAAAACAGATGTTCTGTCCGAAAGCTCTTTGAAAGCTTCTACGATCAGAACCCAGTATTTTTTTCGAACGAGTATCAGAAAAAAAACCGTTGACTTTCAAAATAAATCGCAGTGAAAACATGCACGACAGGCGTCGAACATTACAATACCGACCCTTGCCGACTCTGCCGTCCCCTACACTGCGTGCGTGGCAATAATCTTCCTGCGGCGGAAGATTGTCTTCGGCTGAGGACTCCTTCCTTCAGATGGGGTTGCTACTGGCCCCACTTGCCACGAATTTGTAACCCCAGGAGATGTTTGCGGAACAATCGCCGCCAGAACGCCTGCCAGGGGCCCTCCTGGTCCGGATTCCTAAGTCCGCAGGACTGGTGAGGCGAAAATCTGAAAATTTGAATGGTGCAGAAGACGAACATAGCTGTGCACAAATTCCAAGCTCTTTGTCAAAAGCAAAGGAATCTTGCTACCGCATGACTTATGTATGTAACAGCTTTAGCTAGTCGACCCCTATGAGCCGCAACAAAGAAGTACACCCAGTATATACCTTTTCCTTCATGGATGAATGGGAATAGAAACGGAAATGGAAACCGCCGAGTACTAGGAAAACTCTTAGATCCTTTCGGAACTTTCTCGAACTTTTCTTATTGACACTCGTGCGGTAGTATGATCTAAACAATTCCATGCTGCTTCCAAGGACCATTTGTTAAGCCAAAGCTCCTGCCACAGGATCTTTCCTTTTATGGCGATAGGGCTTAACAAAGTCAAGGCGGTCGATCGAACAGCTAAGATGTCACCGATAGTATTTTCCAGAGTCGAAGTCTTTGGTTGTTTATTTATTTTGCAACAAAATAAAGAAATTATGTAAAAACGGTGTAAAAGAAACTAAATTAGTATTATGAGTGGCTTGTATTTGTTGTTTGCTCCTCGCTCTTTGTCGAATTTCATCAATTTCTTCAATATCCAATCAAATTTGATTCACTAGATTCACTGCATGGATACATGGACACAGAGTACAGAATACGGAAAACAGGTGGTGTTTAGATCTGGAAGATATTGGCAGCTTCGTTCCACGAATTGTGTCTGTTTTTCTAAGTGTATGGTTGATTTCTTCTTTCCTTTCCTTTCGTTTTGTGTTCTTTCGGTGCTTTGTGTTGGGGTGGTTTGCTTTGATTTGGCCTATTGTTTGTTTATCATGTTCATGTGTGTTTGTATCTGTGTGAGCGGAGCGCTTTCTTACTATGTCAATATTTTTTGGCGTAAGCTTTGTTTTTGGCCATGACAAGTAAATATTCCAGGCAGCAGAGCAGAGCGGAACAGAACAGCGGAATAAATTGGCCAAGTCTCAGCTTTAGCTTCAGCTTCAGTCGGGTCCGTGGTCCCCCTCCCACTACTTGCTTCCAGCTGCCTGGTGCTGGCCCTGGTCCTGGCCTTTCTCTCCCTCTCGATGGAAGGACAATGCTTTCTCGCTACTATCCGTACTATCCCCTCCTCCTCTGTCTTGGCCTGGTCTTCAGCTCTCAAGTGAATCGTCTGCTGTTGTTGTTCTTCGGTTTGGTTGCGCATCGCGCAATCGAAAAAGTTTTTATGACACAATTTCCTTTTGTTGTCTTTTTCTTGCGTCTTGCCCCTTTTTTCTGCGCTCTTCTTCTTGGCACACTTTCGATTTTCGATTTCGCACTGTTTCTGCGGAGCGGAGGGTGACAGGTGGCGGAGCGTCTGGCAGGGGCAACTGAGTCATTCCGAGTGGGTTGTGGGGCATGGGGTAGCAGAACTTCAAATGGCAACAGGAAGGAAAGGAGGCGGGGGAGGGTCTGGAGATGGGGGCTGCTGCTTCTATATTTAGAATTTTCGGAGGGGCCTTGTAACTGGGTCCTCGTCCGGTCACAGAGGACATGAAGGGTGTAATATGCGGAATGTGGAAGCGGCACAAGGATACTCTTGGCACTCCCTCGTGGCGGGTGCGCTGCATTCAATGTAAACGAAGTTGCATGCAGTAAATGCCATGCAAAGTGATTGAACGTGGCGTGTGGGGAGGGGGTGGGGGAAGAGGGCCGTTGGCTTGCAGGCAGCGACAGAAATTATGTGTTGCATACTTACGTGCGCAGCACTGACCTTGCGTGCAGTGCAGGATGGATGGAGGGGTGGCAGGTGGCAGCCAGAGGGAATAGGAAAATACGCGAAACGAGTGAAAGAAGAACGAAAGGCGAGAGAAAAGAAGCCAAAGAGGTTGGAAGAAGCAGCGGCAGCAGGGAAAGACTTGGCCAGGTGCTGCTGTTGATGTTGCCGCTGCAACAGCACCGTTCTGTTCCTCTGTCTTCTGCTCTCTTTTTCTCCACCCTCCATGGTGGGGGGGTAAGTGTTTTATTGCGCTGCCCGTTTTGGGCACCAAAGTCTAATTGGATAGGGAGATTGAGCCACAGAATGGGGAAGGCAGTTAAAATGACAGAGAAGGGAAAGACAGACGTATAGGCAGAGGAAGACAGTCACACTGATAAAAAATGGGGCAGAGGCAGAGACCAAATTAATCGATGAATAAGATCAAATTCAATTTGTCATAGTTTCGCAGAAGCAGAAGCACAGACAAAGGGCTAAGGGGCAGGTAATACCTGCGCGGCTGGGAAAGGGGCATGGGTAATGGTTAATGGGAAAGGGCGTACGAAAAGAGCGCTAAGATAGAGACGGGAGACAGAAGAGGGAGCGCCGAGAGCAGAGAACAGAGGACAGGGGAGGAGGTGAGGAGGCAGGGGCAGTCAAGTGAGCCGTGCGCTAAGGCCAAAAGCTGATAAGCTGCCGCAACAATAAAATCAAATCACATCTGCCAGCCCCAAGTCCTCTGCCCGCAACCCCCCTGCCATGTTTGTGAGGCGAGAGAGAAGGAGGAAAACGGAAAAAGCGTAACGGCCTACGGTAAATGCTGGCACCAGCATTCTGAACGATTGCACGAATCAACGAAACTCAACTCAGGATTTCGATTACCGATTCGATAGCGATTTGAAAGCGGATTTCAAAACGGATTTATAGCCAAGAATATTACATATTGAGGGCGTTTAAGGCATTAAAACATTAAAAAACTGATGTTTCTTATCCCAATTGTTTTATTTGGCCGTTGATGTGCAGTGCATGGCCCATGGCCCATGCGACACCGAGCCGACCGGATCCCAGGCAGAAAGCAGGCCTCCTCGCGCCCAATTGATCAAGATGTTAGACTATTATTCGAGCGAAATTATAACTAAACTGACTTAAAGCGCTATACTCAAACGCATGTACATACATATGTACATATGTAAGTACATGTTTACATATGCTTTTTAGCCAGTTGAAGTCTGAATACAATAATAATAAGAGACAGACTAATTATTAAATGTTACGAGAATTCCTTTCACACCTGACTTATTGCCTATTGAAACCAGATTTACATATGGATACATACACTCATGGACAAAATAATAGTTGTGCATTTTTTTTCTTTTTTACCTTCTTATATTTCATAAATACCTTCATTTATTTCAACAAATCACATTTTTTCCAAAGCTTATATTAATTGTCTTTAAACAAAAAGTGAAAAAGGTTTCACAAATCCTTTCATTTACAAGAAAATTAAAAATTTTCTTAAATCCGTCAATTTTGGCTGGACACAATAATAGGTGTGCGAAGATAAAAATTTAAATTAAATCGATATTTCACTAGTTTTGGTCTTCTTTTTTATTAAATTGATTGAATAGCAGCTAATAGCCGGTATATGCACCATTATTTTGCAGGAATTTCTCCATTCCTTTTGGCATGGAGGATATTAACTTGCGATAATATAAGCTTTGAAAAAAATGCGATTTGTTGAAATAAATGAAGGTATTTATGAAATATAGGAAGGTAAAAAAGAAAACGAGAGGGAACGTTGTGAGCCGCGGCAAAGGCCGCGGCTCTACCTTATACCCGGTACTCGGTCAGTATATACATACATACATATATGAGCCTACGATTTATGAAATTTATTATATGTTCTCAAAAGGGACAAAAATAATATTTAAATTAAAAAAATTAATTTTTTGGAATTTTTATACATGTTTCCATTTTTGTTTACATATGCTTTGTATATCTGCGCCTACATTTCTACATGACATGTATAACTACATATTTGAGACGTACAAGTGTTTACGACAGAGAGAGAGAGAGGGAATGAGTCAGCGCTTGGAAGGCGTTGCGTAGCCACTGAAATTTAATTTGTTTCTTCTGGCCATAATATTGACCCGACCTGATCCATATTCGGCAATCTGGTAGATATGGTAATTTTCCATGATTCTGCGTTTTTGGTTTTCTCGTATCTTAAAAATTGTGGATTCCACAGATTTTCGTCCTTTGTGGGGGCGGAAGGGGGCGTGGCAAAATTTTAAAACAAACTTGTGCTGGTTCGGTATCACAGGAGCTTGGATAGAGCTTTGGTTACTCTAGCTCTTATAGTCTCTGAGAACTAGGCGCTCATTTAAACGAATAAACAAAGCAGATGGGGTCGCGTGTGAGAGAGAGCGAGAGAGAACGATAACTTTCGAAATGGTTTTCTTCATTGTAGCTATAATAATGATCCGATCTGATCCAGATTCAACACTCTGATAGAAATGGGCATTCTCTATGACTCTGCGTTTTTAGTTTTCTCGTATCTTTAACATTGTGTACGCCACAGACTTTCGTCCTTTGTGTGGGCGGAAAGGGGCGGGGCGAAATTTTGAATTACATTTGGAGTAGTGTGATCACACAGGAGACTGGATACAAAACTTGGTTGCTCTAGCTTTAATAGTCTCTGAGATATAGGATCAAAAGAAGACGGACAGACGGACGGACGGACAGACAGACAGACATGGCTATATCGACTCGGCTATTGATGTTGATCAAGAATATATATACTTTATGGGGTCGGAAACGCTTCCTTCTGTGCGTTACACACAACCGTTATCCCCACATATCTAATATACCCCTATACTCTTCGAGTACCGGGTATAAAAATTCACACCTATTATTTTGTCCATGAGTGTACGTATATAGCCATTCCGTAGCCCGTCGTTTTAAGGAATTCAATACATGGACGACTCTATTGCATAGCGATGCAAATCAAGATACAAAAACAACTAGATCAAATGAGTACGAGTGTATTCACCAAATATTCCATTTGTATTTCTAGACGTGTCCCAATTCAGGGATTCATGGACTTAAATTCAATTCTCATTATGAGAAGGAATACCAATATTTGACTTTTCTCCATTTTGCAGGACCTCCCACACTTTTTTGTTTACCTCCGCCTCCCACACACTCTATTATTTTCTCTGAATTTTCTTCATTTTCATTTGTAATACCCTTTCAGAGAGTATTCTTATTTTTGCAATGCACATACATACATACATATGTACATATTTTCACATTAACATTCACGGAGCAGGCAGTGGGACGCAGTGTCCCCTTTTGCCTTGACATTTTCTTACGAGTATACTATGTAAAAAATATAAGACGTATGTACATATGTATGTATGTATGTATGTGTATACATATGTACATATGTAAGGTACGATTTTAAAGGAAGGGTATCAAAGGAAGCGACCCTTCGTTTCCAAATTTTATATGCTTTCGCTTGGACTGGAACCTGAAGAGCAGAGCTTTCGGTTGAGGCGGCGCCTAATTAAGTACGAAATTATGAATAAAAATGACTCATTCAGAGAAGCACAAAGCCAAATAGAACGCATTATTCAGGGCGTTCGAGGCATTAGCCGGAGACAACGCAAATGAAGCGACTGATTATTCTTAATGCGAAGGAAGAGGGAAGAACTTTAAGCCCAGCTATGGGCTATGGCCTTTCAACAAAGATTATACACACATACATACATACATGTGTATGTACATGAATGTGTGCACAATATGTACCAAGATGTTGCATGAGGAGCCAAAAAGCTATGTCAAGACAGAAGGCACGCGCGGTATTTCAATTCCCTTTTCACCTATGATTCGTCTCCGACCGCAGCTGCAGCCATTGCACTATGGTCCCAATGACCACTTTTGTTGCCCAAAACCTTATTTTTAAAAGTTAACAAAACACCTTAGTTTTTACCACTCTGCATTGGAAAAAGAATGACCTTTAAAGTTGCGTACCAGAAATGTCCATAGATGGCGCCCCATTCGATAAATCTGCTCTGCAACCCAACTGTTGTTATCGAAAAACTCGTGCAGTGAAAAAGTGAAAATTTAATTACAATTTTAAATCTTTGATAAATTGGAAAAAAAGCATTAACTGATCAAATTTTTTTATGATTACGTGTTTTTTTTTTGTATTACGTGTTTTGTTATGTTAACCGTATATAGTAATTGTGGTGACTTCGTAATTGTAGCTTAAAGTGAGCCGTTCAAAATGACTCAAGTTGTAATGAAAACTCATTTTTGAAAAGGTATACACATTTCTTGAAATTTGACTTAATAGATTATAACCTCAAATGTACCAAATTTAAATTTGAAAGCCTAATAATTTCAGGTCCGATTTATAGATGCACTTAGGTACTTTTCAGAATTGCACAGTTGAATGCAACCAGATGTGAGATACTTGAGTTATGTTAAAAAAAGAAGCACTACCTCTGAAAAACTCTAAAAATAACATTAAAAAAAAATTTTAGATTTTAAAAATTAAAGAAAAAATAAATATAATTCTTTAAAGATTTTAGAAGCTCCAATTCTCTAAAAATAACTCTATTTGGTTGACAGCGGAAGTAAAAAGTTCACTTTTGTTGACTAGTGCCCTTTGAATATGCCTTAATAAAAAAAGGGCGGTGCCACACCCAATTTTTTTGCAAAATTTTTTACATACATTTTTTTGTACATAAATCCAACAAAGTAAACGAAATAAGAAAATATCATTCCGTTCGCGAGTTATTAATTTTGGCCAACAAAAGTGGTCTCTGGGACCATAGTGCGTTGCCTGCTGGAACGGTAATTTTCTAGCAACAAATTTCACAGTCTTTGGCGACGATTCAAGTCGGTCAACCAGCGCACAAGCGAATATGGTTCAAAACTGAATGCCCGACAATACAATAACAAATTGCATGCATCTTTTCTCCGGGACACTCGGCGTCGAACAGCAGTTTGCTGTTTCTCTTATTGCTGTCTTCTGTTTGCTATGTTTGTACAATGTACATACATATGTATGAATGTGTGTTGTTTTTGCGTTCCACTGTGTACTGTTGTGGTTGTTGTTGTTGTTGTTGTCCCAGAACTCCGCGCGGACGAACCAAGACGCAACGAACGAAAACTGAAACAGAATTAACTACAAGAAAAATGTGAGGATGTGTAAAAATTTCATTGTATTTGACTGCGAACATTTTATTGTGTATTAGAATGTTATTATATTATAATTGTGACCCAGTGGGGTCCTGTCTCTAGTCGATTACAAGCACGCAGCCTTCGTCTTCATCCGAGTCGTCTTCATTAGAGGTGTAGTCTGAATAGGCCGCGCCTACGTCGTCGTCATCATCTTCCTCTTCCTCGTCATCCTCTTCCTCGTCTGGTCCGTCAGCAATGCTGCCACTGGAAGCTTCGATTCTGCCGTGATTAGTTCCGGTTCCAGAGCCGCTGCATCCCATGCCGTCGTCATCACCGCCACCGGTGCCATTGCCAGTGTTAAAGGTGAGGCGCTTCTGGTAGAACTCAATGACTAGCTGCGGGCAGCGTTCGTTGGCCACTTTGGCATTCACCAGATCGGCCTCATCGCTGCCCTCCCACTCCATCAGGAACAGGGTTTGGTCCGACGATTTGGTGGCGCCCAATATTTTCAATGGGACCAAGCCCCGATCGAATCCGTACGGCTTCTTGTTCTCCATTTGTAGAATATTAACGTGCGTGAATCTGACGAAAATTAGGCTTTGTATGCAACGATAGGCAAGCTTATCGGCTGATGCGACAGCTAGTGATGTGTGTGTGTGCCGATAGCTATCGGCATAGGCATGATGGATCGAATCGGCAGCCCAGCCCATGGTGAAATTAGTAATAAGGTGATGTACTCCCCACACGCGCTCTCTTTCGGGGACGTTATTTTTTACAGTCGAACGTAAAACGCTAGCTTTATCTTTCTCTGAGAGCCGAGAGAGTGAGGTGAAAAATGTAACGTCACCTTATTACTAATTTCACCATGACCCAGCCAAAGTCTCTGGATTGCGTTAATTTATAATAATTTTATTTCGCGTTTGGCTGAGTGTTTCCGACCGAATTTTAGATATCGACCACATTGTTTATATGGCTTTTTAATAATAAAATTAGTTTAAAGTATTGGGTTTAACGATTATGTGCACCTCTTCCCTAGCCATTTTACGCGTCAAAATTTAAATTTTTATCTGCTTCCCCATGAAAAATAGACTCGAGTTTTGCCCGAAACTCAAAAATTCAATAACTCCACCGTAGTGTAAACAGGCAATAATATTATGATTTAATGCCGATCTGAAAATGTATTTTCTATTGGGGGCATTCACTTGTTTGCCGTATTCAATGAGTCGATAGTTGGACCATCGATGGCCGTCGTGTTGCACTCGTCTCGTCGTGTTGCGCGTGGTGAGAGATGGATTATTCTCAATTAACACATATTGTATATAAATATTTATATGCATACGTATGTACAGTGGCTCAAAGCCAAAACAATGCAGTGTAAAATAAACTGTTTAGCTGTGGTACAGATTTTAAACTAGAGGAAAAAAAAAATGTTTAAATGCACCAAAGCATCTAGAAACTTGGAATCCGACTTGATTTCCGGTTCGGCGTTTAAACATTTTTTGTTTTTCCTCTAGTTTAAAATCAGTACCACAGTTAAACAGTTTATTTGACACTGCATTGTTTTGGCTTTGAGCCACTGTATATGTATACGTATGTATGTGTATCCATGCATAAGTATGTATATCCTCATGCAACTACGATAAAGTTACGAGACAAGCCAGTGCCAGTGTACATTCTCTTTGCGCCAAAATGCACTTTTTAAGGAATGTTGAAGCCGAAAATAGACTTTTTTTTTCGTTGGCACTTGTTTCGGTTCGGTTCTGTTCTCTTTTCTTAGGTCTTGGGTTAATGAAATGGCTGCCCTACTTTGCCTGCCAGTCCAAGGCGCCAAGGCCCCAACTTGGCACGCAAAAGCCAGGCGCAAGAACAAGCTGGGCCCCACAGCCCAGGGCATGGGCTGACGACTTGACAAAATCAAGGTTAAGTATATGTATTTATGTGCATATACAAGTAGAACAGTCTTCCTTCCATACAGACTCGTACATACTCCAATACTTCCCCAGAAGTGGGTCTTCCATAGAGCTATAGGAGATACGTACACCTATCGGGGGGCGGTGCGCTGCCCTGTTCTTCTTGCTGTTCTTCGCTCCAACAGGAAATGTCAATCAATTAGCCCAACCCAGGCCATTCCCCTCCCCTCCTCCCCCTCCCATCCCATCCCATCCCATCCCATCCCCGTCCTGTCCCATTCCCATTTTAGAACCAGTCCCCAGCCCAAGGCACCGATTGCGTTGGTTTTCGCTTTCGCCTTTGTATTTGTGTATCTCGTCGGAGCCTGGATCCTGTCCTGATTTGGGCCCGATTTGACTTGGGTCTTTGACCATAGCTGATTGCACTCGTCTACTCCCTGCTGCCTGCTGGATCCTCCCTGCGGCTCTGTGAATTTTTGGCGACTCTTTAGCTTTTTATTTAAATTTCCATTTGTGTCCTTTTCGGCTGATGGAGTGGACACAAATGGAGCGTGGGATAACCACCCTGAACCTGCTCCTGACTTTAATTTATATGCGGGGTTTCGATGGCTCTGCTTCATTCACTTACGAAAGTGTTCCCTTTTCCCCCAAAAGAAAAACAGGTAGCCTGGAGAAAATTCGCTGAGCAGCTGAACAGCTGTTGCTTTTTCGTTGATCTTTTATTAACTTAATTTTCATGGATTCAGTAATGGATTCGAAAATATTTCAAAAACATATTCAACGTCTGCTTCAGAACCAATTTCACGAATACCTCTTTTACAGCGTTTTAATTTCCATAATCTCTTTCACGGCTGACACATGACGTCATGGGATAAAAAACGATTCCTAAACGAATTGCTATATCTCCATATTGCCGTTACTGATTCGAAAACCGAGCTATGTACATGCATATATGTACATGCATATATGTACATATGTATGTATCTGAGTGGATTCCTTTGCATTTATCCGCATTATTTCGATTATAAGCATTATAATCCATTCATATCAGAATCACTCCCCCTTTCACGCTCCCTGCTTTTCTCGTATAGAAATTATAATATAAATCTTACATGATACAGCCATCCTCTACAGAAAAAATTACAATATGATTTGGATTATATTGCCCTCTCCCTCTCCCTCTACCTCGCCCACTGGCCCACTCGCCCACTCGCAACCCTCCAACCCGGTGCCCCATACGAGTACGTGTATTAGCCATACCCCAAGAATGGCTGCTCCTCTTCGTCGTAGTATCCTTCTTTCGCTTCTTATCCTTCTCCAGCCCAGAGTCCATTGTACTGTGCCCATCGAATCCTTGGTCTGTTCTTCGTCTGCTCTTTTTGTCTGCCGAAAGGTCTGGTCTGGTGGTGGAAATGTGGTGGATCGTACCCCTGCCACTGTCTCCCCTGCTTCTACTGCCACCCTCTGGTCGGTCGAGGCCCTATTGTCCCCCTGAGCTTTGTTTTCAGCTTGCTGTTTTCTTTTCTTTCCATTATTTTCTCTTCTCTTATGTTCTTTTCTGTTCTGTTCTCTGGTTTTTTTCGCCTATTTTTCCACCTATCTCCCCCTTTTGTTTGGGTTTCCTCTGCATTTGTGTTTGTGTAATTGTTGCAACAATTGTGCTTTCCGAATAGGATAGAAAACGAGAAGCAGAGACAGAGCCACATGCTACATGCCACAAGCCAAAGGGGCTTGCGGGGAGGGGTGGGGAGAGGCGGTTATTATATGAGAGACAGCAGAGACAGCAGGGACTGCAGGGGCGACAACAATCTTTTTTCCACAGAGCGTAAAATTTGTTGTCAAAGCGAATATCGAGGAAAATTGCCAGGCAATCAGGCAGTCCTGTCTGTCCGATATTTCATTCCATTGGAATGCCATGGAGTGTCATTGGAATGCCATTGGAATGTATGCGAAATGCCATACCAACGGGTCGAACAGGACGGGGTCCACTCTTTACACATTTAGTGAAATGTCAAAAACACCGAACGGCGAATCGGGATTCGGGAATCGGGAATAGAGCTGTCCGAGAGTGGGACGATGACAAGTAATTACAAGACTCTAACTAAAATTTTGATGCACTGGAATCTGCATGCCACTGACACTGCCACTGCCACCGCCCCCCCTCCCACACTCACAGCCCAGCAAAAGTGGCATTTTCCGCTTCTATTTTCCCCCTTTTGCATATCTCCCCTAAAATGGCACCCCTAAAAATGGAGTGGATACCGGATACCAAAGCCAATGGCAAAAAGTTTATAAATTTTTTAATAGTCCACAATGGTATCTAAAGGTGAAAGCCACACACACACACACAAACACACACAGTGATAGAGAAAAAGACAGAAAGAGAGAGAGAGAGAGAGAGGGGATGATCCGAGACGGTGGGAGCTTCAGACTCCATGCGGGGGATGGTGGATGAGGCAGCTTCATTTTCTTGATGACACCATCTCATTAATAATGCCAGAGCTCTATTAATATTTGAAGCAAAAACGCAGCACACCGGAAATTAAATCCAAATGATGGGAAGGGAAAGCAGAAAGAAGAAGAGGGGGAAGCAGGATGGAACAAGGATGTTGCTCGGCCCAGGGGAAGTCCCGTCCTAAACTGCCTTCAATTTGTTCTTTATCCAGCCTTTAAAGTTATGCAATCAAAATGAATTGTAGTGCTCGTACTCGTACTCGAAAGGACCTATAAGTTCATCTGTAAAGTTGATGTGAGAACGTTTTGAAAAACGAAATAGGTAAATTTTTAGGTATTTTTAATAGCATTTTCTCTTTCATCTGTATCTCCTATAAGAAATGTAGAAATATGCGACAGATAGTCCAACCATATATTTCCGCATTTTGTACTGAATAAAAGTTCCGTAAATAGCAGATAATTGTATGCAACTCAATAAATAATAATTAGAAATTCCTTTTGACCTGCAATGGAATGGCATTTCTAGTTTTGAGATTGACGAATGCTCTGTGTTTGTGCCATTCGAGACGAGTGTGTCCGTTCACTTAGGGGAACATATGAGAAGGTATGTAAAGCATATCAATTGAGGAATGTGCCTCGTTTTACTCTATGGGGTCGATGGGATCACCTGTCAGGGGCCTCAAGGCAGCGCAACCAACCTGCAACGCAACCCTTCCATCGTGCCACACCCCTTTGCCCATGATACGTTAAGGTTAATTTTTATGACGTACTTGTAGAGAACCATAAAAAAGAACTTCGCCAACCCAGATGGGAGGACTGGGTGGCGAGAGCCGAGCGCTAAGAGCTGCGTCATATTAAAATGTATAGTCACCTCCAAGCCCCAGGCGCCCCTGGCTCATCTGCGCTTTGTGGGGCAAGGTGAACGTCATCCTGTGGCATCGTTTGTCCTGTTATGTTCTCCGTTGCCGGTGCCACTTTCCTGTCCCGGGTGCGGTCGGTCACTCGCTCGACAACGTCAGCAGTCCAGATCCAAAGTTGTTTCCGCTGCTGCACTAACGCTGGTGTTCTTAGTTCTTGGTTCTACCCAAACACACCCGTCAGACCTCTACTCGTTTTTCATGTGTTGCAGCAGCAGTGTCGGAGCAGCAGCCCCAAACCTACCCGACCCATCCCGACCAGGCTTGTGGCAAGTGTGTCAAGCCTGTGGAGGGAGAGGCCTCCGCCCCTATTAAGAGATGCTGCTACTGCAATGGCACAGGGCAGGGGGTGAGGCCAGACAAAATTCCATTTATTATAAATATGTTAAATTTAAACATTTTATAATTAGTATGCAATAGGCGACTTTTGTGAGGCTTTGAGAGGCTCTTCTACTCCTTTTCTGTGAAGTCAGCAATAATATCCCCGACACTATGGAAATTGAGGGACACTATTTCTGATCAAGTTGGAACAGACCTTCTGGTTAAGATCTAATTAGATCTATAATCGAATAGTTCCTCCCCACAGCGAATGCATTTCTCATTTGCAGTCGTCTCAGCGGTAGAGAGAGGATGCAGTTTGTTGGCTCGTAACTGGACTGGCCACTGCCACATTTGAGTCGCTCTCAACAAGCTAAAAATAGCAGAGATTAACGTAGGGCTTAGAAAAGATTGTGTGTGTGTCTTTTTTTTATACCCGGTACTCGAAGAGTATAGGGGTATATTAGATTTGTGGGGATAACGGTTGTGTGTAACGCCAAGAAGGAAGCGATTCCGACCCCATAAAGTATATATATTCTTGATCAACATCAATAGCCGAGTCGATATAGCCATGTCTTTCTGTCCGTCCGTCTGTCCGTCCGTCTGTCCGTCCGTCTGTCCGTCCGTCTGTCCGTCCGTCCGTCCGTCCGTCCGTCTTAATTTGCGCCTATATCATAGAGACTATTGAAGCTAGAGCAACCAAGTTTTGTATCCAGTCTCCTGTGTGATCACACTACTCCAAATGTATTTAAAAATTTCGCCCCGCCCCCTTCCGCCCCCACCAAGGACAAAAGTCTGTGGCGTACACAATTTTGAAGATAAAAGAATACTAGAGAATCATAGAATCATAGAGAATGACCATTTCTATCAGAGTGTTGAATCTGGATCAGATCGGATCATTATTATAGCTACAATGAAGAAAACCATTTCGAAAGCCATCATTCCCTCTCGCTCTCTCTCACACGCGACCCCATCTGCTTTGCCGATTCGTATTTTTTGACGCCTAGTACTCAGAGACTATAAGAGCTAGAGCAACCAAACTTTCTATCCAAGCTCCTGTGATACCGAACCAGCACGAGTTTGTTTCAAACATTTGCCACGCCCCCTTCCGCCCCCACAAAAGACGAAAATCTGTGGAATCCACAATTTCTAAGATAAGAGAAAACCAAAAACGCAGAATCATGGAAAATTACCATATCTACCAGATTACCGAATCTGGATCAGATCGGATCAATATTATGGCCAGAAGAAACAAATTAAATTTCAGTGGCTACGCAACGCCTGCCAAGCGCTGACTCATTCCCTCTCTCTCTCTCTGTCGTAAACACTTGTACGTCTCAAATATGTAGTTATACATGTCATGTAGAAATGTAGGCGCAGATATACAAACCATATGTAAACAAAAATGGAAACGTGTAGAAAAATTCCAAAAAATTAATTTTTTTAATTTAAATATTATTTTCGTCCCTTTTAAGAACATATAATAAATTTCATAATTCGTAGGCTCATAAATGTATGTACAGTGGCTCAAAGCCGAAACTATGCAGTGTCAAATAAACTGTTTAACTGTGGTACAGATTTTAAACTAGAGAAAAAACAAAATGTTAAATGCACCAAAGCTTCTAGAAACTAGGAATCCGACTTGATTTCCGGTTTGGCGTTTACAGATTTTTTGTTTTTCCTCTAGCTTAAAATCTGTACCACAGTTAAACAGTTTATTTGACACTGCATAGTTTCGGCTTTGAGCCACTGTATGTATATACTGACTGAGTACCGGGTATAAGGTAGAGCCGGGGCCTTTGCCACGGCTCACAACGTTCCCTCTCGTTTTTTTTTATACCCGGTACTCGAAGAGTATAGGGGTATATTAGATTTGTGGGGATAACGGTTGTGTGTAACGCACAGAAGGAAGCGTTTCCGACCCCATAAAATATATATATTCTTGATCAGCATCAATAGCCGAGTCGATATAGCCATGTCTGTCTGTCCGTCCGTCCGTCCGTCCGTCCGTCCGTCTGTCCGTCTGTCCGTCCGTCCGTCTTCATTTGCGCCTATATCTCATAGACTATTAAAGCTAGAGTAACCAAATTTTGTATCCAGTCTGCTTTGTGATCACACTACTCCAAATGTGTTGAAAAATTTCGCCCCGCCCCTTTCCGCCCCCACAAAGGACGAAACTCTGTGGCACACACAATTTTGAAGATACAAGAAAACTAAAAACGCAGAGTCATAGAGAATGCCCATTTCTATCAGAGTGTTGAATCTGGATCAGATCGGATAATTATTATAGCTACAATAAAGAAAACCATTTCGAAAGTCATCATTCCCTCTCGCTCTCTCTCACACGCGGCCCCATCTGCTTTGCCCATTCGTATTTTGCGTCGCCTAGTTCTCAGAGACTATAAGAGCTAGAGCAACCAAACTTTCTATCCAAACTCCTGTGATATCGAACCAGCACAAGTGTATTTCAAAATTTTGACACGCCTCCTTCCGCCCCCACAAAGAAGCAAAATCTGTGGAATCCACAATTTTTAAGATAAATGAAAACCAAAAACGCAGAATCATGAAAAATTACCATATCTACCAGATTACCGAATTTGGATCAGATCGGATCAATATTATGGCCAGAAGAAACAAATTAAATTTCAGTGGCTACGCAACGCCTGCCAAGCGATGACTCATTCCCTCTCTCTCTCTTGCAAACACTTGTACGTCTCAAATATGTAGTGATACATGTCATGTAGAAATGTAGGCGCAGATATACAAAGCATATGTAAACAAAAATGGAAACATGTATAAAAATTCCAAAAAATTAATTTTTTTAATTTAAATATTATTTTTGTCCCTTTTGAGAACATATAATAAATTTCATAAATCATAGGCTCAAATATGTATGTATGTATGTATATACTGACTGAGTACCGGGTATAAGGTAGAGCCACGGCCTTTTCCGCGGCTCACAACGTTCCCTCTCGTTTAATTCTGAATTTCAATTTATTCCGTGTGTGTGTTTCTTTTATTTTACCCACGAGTTTTGCCATTGCAACATTGTGCGTTGTCGTGCTGCGTGTCTTGTCTCCTGGTCAGCAGTCTCCAGTTCTCGTTGTTTCCTGATCCCAGCGGCTTCACTTGCCAGCAGCTGCGTTGGGATCATTCCTGCTATGACTAGCGCGGCGTCCACGGATACCGTTCGGTATGCGCAGCATACCCTCAATGCACACAGTCTTTGGACTGCCTTGCATTCTCGCGCATATGTCGGTTGCTTCATAGCGTCCGCCCATATTGGTGCAGCATACAGTAGCGTCGAGTTGACAACGCTCGCTAGGAGCTTCCGCCTCAGCTGCTTCGGTCCTCCAGTGTTTGGCATGATGCGCGATAGGGCAACTGCCGTTTTGCCAGCTTTGCTACTGGCATACGTCATGTGGTGCTTGAATCTGAGCCTATGGTCGATTATGACCCCCAGATACTTTAAGCTTAGTCCAGAGCTGATAGTGGAGTTACCTACTCGGATCGTGGCCGTCTCCACTACCTTCCTGCTACTTATGAGCACCGCCTGTTTTGTTGGTGGCCAGTGTTAGCCCCCTCCCGGATAGCCATGTTCTGGCTCGCTCTACTGAATCATTGCAGATTCCTTCTGCTCCTACTTTGTGTTTTGCCACTGTGACAATTGCTATGTCGTCGGCAAAACCTTTCACCGTGGCACCCATTGGCATTTCCATCTTTAGGATTCCATCGTACATGGTGTTCCACAGTAGTGGGCCGAGTACCGATCCTTGGGGAACTCCTCCAGTGATTTGATATTCACGTGGCCCCCCATCTGTCTCATATATGAGCACTCGGTCTCTGAGGTAGTCAGCGGTGATTTTCTGCAAATACGGCGGTACTTGGAGTTTTGCCAGTGCCTCAAGTATGTGGTAAACACTGGCCGAGTTGAACGCATTTTGGACGTCGAGTGTTGCCACTATGCAGTACTCTTTGGTCTCGTACATCCATCGGGTGCCATGAATAGCTCGTTTCGCTATCTCACATACCTCGCCGATTGCGTCCACCGTGGAGCTGCCTTTGCAGAACCCATACTGTCTCGGTGAGAGTTGACGCGTTACTGCTTCCTCCAGCCTAGTGTGTATTATACGCTCGAGGATCTTACCTACTGTGTCCAGCATGCACAGCGGTCTGCAGGATGATGGCTCCTCCGTAGGCTTGTTTCCTTTAGGTATAAGGCTAGCCGCTGTCGTTTCCATGGGCTAGGAAACATTCCTTCGGACATGCACGCATTGAATAGTCCCACATACGTTTGTGGGCTTGTCTCAATGGCAGCACGAAGTACGGTATTCGGGACCCCATCCGGTCCCGGTGCTTTACCGTCCTTGCTCCGTTTTAGTGCTTCGAGGACTTCTGTTTCTGTGGTTGCTTCTATTTTCAGTGGCGGAATTCCATCCACTTGCTCTGGGAATAGAGTTTCCACTGTTTTTTAACAGGCCTGCACACATTGGCGGTGGGGGACTGAACACTCGCAGTCTCTTCATTACCAGTCTGTATGCGTAGCCCAAAGGGTTCGCATCTGCTTCGTCGCAGAGCTTTCCAAAGCATTTGCGCTTGCTCTCCTAGATCTGTTTCTGCAAGCGGCGTCTGCTCTCCTGAAATTCTCCATGGGCTCTCTCGAATTCCGGGGAACCTCTCGAGCGTTGGTATATGCGTCTTTTGCGTTGGCACTCCCGCCTGGCGCCAGCTATAGCTGCATTCCACCAGTATGTTGGCGTGCGTTTTCCAGGGCTCGGTCTTTTCCTTTGCATGGAGGCGTCACATGCTGCCACCGTATGTGTGACCAGTTGTCGTGCTCTTCCTCGGCCGTCCCGTTGGTCTCGTACCCCTCGAACATGGCTCGGACCATATTCGTCTCCAGCGTGTTGGCCTTGTGCCCTGCCTGCCTGCCTGCCCAGAAGAGAGTTGCGTGCTCCAGCATCCTGGATTTCGCAGATCAGGGCTTGGTGATCACTTCCGGTGTCCTTGGGCTAAGGCTGCTGCTAACAAACGTTAGGTCTATTATAGACCCGGTTCCTGCTCTTCCGAATGTCTGTCGCGTGCGTGGGTTGAGCAGCACGGCGTCGAGCGTCGCGAAACATTCCAGGAGCGCCTGTCCCCTTGGGTTGGTTCTCGGGCATCCCCATTCCGTTGCCCATGCATTAAAATCGTCGGCTATGAGCGTGGGGTGTTTATCCCGCGCATCATCGGCTATATTTTCCAATGCCTCCGTCGCCTGCTGCAGCGTGAGGCTCGGTGGCTGGTAGCAGCTATAAATGCATATCCCATTCAGTCGGGCTCTAGCAAATCCTTCTCCGATGCGTGGTTGCAGGAGCTGGTATTTAGGGCTTCCACAGCTCCATATCGCTACCTTTTTGCTGACGTCCGCTATTCAATCTCCAGCGTTGTGATTGCGGTATTGCTCGTTTATGACCTGATGGTCTGCTCCAGTAGTTGCTGTGCCACCTCACAGTGATTCAGATTTATTTGGACGATTTTCATCTATCCCTCATCTGTTGTATCGCCTTTTAGTGCAGCTCGCCTTTTGCTGTGCGTCGCACTCCCTGCACCGATTGTCCCAGTCCCTTGGGGCTTGGTTCATTTTTGACCTTCCTAAGGATGTCCGCATACGAGACCGTGCTGGTGCTAGTGGTAGCAATGACAATTGCATCGCTACGCGGTCTTGGTCTGCGGTCTTGGTTGCTGCTTTGGCTTCGGCCTTTGCTTAGCCGCAACCGTTACCCACCCGTCAGCTTTCTCCTTAGGGATATCCTCTGGTCCCTTTTGGGCTACGGCGTCGCTCCTTGGGGCTTCCAGCGGCTTCTTCACAATTTTGGGCTTTTTGGGCCCATGCTTAGCCTTCTTTGGCGTAGGGGCCGGGTGGGTGGTGTTCCTGGGCTCTGTCCGTGCTTTTGTATCCAGTCTCCTGTGTGATCACACTACTCCAAATGTAATTCAAAATTTCGCCCCGCCCCTTTCCGGAATCCGGAATCCCCTGGAATCCACAATTTTTAAGATACGAGAAAACCAAAAACGCAGAATCATGAAAAATTACCATATCTACCAGATTACCGAATCTGGATCAGATCGGATCAATATTATGGACAGAAGGAATCAATTGAATTTCAGTGGCTACGCAACGCCTGCCAAGCGCTGACTCATTCCCTCTCTCTCTCTCTGTCGTAAACACTTGTACGTCTCAAATATGTAGTTATACATGTCATGTAGAAATTTAGGCGCAGATATACAAAGCATATGTAAACAAAAATGGAAACATGCATAAAAATTCCAAAAAATATTTTTTTTTAATTTAAATATTATTTTCGTCCCTTTTGAGAAATTATAATAAATTTCATAAATCGTAAGCTCATAAATGTATGTATGTATATACTGACTGAGTACCGGGTATAAGGTAGAGCCGCGGCCTTTGCCGCGGCTCACAACGTTCCCTCTCGTTTTAAAAATACAAATTTTGTTAAGTTTGTTTTTCTCATGGTTAGTTTGCTCCAAACGTTGTCTTTGCTTAAGTTTCTTACTATTACAAGATGTCACTTAATGTATAAGTATCAAAGGGTAAATTAAAATATTGACGAAACGTGAGGGAAAAAATATTTTAAAAAAATGGGTTATATTTCAGTTTTTTCGACATATTGGCTATAAGGACACCCAAAAAATTGATTTTGGCTCTTACAGTCTTCTAAGAACTTAAAGACGGATTAATTCTGAGAAGCTTTGCCAGAGAAAGTATACCAAAAAAGTCTACATTACAAAAGTTAGAGACCGAAGAAAAATGTGCCTTTCTCTTACAATGGGCCACTTTGATGAAAAACTTCAACGACAAATTTTGTATGAAACCATGATGGTAACTCAAAAAACTAATGATGCAGTTCGATTCGTAGGACCCGAAATAGGGGGAAACCGTCGAGTTTGGTCATGGCTTTTTTTTTTTTTTTTAAAAACTATCACAGTGTAATTAATGCCACAAAAAGTGGCAAAATTTCCCATAGTGCACTGATGACAGGAGAGCCTTCGACTGCAGAACTTGTAGGATATTCAAAGAAAAGGTTAATATGATTGGTGGGTGCCACACCCGACACCAGAAGATGCCAATTTGGCAGGGGATGTGATGTGGCTCTGAAAGAATCGGTCCACGCATCCCCATCGTTTTCCTTCTTAGTACCAGTATCATCCCTTTGCAGTTCATTAGTTCTCCATCAAGTAGAGAGGGCTCCAGCTCTGGCTCCGGCTCCGGCTGTGTCTGTGGATGTGGCTTAGCCATGAATTAGTCTCCGCTATTGTGCATTCATGGAGCTGTAACTTGCAGTTAATTACGAGTATATGCATTTTCAGAGCCAGGGACAGAAGGGGTGGGTAGGGGTGGGGGAGACCAGGAGAACAAGGAAACTTATGTCGGGATAAATGAATGCAGCAGCATTGTTCGGAAAATTTCTCCGGAAATTCACCCGATTCTATGCACGATGCCTCCGCTGTCCTTCCATCCTCAACTGGCCCACTGGGGCAGCTGCTCGATCTGCTGTCCCGGTCGCTGTGGTCCATCTACTCGTACTACTTCTTCTTCTACTCCTGCTGCTTCTCCTCTGTGCTGCTGTTCCGACGTAGCCACGCATTAAAGCCGGAAAATTCATAAATGCCTGAGAGCCTTTCTCGTTTAGGTTGGAGTGTGCTGCCTCTAATAAGCACTTACTGCAGCAACATGGATGGCACAGCCAGCAGGACTAGGACTAGGACTCGGCGGCAGGCACAAAGAAGCTGTCTTGGTTGTAGCTAGAATTTTAATGAAATTAAAGATTACTGAGCTCAACCATCTGAGGCAAGCGGGTGGGACAAGTGTGCAAGTGTGCAAGTGGGGCAAGTGGGGCAACTGCGTACTGGAAAGAGAAAGAGACAAGCTGAAATCAAAGGGGTTTTGCTTCTCAGCGCCGAGCAACAGTTGGGGGAGTTAGTGGAGTTTTCCGAGTATAACTTTAGTGGAGTTAACTTTCGTAGCAGAAATTTAAATTGGCTAATGTTATGTTACCTTGGACAAATATGCATTATGGGTAATTCTATCCAGCAAAACGAAACCTTTCTTATACGTTTAATCCTTTCCAATGGATAACCAAACTATATATGTATATTTTAGCATACGATAGATTTTTTCCCATGATACTCTCTCCGTTTTTTGTAGAGCAGTTAAAGCACTTCTGGGGACGTGTCCACTGTTTAAAGTCAGGTGTACTTGTAGCTAGCTTTTTGTAAGAAGAATGATCAGCGACTTTGAATACAAAAATCTCCCTATCAACGATAATATATTTATAACAAAGGGAACAGCATAGGGTGAACCGTGAATAACTATAGGGACCATTTTTCATTTTTGAAATGTTTCGTGCTCATTGAAATTTGTGTGCAGCTAAAGTAAACTTTTAACGACTTTGAAGCTGTGCCTGGTTCGTTTGGTGAATATCCTTCCGCATATCGTATATCGTATATCCTTCTGATTCTGCTCCAGTTGCTGTTGCCTCCTGCTCCTGCTCCTGCACCTTGCAATTAGTGCGTCTTTCGCTTTGGTGCGCCGTGCTCTATTGCTCGGAGCTGACTTTGTTGTCCTGTCCTCGGTGCGTAGTGAATCTGTAGATGCACTCAGTTCTCAGTACTCTCTTCAGTCCTCAGTCCTCTATTCAAGAGCTTCACAGCTGCTGTTTACAGTGGCTGTGTATTCAGGCTTTCCCAGAATGCAAGCACAACCCCGACTCCGACTCCGACCCCGACCCCAAACTAATGCCATCCACAGTGCAGATTTTACAATGTACATAGATTGTTCAGTTAGGTTGCATAATTGGCAATACTAGCTGGATAATTGACAAAGCTAATTGCTGGGCAGGTTGACTGCTCTGCTGCTTATCCATTCCCGAGTGCAGTCCGAGTGCATAAAGGTGCCGGCATAAAGGAGTGTTCGATGGGGATGGCGGGGGGTGCCAAAAGTTCAAGTGGCAATAATTATTTGAGTTAGCCAATTTATGCTTTATTGCTTAAGTTATTTTCGCTCTCTGTCTCTCCCTCTCTAACCTACATCCTATTCCCGTCTCGGTTACCTCCGCTCCGTGTGGCAAACATTACGCATACGACTCGGCGTACGAGTATATTCCGTAATTAATTGCAACAGTGGCCAGAGTTTCGTTAAAATCAATCGATTTACTCGTATCAGGGAGGGCGGCTGTGGGGTGGATGGGTTAGGAGGGACCAAGGGCAGTGTAAGCTTGCGACTGCCACAATGGCAGCAACAGAAATTACATAAATCGAATTATACATAAATCCGATTTGACAGCACTTTGCATTTTGCACTGCATTTGGACAACGAAAACCATAATGGAACCATAATGGAACTTGAGCCGGACTTATCGGCAAATCCATTTAATGTCACTCAATTAATGGCAATTCGACTCACATTAGTTTTAAGTTGCCGCTTGATTAAACTGCCAGATCAGAGGAGTAGCTATGTAGCTCGCAATTAACTTTTCACTTATGGCACTCTCAAATGCCGCTTTAATGCGATTCAACGTACTAACTACGTGTTTGGATTCATTTATTTCCATTAAGAGATCATTGCGAGTGCAGCTATAGAAGCGTTCTTCTGTCTAATTGCTAAATGCTTTAATGACCAAAGTTAGAGGGCGTGTCGCACTGTACATAAGGTTATGCAAACCAATGGCCTGCAAGCCGAAAAGTGCGAAAATGGCGAATGGCAGAGGGCAAAGGGCAAAGAGCAATGCCATATAAGCCGTAAGAAAGTGACATATATATGTGTGTGGGCACGTAGCAGATCATTTAAGAACATTCGGATCATCCCACAGTATGGCATCAAATATTCAATGAAAGAAAAATACGTATACTTCGCTTTAGAAATCATAAACAATCATTTCTTTAATTTAAATGCACCTGTTATACACATATTCTATTCGTATGCCATGATGTAACCATATCGCTTGCACACTGTTAATGAACATGAGCCCAGTAAGCAATGCACTACAGTCCACTTGAGGAAAAAGACACTTAGACTTATGAGATATAAAAGGCGCACCGAAATACGAGTACGAGTACGTTTTGAATTTCATAGGGGAGTGTAAGGTATAGTGGCGGACACTTTGATTTTTGCATCTCCCTCTCTCAAAAATCAATATTTTTCAAAATTTCCAAAGCAGGCAACTGCTGACATCTATTGAGCATATTTCTGTCAGAAGCGGTTTCTTAAATTTAAATGGAATGCAATTTTGCAGCTCTTCGCGCAAACCATTAATTTTTTTCATTTTTGAAAATTGTAAGGTATGGTGGCGGATGAACTAAAGCATTATGTAGATCTGAAAATCATTTATTTAAACTATTGGAAATAATCAAAATAAACAAAACAAGAAAGAACTTATATTGAAAATCTCGATCAGCATCTTCTTCTCCTTTTTCGAGCTTCACTCTTTTGCCTGTGGATTGCTCCGATGTTGTTCTTCTTTTAGACGCTCTTTTTTTCTTTCTTGCCTAAAGACAAAAACCCGGTGCCCAAATTGCAAATATCCGCTACTGAGTGTTAACTTATAGGCAAAGGCCTAAATATACGTTCCGAATACTTCCCTGCCTGACTCAAGTTTCAAAAAACCTTCACTCTGTCACTGTCAAAACACATATCCAAAAAAAAATGTATGTATTTTTGTTCACTACTTTTTTATTAACGAGGGGGAACGTTGTGAGCCGCGGCAAAGGCCGCGGCTCTACCTTATACCCGGTATTCAGTCAGTATATACATACATATATATATGAGCTTGCGATTTATGCAATTTATTATATGTTCGCAAAAGGGACGAATTAAATTTTGTGCAAAAAATAATATTAAAAAACGAGAGGGAACGTTGTGAGCCGCGGCAAAGGCCGTGGCTCTACCTTATACCCGGTACTCAGTCAGTATATACATACATACATACATATTTGAGCCTATGATTTATGAAATTTATTATATGTTCTCAAAAGGGACAAAAATAATATTTAAATTAAAAAAATTAATTTTTTGGAATTTTTATACATGTTTCCATTTTTGTTTACATATGCTTTGTATATCTGCGCCTACATTTCTACATGACATGTATCACTACATATTTGAGACGTACAAGTGTTTGCAAGAGAGAGAGAGGGAATGAGTCATCGCTTAGCAGGCGTTGCGTAGCCACTGAAATTTAATTTGTTTCTTCTGGCCATAATATTGATCCGATCTGATCCAAATTCGGTAATCTGGTAGATATGGTAATTTTTCATGATTCTGCGTTTTTGGTTTTAATTTATCTTAAAAATTGTGGATTCCACAGATTTTGGTTCTTTGTGGGGGCGGAAGGAGGCGTGTCAAAATTTTGAAATACACTTGTGCTGGTTCGATATCACAGGAGTTTGGATAGAAAGTTTGGTTGCTCTAGCTCTTATAGTCTCTGAGAACTAGGCGACGCAAAATACGAATGGGCAAAGCAGATGGGGCCGCGTGTGAGAGAGAGCGAGAGGGAATGATGACTTTCGAAATGGTTTTCTTCATTGTAGCTATAATAATGATCCGATCTGATCCAGATTCAACACTCTGATAGACTTGGTGTTTCTCTATAATTCTGCGTATTTAGTTTTCTTGAGTTTTCAAAATTGTGTATGCCACAGACTTTCGTCCTTTGTGGGGGCGGATGAGGGCGGGGCGAAATTTTGAAATATACTTTGAGTAGTGTGATAACACAGAAGACTGAATACAAAACTTGGTTACTCTAGCTATAATAGCCTATGAGATATAGGCGCAAATGAAGACGGACGGACGGACAGACAGACATGGCTATATCGACTCGGCTATTGATGCTGATCAAGAATATATATACTTTCTGGGGTCGGAAACGCTTCCTTCTGGGCGTTACACACAACCGTTATCCCCACAAATCTAATATACCCCTATACTCTTCGAGTACCGGGTATAAAAATCACTTAGAGTTCAAAGCACACGTCCCCTCATTAATACTACTGCATATAAAATATCAGCACGATAATAGATATCGACCACAGTGATCAAAAGTTTTAGATGTGACGTTACATGCCAGATATGACAAGTCCGCCACCATACCTTACACGCCACGATACCTTACACTCCCCTACATATGTGTAAATTTATCCACTTTTCACTTAACAAAGTACAGTAGCCCCACGACCAGCACGAGCACGAGTATATCCGCCATCTCAGCGATGTCCAAGATAAGTCCGAATCCGGATTGCAAACTTCAGACATCAGTGTCCATTATTTTTCCGCCATTACTTCCTGTTGTGGCTGTGCATTCTACGATTCGAACGATCTCGGAAAACCATGCCAATCGTTTTCCGACCTTTAATCTGGAAACCTCTTGCTGATTCTGTTACGTATCTCTCTCTCTCTCTCCCTCTCTGTTTTACTTGCAGTGCCATATGCAACCGATAAGACTGTGTGTTTGGTCAAGTGGTGAACAGCTTCGACAGCGGCGGATTAAAGTTGCGGAGATCCCCGTCGCCGTCCCCGTCGTCGTCCCCGTCGTCGTCCCCGTCTCCGTCGCTGCACAGCGATTGTCGAGAGGTTGAGTGAGAGGTGAGACGTGCAACGTGAGAAGTGGGAAGTGGGAACGAAAGCATCGGAATGGCGGTCGGTAGGGGCAGCAGTGCTGCGGCGATGCCCATCGATGACGTCATTGCCCCCTCGGACAACTGCTGAAGCTGGAACGCAGTAGCAAAAGCAGAAGCAGATGAGGCGCCACACCGATCAATAGAAATCGAACATCAATTGATCCAGCGGACGAGTGGACGCACTGCGAAGACCATCCTCCATCCAGTCATCGAGCCAAAGGATATCCGTTTTCGCACTCGCAGTCGCAGTCGCAGTCGGAGTCACCGTCGCATCGGACCATCTATCTATCAGCTGACTGTCAACTGTCACCGTCATCCGTCAACTGTCAGAACGACTCGCCAGGCCAGGCGAGTGGCCGACTAGGGGACTAGGCGACGACCAGTCCAACTGTCATCGTACGAAGCGGAAGAGCAGCGGACCCGGCCACCACGGGCCAGCACGAGCCAGGACGGGACAGGAAAGCACAGGACGGGACAGGACGGGACAGTGTCGAGTGCAGTGCCGGACAGTAAGGGCGCAGCGTAGCGTGTAGGCGGCAAAATGCCTGGCGGACGACGTGGACTGGTTGCGCCGCAAAACACATTCCTCGAGAACATCATCCGGCGCTCGAATTCGCAGCGTGAGTATCCGTTGCTTTTCTCTATTATATTCCTACCACATATTTCAGAAAATAATCGATACGGCAATCGAGTGTGCTATAAAGCAAAGGATAACAGATAAACCACAATTAGATCAGTAGAATGACTGGTTCGACCACGAGTATACTCGTAAATATCGGCTATCAGCTATCGGCTCAAATGCCTACTGTTCTCGTATCCGTACTATCGCTCTGGTTGAACTGCCCATTTATACCCGTACTCGTACCCGTACTCGTACTCGTATGTTGAGGTGCTGCCGAATGGTTGGTTGGTTTCGGTTATCGAATGATGTCAATTATTCAAAAAATTACAATGCTACCCGTTACACGTTTCCACATGTCCAATTATCGTTGCTCGGTTACCTGGCAATGCGGTTGCCAGCCAGCCAGCCAGTCAGCAGGGGGGAGGATTGAGACAGTAAGGGTAGCAGCAGATGGCAGAAGGAGCTGCAGCAGGAATGGGAGTGGATAGCGGAGAAGTGCGAAATGCATTTTCCGTTAAGTTGTCAGTGCTTACAGGAAGGTTGAATTCCCTGGAGCTGGATGGGATGGGATGGGGCAGCAGATGCATGGTGTATGGAAAGGACTCTCCGATTGCTATAAATAGAACAATTGCACCCCAACAAGCCACACACCACTGACTGACTGACTGACTGACTGACTGACTGACTGACTGACTGACTGACTGACTGACTAACACACAATCAAAGGGTGTGTACGTGTGCCCGAGAAATGTCCGTGCAGCGAAATTGAATTGTTTGGGTCTCCTGCAGCAGCGGCAGCAACCAGTTGCGGTTATTGGGTACACTTTCAGTTAGGGAAGGAGGAACCCGCTCTGGCCCAGTGAGTGGATTCGCCTTTGAGGCAGGCCAATTGTGGTGTCAGTCCTGGACTGGGGCTGGGGCTGGGAATTACCTGATTCGAATGCGATAGGCCCTCTGCCTCTGCATTCAATACGATGGCTTGCATCAGTCGAGCACAGCTTTTACCAGGAAAACAGGCAACAGGCAGCAACAGATGCAGCGGCAACCTTACGGGGCAGCACATTACGGCATTGGCCACAGCCAACAGCAACAACGTGAACTCATAAATTGCCCACGACTAGAGCAAACTAGTCAGTGGACATATTCCATCCGTGCCCACCAGCCACATGGCCATGGAGCGCTATGGAGTGCTATGGCCATAAACAAGAACAGCAGCATCTATGGGATAATTAACAAATCAGACTCTACGAACACATCCGCTTCGCTCCCTCTCCTTTCCTTTCCTCTTCTCTCCTCTACGGTTTACTCTGCAGTACTCTTTTCCACTTTTTGGTCTGGTCTGGGTCTGGCAGCATTTTTCGGAGTCTGGCAGCCAGACGACGGACGAGTGTTCATACGGAAGCTAATGAGCTTATAAGTCGAGGGACAAACAGGGTGAGAAGTGACAGGAATGGAATGACACTGACGGCGTTAGATGCAGATATACATATGTTGATTCCGATACAGATGCAGAAGGAGAGAAATGGATAGAGAGACAGCTACCGAGACCGAGGAAGAGAAAGAGGGGGAACATGGATTGGACCAAACTGCAGTCAGTCAGAGACAATGGATGCACCCCCAAAGGACCATCAAAGATGAAAGACAAATGGGGGCATGGAGAGATTGAAATGGAAGGCTAAAGCTCGACCATCGACCATCGATCACATCGCACAATAAGCCTTAGTGAATAGGATTTGTGATCAATGGCATCCATTTGAGTGACGGAAGGAAGGAAAGCTCGACTTCAGTTCTTTCAGACTTTCACTTCGGCTGCTATCTAATCAGTACACTACTGTCTACCCGTGCTCGTGTGCACTTCACTATTTGTTTATAATTTCTATTTCGTTGAATTCGGTTGAAGGCACGGCGAATGAAAGTGAGTCCCATCTCGATTCAGTCGCCTCGTAGGCCCAGATATTTGGTTCCATTCCTATTCGCAAATAGGGGTTTATTTAGTTTCTTGAGTCTCCCATAAGCTCCTTTTCAGTAGATTCCCCTTCAACTCCCAGGGACAGCAGGGAAAGGGGAACAATGCCTATGTACAATACGAGTACTTGGTCGATTTGTGTAGACCCACATGAGGATTCTTAGTTGATACGACAGTTTATGTCCCTCACTTTCTCTCAAACTCAAACACTCTCTGCTCTACTATGGTCTGCTCTGCTCTGTTAGGCATAGATTTCTTATGCCCTTCCAGGACTCCTTCTCTCTGCAGCTGTCGAAAGCGGATTACTCTGAACAGCATCCGAATGAGAAGACATAAAGCCTTTTCCAAAAGGATTTCGTTTGGCAGGAAGAAATTGAATGGAAAAGTAAAAGAACAGCAGCGCCAGGGACAGAGATAGGGACAGAGATAGGGACAGAGACAGAGACAGGGATGAGGGCACAGCGAAAGGGGCAAGAGGAACAGGCCAGCTTTTAGCTAGCTGATGGACTGGCCCGTGGACTGGGACTCGACTGTTTGGCTGTTTGGCTGGCGCATGGAAATGTGAGAGGGTAAAGTGAAAACGCCATAAAGGAAATGCACACAGTCGTAGGAGGAGAATGGAAAACACCGGCTGCCGGGTGCCGGGTGCCGGGTGCCGGGACCTGAATTTGTAAGTATATCATATTAAGGCGGGAAAATTGCGTTTATACTTTGGGGCCCAGGGCCAGAATTCAAATGGTTAGGGGAAATGGAAAGAGAAAAATGGGTCGTAAGGTGAAGCAATAGATTCTAATGTGATTTTCATGCCAAGTACAAATACAAAAGTTGAATGAAATGCGGGACACGGGTTTCAAGAGGCTGAAGTGTGGAACAGGTAAAAGCCAAAGGGGAAGACAGCGGGCGAGCAGGCGGGGCAGGAAAGTGGTGGGTGGTGGGTTGAGTGAATTAGACAGAGCAGCCGTAGACAGAGCAAGGAGAATGCCCAAAAAGTGCGGGGTTATCACTTAAATATGTATAGCACTCGCGCTCACTCCTCTCCTCGTACATCGTCTCAAACTCGGGGCCTTAAGAGAATAGTCTCTACATTTGTGCGTTGAGTTGTAAATTCTAACTAATTTGTATTCTCAAAACCCGAGCCTTATATGTGATTATATGAGGTTCGAGGTACAATTTTGTACCTTATTATCATCGCTGGACCCATGGAACGGGCACATGCATGCAGCATAAGTGTTTTTGGACTACTTTAGATAAGATTGAAAATGACTGCACTTGAGATTTGGGATTTCATATGTGTTAATGGGCTGGCAGGTCATTTATCCGCTCACACCTAGCACCCTGACAGTCACTAACACTAACTATCCACTTTTTGTACTTTTCTCAACGATTTGGGTAGACTTTGCTTTTGTTTCGGGATTATTTCAGCAAACGTACGAGTATATGTAAATATGTATGCCTATATCTACGAATAGCTGCGAAAGTGAATAAATGGCAAAATAAAACAAATGTTTAATTTTATTGTGAGTGTAAAAAATTTAATAATGACTCATCTAACTTCTGGAAGATAATAATAAAGGGGGAATAAAGTGAGAAAATTAACTTAATGCGCATTTTAATAGGTTTTCGAATCAAAGTTAATGACATTATTATTTCATTTGGTTAAAAATGTCTACAGAATTATTTGGAAATGTGTGTGCTTATTGGTCTCGGTGGATCTTCCCAGGGAAATTCTTATGTATTTACATACATATGTACATATGGTATGTATGTACTCCCCGATTGAGACTCAAACTGGAGCACACGCTACTAAGAGGACCTGCAACAGGGTATAGAATTTGGTCATCTTTTTCTTTGTAGGTTTCGGGCCATCAATGGCCAATGGGTATTTGAATGCCACATCGCCCATGAAAATGGTGAAACTTGAAGGATTCTAGCGCCAAGCTAAAACCTGTTTAGTAAAGAGAAAATGTGTATTTAATCAATTTAGTAAACAGATTCTTGCAGGGGCGGATGGCAATGATAGAACAATTACAGATGCCTCCACGAGCAACGCGTTTGAATACGAGGACATACATAGGTGACTGTTTGTTCTTGTGATGTAGCAGATGTACCTGCCACAGGTGAGTTTGCGGTAAAGGTGATACTAAGGTCTTACACTAAGGTTCTAGAATCGATCCAATCGGACATATCGCAATAGAAGGCTACCAGTAGAGCACTAGAGTGCGCATGTTCCCAGCGTCACAATGAACTAACATTTCTACACCACAAACGAGAGTGGGGGGATGAGGATGGCTTTGGCAATAAATAATATTATTTCTTCTGGCAAAACTGTTTTAGATGCTGACAGCTGACGCAACAGACCATAGGTACATACATATGTACGTCCAGTGGCCGACCTTATGTACCGTATGTACCGTTATTTAGTTCAGGTAATAAATGTGAGTCTTAGTGCATCATGGCTGCTAGCTTACTGCCAGACGATGGCTGGCTATCTGTCGGATAAACTTCCAGTTAGAACGTTACTTCCGACAATCGTTCATTGTCGAAATGCAGTCTTACTCCTTTGGGGAGTATATATCCCTCCTGTATCTGTATCTGTATCGGTATTCAATGCACACTCGTATACTTATTCTTGCATGGACATTGAGGAATGGGCCTACGAAATATTCAAGTACTTTCGCATTTATCTTATCCGTGTTTCGGTCTATTCTCACTTCTCTCACCTTCTGCTGTTCTGCAGTTCTGCAGTTCTGCAGTTCTGCAGTTCTGCTGTTCTGCTGTTCATTTGCATAAACCAATCGCATGTTGAAGGAAGCACGGGGCAGACACGAGACTCTGATGTGTAAACCCTTCAAAGGAGCTTCCATCTCGAGTCCGTCCGCTATCATATGGAGGGTGGGGCGAGGGCGAGGGCGAGGGGGAGGGTCCGGGGCCGGCCATCCATTTCGGCCTGTTTGCTTTACGTAGATGGGTCGTAGTTGGGCTGCCCCGTTCCGCAACCGTTGCGTTCCCTCACCCGTTCCCTTTTTTCCCCGATTTGCGCCATTTTTCGCCATTTTGTTAACGGAAAATTGACCAAAGACATTGGAAAGTGGCAAGCCAAGCCAGAATGGAGAGGAAAAGAGAAGAATGAAAGGACGGAAATACGAAAGGACGGAAGGAAGCGGCTTGGGCAGATTTTTTAATTAGTTGACTTTAAGTCTTTCCTCTTTTGGGGCAGCCCCCTTCGGGGTTCGGGACCCTATCGATTGGTCCACAAGTTGCAAATAGGCAAAAATTTGTGTGTTGTCCTTGTTTGGCAACAAACTCATTAAAATTGAAGGAAAATCCTCCTGCACCCAGGCCACTCCCCCCCCCCCCCACTCCTGACCCCTCCCTCCTCCCCACCACCGACCTGACACGACAGGAAAACGACCGAAAGCCAAAATCCACAAAAATCCCGCCTGGTCCGGTGGCAGGCATTTTTTTCCAGTGGTTTATCTGAATCAGGGGAAGGGAGAAGGGAAAAGGAAGGGAGAATTGGGAAGGGGAACTGTCATTCCTCTTTGGCCCTTGTTGCTGTTGCTGCTGCTGTTGCTGTGTTTTTCTGCCCCTGTTTGCCTTTTTTTGGGGTTTGTCACTTTTGCGGTTTGCCTCGCACGTTTGTCTCGAGTGTACATTGCTCTGGCTCGGCTTGTGCCCCACTTTGTCCCACTCTGCCCCACTCTGGTTTGACCTTTAGGCGCTCGCAGCAGCCCGACACTTGTCGTGTGCTGTTTGATCTTCGTCGGCTCGCCAAAGCCAAACAGCATTAGCAAGAACAACATGAACAAGAGTCAGCGGGACGACATAGAAGGACAACATGGCGAGTAATTGGATGCCATTGGATCGAAGCACCACATACCCTTCACGAGTAGGAGGAGAAATATGCTTCGATCCATGGATAATTGATGACAGCCGTAAGTGATACTCCTATTCCCATCCTGACTGGACATCCTAAGGGCTAATTGCCATGGATATCGTTTCTATTCAGAAGACTACGTACTATACATCCATACATCCAGTTATGCTGATCGGGATATTTATTGGTAGTTTCTGGGGTCGAAAGTCCTGGACCTCTGTGTGGCTATGTGGCAGCCAGTGCGAGGTGCGATGTGCGAGGAGAAGGGGCAGGCGAGGTGATAGGCAGGCACTTGTGAGTGTTTTTAGTGTCGTTGACAATGGATTGTGCATACGTTGCGTGGTCCGCAAAAAAGTGCGTTCCTGTCCGTAGAATGGGCCGATGGTTGGATAGATGGATGGATGTTCTTGTCTAGGTCAACGCTGAGCGCTTCGAGATGGGTTTTGATAACTGAGTAAGAGATGAATCAGCAATCTGAAAGGAACCAAGGGAAGTGGAAAGACAGTTGACGGATCCCGACAGAAGAAATAGGATGAACGCAACGACAGCTACCAGCGAGGGGAGCATCAACGTCGTCGATTGGTTGCAGATAGTCGAAACACTTAAGAGGTTGAATCGAATGGAACCAATGGAAATGGAACACAGTTGTATTGAAAGCTTATACGAGCTCGTATGGAATCCTTACCGTTCGGCTTTCGGTTTGGATGAGACGTCAAGCGGAACCTTCCACAAGGACCGTTAAGGAAACGTGTTCAGGAACTGGCACAGGAAGAGTCTCGAATATATTTACCGCATCAGAATCCCCGGAACAGAAATGTCAACCAAAGAGGCATTATCATCCATTACACACAACCCCAGCGGCACACATACTCGTGCACACAGATGCAAAAGCCACGGAATTTCTGCCACATGCAACAAGCCACAACGCAACAAGCCGCAACGCTACATAATGGCTAGGGCAGGACAGGGCATGGTGAGGGCAGGTCAGGGCACGCCCCCGCAGGCCAATCGGTTAACAATTGCAATTATGCACAATCATTGTCTGCTGTCAGACACCACTGCTACCGCTACCCCGATCCACCGAACCGCGCTCGTCGCATTTCCTCTGCTTTCCCGACCGTGTTTATTATTGATTTTCATTTTTCATTTCGTTTGTATTTGCCCTCCGTGTGTACGGTGTACACCCTTGCAGAGGAATCGAGTATGCCGTTTCTGATCAGACACTTGGCCTCCGAATGTATAGGGAATAGGGAAAGGGAATAGAGTCAATTATTGATATATTGATTGGTTGGCTAAACATCCAAGTACGTAGGTGAAGGAAAACCTTTAGAGGGCATCTGGATACATACATATGTATACTCGCAAGCCACGAGATACCCGAACTGATTTAGGCATACAATAAATAGTAGAATGGAATCGGCAATGTCTAGTCTATTGTCTGGTCGGGGAACTAGTGAAAATGATGCATTTTCGATTTGTGTACTTTCGAGGAAACTCCCCTGTTTTCTTGTCTCCAAAACATTCAAATTCGAATTCAATGCGATGGATTTCATCGTTCTATGTATTTCATTTTTACAGGCAGGGTATCAAATGCGTCGTTAGTCGATGCTGTTCCTCCCTGATGTTGTCTTTTGTTGTTGTGTTAGTCGTTTGTTCGTGTAAATTAACGTTAAACACGGGACTAGGGAGAGGCGTGCAGGTGTGGGAAGGGCAAGGACGAGGGGAGATGGAGAGGGAGAGGGAGGATTTGTTTTGCCATTACATTTATTGATTTTGGCACCGTCCCGTCCGTTCACGCTCGTTCTTCCCTCCGCCCTCGTTATCTGGCTCTGTTTCCATTTGTTACCTTTTACCACCTCTGCCTTTGCCTTTACCATTTGCTTTTGCGTTTGCTTTCTTGTTTTCTCTCTCTCTCTCTCTCTCTCTCTTCCTCCCGTTCTCTCACTATGCTTCGCGTTTGCTTTGCTCTGCTTGCATTTTCAGCCTGCGACACTGAACATTTCACATGGTTTGCTTCTCGTTGTTTGTCGTTTGTTGCTGCTCAACTTTTGGCTCCTCTCGTAAAGGGGTATTCCATGTTCTATCAATAATCTGACAGATAGACATGTGGGGAACTGTTTTTGAACCCAAAAATCATGAACATAATATCCCGATCAACATTAATACCCTCGCTTGATGGATTGCATTGAATCGGATTGGATCTAATGTGCTAAGCCGCACTAGCCGTCCCATTACTCATATTCAACGATCGCGCTTACGGGTAGTCCTACATGGGGTACATAGTGGGGGAAAGTGTGGAGCTGTGTCTATAAGTAAGTTTCCTTGCTATCTGCAAGCAAGAGTATTCGCAAATTTGGCCTTAATCGAGGTCGGTTTTTCTTCCTTTTCTTCAACCTCTGGCTGTTGTTACGTCTTTGACCTGTTCTTTTTTTTGTGGCCGGAAATCCGCGAATGCACCCCATTACTCACCGGCGATTGCGGCCTCAGCGGTCTCTTCGCCTACAGTTTACAGCCTTATCGCCGCCTACTGCCTACTGCCTACCGCTGGCCGTCTGCCGTCTGTCGTTTGCCGCTGGCCGGCAGCCACTTTTGGGGGCCGAAGCCGCGGGTGGACGGACGGCCCGCGAGAAGGTCAAAGTGGCGTGGCTCCCTCAGAATTATCCAATGCAAAGTAAAAGGAACAAAGGAAAGGGAATGGAAGTTATAAGAATAAACTGCCCTGACCTGACGGAGGCGGCTCCACTCGAATCGACCTGGACTGTGGCCGGTTGACACGGACACGAACATGGGCTTGGAGCGCGGAGCGGACTTGGACTGGAACTGGGATTCAGACTCGGACTCTGGCTTTGGCGTGCAGCATTAAATCAAAGCGAAAGGAGAAGAGGAAAGGGAAAACCCAAATAAATGTGAAAAGCAAACAATGTTGTGAGTGGGGTTTGGAGGGGGAGGGTGTTGGGGAGATGTCATTCGATTCGAGATGTCGTGTCATTCGGCTATTGTGTGGTTCCCAGGCAAAGTACGAGTATATTTCGCGCATTCATCATACGCCATGTTGTCGCAATGGGCTCTCGGGTTGTCGGGCTGTCAGAGCGGCCCCTCCAGCTCCAAGTGTAATCATAACAATCAAGCCGCCAATCAACGCCCCACACAAGGAGTGAAATGCCAGGGTATCAAAGGATAGAGATGCGAGTATACGGGATTGAGGCAAAGTCTTAGAGGAATGGTCTCAGAAATAGAGATTTAATTGGATGTAGCAGGAGGATTGATCGTGAAATAGGTAGATCGACGATTTAACCAATCAACGATTTAGACTAGCCTGGACAGTTCTCCTACTTATGTAGCTCTCCCATTTTATAATTAAAAGGACATTCAGATTGTGCACTAAATGGGTCTTCGATTGTTAACAGAAAAGTATCTGCTACATTCTTCGGCTTCTGCCTCTTCCCTTTACTCATTTTATTGGCATTCACAAGTCGAGGCCCTCTGCTCTGTTGCCTATTCTTCTCCGCCTACTTTGCTTTTTGGTCACCTTCTTGTTCTCCTTCATGTTCTTCTAGCTCTTCTTCTACGAGTAGTTCTGTTCTGAGCTGCTTTTTGAATATTTTTTTGGGGCTCGCGTGCAGCTCTGACCTTAGCGATAGAAATTCCCTAGAAATCAATGCGCAACTCGAGGGGTCTCAATGCCATTGAATGCCGCCGGACCATCCTGACCAGGTGGCGATAATTGTGATCCCCACCCCATTGTGGCACCTGTGCCAGCCACCAGCCACCAGCCCCCCACCCCAGTCATCAGGCAATAGGCACTCCGGCTGAAACCTTGCGTAATTCATGACGATATCGTTTAGAGTCCACCCAACGCACACGATTTTCCTCCATGATTTTCTCAGGCCATTTCTTTTCGTTTCATCTTTACTCGTGGATATGCCACACCACACACATATTTACCAATATTATCAAGATGTGACTGGGGCCGAAGCGTTTTAATTAGGCAAAAGTGCGGGCTTCAGGCAACAGAGGGCTTGAGACCCTACACAGAGAGAGAGGCAGAGTCAGAGGCAGAGACAGAGACTAGTGGCAGCAGTCAAACGACACTTAGCATTAAGTAAAAGGCCATTTAAGAATGGTCAGCCATTGGGGAATGGGTAAAGCACTGGCCAGGGGTGGGCTGGGCAGTGGTATGGGGGGTGAAGGGATAGGGTAGGGCAGGGCAGGGTAAAGCTGGTTCCAAGTCCAAGTTTCGCTTTTGGCCCCCCCCCCCAGTCAAATTGGATTAAGTTGTTGTACTCGTAGTTTCTCCTTTGCTCGTTGTGTGCCCACTGCCCAACGTATATGTACATGTATGTATCTGTATCTGTATCTGTATCTGTTTCTGTGTTGTTCTCTGCCTCTGGCCAGGTAGTGGTGGTGATGAACAGGGTGAGAGAGGAACACATCAAAATGAAGACGCAGCCTGTATCACCGACCAGCATAAGGGCGTCCTTTGGTGGCCAAATGCTATCTACCTATAGTTCGTGTCTGCGGGGCAAACATCTGCCATCATTGATTAAGGGAAATGTTTTAAATGATCTCATTATCCGATATCTGTTTATCTGAGTACTGCCATCAAATATTTGCGTCTTGCGTCGACATACATATGTATGGCTAGAAAAAGATCTAATCAGCGAAATTGGTACGTGTAGAACAGATGGATGCTCCATCGTTGATTCAATTAAATCGCGTGCTAAGAAGCGTTCTTTCGCTTTTTCTCTCGCTTTCTCTGTCTGTCTGTCGCTCTATTCCCTCTATACTCTCTTTCTATTTTGATAGCTCTACCCCTTGTCGCTGTGTCGGTGTGTGGCTGTTTAGCTGTGTGAGTGCGTGGCTAATTTGCTTTTTTTTATCAATAAAAAGTGTAGCACGCTTTTTGGGGCCACTCACAGCACGCAACGCAACGCCCAAGCAGCAAAACGCAAGGCATAGCTTGCGGCCGAAATGCAAAAGAGTGAGAGGCGACAATAGAGAGAAGCTCACAAGAAAACAAACACACACACACACCGATATGTCATACATACGTATGTACATATGTATGCATGCAAATGTGTATATTTTAAACTAAAACTCGTTCTTGCACTTGGCGAGCCAAAAGAAAAGTTGGCAGCTTTGGGGCCGACCGACTTTGTTACTGGGTGGGGACCGAAAGTTTACGCAATCAACTTTTTCGCATTTTTTTTTGTAGTCCCCCCATCACACACATACACATAAATACACACGCACACACACACACGAGTATGAAACTAGAGAGAGAGAGAGAGAGAGAACGGAAGAGAGAGTTGGGAGAGGAAATGACGATGTCGACGACCAAAACTTTAATGTGGCATCAGCAAAAGCGAGTTGGTCGCTGGGCCAGCCGGAACAAGGCGGAGCATGGCAAACCAATGGCGCCAACAGCTCTTTAACTGTGTGTGTGTTTGTGGGTTGACCAACTCTCACACACAGAGAACACACATAAAGAGATACATACACATCTACAGATACAGTCACTGCATGTGGAAAGGAAAGTCTTCGAAATGGTGGAACAAATTTTAAACTGAAAACGAGAGGGAACGTTGTGAGCCGCGGCAAAGGCCGCGGCTCTACCTTATACCCGGTACTCAGTCAGTATATACACACATACATTTATGAGCCTACGATTTATGAAATTTATTATATGTTCTTAAAGGGACAAAAATAATATTTAAATTAAAAAAATTAATTTCTTGGAATTTTTATACATGTTTTCATTTTTGTTTACAAAATTGTGGATTCCACAGATTTTGGTTCTTTGTGGGGGCGGAAGGGGGCGTGGCAAAATTTTGAAATACACTTGTACTGAAGTACTGAAGTTGCTCTAGCTCTTATAGTCTCTGAGATCTAGGCGCTCATTTAAACGAATAAGCAAAGCAGGTGGGGTCGCGTGTGAGAGAGAGCGAGAGGGAATGATGACTTTCGAAATGGTTTTCTTCATTGTAGCTATAACAATGATCCAATCTGATTCAGATTCAACACTCTGATAGAAATGGTCATTTTCTATGATTCTGCGTTTTTATTTTTCTCGTATTTTCAAATGTGATCACAAAGCAGACTGGATACAAAATTTGGTTGCTCTAGCTTTAATAGCCTCTGAGATATAGGCGCAAATGAAGACGGACAGACGGACAGACGGACGGACGGACAGACAGACATGGCTATATCGACTCGGCTATTGATGCTGATCAAGAATATATATACTTTATGGGGTCGGAAACGCTTCCTTCTGGGCGTTACACACAACCGTTATCCCCACAAATCTAGTATACCCCTATACTCTTCGAGTACCGGGTATAAATATGGGAATGGCTGAATCGGACCACATGCCCCACGTGCAAAATGAATTCAACCGTCAGTCAGCAATGGATGAGGGGGGTGGGTGGTGTAGGGGACGGGTTATTGGCGGGGGAGCGGACTTGGCACGAACACACAATAGACCTTGAAGTCAAATGTCCACAGAGCAGTCACAGAACATGTAAGTAATCAAAACAGGTGTGAGAGAGGAAATGGATATGGAACGACAAAGGTAATGGTTTGGAGCATATTAAGGGATGCTGGCATATCATTTAGCATTAATGTGCCGCTGATCCTGTAGTCAACTCTTTCCCTTTTTAGTTTCTCTCTATTGATTCCTTAGTTTTTCTTTCTCTTTCATCTCATCTCATATCTAAGCTTATAATTTCCGTTGCCATTGTCAGAAACTATTTTTCACTCGCCTTTCCGTTCCGTTCCATATTCCATTCATGTCTCAATATTCCCTCCCAATCGACCAATTCGACGATCCCGGTGTTCATCCTCGTGACATTTGAAATTTTATTTGCAACATAAGAAGGTATGCAAATAGGTGTTCAACTATTAATCACCTTCCTACTAGCTTTCGAGTACAAGCTGAATGCTAGCGAATATTCCGCTCATCCGAAAGTGCTGATTTTCCCACTACAGCGGCCAATGGTTTGCCAGATCAGCTAGTTCTATATATTACAAAAAAACATACATATACATATTTGCATATATAAATAATATCATTCCGCCAAGACAGGGAGCTCTACGTCTCTCTCTCTCTTTCTATATCTATCTCTCTGTTTCTCTGTTACTCTGACTGTGGGGCTGCGAGGCGTGTGGTTGAGTGGTTCAGTGGTTGGATCGCTGCTTCGCACTTAATTATGCAAATTTAATAACAAACGCCAAGTGGCGCACACAGAGCAAGAAAGGGAGCGTAGAGGAGAGAGCGAGAGAGTCACAGAGAGATGCATGGGGAGGACTCCATGAGGTTTACTATAAATGCCATTATGCGACAAGTGGAAGGGAGGGTGAAAGTGGGAGTGGTGGTGGCAGTGGGAGTGGGAGGGTTGACAGTAGAGCGAGACTGAGGGATGCGAAAATAGGATGGTTTGAATGAAACATTATAGCAATTTTTTTAAAGCATGCCCCAAGGAGTCGTAGCAGCAGTAACAGGGCTGCCTAATCAACGCGGTTTGCCCCCTGCTGTCCTCCTTCCTCCTTTCCACCCTTTCTGCCTTTTTCCCTTTCTTCCTTTGTCCCTTTGTCTCTGTCTCGCTTTGTCTCCGTGCATTCTCCATTCTCTATTCTCCACCTGGCACTAACGTAATTAAATCGCAATGCTGACAGGGCCGCGCCTCTTTTTCACTTTTCGGACAATAAAATGTATGCACTCGACTGTTCCCAAAGGGGTGAGAGGGCGGCAGTCAAACTGTGGCTGTGGGCTGAGGGGGATAGGTAAAGCGGTGGTTGTGTTTGGTCGAAGCGAGAGAGAAAGGATTATGGGGGGCAGAGCGCAGCAAAATGACATTGGCCATCTGGCAATCTGTGGCCTAATCGCAGCCCCAAAGAGGGGTGGCCAAGAGGGGGCAGAGGTCGGTTAAGGGGGTAGCAGGGGATAGGAGATACAGGGAGCGGGCTTAGCCGGGGACTTTCGGTGTGCATAAAGGATAATTGCAAGGACCGTTGTGCCTCCTCACACTAATGTCATAGAAAGCCCCGCTTCGAGTGTATGTGTGTGTGCTTTTATTGGCGTATGTGTGTGTTTTATTGTGACAAGCTCCGAACAAAAGCAACGACAAAAACGACAACGAAAATGGCAAATGCAAAAACCACAAAACAATAATGGAAAAAATGGCCAGAGATAAAGACACAGAGCGAGCGACACAGAGACAGAGACAGAGAAGAAGAGAGTGAGAGAGAGAGTAAAAATAAGAACGAGAGGATGACCAGTAATAGACAGAGACAACGGGGGGTGGGGGGAACGGCATGAGAGTGGAGATTAGGGAGATTGAGAGGAAAGCAAAAGTAACCGAGCAGGAAGGCCGTGCACAGTGGTTCCACTCATGATGAAATCTTTCTCTCTCTCTGTCTTTCTCTCTCTCTCTCTCTCTCTCTCTCTCTTTCTGTCTCTCTCTCTCTCTCCATGTCTTCTGTGATTGGATGTGCGTGAGTGTGAAATAATTCCCGAAAGCAAGGGCACCTTGTGTAATTTCATCAAAGGTTCGACCGACTGCACAAATTGTGAGCATCGACTTTTACTCGTGGGAATTTAAGTCACATCCGAATTCGGAGTTTTTGAAGATATCAAACATTTTTATACCTAATGTTCGAGGAGTATTCTAATTTTAATGGAAGCGTATGCTTGTAACACCCGGAAGGAAGCGTTTCCGACCCCATTAAGTATATGTATTCTGGCCACAATCATAGAAAAGTGCCATAACAATCGATTGGGTTAAGATAGGATCATTATTTAACACCAGTACTTGAAAGTTCAAGCTACCTTGGCCAATGGCTCGTTTTTAGATAATGGTCTATGGTCTTCAAAATGGTGCAACATCCAGTCAGTCGAAGGTCCTTCTATCGAAATGCAGGAGCAATCCAAATCGATTTGATAACTGCTTTGGCAACACTGTGCGACGGCCAGGCGGAAATGAAAGTTTTGCAAAAATTGCAACCACATTTGCATGTGTATGAGGGTGGCAGTGGGCCACGCCATTGTGTGAGAGGGGTTTGTTCATGGTGTATTTAGTTAATGGACTAGTTTTGTTATATCCTTCGGCGGAGGTCTCCCCACCCATGGCAACGACACCCAGGCCAAGGCCTGTAACAAATCCACTTAGGTGGACTTTTCTCGGGCTGCGTTCTGCAACACACACATCCAAATCAATCAACGACAGCAACGGGAAAAACAGTACCTTTGCCATTTTTCCAGTTCTGTTTTTGTTTTTGGTCAGCACACAACTGTAAATGTTGCACGGATAATTGCCAATGGATGGTGGGGGAGGAAGAGGGGTAGGGGTAGGGGTAGGGGCAGAAAGGGACCATTCAGCGGTACTGCCTCATCAATCATCGGGCAACATGGGGACTGCCTGTCGCGAACAGGAACGGTTCCCAGACCATAGACCCAAACCAAGAACTCAGAACCAAGAACCCAGAACCCAGATTCTAAGGAATTATTTTGTTTCCCGAATTATGTATGATTTAGGTTGAGTTGTCGACGAATCGCAAATTACCAAATATCTAATCCGAGTAAGGAAATAAGTGCTCGCCACTCGATACTCGTACTGATTGTCTCTGGTTTGCATTTTGACTTTTGTCTTCTCTTAGCTGGGGCCCGGATTTTAATTCCCCTAGTGCTAAATTTTCGAATCAAAATCAAGCCAGAGAACCATTAATTAAAACCTGGCTTTCCCCTACCTCCACTGGAAGGGGGTGGGGTGGTCGTAACTGTCAGCGTTGACATTTATAATACATCATCCATAATCGAGAGCTCATAAATGATTGGGCAATCAGGGCCCTCCGTCCATGGGTTGCGGTTGGGCGGTAGGCGGGCGGTTGGGCGCTTGGGCGCTTGGGCGGTGGCAAGTGCTGCTGCTGTCGGACATCTATCGGACATCTAATCTGGCCCCGGGAGTAATCCCTTGCGGTAGCTGTGGCTGTCAATCAGTCATACGTTTGCACTGAAATATTTTGATGTAATATTTGCACGATTTTCGGAATCACAATCGCAATATTTACAGCTGTACTTCTTCTTTAACGGTGGTTTTAGATTAAAATATTGAGGAACATTTTTAAAATATGCGAAATCTCCATGTAGCAACTACAAGCTTAAATTGTTTACTAAGTGAGTTTTCTATTCTTATTACTGATTACACTATTCGAAAGGACTTCTCCGCTGTCACCAAAAATTACTCTTTCTGATAGATTTGGATGTTTAAAATTTTTTAATGAATTATTGTTTTTTTTGTGGAGCAGTTTTTTTTTAAGAATTTAAAAAAATGTGGTATTTTTTGTCATAGGTGGTGCTTCTATTTATCACATAACTTAAGTTTCCTACAACTGGTTGTATTGAACTTTGCAGTTAAAAAAAGCTGACAAAACCAAAATTCAAGGCATTAAAATATTTTTTTTTCGACTTTTCCAAAGCTTTCAAAGTTAAAATTTCAGGGAAAAATACCGAAAAAAATTATGAAATTTCAATTTGGAAGCTTAATATCTTCCAGACGTTAATTTGCAGCTACAAAGTGTCTGAGTCGGATTTATAGCTGCATTTGTCAGCTTTTTTAAACTGCAAAGTTCAGTACAACCAGTTGTAGGAAACTTAATTAATTAATTAAGTAATTCTTTAAAAAAATGTAAATCTCCAAATCTATCAGAAAGAGTCATTTTTGGAGACAGCGGAAAAATGGAGTTGAATTTTGTCGAATAGTGTTGTAAAGACATATGTAAGTTCAATATGTTCATTGATATATGTATACAGTACAGTACTGTACGGTACTGTACTGTGGATTTCCTTTTTGCCTGCCGTTGACACCGAAACAGAGTCCGTTTGCCGCTTCCATTGCACTTGGTTCCGTTGCTCCATAATCCACAATCCGGTTACCGTTACTCCACTTTGGGGACATTACGGGATGCGGTTGGGCATGAATTTGCGGCTTCAAAAGAAACCGCGGCCCGCAAGAAATCGCCTTGACAAAATGCAAAACTTTATGCGCCAGCTTTGGATGCCATTAAATGCTGTAGCCACAGAGACAAGTAAAGAGCGAGAGAGATGGAGATACAGGGAGAGAGACACACTCACAGACACATACAGCGCCAAACGCATCGCTTGCCAAGTTGGTATATTTAGCCACATCGCATACCAACCACACACCCACACATCCACACACCCAACCCCCCAACCACCCACACCGCGTTCCCAAGTAAAACGTTGTGACGTTGACATAATGGCAAAATCAAACACGCACACAATGCCGACGCGTCGGCAACTGGGCAACTGGTGGCTTTGCGTTGCCAGAGCAACATTTTATGAAATCATGATATCATGTCATGATATCACACATGTCATTCGTACACACTCGTATTGTAAAGCACTGCCTGGGGCTGCGATCCATGATGCCTGAACTGTTAGCTACCATGATTAAATTTTTATCGGAAAACCTCTCTATATTTACATCTGTCTCTAAATATGGAACATCTTGGTAACATCAATTACATACATAGCTGCTAAGTCCACTTGCACCCACACAAAAATGTTAATACCGAATCTCAAAGAAAGCTAAAGGTAACTTTTAACAAGATTGCCCGTATTACGTATTAAATACAGCAATAATACAAAATTACGAAGTAGTGGGACTTAAAGTAGTCGAGGGGGAAATTTAAAATAATTCCACGTATAAACGATGTGTAACCGTCTCTCCGCTCTCCGCTCTCCTTTTGGACCTGTGCCTCTCCATCACCTTGCAGGGCGTAACGAGATTGCCGGCAAAGCCACCTCCTGCCCACTCCATCGGGGGGCAAATGTTGACACTACAAAGTAGCAAAAGTTGTTGTTGTTGCTGATGTTGATGTCCTTGTTGCTGTCGTAGGACAGCAGATGTGTCCATGTGTGTGTGTGTGTGTGTGTGTGTGTGTGTGTATCACATAAATATGCATTTTCATTTCCCAACAGCAGCCATCGAGCCATTGCATGTGCATATTTTTATACATATTCAATGGCTTGGCCATGTCCATGTCAATGTGGGTTAGTGTGCTTCTGCTGCAGCTCACACTGCTATACCTACTCCTACTCTCTTACCTCAGTCTTGCACCTGCAACACGCAACTCTGGCCATGCAATGGCTGCACGCCCATGCCCATACCCATTCCCCATACCCCATTAGCACACTCGGCTCCTGCCATCAGCACTGGCATGCCCCTCTCAACGACCCTTCAGCCGCGCCTCTTTATATAATGTCAATAAAGAGTAGCATCAACTGATTTCGACTCTGTTCTGTCTGCCACATATCAAATTTCATACACTAAATGAGCCTAGAGGAGGGACTAGAATTAATTGTAGTTGTAATTATATACATAGGTGCGCAGGGAATGCTGGGGACAGCATTAGATCCGAAAATATACATACGAGTATGTACTTGTATGCAAATCATAGTCTATATAGGTCTACATATATGTATGTACACAAATATGTATATTTGATCTGCTATCTATATATGATTTAATGGAAGTGTTTCTAGTAAGTAGTGCCAGATGGACAGAATCAAGTTATTGTAAAAGCTTAACACAGAGAAAGATGCCAGAGACGTAACAGATTCGAACACGAATTTGAATGATAATACATTTGAAAGAGGCATTCTACGACACAGAAAAAAAATGTTACACAACAAATAAATGGCAATGGAGAAAGGGAGGCATAGACAGGTTCAGGGAAAGGAACAGGGACAGGGACAGAGACAGAGACAGGTCGATGCCATGTCCGTGTCCTTGTTTGCTTTCGCTGCCGCTGTCTATGTCCATGCCGTGCGATGCCAGCGCGTGGTTTACACATGTTACCTGCTTACAGGCCACCCATTCAACGTTCGGTAATAGCAACCGCCATTAGTCGACTGACTGGCTGACTACTGACTGTCTCACTAAACGACTGGCAAGCAGACCGACTTCCTAACTGTATGACTGAGCATTTGAGTGTGATTCGTTCGATCTATGGGGCATGGGGCATGGGGCATGGGGCATGGTGCGGGTGCAGTCAATAAAACGATATTTATTATGAATGACAACATTTGAAATGTTCCAATTACGGCCAAAGTACTACCGCTTTGATAAACTTCAATGGATAGGATATGGGTATCCAACTAGATAACTTACATACCGACTGAATTCAGTCACATTGTTGTTGCATACCACATACGAGTACGATTACGATTACGATTACGAGTACGAGTACGAATACATATGTACGTGTGGGAAGGTATTCATGCAAACGAGCATACATTAAATTATCCCTTTGCTAGTTTAATTTGTCAGTAAGTTCCATCTACGGTTTGGTTACAAGTAACAAATTGTTCTCGTCTAAATACAACAAGCACTTTCACTTCGATCGATGTACTCGTCCTCGTGCAAAGCTAAACAGATTTTTGGAATGAAACGAGCGGGAACGTTTGCACTCGCCACTCATTCATTATACATATAATGTATGTGAGCTTATGATTTATGTAATTTGTACAATAAATTTTCGCTTGGTATAGCTGCTCGAAACGACAAGATTTTTCAACAATACAAAATGTCATAAAAAATTCAGGAATAATGGAAACATAAATTATTTTACAATTCTGACCAAATGGGTCATTAGGTAGAATAGTGATAATCGGAGTGCAAGTTTAGATAGCTACGAAAAAAATTAACTTAGTTTGTACACGCCCAAATAATGTCATAAACCCTTATTTCTTTGTTTATTTCTTCTAGCGGACAGCTCGTTTCTTTTGGCCAACGCACAAATCGTCGATTTTCCGATCGTCTACTGCAATGAGTCCTTCTGCAAGATCAGCGGCTACAACCGGGCCGAGGTCATGCAGAAGTCGTGCAGGTATGTGTACGTATTACCGATTTATTCTCACTCCGAACTCGTTCTGTTCTCGTTGTTGTTTCTCGCTGTTTCTTCCCGTTAATTGTTCTCGTTGCTGTTACTGTTGCTGTTTTCATCACCTTTTCTCTCATTTTATTATTGTTTTTAATGGTCTTATGGGTGTTACCCTTATGTATTAAAAATATATGTATGTACGCCTATATACGGAAATGGTTCGTTTGTTCAATTTTTATATTGAGATATGTATATGCATGTACACATATTACTGGTTGACTTGATTGAAATAAAAGAAATTGACCGATTTCCAAACAGCCTATTTTCTGGCCGCATGTTTGCCATGCAGGAGGAATTCATTCCTAATGCGTACCATTGTATGTACAGTGGCTCAAAGCCGAAACTATGCAGTGTCAAATAAACTGTTTAACTGTGGTACAGATTTTAAACTAGAGGAAAAACAAAATGTTTAAATGCACCAAAGCTTCTAGAAACTAGGAATCCGACTTGATTTTCGGTTTGGCGTTTAAAGATTTTTTGTTTTTCCTCTAGTTTAAAATCTGTACCACAGTTAAACAGTTTATTTGACACTGCATAGTTTCGGCTTTGAGCCACTGTACATATGTATTAGTATTGTAACAGATCTTATATAGCCATCAGATAGTCCATCTGTCCTTGTGTCTGTCTGTCATTCTGCAGCTGTCTGTGACTGTCTTTCTTTTGCCGAAGTTCCGTTTTTTTGCGTTTTACACATAGTCGTACATATATCCCCACCTCTTTCATTCTGCTTTCTCCTTAAATATCTATTTAGTTTTGCTTTTATCTCTATTACTGTTCATGCAAAAATATTAGCTTTCCAGCAGTGCTGCTCAAACTGTAAGCTCCATAATCCGACATGAAGAGGGAAACGGACAGAGAGAGTAAGCGTCGGAGTCAGAATTCGGGCATAGTGGAAAGAGATGGATTGGGGTCAGGGGTTAGGGGTTAGGAGCTAGGGGCTAGGAGAGCGCAGGGGAGTGAGATGTGCAGCAGCCAACTACGAGGATATTCAGAGATTGTGAGAGATTTCTGCTGCGACGCCTCTTACACTCTCACCCTGTGTTCCTGCCCAACTATCTCCCACGTCCATCCACATTCGCACCGTCTGTCCTGTCATTAATAGCATGCTTACGCACCTGCCCTCCCCCCTGGACCCCGTAGCATATTAGAGCAGAGCGCCATCCATCTCTCCGTCTATGGCCGTATTCATCTGCTTAACGGGTTATTCCCAGCTGTTTCTGGCAAACAATGAATGTGAAGAACGAAGTTCATTTACTGTTTTTCGCCTCTGCTTGGCGCAGTTTTCCTTTAATTAATTTACCTTTTATTCCCAGACAGTACAGACAGTACAGTCAGTACAACCATTGGCGGCCATTGACCATTAAAAAACCATTATCGAACCTTAATGCACTTTGCTGCTTAATGCGAATGGACAGCTCTTTTACTACATTTACTACCGTATTCTCCTCCTGGTCCTCCGTTTGAGTGGTCTTTGTTTAATGTGAGTTGGCAGCGCACCGCCAATGGCAGTGTGGCAGTGTGCAACAATTAAGGCAGCTGCAACTCGATGGATGATTCGCTTCCTCCGAAGTGTGGATGGGTCGGGTCGAGGCACGCAGCTCCAAAAGAAGAGGAGAGGAGAGGAGAGGAGAGGAGAGGAGAGGAGAGGAGAGGAAAAGAGGGGATAGGATAGATAGTGTACCCTAGTTAATGGCTTTAGCCCACATAGAAAGTTTGGATTGGTTTTTTTTTTTTGTTAATTTTTGCCTTTCCCATGCCCATTTCCATCTACATTTCAAATTGCCTTCCGATCCGGTACCATGCAGACCTTTGGCGTTGGATGGCGTGATGGTGTAATGGGGAGAGACAGACACAGACACATGCACAAGTGCTAACTGCATTTGTTTACTTTAATTTGTGAAGAACTTTCCCCGCCACGCTCTGACCTCAAAGAGGGCTCTCATAAATCAACAAGAGTCGGCCCATTCGTAGGCCCATGGACGCCGTGAATCTCCCGAGAATTGTTTGTAATTTGCAGGCCAACAAATTGCCAACGCGACTCGGGCAAACACACACAAAGAAAGAGGATGGAGAGTGTCCCTATTCCACCACTACTCACCTCACCCCACCCCACCACACTCTCTACCATACTTGCAGCATCAGCGGGTGAGTGAATCCCCAGTCGCTTGGCCCCGAAAAAACCATAAACTTTTTTAATGCCAATCTACCGTTTAGTTAGAGATATGCATACCGCTCTCTCTCCATCTCTTCATCTCTCTCTCTCTCTCTCTCTCTCTCTCTCTCTCTCTTTCCCTTTAAGTGTTAGTGTGTGCTCCTTTGACCTACTTTTTTGTTGGTTCTGCTGTTGCTCTGCACTGCTCTGTGGTCGAGTGTGAGAATAAAGAAAAAAGATTTGCGAAAAATAAGCAAAAAGGAAACGAAACTCAAACGAAAACGTTGACCAACGAAGACTAAACTTAAGCAAGAGATAAAAAGAAAGAGAGGAAGAGGCCGAATGGGAGATTGAAGTAGAGAGCGCAAGAGAAGGAAGGAAACAGATACACATAGTATAAGCGGCTAAGTAACACTAGTCGACACGACTTTTCCGCTGTCGCCAAAAATTACTTTTTCTAATAGATTTTTGTTAAAGAATGTTTTTTTTTTTCATGGAGTAGTTTTTTTTTAAGAATTTTTAAAAAATTTGGTATTTTTTTGTCATAGCTAGTGCTTCTATGTTTCACAAAGCTTCAGTTTCCTACAACTGGTTGTAATCAACTTTGCAGAAATCCAAAATCATGGAAAATTACCATATCTACCAGATTGCCGAATATGGATCAGGTCGGATCAATATTATGGCCAGAAGAAACAAATTAAATTTCAGTGGCTACGCAACGCCTGCTAAGCGCTGACTCATTCCCTCTCTCTCTCTGTCGCAAACACTTGTACGTCTCAAATATGTAGTTATACATGTAGAAATGTAGAAGCAGATGTAAAAAGCATATGCAAACAAAATTTGAAACATGATTTGACTTCATTATTTTAAATATTATTTTTGCCCAAAATTTAATGCGTCCCTTTTGCGAACATATAATAAATTGCATAAATCGCAAGCTTATATATGTATGTACATATGTATATACTGACTGAGTACCGGGTATAAGGTACAACGTTCCCCTTCGTTTCTTTTAATGTTTGCCTAACTGCGTGTTCTTTCAATGGAACTTGGAACCACTCCACCTCCACTGGGCGGTAGGGTCGTTCTCTCTAAAGAAATCCCACTCTACACAGTGAAAGCTCTCTCTCTCTCTTTTTCTTTCTTTTCTCTCTTTGCCGCAGACATCAGCCGTAAAAAAGAAAGATGCCAGACTGCAAATATATTTGAACCAGCGATCCCTTCTACCCAAGAGAGCTGAAGCCCCAATACATCCCACACCCTTGGCATAAGAACTTTATTCAATCAAAATTCTGTTCCTAAATTTGACAGTTTTGCTGGAATATCCTCAAAAGCAAAGAAGAAATGTTGTATTTGAACGTGGATTCCCATATAAACGGTTTGAATTCGTGTTTTTCGTGTGCCCAATTCTTTCGATTCGGATAAAATGAACTATTGTTGAGAGAGACAAGTTGCTTGTGGGATCGAATTGGATTGGACTGGAAATCTTTTCTTCTGTAAACTAAAAACACTTTTACCATACACTGTTGAAGGGTTAATGTAGCAGACCATCAAAATAAAGGAAAAGTTACCTGAATTATTTGCAGGAAAAAATTACATGAATTCCTCCTAGTAGAGCGGACTTGTGAAATACAATATTTGGCATGCACAATTTTCGGTTCGTCCAGGAAGATATCCTATCGCTGCTGAGCTTTCACTGCATTTATAGCCGTATGTTTCTCACACGCATCCATATACATACATATATATGTATGTATGTATATACCGGGACCAAGGCTAGAAATGTTTCCTTTGTAACCCAATTTGTGTTTTTATACTCGATACTCAAAATGAGTATAGGGGTATATTAGATTTGTGTATTAGTGTGTGTTACACCCAGAAGGAAGCGTTTGCGACCCTATAGAATCTAGACAAAAATGGAAATAATGTATACAGTATAAATATAATATATAATATAATTGTATAATTTATACAAGTCTCCCAAAGAGTTCGACCGATTTATTGAAAATTTTCTTTATTGCAAAAATATAATTTGTCCCTTTTACGAACAACGATACAATAGGTTATATAAAATATATTGTATAAATTAGATATAAGCTCACATATATACTGACTGAGTACTGGCTATAAAGTAGAACCGCGGCTTTTGCCGCGGCTCACAATGTCACCCCTTGCTTTTTCTGGGCTTAAGCACACCCCCCACATCCACAAACAGACTTGCACACCCATACACACAAAATCACAGACATACACAACAAACACTGGCGGAAAAAAAGTTGTCGAGCTGAGCGGAAATGAGGCGCCCGCTGCTCCACTGCTCTGCCACAGCAATACCCGTGACGGTGACGTCGACGATTCGCTCGAACATAGTTTGTTGAACTTTTCTCATGGCACACACTCACACACACACACACATACATACATACATACATAAATACATACATACATCCATACATACAATGGAAAGGAACAAAAATTAACTGTTCCACGCGCTCTGTGCTCTTGCCCGTTACATAGTGTTCCGTTTTTGTTTCATTACCGATTCTTTTCGTTGTTGTCGTTTTTTCTGCTGACGTCATGGCGTCATGCGATTCAAGCGAGTGCTCAGAAGTATGCAACCGTTTTTTGACTGCAATTGTTCCCCCTACATCAGATCCTGTGGATGATGATGATGACATCGGGGGAATGATGGCAGTATCGCAATTCCAAGCACGTTGCTAACTTTCCCAAGCAATCAAAATGAAAAGAAGCAAAAGTTTCGTCCTAACTACCACCAAAAACAAGGAGCATTAAATATTTACTTTTCATGGGAAATTATCTCAAAACGAACACCCAGCGCTCGGCCAGGACACCTACAGGACACTACCACCTACAGTTTGGCTCGGTTCGGCCTTTGCCTTTGCCTGGAATTTATATTTCATTGAAGTGAAGGCTTTCTCGAGTAAGGCCGAATGTGTTAGTCATTAAATGAAGACTTCTACAAAACTTTTTTTCTGTAATTAATTAATTTTTGAATACCAAAGACATTGCAGGCCTTCCAATTAAGATTTCACTTTAAAATACATACAGAGCACTTTGGGAACGTACTTGGTTCGACAAATGCTTATTTAACCGCACGCCATGCCGTCCTGAGAAAGTCTTCACCTGGGAATTCGCAATCGGATTCCTATCCATACTAAAATTCGTTCTACATAGTAGCATATATGTACATGTATATAGATGGCAGACTCAATTAGAGAAATATTTGTATACCCGTTACTAGAAGAGTAAATCGCCCTTTTTGCGAAAAGCAATAAAAGGTCCACTCTCGCCGGACGACAGCCGATCGCGACAGGCGTATTTTCAAGCGCCACGATTATATTATTTATATATGTACATACTATATTATTTGGACGGAATAAAACGGGCTTTCCGAAACAAGCTGCTTCTTGCGGGGGAATGCGGGCCGTTAAAGGCAACTCCGCGGGTGGACTGATTTCAATCGATTGAAAGTTAACTTATTTTGACATATTATATATGGGCATATAATATATCATCAATATCAACTTTCATCTGAAAGCCTCTGCAAATAAGCAAAATATCATTATTTTGGTATTTTTTGGTATTTTTATAGGCATTTTTTATCAATAAAAGTTATCCTTCAAAGCCTTCCTCAGTAACGTGCGTGCTTCCGCGGACCTATAATAAAAAAAATCGGACATTTTTTGACATTAATAACTTGGAAAAGCAACGCTCAATACCTTATATACTTGCAAAAACGATTTACTTACGTATATGTACATATATTCAACATTTTGGCTTGGAGTTTTGGCTTATACATGGAAAACCGTTCATTTCATTGTTCCAATTTTGTTGGAATCAATTCGACTTTTAAGCTCAATTTATATACTGACTGAGTACCAGGTGTAAAGTAGAGCCGCGGACCTTGCCTCACAACGGCTTACAACCCTCGTCCACCCTCGTTTTTTGGTATTTACCTTGCAAATTACTTGAATTGGGATTCTAATTCGCATTGGACCCTCATCGATCTCCCTCCATCCATTCTGATTTCGTTCTGTGTGGTCCTCTGAATGTCTTCTGTTTTCGGTTTTCGGTTTTCATTGTTCCAATTTCTTTTTGCATGTGCATGTGCAGGTATCTGTTAAATCTGTATGTGTTTTGCGTATGTGGCATGCATCGGGCTTAAAGCTAACCAAGAATAATACCTCGTTTGCTCTTTCCATCTTTCTCTCTCTCTCTATTTCTCTCTCTCTGTCTCTGTGTATGCTTACCCCCAACCCCGAACCAACATCCAGATGCGGCTTCATGTACGGCGAGCTGACAGACAAGGAGACAGTGGGACGGCTGGAGTACACGCTGGAGAACCAGCAGCAGGATCAATTCGAAATATTGCTCTACAAGAAAAACAGTGAGTACCTCTAGCCCCAAAATCCCAGTATCCCAGGATCCCAGAATCCAGCCTCAATCCATTAATCTAGTCCGGTTCCCATTCGATTTGTGCGTATGCTAAATGACCTGTGTCGTATCTCTGGATGGTAGAAGGTAGTCCCAGGCAGTCAAAAATGGAACCCAAATCAAAGTCTTCCCTTACTGCTTAGCCCTTACACCTCCCACTGGTTGGAGTACACATTATTTGGATTTTTGCTCGTTATAAATGGATGTGGCTCGTAGACTTCATCTCCGGGTCGGAACCATTCATAATTCATTCGAGTCCTGGCTTCTGACCCCACACATTGCATCCCATCCTGTAATTTAATTTGTGTGCCCCCCTTCCCCCCGCGCACTCTAATGCCAACAAATTGGGTCCGAGTGAGGCCCATCAATCAACCCGAGGAGACCCCAAACCTATTTCCCCACTGCCACACTACTCCACCTGAAATCCTGTATCCATCCCCCAGCCAAATCAATTGGAATCAAGTGTAGGCCAGCCCCCGAGCCCCTGAAACCCCGACCCTCTCAATCTCGTATTGCCAGAGAGCGGCCTGGAATTGGCCAACTTATGAAATAACGCCTTCGAGTATCAATTTTCAGATGTGCAGTGTGGCTGCGCCCTCTCCCAATTTGGCAAGGCGCAAACACAAGGTAAACCATCATCAAGTTTATGGCAATCCTTGGCAATCCTTAGCAATCCTTGGCAATCCGCCCGAACCAGCACGAGTATTCCTGTGCTTCCTGTTGCTTGTTGCATATGAGGGGGTGGGGGGTGGGGGGGCGGTAGTTGAGTGTGTGAATAGAGGTGCATTAACTATGCATAAATCAAGCCCAACCACTGGAGCGTCAACAGATGGATAAACAACTGGCACAGATGGACCAAATCTGGTCTCAATTGAAGTTGAAATTGAACTCGGAATTCGGAACTAAAATGGGTTTTCAATCAAGCGGTAAACCAGAAGCAGATCTAAGCAAAATATTTTCTTTGTCCCTGCCTGGCGGCCTCGTATATTGGATTCGGGCCAAGTCGGCGATTCGGTCCTGGCTCGACAATAGCATAACTACCAGCCGCTCAAACAAAAGGAGGAAGCTGCGGGAAATCGAACAAATTGAATATCGCTGACAGATGTCTTTGGAGGGAGCATGCGGTGGAATGCGAATAGGAATGGGGATATACATACATAGATACATATGTATGCGTACATATACAGGAAATAGCACGATTTGGATGAGCTTGGACAGCTGACTGCTTTTTAAATGCCAGAAGCAATAGCACAAATAAATCTGTTCATCTCAACCATTATAGGATGAAAAATTGCCATATTTGCAGAAACGTATACACTAACCGGAAGCGAAGACGAAAACCGGAAACGGAAGCAGCAAGTTGCGCTTGCAATTAGAGAATAATTATGAATTCCCCTATACACTCTCACCCACGCACAGACAGATAGACACAAAGACAGACACAGCTGAAGCCGAAGCAGAAGCAGCAGCACCATGCAAATCGAACTGCAATTATTTCAAATGCCAGTCACGCCAGTGAAGGGCTCAGGGCAGGGCTCAGCCGCAGGCAGCGCCTAACACAACCATAAAAGTCTGTCGCGATGACAGTGTATTTACGCCTCTTAGCCGAATCAAATGTTTTTTTCTTAACATTCAGTTTACATTCGTGGAGGCAACCAGGGATCTTGGCACAAAATATATATACAGTTATATTTTTTTGTGTGTCCGTTATAACGGATTTGATTATCGAAATCGGTTAAAGATGCAACACACGAGTAATTAATGAATGAATCAACAGCTCAGCCATCAGCAGCTGTCATACGACTCCCAAGCCATACGACTATGCAACGCACTGTACTGTACATGCATGCAATTTTCATGGCACACTCTTCCCGGCCCATTCGGTCTGCATTCGGCATTCGGCAGTCGGTATTCGGTATTCAGCACCCAGCACACATTATCGAACGTTCCATATCAATAATTGCAATCCAATGAAATGTTTGTCCGTCCCATCCCGTCCTTTCTGTGGGTCGTGGTCCATCTGTGCGGGCTGGCGGATGGGGAGGGGAGGAGCAGGGACGGTGGTACGGTTGTGACCTGAATTTGAATGGAATTATCTATCGTTTGGAAAACGCAATCGACTGTGGCCCAGCATAGTACGAGTATTATTATTCACATTCATCATTATCCCATCCCCAACGGGATTGGGATTATCGACAATTGTTATTAATTTCGGCCTTGTTCCTTCCCCGGCAGAGACCCCACTATGGCTGCTGTTGCAGGTTGCGCCCATACGGAACGAAAGGGATCTGGTTGTGCTTTTCCTGTTGACATTCCGGGACATAACTGCCCTCAAGCAGCCCATCGACAGCGAGGACACCAAAGGAGGTAAGTGGGCATCGCCCAGTGCTGTATGCACACATACCAATATATAGTAGCATCCGATTTAATCTGTTCCGATCTATTATGATCGAATCCAATCCCTCACTCTGAGGGGCATGGGTATCCATTCGGCACTCTCTTATCACTCTACTGTTCTGCTCTTTCTTTCCATGTCTACACTCACTTGCACCCCGCACACATACACACACTATACACACACTATACACACACTCACACACACACTGTACACATAAACACACACACACACACACACATGTATATAAACGCTTACACAAATTGAACAATTTCAACAACAATTCAACAACAAAAACTCAACGAAACAACAACAAACCACCCAATTCGATCTGCAAACAATCTATGTATCGTATCGTATCGTATCGTATCGTATATGTATGTTCTCTAACTCTATCTTTAACTCTGCCGTTATTTTATTTTTGGTTCCGTTCGTCTCGCTCTCCGTTACGTTACGATCTGTTTCTTGGTGTCTGTGTCGGTGTTGTCATGCATTGTAGCGGTTAATCTATTTTTACCAGTTTTAGGTCTCTCGAAGTTCGCCAAGTTGGCCCGCTCGGTGACGCGAAGTCGCCAGTTCAGCGCCCATCTGCCCACGCTGAAGGACCCCACGAAGCAGTCCAACCTGGCGCATGTGAGTGCCCATCCACCAGTCTATATATACCGCATATATAATATACTCTTATATACATATGTCATATATATATCCCCATATATACATATGTTCCTCTGCAGATGATGTCATTGAGCGCGGATATTATGCCACAGTACCGACAGGAAGCGCCGAAGACGCCGCCACACATACTCTTGCATTATTGTGCATTTAAAGCAATTTGGGACTGGGTGATATTGTGTTTAACATTTTATACCGCCATCATGGTGAGTAATTCTATCTCTATTCTCCATTCTCCATCTCCAAGGTTTCCATTCCAGCTGTCTTCTCCCTTAAGCCCTTAAGCCATCTGAAATACGCGCATTCATTCCTTTTCATTGGATAATATATCCACATATCCGTATAACCATTCCTCAATATGTTCTTTTAGGCTCCTTTTTTTTTTCCTTTTTGTCTTCTGTATGCTTTGTTTTTTTGTTACTTTTACGCTTTTTATTTTCTTTCTTCAAAATCCCGATTTCTTTCGGTACTCCCCTGAATAGCGTCCAAGCATCGGCTGCAAAAAACTGGAACTATCGAAACTCATCTTTCCTTTTCGTACCTCTCCTCCCATATTCTCTGATATCCCTGCTCTCCTACTTAGTCACAACGCCAAGATTACTGAATGTCAGACAACGATTTGAACATAATTTTTGATATGGGCGCTAGTAAACTTTCACGGTAAGCAGGAGTAGGGCTTTGCCTGGCACTAGAGTGCCTATCACTGAATGCGTGCGGCATATGTGCACACAACCGCACATATGTGGCCTCTCCTCTGGATAAGGTAGGTCTCAGCCAGCAGCCCATGGAATCTCTCTTTTCTTTCAAAGTTGCACTTTCTCGTTCTCCTACTCGTTCTCGTTCCGTTCTTGTTTCAGTTTTTAGGTTGAGGCACAGTTCTCGCTCTTATATTGTTTAAGGATCTTCTTCGGTGTTTTGTTGGAGGTCTTGGCTTCGGTTTCGTTTGGTTTCTGGCTAATTTACTGTCACAACTTCAAGATAAAGTAACGTTCAGTAAACGACAGTATCTGAAACTTTACCAGTTACTCCTCTGGGGTAATGTCAGATACGATTACAAGAGCAATGGGATGCAAACATTCCCTAATGAGTAGGAAACAGAGGAGGGAAAATGTCACTAAGAAGATGGCTGAAACATATTGGAACAAATATCTCAGAAGTCACGCAAACAAACCAAAGAAACCAAAGTTGACTCTTTGAGCGATATTCACATTTGATTAGAACCTCTATACTTTGATTCGATATTTTAAACTATAGCTATGGTCTTAAAATCTAATAAGTCTCACTCTTGAGACAGACAGTATACCAGCATCATTTTTCTAAATGTTTATGATTGTCCTTATCCCGATTCGCACTATTTACATTGAGCAATATTTTAGATCTGGGCTCTATTTTCCCGATGGTAGAATCCGATTAAAATCCTCCTTTGAACCGCTCTGATGTGTAACAGCAGCTCAAACGCTTCGCAAAAATGCACTTGTCTGGGATCATATGGGGCTCGAGTGCAAGTCAAGAAATCAGATAATGCTCTTTGCCAGGCATTAACGTTGAGACTGGTAGAAAAAGGGACAGACAGGTGGCAGGAGGTAGAGGTAGAGCCAGACAAGTGCACACACATTAACATGACCAAGTGGCTGCTCAGACAGACAGGGCTGCTCTGCAGTCCTCCTCTGAACACCATTCTACCCTTAGCCGTATTCGAGCCTAAGCTTTATGGGGACTGGGGTTGGGGTTTGGGCTGAGGCTGGGGCTGATGCTGGGCCGAGAGGTCGTTATGTTTTATGTGCTTAAATTAATATGCTCAGCTTTGTAGCAGAAGCAGAACACACAGTAAGGAAGGTAGGGAAGCAGGGAGGCAGGAAGGCAGAAAGGCAGGAAGACAGACGTGTGTAATACAAGCAGCCCCCATCCCGAGACCTGCCATAATAAGAGGCTTGTAACTGCCACTTAGGGCAACTGTTGAGAAAGCAACAATGGGCCAACTGTTGCTCCTGCAACGAAGATTCTGCGCTGGGAATTACAGAGAAAAATCTTCAGTGACAAAATCTACAATCTAATCTACATTTCCGTTCCCTCTCCAATCCCATCTTCAATCCAAAATTTTTCTACAACATAAATACGAGTATGTGCATCTTCAAACATCACATAATGCATAAGAATAACCTAATTCCCGTCCACTGTTAACCTTTCCCTTATATGAAGATCTTCCACTCGAGGATTTTGAGCGATATGTTTCTGTTGATTTCTTACAGGTGCCATACAATGTAGCGTTTAAAAATAAAACCTCAGAGGATGTTTCCCTTCTCGTGGTCGATTCGATAGTCGATGTTATATTCTTTATAGATATTGGTAAGTTCCTCCTGTTCTTTATATACATATATACAAATCCCCTAGCAATCTCTGAGCCCTCCCCCTCGATTTCAGTTTTAAACTTCCACACGACGTTTGTGGGCCCGGGCGGAGAGGTGGTCAGCGATCCGAAAGTGATACGGATGAACTACCTGAAGTCATGGTTCATCATCGACCTGCTCAGCTGCCTGCCATATGATGTCTTCAATGCGTTCGACCGAGACGAGGACGGGATCGGGTCCCTTTTCAGTGCTCTCAAGGTGGTGCGCCTTCTGCGGCTGGGCCGGGTTGTGCGCAAGCTCGACCGCTACCTGGAGTACGGAGCTGCAATGCTGATCCTGCTGCTCTGCTTTTACATGCTGGTGGCGCACTGGCTAGCCTGCATCTGGTACTCGATTGGGCGCAGCGATGCGGACAATGGGGTAAGGCCCCATGCATCTCTGAAGGATAATCTCTATTTTTCTTTGAATACCCCTCCTCAAAGATCCAATACAGCTGGCTGTGGAAGCTGGCGAATGTCACGCAATCTCCGTACTCCTACATCTGGAGCAATGACACGGGCCCGGAGCTTGTAAACGGGCCGTCAAGGAAGAGCATGTATGTGACGGCTTTGTACTTCACTATGACCTGCATGACCTCGGTGAGCGGGGCGCAGCCCTGAACCAGACTCGAGCTAACCTCAAATGGATTCCTTAACTCTCTCTGTCTCTCTCTCTCTCTCTCTCTCTGTGTATTTCTGTACACGTTCACAGGTCGGCTTTGGCAATGTCGCCGCGGAGACAGACAACGAGAAGGTGTTCACCATCTGCATGATGATCATTGCAGGTGCTGTGTCCTTAACACGTTCCGTTGCCGCGTCCAAGTTTCTGAATACCCCGCACACGCGTCACGCTTTTAAATAGAACTCGATACCGATACCAATCTCGATTCTGATACTGATTCCGATTCTCGCAATCATTATTTAAAAGCTAAGCAATCTATTTGCGCCGCTAGAACTAATAAGCTGCTCCAGTTGGTATAGCCTCATTTAGCCACACACAGTTTGACTGATACTCTGTAGTAATTTCCATATCCATTTCCATGTAGAGCTCTTTTAGCATTTTTCTACCTCGAATTTCCAAACTGTTCTGTCCACCATCCATCATCTGCTCTGTCATCAACCAGTTGTACACAGTTCTTCGTCATGAGTAAACTTTATGCTCGTACACGTTACTCGTACACGTTACTCGTCCACGTAACTCGTTACACATTATCTATTTCGCGTAAGTGTAATCTGTACTGTTCCTCGTGACTCTTCCTAAGCAAACGCACCATCTCGTTCCTCATTCCATCTTCTCTCACTCTTCCTGAGTCTCTGCACAGGCGCAGCATTCGATCAGCCAAAGTGACTGAGGTTACGGCCTCAGAGCATGCTGGGCCAGAGCACACCCTGGCAAACTTTCCCCTCATTCTCGCCCATACTCTGGTTCTTTTGTGTGCTAGTCCAATCTGTGGCATTTATTAACGTTCTAGTCGCGCACTTGTGCGTCTTTTTTTCACAGCGCGTAGTGGAATCAGCTAGTATTTGCGCACACTGATATACTGCCTTTATGTGCCGTTACAATTTCTCACTATCACCTAACACCGATACATCCAGTCCAGTGTTATCACTCTGTGTGTCTAACGTTTATCTACAACAAGAAATAAGCTATTCAAATCCAGCTCTGTGTACACTCCAAGCTTAATCTTAATCATCACGCTCTTTCTCCCTCTCTCTCTCTCTCTCTCTCTCTATCTCTCTCTTTATGTATACATTTGGTCGCGTTTATAGCTCTGCTGTATGCCACAATCTTTGGTCATGTGACCACCATCATCCAGCAGATGACCTCGGCGACGGCCAAGTACCACGACATGCTCAACAACGTGAGGGAGTTTATGAAGTTGCACGAGGTGCCCAAAGCCCTCAGTGAGCGGGTGATGGACTATGTCGTCTCTACGTGGGCCATGACCAAGGGTCTGGACACCGAGAAGGTGAGTAGTTCGTAGTGGGTTCACATCCAGCAGTAGCCAAGGCATGCCTCCCTAATGGTTGTCTATACGGGAGATCCCGATCCCCCAGAGCAATGACTCCCGTAGATCAAACAGATCTTAGTCTGAGGGGTTGCTTAAGCCTTTTATTTCGCCAGCCAGCTTCCAGCTTCAAGCTTCATGCATAAAATCATGTTCAGAGAAAGTACTTACTTTCTACGTTCATAATCATTTAGTTAGTCCCGAGTTTGTGGGACCTCGATGCTATTGAACAGAGTGTCACCCCAGTAAATACATTAGGTAGCTAAATTCTATAGCCTATATCATTTCAGCATATCACTCTGTCCATAGCACAATCGACATATGTACACACGCTAATGATTACATTCATTACTTACACTCACTCTATCGCTATTTATTACGTAGTATTCAGGAATCGTCGTTATCATCTATTTCTCATACTCGTCAGTCGTTCGTCTTTCAACCTTTCTTTCGCTCTTCTTTACACCTTTCGCATACTTGTTCTAGTACATTTTTTGTTGCTCGTCCCTTGAGGCACGTGACTTGTCTGACACTTTTCAAATGCTTTTCTTACTTTCCATCTCCATGCTTTTCCATCCTTCAGTTTTACTACTCACTGACATACGGAGAGTGACGACTTGCCAGCTTACTTGCCACTCGTCGTAAGTTTTCTTTTCTTCTCATACACATTCGTCTCTTATTTCAGCAAAAACCAACATAGTGCCACATCTGCCGCATTGCAGTATTTGCTCTTTTCGCTATTATTTTCCATTATATATCTAGTCAATATTTTTAATTCACTCACAGTTTTGTTACTCGCTGGCATTTCACTCACATCTCGCTAGTCGCTAGTCTTCATAGCCAAATTTCCAGATATACACCAAACATACATATGTACATACATACATAGGAGCACACTGCACATACATGTTATCGCGCTCTCTTTCTCTCTCTCCTTACTTTTCTATACTCTGTCTAGTACTCTCGGCAAATCCGATTTGGGCGCTGCTTTTCCGCTTTGCTTTCCTTTTGCTTTCATTTTGAAGTCGCTTCTCGCATTATTAGGCTCAAGATCAGAAACCCTCTGCCAGGTTGCAAGGGTACCAGGAAAAGTGCTTTTCCCGAAAACCAGAGAAAAACCAGTTTTCATTTCAAAATACTCGTATTCGTATGTTCATAAACTGTTCGAGAACCCATGCAGCCCACCCACCCACAGATGCAGGTCCGAGGTAAGCTGTGTGTGGGTTCATATCATATGTATCTGGAAATTGTCTAAGTATCCCTGCATCATTTAAGATCTCTCTCTCTCTTTTTTAAACTAACAAACAATTTTAGACAAAAACTTTAGCTAATCGATCGAAATTTGTGTGTTCTCCACGTGTTTGTGTTTGCCCGCGAGCGAAATCCGGGCCAAAACGAAAAGCGTCCGTCAAATTCATGCCTTTAGATGAACTTGAACCAAACAGCGCAGCGCCCCCTCCTTATTCATAGTTCCTCGCCAATCCACTACACACCTCCCAACACCCACCATCTGGAAGGGGGTGCGTGCGCGCAACTATCTGATATGAAAACGTGTTTGGTTCAACTGATAATGAGAGTTTACCCAACCAATCGACCAATGCCAAATAAACTGACCTTTATACCTATTTCGTTGACTGTAGTTTGTGCCGCAATTAAGATTCCCCAACTAGGCCCCAATCCCCCCTTTGTCCCCCACTAGGCCCACGGGCACGGCTGCTTCTGTGAGGGAATCCCCACGAAGTAGCCCCAAAGCACCCACACACCAACACACACACCGACACAAACAGTCACAGCAACTCACACACATGAAAAGACACACGCACACACTTGTTTAACATTATATGTGGATATGTATTAGCGTACGTGTACATGTACATGCATATGTACGTGTTCGTGTGTGTGCGTGTTTCGATAGCCACTCGAGAGCCAATCAACTCTCCAAGGACACATCCCGACCATGAGAGCCCACCGGGTTGCCACACTGCTGATAAAATGTACCCAAAAAGATGTTCATTATTTATTAATATCTTAATAGGAATTTAAATAAAAATAAACTCAATAGAGTGCATCATATTTTTTGTATTCGCTGGCGACTACCCGTTCGTTGTCGTTGTGTATTATTTAAATACATTTTCAAAAAGGATATCAGTTGGTATACGCACTTACATATGGTACTTCTAAGTCGATACAAAATGCAGAGAGTTCCAATAAAGTACAATCCTGGAACACTTTTATGGGGTTCTTAATGCTCTTTTACCAAATCGTAAATGAAATATACAAAAAATACATATGTATGTACATATTATATGTAAAATCGATTCAGGTGGCAACAAAGGCTGGTGCTGGTCCGCACACAAAGCACATGTATTTGTCCTAGTCAAAATTCTTCAGCTGAATCTGATTTACCATCGATATAGGGCTAATGCCCGCTCAAAGCCAAGTCAGAGCCCCATAGAGACGGTTGGTTAACACAACCCACACTCAGACCCAAAACCAATCCAATTCGAACCCAATTCGAACCCAATTCGAAACCAATTCGAACCCAATGAGAGAATGCCACTCGCAACTCATTCACAATTCGCAGGTACTAAACTATTGTCCGAAAGATATGAAGGCTGACATATGTGTTCATCTAAATCGCAAAGTATTTAACGAGCATCCGGCATTTCGTCTGGCCTCGGATGGTTGTCTCCGCGCTTTAGCGATGCACTTCATGATGTCCCATTCGGCGCCCGGAGATCTGCTCTACCATACCGGCGAGAGCATCGACAGTCTGTGCTTCATTGTGACAGGAAGCCTGGAGGTGATACAGGACGACGAGGTTGTGGCAATACTGGGTAAGCTCTACCTACATTTTAATGACAATGGGATGGATAGTCCCCGATTCTGCCGATTCCACTTTTGATTCGTTTCGATGCTCTTGCAGGCAAAGGCGACGTCTTCGGCGATCAATTCTGGAAGGACTCGGCGGTTGGCCAGAGCGCGGCCAATGTGCGCGCTCTGACCTATTGTGATTTGCATGCCATCAAACGTGATAAATTGCTCGAAGTCCTCGATTTTTATTCGGCATTTGCGAATAGCTTTGCACGCAATCTGGTGCTCACCTACAATCTCAGACATCGACTGATTTTTCGCAAGGTGGCCGATGTGAAGCGCGAAAAAGAATTGGCCGAACGGCGCAAGAACGAGCCGCAATTGCCCCAGAATCAGGACCATCTTGTTCGCAAAATCTTCTCCAAGTTCCGGCGCACCCCCCAGGTGCAAGCAGGCAGCAAGGACCTCGTTGGTGGCGGCACGGGCTCTGGTCAGAGCGATGTGGAGAAAGGGGACGGCGAAGTGGAACGTGTTAAGGTTAGTACGAGAGCATTATCGGCCCTCTTTTTCTTTCTCTCTCGCGCTCTCTCTCTCTCGATCTATGTTTCGCTGTGCATTCTGCTTTCGATGTGTTGTGTTCGATTATATGCTTTTCGTTATCGGTATCGGTATCCTTATTGTTGTCGTTATTGGGTAGTGTGCTTTTTTGTGTGTTTAACTTTAGTTAACGTTGTTTCTTGTTGTTGTGATTCACATATTCATTGACTTCGTATCCCTTTGCAGAGGATTTACTAAGTACTAATTAGATACTAGAAAGTGTTCACATAGAGTTTCAATATGGCACGTTTTGCTATCAGAACTTTTTTCGGGTCTCTAGTTGTATCTGAAATTGGTTTTCTCCTAGTTTCTCTCTAGTTTGGAGAGAGTGCGAAAAAAAATTCATTTTCGGATCCGATACAGCAAAAAATGACAATACCTGTGTTCATTCAGTCCGCTTTGGGCAATTGATTCATTTTAATGAGAAAGCTGAGACGAAGAGCATTTCGAAAATTAATAAACTCAACCACACAAAATTTGTTTAAATATCAGAGACATGCATATGTACATATGTATATATGTGTGTATTTACATATTTAGCTATCACAGGAAGCAGTTTTTGTTTTTATAAATCTTCAAGGCTGTTCTAAACTTCGGACTTTCGAAGAGACACTTTACATATGTACATATTCATACTTCCTTGTGTTTCCTTTTACTTTACTTTACTTTCGTCAAGTTTAGTTTTTTTTTAAGCTCACACTGGGTGTACACATCCCACAGCCGTAAATTTGAGTTGTTGTCCTGGTTTCGACTTGTATTCTGTTCCCGGCTATGTTTGTGTTCGTGCTGTACCGCATATCCAGTTAACCAAGTAATCAAACTAACATTTCCTTCGAAGCATTGTCGTTAGCTACATATGTATGTATGTATCTATGTACGTATCCTCTACAATTATACAAAGCTCTAGCCCCAGCCCCAGACACAAGCAAAGCCACAGCTCCCAGGTCATCCGCAGACACAGCCGGAACCACCAGACGTGGCCAAGTGGAAGGCGGAAAAGCGGAAAGGTGGAAAGGTGGAAGCTACCGCTTTGGCTGGTGTGTTAGTTCTAGTTGATAATCGTTTTTGTTTGAATCGTTGAATTGCTTAACCAATTAATTATTTACCAATGATGTGATATCTGTATTAAAAGTGACTTATGCTCGTTGTGTGTTTTTCTTTGTCTTTCTTGACCATGCTTTCGCATAACCGTTCCCACTCACCCACGACTTCACAACCCACATTGGATGTAATTCACCACAACCAAACACACACACACACACATGCTTAATGAATATAAAATCTAATGAATATACAAAAACAAAACAAAAATACACATGCTTTGCCACACAACTGTACCATTCTGCGCTCTCTGTCAATATCTATCTCTATCTCTGTCTATGTTCTTTACATGTTTTTTTTTTGTTTCTGCTTACATTTCGATTGTCTTCTGCTGTACAAAATTGATTGTGAATTTGGCTGATTTGAAACCAACTTAACCTCAAATTGAACTAAAATCAAATTACTAACGAAAATTAATTATTATATTCCTCCGCCCCACACACACCCACATACACACGCAAACGTACACAAACACACACACCCATGATCATTCAACCCCAACAAACACACACATACATAAAAACTCTGCCGAATGAAACCGCAACTCCTTTAAAACTCCTTTCCCACTCGGCGATTCCTTCGCTTCCCAACACATAATTTTTCTCCCTCTCTCTTTCTCTCTCTCTCTCTCTCTCTCTCTCCCTCTCTCTCTATCTATCTATCTATATATATTCTTTCTCATGTCTTCCCGCTTTTGTCAAAATATCTTGCGCTTGACTATCCTATCAAACAAATTATCGATAAATATAAAAAAAAAAAAACCAAAAATCTATAACCAACAACATATAAAAGAAGCTACCAGCCAAACTGACTTTAACCGAGGACTCACGCATCCTAACGACCGCCGCCGTACCATCACCATCGCCATCACCCTCGCCCTCATCGGGTCCACCATCTGCGCGGAGTACCCGTGCCAGCAAGTGGGGACGCCTTCTGGGCAGTTCAAGCGTCGATTCAGCTAGCGACACTAGCGCCAAGGTAGCCGTCTCGAGAAGTTTGAGCGCCCGCGAGAGTCTCCGTGAGAGCACCGCCCAGGCGCGGCAGAGTAGTACTTCGAGTAGCAATGGTGGACAAGGCAACAAAGTAATTACCGTTAATCGCTAAACACTAAACTGCTTAAAGCTCTACATGAACAACACACAAAAAAACAACAGTTCGGTTCGAAGATGAACTTACCAATTATCTATATTTTCATTCTATGAGTCTATGAGTTTTTATTTGATAATGCATAAGAATATAAACACACTTACTCCCACTAATAAACACACGTACACACTCATCCATGTACATATACGTATGTACATACATGTACATATACGTATGTACATACATATGTACATGGATAAATCCATATACACATATAAATATACATCCGAATGTCTATCGTAGATTTCTATTTTTAATAATAACTATGTCTGTCTTTTTTTGCCATTCGTTTGCTCTTCTCCCATTTTGAAATCCGTTAATGAAAACGATTTCGATTGCGCGACTCGCTACTCGGTACTCGCTACTCTTAACTCGCTTATTTTACGTTCCATTTCATTACTTGTTATTTCTGATCAACCAATGATAATTGTTCAATTGAAATCCGGTTGAAAAGCATTTACAATTAAGCAAAGTAAGTTCTCGAACAATTAGTTAGATTTACTGTTATGTTAGCTGGCTTCCCACACTCAAGCACAAGATTGACTGCAATTGATTGTCTATCGATAAGCGATAAGCGAAAGGGCTGGCAAGAAGTGTGTGATTGATAGATTTTTCGGTATATTTTGATTTAGTTGATGTTCTTGATCGTCTATAATGAGATCATAAATGGCGCCCATTTTCGATCAGAGTAGAAATTACCAGTAATTAATTTATCAATAGTTGGCAATAGTTTCAAAGTATGACCATATACCTCTATTTTTCAAACTGTAAGGATTCCGTAAGGATTCTAAAGTTGATCTATCTTCATGTCCTTATTGACATTATTGTCGTTGCGAAGCTATCAATAACAGCCACAGTATCGCTATCTGGCCGGCCCCGCTTGTCGCCCAATTTTAGTGTAGTGCGCACCACGCCCACTCAGAAACACCCACCCCTGACCCACACACACACACATACAAACGCACACCTGCTTTTAGATTGATTACTACCGATTACTGATTCTAAAATCAATTGATATGTTTTCTATTTTTCCGTTTATCGTTGACCTTTTTCTCTCGTTCAACACACAAAAAATAAAATAATATAAAAACAAAAATCAAATTTAAAAAAACTCACACAACAATGCTTCCCTTGCAACAACAACAACAACTTCAACAACAATTCAAAAATGATTCCGAATCGGGCTGCAAATCGATCGAACCACTTGCTACTCTGCAACTCTGCCTTACAACCGATTGGAAACCAAATTGCACCATCTGCCTTTCACACTGCAACAATCTCAACATCTGCAACAACTTTCAACAACCAACAACAAACTGAATGAATGCTTCAACAAAAACCAACTCGAAACATATGCAACTAACCCAAAACAAACCAACAAAAACAAAATCAAATTTAAATCGAAAAACAACCTTAACACTTTTCTCACTTTTCTCCTCCAACCGAACACAACTGTACCTCAACCTCAACCTCAACCCGCTGCCTCTGCCTGTAACTGTAAATGTTCCTATTCCCGAACCTCAACCTCTTTCTGTCTAAATCTTAAACCTACGCCTCAACCTCTGCATCTGCATCCGCATTGACATTGCCACCTGCATCCATCCTGCCACATCGTTCCATTAAACGTCACGTTCAGGTTTTCCCAAAGGCGCCCAAGCTGCAGGCCAGCCAGGCGACACTCGCCCGCCAGGACACCATCGACGAGGGCGGCGAGGTGGACTCCTCCCCACCCAGTCGCGACAGCCGTGTAATCATCGATGGAGGGGCAGCCTCTGCTCCCGTGGGAGCCACTGCGGCAGGAACGGCATCGGCAGCAGCAGCAGCGTCTGGAGGTGCGGCAGTCACAGGCCCGGGCTCATCTGGAACTGGCGGAGGGGCCGGAGCAGTGACGGCGCTAGCGAAAGGAGAGCGCAACCTGGCCTTGGAGCGAGAGCGCCAGATCGAGATGGCCAGTTCGCGGGCCACAACCTCGGACACGTACGACACGGGCCTGCGCGAGACGCCGCCCACGCTGGCGCAGCGAGATCTCATCGCCACCGTCCTGGACATGAAGGTGGACGTGCGGTTGGAGCTGCAGCGTATGCAGCAGCGGATAGGCCGCATCGAGGACCTGCTAGGCGAGCTGGTGAAGCGGCTCGGACCGCAGCAGGGGGGGGACAACAGCAGCGGCCAGACGACGCCCGGCGACGAGATCTGTGCGGGCTGCGGCGCGAGCGGCGTCGCCGCAGGGCCAGGGCCAGGGGCTGGGCCGGGCACGCCCACGACCCCGGCCACAGTGACGGTCACCACGCCCGTGGACACTGTGATAACCATCTCATCCCCCACGTCATCAGCGGGACCGGGGGCCGGAGCTGGCGTTGGCAGCGGTCTACTAAATCCAGGCGTCCCAGTTGTGTCGAGCGCGGGAGGCAACGGCCTGGGGCCACTGATGCTCAAGAAGCGACGCTCGAAGAGCAGGAAAGCACCGGCGCCTCCTAAGCAGACACTCGCCTTGGCCGGCGCGGCCTCAACGACTACAACTCTGACGGACGCCGCTGGATCTGGTACGACGAGCATGGCAGCGTCAGCCTCACCTGGAGTTGCAGCAGCAGCAGGGGCAGCAAGGGCAGGCTCTCCCAGCGGTGCTTCTCCAACGGAGCTGCTGCACTTGCGACTGCTCGAGGAGGACTTTACGGCGGCCCAGCTGCCGCCCTCTACACCGACAGCAGCGACGACCCCGACTTCGTTGGCAACGCCTCCGTACAGTGGCACACCAGCGGCGGGTAGTGCCACCACCTCACCCACGGGGCCGCCACCTACGCTACCAACAACCACAGGCAGCAGCGGTCCAAGGAGCGGCAAGCGGGAGTTCCTCTAGCCCAAGATTCTCTTGCGTCATCAGTCTTCAGCTTCGGCTTCGGCTTTGGCTTCGACCTCGGCTTTGGCTTCGACCTCGGCTTTAGCTTCAGCTTCCGCGGAAAACATCGAGAGCATGGAGCAATAAAATAAGTCACTAGATGGAGAGGGACGCTCCCAGACATGCCCACTCCCACTCCAAAGCCCACGCCTATGCCTAGTTAGACTAAATATATAATAAAATAGTTAATGCTGTAACCTGTAACCTCAAGAGCTAAACTAACCTCCAAAAAGCTGACTGCTCCAACATGTATCATTATGTTTCTATCTGTCTCTCCCTCTCTTGAGCTAACACTATATCTCTATCTCTCTCTATCTCTCGATGTAAGAATACCTTTCCACAACTCGTATCTTGCTTTTCTCTCACCCAAATACACACACACACACACATACATACACACACACACAAACACACACACACTGAATGGAAGTGCTCGATACTTGATATTTGATATTTTAGCCCATTAGCCGAACCGCGATGATTAGCGATAGCGATAGAGATAACGATTACGTTTACGATTAAGGCAGAGCATATTGCTTACGATTTTGCTACATTTACTGCAATTATTTACCTTTATACATGTACACGGATATACTCAAGGGGATAGAAATATTACGTAGATAACGTCACAGATGGACAGACAAGGATGATACGCAGATACGGTTAGTAGTATATACATGGATAACTTTGTGATAACTGCTGAAGTGCGAAGAGAGGCGAAAAGTGAAAAGTGAAAAGAGAAGAAAACAGAAAAAAATAATAGAATAGAATAGAATAGAATAGAATAGAATAGAATACAATAGAATAGAATAGAAGAAAGCTATCGACAGAGATCGAACAATGCCCGTGAATTGTATATAGCATATAGCCTATAATCATCCTGCGAGTAGCCTAGGTATCAGATTCACTCTTACACGTACACACACACAAACACGTACACACACTCACACAAAAGCCGGACACACCCCTAAACTCAAAAGAGAGCTAGCTGGAGGAGAAGATCCCCATGGGGATGGATATGCACATACATACATACTCGTGTGGGTATGGGTACCTGGCCCGTCCTATAACTTAACGAGGTTCGAATAAGGAGAAACTCGGATTGAAGAGCACCACTTGCCCACTCGCAGCACTCGCAGCACTCGCTTGGCTCTCCTGTAGGTTAAGGCTTTAGGCTTTAGGCTCAGGTTCGCCGCAGCCCCCAACGAAAATACTCATGAATTGAAGACACTCACCACCAGACACACAAAACATACATACACACATACATACACTAACAAAAAGTTGCGACAATCGACAGACCTAAGAAAAGAAAAAAAAAAAAAAAAAGAAACTACATTTTAAAGCAAGTCTCTTTTCAAATGACAGAGCAAAAAGAAAAATGAAAAGCGAAAAACGAAAATATTGTATAGGGCTTGTAAATATATGAACTACAATTTGGAAAATACATAGGAATATGTATGTACATACATATATGTATGTTAATGTTCATTACACTCACTTTCAGACCTACACATATTTTGTGATAAAAAAATTAGATGAAAATAGTATCCAAAAAAGAACAAATTTAAAAATTAAAATTACATGAATATTTGTTACCAAAACGCTTATACCAAAAGCAAGAGCAAGAGAAAGGCGCTAAAAACATTTGTTAGATAACTACGAGCATGTATGCTTTATGTAGCATAAAGCAAACTACAATATACATATATATAATGGTCGGCTATCGTCAAGATACAAATATACAAATACTTATAGAGATGTGTCCTAAGCAGTTGAAAAGTTTAAAGGCAAGGTTTCATTACGTTTAAGTCGCCAGAGTGGCGGTCCACTCGCAGTTCGTTCTGTTCCTGTTTGAGGTTCGATTTTGCCTAGAGTTAATATTACCTACAGACAAATACTCTCCCACTGTAGAGATCGGCAGCACGCTTCCCATCACATCCCAATAAGCAATAAGAATACGATTACAAATATGAATATGAATACGAATACGAATACGAACTGTCTTCCTGCCATTGCTGCAGGTGTGGGGGTGGGGGTATGACGATTGGGCTGGATTGAGGTTGGGTTGTTATGGGACTGCTGCAGATACTCCTACTAGTTATTTAGTTTTAGTGCGATTAGTAGTTTTGTTCGCTTCGATTTGAGAGCATTTTCATTCCGAAATCGGAGATCTGAAATCATCAATCCAAAAAGCAATTCAAGTGGTATTACATGTTGACTAATTAAAATACTCACACACACTCACATCCATATATACATATATACAAATATAGAACTCCACTACTCCAAAATGAATCAAAAAATGTAAGTAGGAATAGCGAAAAATTTGTTGCATATGCGTAGGCGGTAATTTCTAGTCGAAAGGGTAGAGAATGTAGGACCCAGAGGGGTCTAACTGTACATAGATTTTTTTTTAATGTAACTATAGCTATTTATTCCTAGGCGAACCGAACTAACTAGAAGAAAAAGAAGGAAGGGAAACTAGACATCAAATGAGCCTCAGATTCGGTCTGACTAGTGTATTTTAGTATTTCGAGGACCCTTGACGTTGGACACATTATATACATCTTAGACTGGGATTTTAGCCTTATGCAAGGCTTCCTCTACATCCTCTTCCTTTACATCCCCTTTATCTTTCTCCCAATCGCTTGTGAACCTCGGTTGGTTTTCTTTTGGATGTCTTTTCGATCTAAACTACACAGAGCCTTATATGTACATTTATGAAACAAGCAACTAACCAAAAGCAACTAAAACAACCAGCAAGAATGAATTCAACAAGCTACAAAACATAAACCTATACTACAATTAATATTAACATTAACTTTAATATTAGAAACGAAGCAAAACGTAAAAAGTGAAAGTAAAACTAATACCGATTGTAGGTAAGAAAGGTGCAATTACAATTTTTAGATCAAGCTATGCGAAAACGCGAGCAATTTAGTCGAAATTTATATTGAACAATTTATATACGAGTATGCATACCCAACAAAGCGGACATTTACATATATACATACATACATACATATGTATATATACAGTATAAATATATACAGACGAGGAATTGCGAGTCTCACAAACCCAAACACATTCAGACAGAGATGTATATAGATACTCCCGAAAGCAAAAAAACGAAGCTTCACACAAACACACACACACACAAATGTCTAATGGTGATGTTCTTGCCTTCACTTTCGCCTAAAAAACGCCCCAATTCAGTCTGATATATATATAAAGAAGAAGGAGAGAAGGCAGACGAAGGTCCGTTCGGTTAGAAGAGCCAAAGAAACTGATGTAGTCGTATGAATATATAGATCACATATATACACGTACATATGCTTATACACACATATGTATGTACATACATATATGTATATGTATACATGTACGAGTATTTTCAAGATTACCTCTAGTTACACCTAGAACGAGAACGAGAACAACCTAACAAAATTAAGCTTTTATACGCCAGAATTTTTTTCTAAGAAAAATACAAACAAGAAAATACTCAAGAATATACATAAATAAAAGCCAGAGAAGAGAGAACACTCAACAAACACTCAATTAAGCAAAGATACAGTAAATGAAATTAATTTAATTTAATTTAATTATACAATGCAAACGAAATAGGTCAAGAATGATATACATACATACATATATAGACGAATGCCTTAACCCAAAAAAGAAACCGAAAAGGAAAATATTACTCGCGCCTCGTTTTTGTTTTTTTTTTTATATTTTGTAAGTTCCACAGCAAAGCAAAGCAAAGAGAAAACCAAAAGTACGAGTACTATACTAAATACAGTGGCGAGCATACATGGATACATGTTCATCACTTTTCAGTTTAAACGCCTGTAAAATCTTCAAAAATGACTCAATCCTTGTGATTTTTTTTGTTATATATTCCTTAATTATATGAAAACGAAATAAAACAATAATTTAAATTAAAAGAGATCGGGTTCAGTTAGAGTTTTTAGTTTTTTCAAAAAAAGTCAATGTATCCACTTTTGCACGTTTTGTTTTTTTATATTTGGAACACTTATTTTGAAGCTTTTTGTAACGCAATCATGGGATTTCCCAAAAATATATTGTTATCGTGCAATTAGACATTGATTCGCTAACAATAGTAGACAAATTGATTGCCCTTTATTATAATATCCGCGAATTTTTCATCAAACCACATATTTAACTCAAAATGAGTAAAATCTTTACAAATGATGAAAACCAAGTATTGGAAATGACGAAAAATAAGAAATCAGTACGGAAAATCCCAAAGTCTCTTGGAATTTGTCTCCTAACTGTTCTACAAGCTCGAAAAAGACGCAATTTTGTCGTATCTGTAACGTCAAAATCACGACCACGTCTGCTTACAGACAGGGATGTTCGTGATATGGAGCATGTAATGCCCACCACGAAGAAGACAACACCTAAACAAGCTACAGCGGCTATAAACAAGCACGTAAGCGAGTGGTCGGCACGAAGAGCTCTGCACAGGATCGGCCAAACAGTGGCAGTTAAGCAGAAAAATCCTGACCCGTCCGAGAAAAACGTCTCAATACGTCTTAAATTTGGCAAGGAGCACATGAACTGGATCATGGAAGATTGGACGAAGGTAATTTGGTCAGATGAGACCAAAATAAACAGTTTTCAGTCTAAATGCAAGGAGTATTACTGTCACCGCCCAAACGAAAAGCTGAAAAAGCATCAGGTTAAGGAAACAATAAAGCATGGGGGAGGCAGTATTATGGTGTGGGGCTGCCTCACTTGGTGGAACGTTGCCCCATTGCTTAAAATGGATAGAATAATGAATAAAGAAGATTATCTTCATATTTTGAAGAACAATTCACAAAATTTGATCGACAAATGTGCCTACCCCATAGAGGAGATCTCTTTCTAGCAAGACGGAGATCCGAAGCACACGGCCAAAAACGTGAAAATTTGCCTGAATAATTAGAGTTTTCACTTAATGCGGTGGCCTGCTAAATGCTCAGACTTGAATCCCGTTGAAAATCTGTGGGCTCTGCTTAAAAAACGTTTGGCAAGGTACAAATCTGCACCAAAGAGATTGGATGAGCTGTGGGAGCGCCTACAGACGGAGTTACGCATGATCCCTCGAGAACACATTCAAAATTTAGTCGAGGGTATACCAAAACGCATTAATAATGTAATAAAACGTATGGCGTATGGACCAAATATTTATAAAAAATTTCTAAATTAAGAAATTGCAAAACGTGCAAAAGTGGATACATTGACTTTTTTTGAAAAAACTAAAAACTCTAACTGAACCCGATCTCTTTTAATTTAAATTATTGTTTTATTTCGTTTTCATATAATTAAGGAATATATAACAAAAAAAATCACAAGGATTGAGTCATTTTTGAAGATTTTACAGGCGTTTAAACTGAAAAGTGATGAACATGTATCCATGTATGCTCGCCACTGTATATACCGACAAAATACTAAACCAAAAAAGCAACTAACTTAGCATTATGCTCTAGATTCTAGAACAAAGAACCAAAATTTTACAACAACAAAAAACAAGAACAACAAGAACAAAAGCGAGAAAGCAATGTCAAACATTTTCCACCAATTTGAGAAGCATAGTTGTTAAAATACCTTTAAAATACCTATAAAAACTGAAAACGATTTCATACACGCGCCCTTTTGTTTTTAAAACGTCGTAAAGCTGCCTATTTATATATTTACAAACAAACGAAGAGAGAAACCAAAAAACACTTAACTACAAATTAAACAAAACCAAAAAAATACAAATACAAATAATAAATAAAAAATCAGAAAAAAGTACATATTAAAATAGCGAAAATCCGGGTAAAGTAAGGCAAACAAAAACCCAAAAAAACCAAAAAAAAACAATTAAAAATAGTTTGAAATCAATTGAGTTTTTATTAAATTACGCCCGAACTTAGTGAATCCAAAAAGAAGGCTTTGCTGGTCAGATTTACAGCTTTATACACACTCAGATTTATATATACAATATATGTATGTACATGTACATATTTATATGTATGCATGTACATGTATGTAAACCGTTTATCCCATTTCAAGCTTTCTAGGGAGTCAGAGAAAATCCCCAAAATCGCGAACATAAATAGTTGTAACCTTTATTTGAGAATCGATGGATTAATGCCTGTAATTATTATGTACAGCTACATATTATTGATTATTGTCCTACATTACACGAGCCCCCACACAGACACAAACACACACAGACCCACATACCCACACACTCATATTTGAGGTTAGTAAAGATCGAGCGAATCTTAAAAGAAAAAGTCCCTAAAAAGCAAACAACAAAAACCAAATCCTAAACCAATAATTTGCAACATTTGCAGAAAGCGCAGAACAGAACAAAAGCTAAGACACAATACGCGAATGAAACAAAGAAAAGAAAAGAGAAATACATACATTAATGTTTTTTAAAAAGTCCCAAGAAATTGTTCTGTATCACAAGCGAATCATTTCAGTTGCGGTAAGTTTTTACCTTAAGAAGGTAGGGCGTTATTAACGCTCAAACTCCGATTTTTACAATGTCTACCATAAAAACCATTATAAACGAGGGGGAACGTTGTGAGCCGCGGCAAAGGCCGCGGCTCTACCTTATACCCGGTACTCAGTCAGTATATACATACATATATATATGAGCTTGCGACTTATGCAATTTATTATATGTTCGCAAAAGGGACGAATTTAATTTTGTGCAAAAAATAATATAAAAAAAAATTAAGTCAAATCATTTTTGGAATATTATACATGTTTCCAATATTGTTTGCATATGCTTTTTACATCTGCTTCTTCTTTTCTACATGTATAACTACATATTTGAGACGTACAAGTGTTTGCGACAGAGAGAGAGAGGGAATGAATCAGCGCTTGGCAGGCGTTTCGTAGCCACTGAAATTTAATTCGTTTCTTCTGGCCATAATATTGATCCGACCTGATCCATATTCGGCAATCTGGTAGATATGGAAATTTCCATGATTCTGCGTTTTTGGTTTTCTTTTATGTGAAAAATTGTGGATTCCACAGATTTTCGTCTTTTGTGGGGGCGGAAGAGGGCGTGGCAAATTTTTGAAATAAACTTGAGCTGAATTGATTTCACAGGAGGTTGGATAGAAATTTTGGTTGCTCTAGCTTTTATAGTCTCTGAGAACTAGGCGCTCATTTGGACGAATGGGCAAATCAGACAGGGTCGTGTGTGAGAGAGAGCGAGAGGGAACGATGACTTTCGAAATGGTTTTCTTCATTGTATGTAGGTATCGGGCTCGCAGCCCAATATTGGGAGACTCGATGGAAACATTATAGCCAGTGGTGCAGCAGTAAATTAAACTCCCTTTTTATTGTTTGTTGTTTGTACTGCCCCCTGCACTGCACATTGTACACACATATGTATATACATACATATAAGCTCCCGCACGGCAGCAGCCTACCCAGCCGTTCTTTCGTCTTCTTTCCTTCTTTCCTTCGACTTTTCTATCACTCTATTGATCTTTCGTCTTCGCTATTGCTCTCTCCTCTGGATCTGTTGCACTCTCGCTTGCAGTAGTGATCGGGAAATTCGGCCTGCCTGCCCTCAAATCAGTCTGGATATCGTCGCGCTTGTATTAGGGCACGGGCAATTCGGCCCGCCTGCCTTTGCAGCGTCTGGATTCTTCAATCGTCGCGCTTGCATTAGGGAGCGCGCAATTCGGCCCGCCTCCTCTTGCAGTTTTGGACTCTTGAACCGGCTAACTCTACATCGCTAATCTCGCTTTCGCTATCCTATCCACACAACTTTCACTATTGACAATAAACTATATCAAGCTAAACTCCCGTGTTTAATAATTCGCAAACTACGCTGCCGAAAAAGCTCGGCAGTTCAACAGTAGGTATAATAATGATCCGATCTGATCCAGATTCAACACCCTGATAGAAATGGTAATTTTCTATGATTCTGCGTATTTAGTTTTCTTGTATCTTCAAAATTGTGTATGCCACAGACTTTCGTCACTTTGAGTAGTGTGATAACACAGGAGACTGAATACAAAACTTGGTTACTTTATTAGCTTTAATAGTCTATGAGATATAGGCGCAAATGAAGACGGACAGACGGACAGACAGACATGGCTATATCGACTCGGCTATTGATGCTGATCAAGAATATATATACTTTATGGGGTCGGAAACGCTTCCTTCTGGGCGTTACACACAACCGGTATCCCCACAAATCTAATATACCCCTTACTCTTCGAGTACCGGGTATAAAAATATATGTACTTTACATACATATAAAGTCCAGTAAGGCTCTTAGTTATCCAGATATTCAGATCAAAAAATTCGAAAGTTTGAGAGAATTCCTATTGGACGCCCAAACGGGAGCCCGCAAGATCCAGATAAGAACTTGCCGGAACAACCACCCACACTCAGCAATGCTCCTCTGCCATTTCACTCTCCTTTCTGTAAATTCCTAAAAAAGCGCATTTATTCTATTCGTCCATACGATTTTTATTTTACGGTCTGGGTGCAGACTTACAGACCGAAAACAGACACTCCATTAGAGCGAAGCCCAAGCGAATTGCGCTCTTTACTTCCCTTCAGATTCAGATCAGTTCTAGTTTCTGTTCAGTCCGGGGGTTCATTAATGTAAAAAGGGAGGAAATACCTTTTTACATTAAATCCCGTGTTCCATCCGCTCAATTAGCAATCGGTTTCGCAATGCCCCAACAAAACCAAAGCTACTCCGCCATTCAATTATGTCGGGCCTGGGCTTTTATGGATCCTCCGTCGTAGGATTTGTAAATATAATTGACATTACAAGCATGCATATCGTATCGTATCGTTTATTTGAAAAAAAAAGAAGAGAAGGGAAGGGAACGGAAGGGAGCGATAGACTACTGATATTCGTGTTATCTACAATGCATGACTAATATGCCATCGGTCTACTTTGGGTCGTAAGTCCCACTTGTACTCGCAAGTAATTCATATTTCGGAGGAGTTTAATCGTGCAGGTTGAAAAGCTTCCACAGTCCACAAAGAGCTGCTAGGGAGAAGATCTTCCACAGTGAGAAGGCTCCCAGAGCACTCCCGGAGTTCACAGAGGCGAAACCCAGGCGATTGTTGCCCAAATCGAACTCCGTGTAGTAGCGGCCAATGAAGATATCGCCCAGAATCCAGAAATCCGTGCCCTGTATATACTCAATGCCCAGGGTACATGTGCTATCCAATTCCACGATGTACGCACTGGGCGGGATCTGGAAGGGTACACCGCTGATGGTGATGGTCAGTGTGGGCAGCGATGAAACGTCAGAGCAGTCCATGTCCTGATCAATCATCGATAGGATCGTCAGATAACTGGAGTACGGAGCAATGAGCAGCGAGGTGCCCGTATCGGCCACTGCCTGACAGTTCGTGCACAAGGTGGTACTGCCAAGAGTGATGCCGTCCATTTGGAACTGCCAGTAGGTCTGGCTAGAAACGGGAGCATAGACGAGTTTGCCTGCATAGAGCGACGCATCGGAGCCGCCCAGGATTAGCTCCCCTCCATAGCTCGCCACCGAGGTGCCATTGGTTGCGAGGTAGAAGGAGAACACAGGAGCGTCCACCAGTTTCTCGGTCCACAAATTGTAGAACGGCGGCAGAACTCCGTCTACGGCCAGGCTGGAGTAGGCCATGCCAAAGATGCCGTCGAACGAGCCATCCTGCAAGCTAGTCCCGACCACTGTAGTGGCCTCCCCAAACGTTTGGGTCTGAATTTTCAGTTCGGCAACAGTCACCACATCTGAAGAGAGGATGCCCGACACGCTGCCCGAGCCATAGGTAATTGCGAAGGGGGTTCCATTGGCGTGATACGTGCTGGAATCCTCGGAGGCGTACTGGTTGTGGCTGAGGCAGTCCAGGCTGTAGCAATTCACGCTGGGAATCCACAGATTGGCAGAGCCCGTGTCGAACTGTACCATGAAATTCTGAGGCGGCGTTCCAATGCTGATCTCGCCGTAGTACTGGAAATTCAACACATTAGATAGCGACTCCACAGAGTAGTTTCCAGCGGTAGTACTACTGGTACTGTTGATGTTGCTGTTGCTGGTGCTGATGGTGTTTGTAGTGCTACTGATATTGCTCTGCATCAGGTTGTATTTCCGCCACACATGCTCGCGGTCGGCTATGAGGCTTTGGCGGGTCCGCACATATTTATCCAAGCGGCGCACGGGTATCCGGTGCAAGGTCGCGAACGCTCCTGCCACCAGGCCCAGAAGGGCCAAAAAGATCAATGCCTTGCCTGGGGGGCTGCTGCTGGTCATGGTCACGTTGCTTCTCGGGATGTCTTCGACTAACTGTTGGAGCGCCATATGTCTGGGCCTTTATAGAGTCGTGGGCAAAAACTGACATCGGCAACAGGCTTTGGGTTATCGGCACCTACTGCGATTGCGGGAATCAATCAAATCGTTCCATAAATGTTCTTTAGATAACATTTCGTTAATAATGAGACTTCAAGACCTTTTAATTGAACCTCTGTCCCTGTTGAGTCATACATACATACATATATCATCTAATGCATATGGTCAAAAGTCGATCAGCGAGTCAATAAAATTATTAGATGGATTTAGATAGCTGGCAAATAGATAGCTGGCAAATAGATAGTTGGTCAATCATAGGCGAAACCTTGTAAAAAAAAACCAAGATAAATCGAAAAGTTTCCCAATAGAAACGAACCGCTTTTAGGCGATCATTTGAATTTCTTATATATTTGTACTTTTAAACAGATTTCTTTAAAGATCGAACTAAGGAACAGCATTTTAAGGAAGTCATTTGGGGAACTAGAAGCGCCCTCACAGAAATATTAGATGAGGATAATGAAACAATTTTCACGCAGCGCTGTTTTATGTGTAGCTATGCGAGTCCTATGCCTTTGTGTACCTCAATGGAGTGTTCCCCTCTGCGAGTATCTCTGAGACCACCAAGACATAGAAAGACATTCACATATTGTCTCTGGAGCTGACTGGGACCCTCATTAGATCGTTATCAGCAAAGTTGAATATGGAGTACGAGCATTTGATCCAGTTCGAGAGCATGGGCCACATGCGCAAGAGCAAGTGCCAAGATTCCTAGGATTCCCAACAACAAGCGGCTCAATGCCGCCCCCGGTCGACAGCTGTGGGCGCAGAGCCAATCTTGAAACCAGTTTTTTATACCTGCGATGAAAACAACTCTTAGCCGTCACGTCGCTCACTCTGAAAACCGGTTAAACAGGACATCCCTTTCGAATGAAACCTACTGTGAAGGACTCGTGAAGGACTCCGTCCTTTCTCCTTTCCTTTTTTGTATTGCTTACTGCTGGACCTGAGACGAGAAGTCAAGTATGTGTGCGAGTATGCGAGTATTATTACCTGCAAATCTCTTCCCTCTGTCATGGCTAAAGCAGCAAGTGTGTTTCATGTAGATATATAAAGTCATTTAGAAAAAACCCTTAGTCCTCCTCTAACAGTGAAAGTGGTTGATCGATGCAATGCAAGTCAAAACAAAAATCGTGGACGATATGGCAGCAGAAATACTCGTAGAGTGTGACCTCTGTGCTAAGACCGTCAGGAGCATGCAGTTTGTGTCGCATTATGAGAGATGCATGGGACACCAGAATGCTTTTGAGGTGCTTATGAGCAGAGGATCGACACCCAGCAAACCATCTGAGACCCCAAACATTCTCTGTACAGTTTGCGGAGAGAGCTATCGTCCGACTCGGGAAATCCGGCATTTAATTTCGCAAAAGCATAAGAATGCTGCAGCTGCCCAACTGGAGGACAATGAAAATGTTACTTTGATTTCAACGAGGTCGCGATTTCCACTAAAAACATATCGGGTTCAGTGTAGTAAAGGCGACCCGATCGATTTAATGAAATATTATAATCATTGCAAAGAGGATATAATGAAGGTATTTTTTTACTGTCTCAGTGAGTACGTGGCAGTGAAGTTTACTCTAAAAGTACTTGCACCATGTCTCTGGCAATCGGGTGACCAAATCGTAATGAAAGCAACGCATCGTTCGGTGACGGCTCACATGTCTATATATGAAAATGAATTAATGGGACAGAAACTGGATCAAGCAGTCGAACATTTAATAACTTTTGTCGACAAATTCCACGAAACAAATTCAGCCTGGGCAATACAGATTTTTAAATATTTTGAGGTAACGATAATCAAGTTGGAGAATGTACCCGGAAAAGGCCACATTCGAGCGCCACCAAAGATAAAGTCCCGGAATGCACTGATTAATGTCAAAAATGAGGATGCATTTGGCTTCAAGTGGTGTGTCTTGGCATCATTGGCCTATGGCCGTCACCTGATCACTACATTTAAAACACCAATGCAAAAGAAATGTGCCCGAGAAAAACTGAGCAGCCCATCGTTCTATATATTGGACATCAGTCGAGACATCATTTATTATGCAGGCCTAAGAATGGATTTTTCAGGGATTGAGTTTCCAATAACACGCAAGGGAATCAAGCGGTTCGAACTGAATAATGTGGACTTCAGCGTCGATATATATGAAGTAGATGGCAATGGACAACGTGTGTTCGGACCCACAATAAGAACAAATGCGATTCGGAGCCGACACATAAACCTATTGGGTATAAACAATCGAAATAACCAAATTACCCATTATGCCTTTATAACGTGTATGAGGAAGTTGTTGTACTCACAACACAACAGATCGCATAGTTGAGCATATTATTGCCAAAATTGTCTCAGATTTTATTATACCTCAAATAGAAGCCATAACGCTCAGATGTGTGAAAAAAATGATGCTTCTAACCGGAAATAAATACCAAAACCAAAGCTGCAGTTAACTCATTTGCGAAGGGACTATAGACATGACAACAACAAAAATCTAGAAAACTCACGACGAAGAGGGAGTCCCTAACCTTATACTGAAATTGTAAATAAAATGTCTTCATTATTCCTGATCATGATAAATGCTTTATTTAAATTCGCTTTATACATACATCAATAAATAAAATAATACAATTTAATGTAGTTCTTTTTATATATGCACTGTTCCTATAATACGTTAGTGGAGCAGGGGGCACCCGAAGCGAAAACGAAAGAAAATTCAAGGAAATAATCGGACACATGGCGAGGGAGGGGATTGAAGGGATTGAGAGGACCCACTGGCAACCAGCGGACACGCGGAAAAGTGCAGCGGTCCTCACGCAACATCTAGATACGGGATAGGGGAGATGAAAAGAATCCACGGATGCACAGCGGACACGCGGAAAAGAACCGTGGGCTCACCGTCAAATCTATAGGGGAAAGGGGAAATTAGGAAAGGGGTGGAGTACGTGGCGAAGGGAGCCCCCCAATCAGCAAAACGAAATGTGGTTTAAGTAGCATTTATTACGTTTATTACGCGTCCTCCAGTCGCGTTGGGTCCTTTTTATACCCGGTACTCGAAGAGTATAGGGGTATATTATATTTGTGGGGATAACGGTTGTGTGTAACGTCCAGAAGGAAGCGTTTCCGACCCCATAAAGTATATATATTCTTGATCAGCATCAATAGCCGAGTCGATATAGCCATGTCTGTCTGTCCGTCCGTCTGTCCGTCTGTCCGTCTTCATTTGTGCCTATATCTCAGAGACTATTAAAGCTAGAGCAACCAAATTTTGTATCCAGTCTCCTTTGTGATCACACTACTCCAAACGTGTTGAAAAATGTCGCCCCGCCCCTTTCCGCCCGCACAAAGGACGAAAGTCTGTAGCGTACACAATTTTGAAAATACGAGAAAACTAAAAACGCAGAATCATAGAGAATGACCATTTCTTTTAGAGTGTTGAATCTGAATCAGATTGGATCATTATTATAGCTACAATGAAGAAAATCATTTCGAAAGTCATCGTTCCCTCTCGCTTTCTCTCACACGCGACCCTGTCTGATTTGCCCATTCGTCCAAATGAACGCCTAGTTCTCAGAGACTATAAGAGCTAGAGCAACTTCAGTACTTCAGTACAAGTGTATTTCAAAATTTTGACACGCCCCCTTCCGCCCCCACAAAGGACCAAAATCTGTGGAATCCACAATTTTTAAGATAAAAGAAAACCAAAAACGCAGAATCATGGAAAACTTTCATATCTACCAGATTGCCGAATATGGATCAGATCGGATCAATATTATGGCCAGAAGAAACAAATTAAATTTCAGCGGCTACGAAACGACTTGTAAACTTGTAAACTAAACTTGTACTGAATTGATATCACAGGAGCTTGGATAGAAAGTTTGGTTGCTCTAGCTCTTATAGTCTCTGAGATCTAGGCGCTCATTTAAATGAATAAGCAAAGCAGATGGGGTCACGTGTGAGAGAGAGCGAGAGGGAATGATGAATTTCGAAATAGTTTTCTTCATTGTAGCTATAATAATGATCCGATCTGATCCAGATTCAACACTCTGATAGAAATGGTCATTCTCTTTGATTCTGCGCTCTTAGTTTTCTCGTATCTTCAAAACTGTGTATGCCACAGACTTTCGTCTTTTGTGGGGGCGGAAAGGGGCGGGGCGAAATTTTGAAATACACTTGGAGAAGTGTGGGAACAGAGGAGACTGGATTCAAAATTTGGTTACTCTAGCTTTAATAGTCTCTGAGATATAGGCGCTAATGAAGACGAACGGACAGACGGACGGACAGACAGACAGACATGGCTATATCGACTCGGCTATTGATGCTGGTCAAGAATATATGTATATACTTTATGGGGTCAGAAACGCTCTCTTCTGGGCGTTACACACAACCGTTATCCCCACAAATCTAATATACCCCTTACTCTTCGAGTACCGGGTATAACGAAAGGGAACGTTGTGAGCCGCGGCAAAGGTAAAAGTCGCGACTCTGCTTTATACTCGGTACTCAGTCTATATTCTAACTGATCTTACGATTTATGTAATTTATTTCATTAGAAAAATTTTGAAATACACTTGTATTGAAGTGATATCACAGGAGCGTGTATATATAAGGTCGCTTGCTCTCGCTTTTATAGTCTCTGAGATCTAGGCGCTCATTTGGATAAATAGGCAAAGCAGAAAAGGTCGCGTATGAGAGAGAGCGAGAGAGAACGATAACTTTCGAAATTCATAAAGATAAAGAATATATATACTTTATGGGGTCGGAAATGCTTCCTTCTGGGCGTTACACACATCCGTTATCACCAGAAATCGAATATCCGGGAGGTGCTCATGCTGACATCTATTTGTGAGCACATTTGGACGCGATGGACCGTACTGCAGGGTATAGACAAAAAGATAAATGCACACCCTTAGCTTGAATTGTCAATATTTCGGACTAAAAGGGGTGGCAGCAGTCCTTGGGGAGGTATTACATCCAGTTCTCCATAAGTCGAAGTCGACTTATGTGGGTATTTACCACTGAATCATCAAAGAAACTTTACAAAAGTGATTATGTTTATTCATTTTATTATTTTTAAGGTCTTGTTCGCTGTACTTACATTGTCTTGCCAGCATAGAATTCCTGCATTTTTTTCGCGCTACTTTACATTTGTCCATAGCAATAAGTTCAATCGTTCGATTCTCTCTGTAGCAATCAGACGTGTTTTTGTTTGGCGCTCCGCCTACTTTCTACCTATTTTGCTTAAACAGCCGGTGTTTTATGAAAATAACCCCTAAAAAAAAATCATAAATTAACAACCTACTATATTATCTATTTCTTGCCTGTTTACTGTTAAAAACATAATTTAAATTATTATTTTTGCATCGCTTAACAGTGTGTTTTTGTTTGTGCTTTTCGTAAGTACACACAGTATCAGATTTAGCCGCTCTCACCCATAAGTTCTGCTGATTTATCACTCTCTCCCTATTGCACACACCTGAATAACTGTTCTTCCTCTCTCGATATTCTCTGTGCAGTAGCGCTCTCTCTCTCTCAATTGTAGATGCTGTCACCGCCAAGGTATACGAAACAAGGTAGGCTTATAGAGAGGAATATGAAGTTATTCAAAATGACAGCAGAGAGAGAGAGAGAGAGAGAGACTCACAAATGCGTTGGGAGAAAGAGTCTCAAAGGAGGAATGCATTTATTCTCTTGTGTCAAAACATGTATATAATAATATGTAATATTAATAATATGTATACATAGTAATCTTGCATAAAAAGCAATACGGCGGCGACATGTAAATACGCAAACAAGTCAAAGGGAACAAGAAAAAATTGTCCGCGGAGATGCTTCGCTCACAACTGCTGCAGGCAGACTGAAATTTATGTAGTTAAACACAGAGAGCGAGCGAGCCAATAAGCCTACCTTGTTTGGTATACCTTGGTCACCGCTCTCATTTTCACTTATTCCTCTTGTGGCGTATATCTGGCACACTGGTCTGATATCAGTTTTTTTTGAAGGAAAAAATAATAAAATAATTTTTACATTTTAAAATGGAATTCTCTGTGGTCTGTGGTAAAAAAACCTGCAAGAAGCAGATCACCCATGACCAGCCGACCAGGCCATCTCAAAAAGGAATGGCCTGCATTACAGCTGTGAGGCATGCCGTCCTGTTGAGAAGGAGATGGCAACGTTTATGAGGCAGGCCCGGAAGGGCTTTAGGGAGCTGACCGTGGGCTTCAAAGAGCAATACGATCGGCTCCTAGCCATGGAGTCTCAGTTTAATGGTTTCAAACTACTGACTGAGTCGCCTAGGCGCAAAAAGATCACTCCGCGGGATCTGCATGTACCAACTGCCCCTCGGCCGTCCGATGCTGACAAGCTGACTCCGACCACTCCAATAGTGCAGCAGTTGATTTCGTTCGCTACTCCGAAGGCAACGACAGCTGCTGGCGATGAAAATTCGGTAGCCGAATTTATCGCGTCGGAGGGCATGCAGCCAAAATCGCCTGTGGCGTCCGTGTCCGTAATGTCCGCAAACTCATTAGCGGTCCCCTCTGCCAACTAATCAGACCAGAGTTCCATCGTCATCTTCCCGCTCTACCTCCATCCGTCAAAAAAACTAACAATGTTCGAAGCTTGCGTAGTAAGCTCAGCATTCATTTCCAGGATAGTGTCGCATTTGCATCCCACGTTATTGTGTTTACCGAGACCTGGTTAAAGCCGGACATTCTTAGTTCCGAAGTTTTGGCTGGACAGGATCGTTCGTCTCGACGTGCAGGAGGGGTTCTGATTGCTGTGGACTCAAACTTCACGTCGGAACTTTTTACAGTCCAGATCCAGCAGAAACTGGAATTTCTGTGTCTAAGACTGATTCTTCCCGCTTCCTCAATTTTCATAACTTGTTCGAATATTCCACCTTCTTCGGATATCGCAATTTACGAGCAGCATTTGTCCGCCTTAGCCGTTATTTCTTCCTCGCTATCTAACAAAGATCATAGTTCTTGGTGACTTCAACTTGCAAGGATTTGTTTGGCCTTCGGCAAATGAGTCTAATAACCTTGTACCCATGGCACGACATGACTTTGTTGACGGCTTGATTGACCTGTCTCTGTCTCAAGTTAACTATGTTAAAAATTCCTTGGGTCGATTTCTTGATCTGTGCTTTGTAACGGATCCGACCTCACTATACCTAAAGATGCCTACCATCCTACTTTCGAAGTGTCGTTCGACCTAGTACAAACTGTATTGGATCGGTCGGGTCGACTACCCCAATGCGTCCGCTACTTCTGTAAAGCCGGTTTACGAAGCTTAATAACCTCATTAGGGATTTTGATTGGTCCGCTTTATATTTGTGCAGTGATGTTACGACAGGCTCAAACATTTTCTTTGATGCACTGGACTCACTTTTTGTCTCTTGTGTCCCACTTTCCTGTCTTAACTTAAAATCAAGACTTTATACAAAATTTAAAGAAGTTGGCTCTCCTTCTTCTCTTCCTCATTATGTAATAGCTCGGTCAAACTTTTCAGTTCTTAACGCTCAATGCTATCAAAATTACCTATCTCGATGCAGGATACGTTTTTCTAAGGACCCTAAACAGTTCTACGGCTTCGTAAACAGTAAGCGTAGAACATCCGCACACCCATCATCGCTATCCTTCCTTAATACGTCGGCAGGTAATGATCAGGCAATTGCCGATCTTTTTGCCCGTGTTTTCCAAACTAACTATTCGCAGGACGTTTGCTCTGGTCAGCCGTATCCATACGGTTTACCGAAGTCGAACGGCATTTTCAGTCCTTTGCTAAATGAAAGCTCGTTTCTTCATGATCTACGAACAGTAAAGCCGGTGCTCTCACCGGGTCCGGACGGAGTTCCCGGCTGTGTACTCAGGTACTGTGCCGAGTCTCTGTGTGGGCCGTTGCTTAAACTATTCAACCTATCTATAAATACTTCATGCTTTCCCCCGATATGGAAGGAGTCCTTTATAAGTACTCTCCATAAGAAAGGTAGCAAGTCTGACGCAATGAACTATAGAGGTATATCTAAGTTATCCGCTATTCCTAAAGTGTTTGAGAAAATTTTAACTCCGCACCTGCAGCACCTATGCTGATCACTTATATCTCCATCTCAACATGGATTTATAAGGCGGATATGGATGGATACATGGATACAAATTTATTGGAGTTTACCTCCTTTATAATAAAAGGCTTTCAAGGTAATTTGCAGACGGAAATTGTTTACACCGATTTTAGTAAAGCGTTCGACTCCGTAAACCATTCCCTCCTAGCACAAAAGCTCGACTTTCTAGGGTTCCCGTCCAATCTCCTGAGATGGATCTCTAGCTACCTTTGTTCTAGGTCTCAAAGAGTCCTTTTCAAAAACTCCTTGTCCTCACCAGTTATGGTGACTAGGCCCCTTAATCTACACACTCTTAATAAATGACCTGCCTTCTGTATTAACATACTCTCGATTACTTATGTATGCGGATGATGTTAAGCTCTGCGTCCAGTATAATATCATTTCTTTCCAATCCAGGTTGCAATCCGATCTTGATACATTTCAGTCTTGATGTTGTGCAAATTTATTAAACCTTAACGCTTTGAAATGTAAAGTAATGACTTTTCATCGCTCCAGCGCCTTTCTGGTTCCTTACACCTTTTGTCTTGGTTCTCTTGAGAGAATTACCCAGGTTGGTGTTTCAGAACACATTTCTATAAAGAGGTGGTCAAAGGAATTTGACGACCCCTATATAACAAAGACTCTCTACACCTCTCTGGTTCGTCCGATTTTAGAATACGGCTCTTGTGTGCCCTCAGTACAACGTACACCAAGACCGTATAGAATCAGTTCAGAAAAGCTTTTTCCTTTTTTCTCTTCGCGACCTCGGCTGGGATGCAGGTGTGAGATTGCCTTCTTACTCTAATAGATTGCTCATAATAAACCTTCCAACCTTAGCTAATCGTAGGAAAATGCTTGGCGTGATTTTGGTGCACAACTTGATCAAGGGTGACGTAGATAGCCCTGACCTGTTGTGCCGCATAAGCTTCACGATTCCTATTAGAAGCACTAGGAATTATACACCGTTGTTTCTTCCGCTTTGTAGATCGAATTACTCCTTGCATGAACCATTTAGGGTCCTATGCTCGGATTATAATTCCCTCTACCATATTATATCTACCACTAACTCCCTTCCTAGTCTTATATTACTGATACTCTTATATCTTTCCCGTAATTAGTAATTACTTTGCTTATTTAGTTAGATTAGTTATACTTTTCCTCGAACACTAGTCTAACACCTATCTTTCCTGCATGTCCGCGATCGGTTCGGTTAACGAGTCGCGCGTTTTGCAGCAGCGCCCTTCGGTCGGTTGGGCGGGAGGTGGGCTGCGTCCTTGCCAGGGATCCGCGCGTAACAGCCATTGACTGGTGTCGCTTGGGCCACTTGATGGTGCAGTCATTGCATATCAACGTCCTAAAGTAAAGTAAAACGAGAGGGAACGTTGTGAGCCGCGGCTATGGCCGCGGCTCTACTTTATACCCGGTACTCAGTTAGTATATGTGTATAGGTATGAGCTTGTAATTGATTTGTATGTAACTTATATAATATATGTACATATTTGATACGTAAACGCCGCTCGAATTGGCTACCAATTTAATACATTAAATACATTAAATTGGTACCCAGGGAACACCACGGGGAGGCCATCGCGATGCAATGGGGTCACTCTAGCCAAAATATAATCTTGGGGACCTACGAGTCGACTTGAGCTGCTTTTAATGGCATTTTTAAGCTCCATATTCCCCAAAAAATTAAAAATAGGATTCCAATCCTTCAAAAAAAATATCTATACTTAAATGAATACCTAAATACGTAGAAATAATCTATCCTAAAATGAATACCTAAAGACGTACAAATTATTACAAATAAATATACGTAATATAAACTTAACAAAATAATAAAACGGAAAACGGATAAAAAAACGAAAAAAAGAGACTAAACAAAATAAAAGATTAAAGTTAAAAGTAATAATTAAGAATACGCGTCCCCTGCAGGTTCCTGCCGGTCCGTGCGGGCTTACGGTTCGTGCGAGGGGTGGGTCGCCGACCCATCCAAACCTATCCAAATCTAATCTTCTGCCTCCCTAACATTAGCTAGAATTCCGCTATGATAACTATAGACAGACTCAAAGGTGCGCGCGGTGGCCATGCTATCGGAAATGTTTGAAAACGCCCAGTCAATATGCGTATCGCAATTGGTTGTGGACGAGTCCAAACCTAACAATGACCTACAATTCCTTTCTGAAAGGAATTCATAAATATTCCTACAGCAGCCTGAAAGATTATGAAGACATAAATTAAAATCTCCTAACACTAAACAATTTCTATCTAAAAGCTGATTTCTTTTCAAATAAGTCCTCAAATTCTGCTTTAAACTTTGGCAACGGGTACGCGGGGGTTCTATAAATAACAACAAAACCTACAGATTTGTACTTAAACAAAGCATACTCGAACACTGGAGATGCTAAGATTCCGGAATTTGCATAAAATCGACCACTTTCAAAATTACTACAATGATCTAAAAGTTCATTCCTAACAAATATTAGTGTTCGGGGCAGATCCCCACCGAATAGCGGCTGGCCAAACAGCAGCTATTTATTGGCCTTCAGCCGCATATTTGCATTGCTACATATTCATACATATATTCATATTCTGTAAACTCTTGCACTTGCGTGCCCTGCTAAACGTTCTCTCAAAGCTCACTCTTCTCTTCGTTATCTATGCTCGGCGTTATCTATGTTTGCCGAACGAAGAGAAGCTGCGCCCAGCGATCGGAGCGACAATGCTAGCAATGGGAAGGGCAAGCAAGGGCCACTCGCCGTTTAGACATCACCCATTAAAGAGAATTCGTAATTTTATTTCTGCGCCGCGTTTTATTTATCGAAAATAATTATTCGGCCGATCGGGGATAAAAAGCATTATCCCCACATAAAATTTGGTGACGCCGACGTGATCGTCTAAATAGCGGAGTCAATTACATAGCATTCGAAAGCCTCAACAAAATTTTCGGCGTTTTGCGCATAATTCGGTGCCAAAACCTATATACATATTTGTACCGTTGCTGGCCTTACAGTTTTTCGTCGCGGCAGTACAGTGCAGTGCATTGGGCATTGCAGTGAACTAACCAATACATACGAACGTAGCACAAAGCGGAATCGGACAGCTCGCACAGCTAGATCGATTAGCTGTAATCCCTTTGCTTGCGGTTCTCGCGGTTTTCGTTTTATACGTATACAGGGTGTCTTTCCTCTCGTGACTTTGAAAAACTCCAACATGGCACAACCTGAGCCAAATAATGTCGCGAACGCGGTAATGCCTAGTGACATTGATTTTTATAGGCAAAAGGCGGAGGCAATCGCTCGTCAATTAAATGCCATGGACAGGTTTCTCACCAAGGAAGAGCTGGCTGATCTGGATGAAACGGAGCTTCAAGCTCGCATAGAGCAGATCGAGCAAATGAATGCGGATTTTGGTGCCGCTCAAACGAGCCTTGAAAGGCTAGACTTACTGCAGTTGGCCAATGACGCCCGACTGGACTTCGCCAATATTTACATCAAGGTCAGGTCCAAGCTGTCACGGGAGTTGGCGGTCTCTCGCTCGGTAAATGCTGCGCATTCCACGGCACGACACCCTCTCGAGGAGCATTCATCTGCGTTTGCCTATGATATTATAGGCCGTTCTCGACTGCCCGAGTTGCAGCTTCCCCAATTTAGTGGAGACTATATGGATTGGCCAGAATTCCACTCGATGTTTACGACCATGGTGCACAAGGAGTCGCGAATACCGGTCATCGAGAAATTTCAGTATCTCCGTGGATGCCTACATGGAGCTGCGCTGGACACAATTCGATCTTTGGAATTGTCTGAGGAAAATTACGACGAGGCGTTCAATTTATTAAAGTTGCGATTTGATAATAAGCTTATGCATTTTCAGGCACACGTCAAGGCTATTTTCGGTCTGCAAGGGGTGGAGAAGGGCTCAGCCAGCGGCTTGCGTGCGCTCAGCGACAAGATCAGTTCGCACTTACGTGCTCTTCGGACCTTGGCAACGCCTCAGGAGATTTCGGATGGGTTGCTGGTTTGCATCATAAGCAAGAAATTGGACCACAAGACGCAGGTGAAATGGGAGGAGAGCCTGCCGACCTCAAGATTGCCTCTCTGGTCAGACATGTCCTCATTCTTGGAAGCGAAGTGTCGGATGCTGGAGAATTTGGCATCGGCTATGGTAACAACTCCTAGCCAGCAGGTGGGAGAAAATGAACTTAGCACCCTTATCGCCTCCACTAGCGACCATCCTAGCCCTACATGTACCTATTGCAATTCCTGTTAGCATTACATATCTAGATGTCAGGCATTCCTAAATCTCCCTTCTTATGATCGATATAAAGAAGCAAAGAAGCGGCACTTGTGTTTAAACTGCCTCAACAAGGGCCATGAATTGCAGAGGTGCAGGTCAGGACCTTGCAGGCATTGCCTGTACAAGCATCATACGCTGCTCCACATCCAATCGAGCGCTGCTGCATCATCTTCCTCATCACCGACCGAGGAATCGAGCCAGCAACGCGCCGCAGCTATCCTTCTAGCAAGCGGTTCTTCTAGCCCTCCCCCCTCCAACCAGAAATCGCAGCCTTGCCAAAACGTGTTGCTACCTACCGCCCTCGTCCATGTCACAGATCGTTATGGGATCAGCTCCCATGTCGTGCCATCTTAGATTCTGCATCGCAGGCAAATTTCATAACGTCAAGACTTGCTAATCAGTTGCAATTATCTCATCACTCGTCTCATTTTAACATCTCCGGTATTGGGAGATCTATTCTACCTTCGACCAACTCTGTGCATATAGTTGTACAATCCCAGGACGCAAGCTATCGGGATTCGCTCGCTGCAATTGTCACCAACTCAATAACGGAAAGGCAGCCCAACTTTAACCTGGATGCAAAGGATTGGCCAATTCCGAAAAATGTGAAGCTAGCTGACCCTAAGTTCTTCAAGCCCCAACAAGTCGATTTGCTGATAGGAGCTGGCCTATTCTTCGACCTATTTCGACAACATTTCAAAGGACAAAGCTGGGTTGGATAGCGTCAGGAAGCATAGGCAGCGCAGAGGTTAATAAAACAGCGTTAGCTGTTTCTGAAGGTTCCCCTCACATCTTCGCTCACGATTTTAGTCCCACAAGGCTGGACTACCGCAAGCTGGCTCAACGGCGCCAGGATTCGGCCGATCGAGATCAGCAACGCGGGCAGCAGTTGTACGAGTGCCAGGAGCAGGCGGAAAAACTGCGATCGGAGAATCTGGAGCTTAAGGCCAAGTTTGGGACAAAGTTGGCGCAGATAGGTCTCGTTCAGGACATTGCTCTATATAAGCGCCAAATGCAGGAACTGCAGCGTGACCTTACCGATACAGCAAAGGGTTTTATATCCATACTTAACGAAATTCGAACATCAACTTCTAAAATTTCTACCTTGCTAAATTCCCCGCCATTTCATGAAATTACAGAAATTCCCGATGACTTGGACGTGCCCTCCACAAACCATTTTCGACATGAAGCGCCGATTGCTGCATTTGACGATCTACACGGGACTCATCGCAGCATCAGTCAATATCAAGGCCGTCATCCACGCCCAAAGAGGACTCTTCAAAAAGGACGTTAGAAAGATAGCGGTCCTGCCCCTTCAGGGTGGATCTGTTGAAAGCCTTTGCCTTCCAACGGGGGGTGAATGTTCGGGGCAGATCCCCACCGAATAGCGGCTGGTCAAACAGCAGCTATTTATTGGCCTTCAGCCGCATATTTGCATTGCTACATATTCATACATATATTCATATTCTGTAAACTCTTGCACTTGCGTGCCCTGCTAAACGTTCTCTCAAAGCTCACTCTTCTCTTCGTTATCTATGCTCGGCGTTATCTATGTTTGCCGAACGAAGAGAAGCTGCGCCCAGCGATCGGAGCGACAATGCTAGCAATGGGAAGGGCAAGCAAGGGCCACTCGCCGTTTAGACATCACCCATTAAAGAGCATTCGTAATTTTATTTCTGCGCCGCGTTTTATTTATCGTAAATAATTATTCGGCCGATCGGGGATAAAAAGCATTATCCCCACAATTAGAATGCCCCTTTTCTGTCTAGCTCCGCTGGCTACGGAAGGGCAATCTAACCGCACTGCAGTGGAACAGCCAGGAATATTATAAGCTTCATTTAAGTAAGTGGAAGCCTCAACAAAGCACAGTAACCTCGGTCAATAGTAACTTGTTCGTTTTGGTGGTACTGAAAACTTTTTGTAGTTTTCTGAATTGGGGTCCATGAAGATTCGTTACTATGGCTGCGTTTAGACCGTGCGTTAACTCCTACGCTTTTCTCAAGAAAATATATCCAAAGAAGTTCGGGGGTATTGGAGGGCTGAGATCTACCTGCATTAAAACACCAGTGGCTCCGTTAACAAAACCATCTGATGTATCTACATTGACTGTCATCATGTATTTATCCGTGGTTTTAAGCACCAATGAAGTACACAAACCTTGTGTATTCGAAGTTTTAAAACTCTTAGCAGACTCCAGATATTTGCTTTTGGTTTCTGGGTTAAGATGTTCGGCTTTGATGCAGTCTAAAGCTATTGAAGTATATTCTGCAGTCATTATCGATGATAGCTTCTCCCTATTGTACTTATCTGTCTCGCTATTGCTATAAAATAAGTGGATCGCATTTCTGGGGGCTTGACTGCCGTCAACTATTCGGCTCCTAAGCAATTTACTATCTTCTGACGTCATTTCGGCCGATGCCATGTTATTAAGTGCAGTTGCAAAAGCTTGGTCATCTCGCTGTCGCATTATCTCGGTAAGTTCGAAAAACTTGAAGCTATCCCAGAGACTAGAGCCAACTATCGCACTGTATGGATTATGCGCTCCTGATGGGGACTTAAATATCCAACGATCACCTTCTGGACATACCTGCCTTAGATCGCCGAACATTTTTTCACCGACCATAGAAATTTCGTCAATTAAAAGAATTTTAAGATCAATAAATCTTGAACGCAAGGTATTTAATATATCTGGACCCAACTGTTTAAAGGCATGGTTAGACTGATTGAGAGGTAATGAAAACATGGAGTGAAGTGTGGCACCTCCAATACCGAATGCAGCTTTTCCTGTGGGAGCACACAGAAGAACCTTAACAGTTCTGGGTTAGATCCTGGTCTACGATTAAGCTCCAGGGAAATGGTCTGAAAAATGGTAGATATAAAAAACTGCCGTATTTCTCACATTATGCAGAACATGGGTGAGATAAGTTAGACCTTAGTTAGACCTATCTGTATTTATATTAAACCTCATATACTTTAAAATGGATGGCTTGGTCCGTTCCCTAATAAAACAGTGGACTCAATATCTCCGTTTGGGGCATTGGAGGGTATGGAATACCGAATCTACAAACTTTTTTTCCACTTCTATTGACTTTTTTAAGACATGTCATGTTTGTATGCCTATGCTTTTGACTCAACATACGGAGCTAATTCTGAGTCTGTGACATCTACTGTAATCTGTGTATTAATGAAGGCTAAAACTGTTGAAATTGACTCAGTACTGGTAAAATCCACTGCTGGGGCATTTTTCAGCCAAAACATACCGTGAATGTGGGGGGAAACCTCTTTGTTGAAACTCAACACGCCAATAAAATTTGATGAAGTTTTCTCCGAAAATGCCCTCCTGATTCCTCATAACTTTCAAAAGCTCACGATACCTATGATCAAAATACCTAGCACAAGTAACTGGATCTGCCTTGATGAGACGCTCCTTTTCGTTGTACTGTAGATTTATTGCTTCTTCTTCGCTAATGATCTCTCTATCTACATTGCTTTTGAGCAGAACAAGCAGATCTGGCCACCGCGTTTCAGCAGCAGACAGAGTGATAAAAAAGGCAGGCCGAACTGATGAATAATGGCCATAACCTTCTTCTTTTCTTCCTCCCAATGAGCCGGCGACGAGCGAATATCTCGAAGAACCCTATATCCCTCATCGTGGTTAATTAGTCCCCCTATGAAATTCTCATTAAGAGCGTTAGTAGCCGTAACTGCACTGGAGGTGCTCCGTTTACGTAAGCAGATAGAAATATTATTGCGAATCTTAATGAGTTCTAACTTCTTGTAATTGAAGAACAGTTTAAGAGTCAATATCTAAGACCATATCAAGAGGTCGTTGTCCTTGCCCTGGTGCGATTTTTATAATCCTATCATCGAATGGTACGTTATTTTCAAGCAGAGTTTCCTGACCACCAGGGTTCAGCTCTTCGGCCACTACCTCCTCGTCGGAATGGGCTGGCTCTGTGTCTACATTTCTATCTCTATTTTGGATACTTTCTGAAAAGGCTGCGTCTGCTTGAGAGGCTACGAATAGAACAATATCGGATGTGAAGCCAGAGATCCATTGCTCATTAACTATGACATTGTGCTTTTTATACAAATCTGTGCTAACTAAATAACGAAGTGCTTCAAAAACAACTAGCAACTATTACTAGTTTCTAACTGACGATCGGCACAGAAAAATTAAAGCCCTATAGCTTAATTTGCAAGCACTTCTTGTATTTAATAAGTTAAAAGCTAAACTAGTTTAAATGTGATTAATTAACGGATTTTATCGTAATCGGCAATTAAAAAGTCTCTATCGCTCTCCTTGGCTCGATATTGACTGGTTATACCCAAAAAATGCCTACGGAAATTCGGCCGTGTTTCCGCGAGAGTCACTCAAGAAAGAAGAGAATAGAGCAATTTGGAACAAGGCAGAACGAATGGAGTCAAAACATGCGGGACTAACGGAAAATTAAATTTGTACAGGAAAAAGTCTGTCTGAGCTGTTTCTATATATATATACTTATAATTCCTTTCCGACTAATTACTCCTTCTAATGCTATTACCATTGCGTGGGGTAGCAGGTTAATTTTTTGGATTCAAACATATGATTTAGCGAGGGCGCTCTCTCAGCCTCTCTCTATCTCTCTCTCTAATTGCCACTGTTCAAAAAACAGACGTACAAGGTGAATTTAGTGATGAGGTGACGTTGTCTGTGGGGTGGACCATCTACTCTATTTCGGCGCACAGCATACGACAAACGGATGGTTCGCGAAAGAGAGCAGATTTTGTAAAACAATTCATCTTGAAGGCATACGGATGAGTGTAAATAGAGAGTTTCTCTATTGAGAGAGCACTTGTTCAGATAGCGGGGCAGAGAGTTCTCAAGTGGAAAGAGAGTGATAGAGAGAAAAACTCAAACAAATGTAACGGCTATTTTTCTCATTCCTTCCACATGCATTTTTAGAGCGAAAACATTTGCGTTTCCCCCTCCCCTTCGTGTAACGGTTAAAAAACTGTTTACTGTGATAATGAGAGTGGAGGGGGGGTTTTGCTAAGACATGTAAACAGCGCATCGCGCATCCCTTTTGTTTTATGAGACAGGGTCATGGTCAGAAGATGGAAGGGGAAACAGAGAGAAAGAGAGCGCACGTGCTTGCCAGTTTTGTTTTGATTTCGCAGTTTCTTTGGTGGACAATTCTATTTCTTTTCACAGAGTGACCACATGCAATCGCAGGTACCCCTCCCCTACCTATACCGGCTTATTCAATCAGAATATGCAAATATGTATTTATTATATTATGTATACTTACATATGAATGTACATATGTCCATTGGTTGTAAAATATATACATCCATACATATAAATACATGCCTACATACATATCAATACTTACATATGTATGTACATATATACATTCAATATATTTATGTAAATAAATCATTGCCTGGGCGGGCGCTTATTGTTTTGGACATGTGATATTGTTAGGCATCTTCTCTCTCTCTCTCTCTCTCTCTCTCTCTCTTTCTTTAGGGGAAAGGGACAGATTGATTAGTTAATGAGAGAGGGCAGTAGTTTTGGTAAGACATGGACAGCACATCGCGCTTGTTGGATGGTAGATATGATTATTTTCCATGATTCTGCGTTTTTGGTTTTCTCGTATCTTAAAAATTGTGGATTCCACAGATTTTCGTCCTTTGTGGGGGCGGAAGGGGGCGGGGCAAAATTTTCAAATAAACTCGTGCTGGTTCGATATCACAGGAGTTTGGATAGAAAGTATGGTTGCTCTAGCTTTTATTGCATTGCAGTGAACTAACCAATACATACGAACGTAGCACAAAGCGGAATCGGACAGCTCGCACAGCTAGATCGATTAGCTGTAATCCCTTTGCTTGCGGTTCTCGCGGTTTTCGTTTTATACGTATACAGGGTGTCTTTCCTCTCGTGACTTTGAAAAACTCCAACATGGCACAACCTGAGCCAAATAATGTCGCGAACGCGGTAATGCCTAGTGACATTGATTTTTATAGGCAAAAGGCGGAGGCACCAAGCTTTCTCACCAAGGAAGAGCTGGCTGATCTGGATGAAACGGAGCTTCAAGCTCGCATAGAGCAGATCGAGCAAATGAATGCGGATTTTGGTGCCGCTCAAACGAGCCTTGAAAGGCTAGACTTACTGCAGTTGGCCAATGACGCCCGACTGGACTTCGCCAATATTTACATCAAGGTCAGGTCCAAGCTGTCACGGGAGTTGGCGGTCTCTCGCTCGGTAAATGCTGCGCATTCCACGGCACGACACCCTCTCGAGGAGCATTCATCTGCGTTTGCCTATGATATTATAGGCCGTTCTCGACTGCCCGAGTTGCAGCTTCCCCAATTTAGTGGAGACTATATGGATTGGCCAGAATTCCACTCGATGTTTACGACCATGGTGCACAAGGAGTCGCGAATACCGGTCATCGAGAAATTTCAGTATCTCCGTGGATGCCTACATGGAGCTGCGCTGGACACAATTCGATCTTTGGAATTGTCTGAGGAAAATTACGACGAGGCGTTCAATTTATTAAAGTTGCGATTTGATAATAAGCTTATGCATTTTCAGGCACACGTCAAGGCTATTTTCGGTCTGCAAGGGGTGGAGAAGGGCTCAGCCAGCGGCTTGCGTGCGCTCAGCGACAAGATCAGTTCGCACTTACGTGCTCTTCGGACCTTGGCAACGCCTCAGGAGATTTCGGATGGGTTGCTGGTTTGCATCATAAGCAAGAAATTGGACCACAAGACGCAGGTGAAATGGGAGGAGAGCCTGCCGACCTCAAGATTGCCTCTCTGGTCAGACATGTCCTCATTCTTGGAAGCGAAGTGTCGGATGCTGGAGAATTTGGCATCGGCTATGGTAACAACTCCTAGCCAGCAGGTGGGAGAAAATGAACTTAGCACCCTTATCGCCTCCACTAGCGACCATCCTAGCCCTACATGTACCTATTGCAATTCCTGTTAGCATTACATATCTAGATGTCAGGCATTCCTAAATCTCCCTTCTTATGATCGATATAAAGAAGCAAAGAAGCGGCACTTGTGTTTAAACTGCCTCAACAAGGGCCATGAATTGCAGAGGTGCAGGTCAGGACCTTGCAGGCATTGCCTGTACAAGCATCATACGCTGCTCCACATCCAATCGAGCGCTGCTGCATCATCTTCCTCATCACCGACCGAGGAATCGAGCCAGCAACGCGCCGCAGCTATCCTTCTAGCAAGCGGTTCTTCTAGCCCTCCCCCCTCCAACCAGAAATCGCAGCCTTGCCAAAACGTGTTGCTACCTACCGCCCTCGTCCATGTCACAGATCGTTATGGGATCAGCTCCCATGTCGTGCCATCTTAGATTCTGCATCGCAGGCAAATTTCATAACGTCAAGACTTGCTAATCAGTTGCAATTATCTCATCACTCGTCTCATTTTAACATCTCCGGTATTGGGAGATCTATTCTACCTTCGACCAACTCTGTGCATATAGTTGTACAATCCCAGGACGCAAGCTATCGGGATTCGCTCGCTGCAATTGTCACCAACTCAATAACGGAAAGGCAGCCCAACTTTAACCTGGATGCAAAGGATTGGCCAATTCCGAAAAATGTGAAGCTAGCTGACCCTAAGTTCTTCAAGCCCCAACAAGTCGATTTGCTGATAGGAGCTGGCCTATTCTTCGACCTATTTCGACAACATTTCAAAGGACAAAGCTGGGTTGGATAGCGTCAGGAAGCATAGGCAGCGCAGAGGTTAATAAAACAGCGTTAGCTGTTTCTGAAGGTTCCCCTCACATCTTCGCTCACGATTTTAGTCCCACAAGGCTGGACTACCGCAAGCTGGCTCAACGGCGCCAGGATTCGGCCGATCGAGATCAGCAACGCGGGCAGCAGTTGTACGAGTGCCAGGAGCAGGCGGAAAAACTGCGATCGGAGAATCTGGAGCTTAAGGCCAAGTTTGGGACAAAGTTGGCGCAGATAGGTCTCGTTCAGGACATTGCTCTATATAAGCGCCAAATGCAGGAACTGCAGCGTGACCTTACCGATACAGCAAAGGGTTTTATATCCATACTTAACGAAATTCGAACATCAACTTCTAAAATTTCTACCTTGCTAAATTCCCCGCCATTTCATGAAATTACAGAAATTCCCGATGACTTGGACGTGCCCTCCACAAACCATTTTCGACATGAAGCGCCGATTGCTGCATTTGACGATCTACACGGGACTCATCGCAGCATCAGTCAATATCAAGGCCGTCATCCACGCCCAAAGAGGACTCTTCAAAAAGGACGTTAGAAAGATAGCGGTCCTGCCCCTTCAGGGTGGATCTGTTGAAAGCCTTTGCCTTCCAACGGGGGGTGAATGTTCGGGGCAGATCCCCACCGAATAGCGGCTGGTCAAACAGCAGCTATTTATTGGCCTTCAGCCGCATATTTGCATTGCTACATATTCATACATATATTCATATTCTGTAAACTCTTGCACTTGCGTGCCCTGCTAAACGTTCTCTCAAAGCTCACTCTTCTCTTCGTTATCTATGCTCGGCGTTATCTATGTTTGCCGAACGAAGAGAAGCTGCGCCCAGCGATCGGAGCGACAATGCTAGCAATGGGAAGGGCAAGCAAGGGCCACTCGCCGTTTAGACATCACCCATTAAAGAGCATTCGTAATTTTATTTCTGCGCCGCGTTTTATTTATCGTAAATAATTATTCGGCCGTTCGGGGATAAAAAGCATTATCCCCACAATTAGAATGCCCCTTTTCTGTCTAGCTCCGCTGGCTACGGAAGGGCAATCTAACCGCACTGCAGTGGAACAGCCAGGAATATTATAAGCTTCATTTGAGTAAGTGGAAGCCTCAACAAAGCACAGTAACCTCGGTCAATAGTAACTTGTTCGTTTTGGTGGTACTGAAAACTTTTTGTAGTTTTCTGAATTGGGGTCCATGAAGATTCGTTACTATGGCTGCGTTTAGACCGTGCGTTAACTCCTACGCTTTTCTCAAGAAAATATATCCAAAGAAGTTCGGGGGTATTGGAGGGCTGAGATCTACCTGCATTAAAACACCAGTGGCTCCGTTAACAAAACCATCTGATGTATCTACATTGACTGTCATCATGTATTTATCCGTGGTTTTAAGCACCAATGAAGTACACAAACCTTGTGTATTCGAAGTTTTAAAACTCTTAGCAGACTCCAGATATTTGCTTTTGGTTTCTGGGTTAAGATGTTCGGCTTTGATGCAGTCTAAAGCTATTGAAGTATATTCTGCAGTCATTATCGATGATAGCTTCTCCCTATTGTACTTATCTGTCTCGCTATTGCTATAAAATAAGTGGATCGCATTTCTGGGGGCTTGACTGCCGTCAACTATTCGGCTCCTAAGCAATTTACTATCTTCTGACGTCATTTCGGCCGATGCCATGTTATTAAGTGCAGTTGCAAAAGCTTGGTCATCTCGCTGTCGCATTATCTCGGTAAGTTCGAAAAACTTGAAGCTATCCCAGAGACTAGAGCCAACTATCGCACTGTATGGATTATGCGCTCCTGATGGGGACTTAAATATCCAACGATCACCTTCTGGACATACCTGCCTTAGATCGCCGAACATTTTTTCACCGACCATAGAAATTTCGTCAATTAAAAGAATTTTAAGATCAATAAATCTTGAACGCAAGGTATTTAATATATCTGGACCCAACTGTTTAAAGGCATGGTTAGACTGATTGAGAGGTAATGAAAACATGGAGTGAAGTGTGGCACCTCCAATACCGAATGCAGCTTTTCCTGTGGGAGCACACAGAAGAACCTTAACAGTTCTGGGTTAGATCCTGGTCTACGATTAAGCTCCTGGGAAATGGTCTGAAAAATGGTAGATATAAAAAACTGCCGTATTTCTCACATTATGCAGAACATGGGTGAGATAAGTTAGACCTTAGTTAGACCTATCTGTATTTATATTAAACCTCATATACTTTAAAATGGATGGCTTGGTCCGTTCCCTAATAAAACAGTGGACTCAATATCTCCGTTTGGGGCATTGGAGGGTATGGAATACCGAATCTACAAACTTTTTTTCCACTTCTATTGACTTTTTTAAGACATGTCATGTTTGTATGCCTATGCTTTTGACTCAACATACGGAGCTAATTCTGAGTCTGTGACATCTACTGTAATCTGTGTATTAATGAAGGCTAAAACTGTTGAAATTGACTCAGTACTGGTAAAATCCACTGCTGGGGCATTTTTCAGCCAAAACATACCGTGAATGTGGGGGGAAACCTCTTTGTTGAAACTCAACACGCCAATAAAATTTGATGAAGTTTTCTCCGAAAATGCCCTCCTGATTCCTCATAACTTTCAAAAGCTCACGATACCTATGATCAAAATACCTAGCACAAGTAACTGGATCTGCCTTGATGAGACGCTCCTTTTCGTTGTACTGTAGATTTATTGCTTCTTCTTCGCTAATGATCTCTCTATCTACATTGCTTTTGAGCAGAACAAGCAGATCTGGCCACCGCGTTTCAGCAGCAGACAGAGTGATAAAAAAGGCAGGCCGAACTGATGAATAATGGCCATAACCTTCTTCTTTTCTTCCTCCCAATGAGCCGGCGACGAGCGAATATCTCGAAGAACCCTATATCCCTCATCGTGGTTAATTAGTCCCCCTATGAAATTCTCATTAAGAGCGTTAGTAGCCGTAACTGCACTGGAGGTGCTCCGTTTACGTAAGCAGATAGAAATATTATTGCGAATCTTAATGAGTTCTAACTTCTTGTAATTGAAGAACAGTTTAAGAGTCAATATCTAAGACCATATCAAGAGGTCGTTGTCCTTGCCCTGGTGCGATTTTTATAATCCTATCATCGAATGGTACGTTATTTTCAAGCAGAGTTTCCTGACCACCAGGGTTCAGCTCTTCGGCCACTACCTCCTCGTCGGAATGGGCTGGCTCTGTGTCTACATTTCTATCTCTATTTTGGATACTTTCTGAAAAGGCTGCGTCTGCTTGAGAGGCTACGAATAGAACAATATCGGATGTGAAGCCAGAGATCCATTGCTCATTAACTATGACATTGTGCTTTTTATACAAATCTGTGCTAACTAAATAACGAAGTGCTTCAAAAACAACTAGCAACTATTACTAGTTTCTAACTGACGATCGGCACAGAAAAATTAAAGCCCTATAGCTTAATTTGCAAGCACTTCTTGTATTTAATAAGTTAAAAGCTAAACTAGTTTAAATGTGATTAATTAACGGATTTTATCGTAATCGGCAATTAAAAAGTCTCTATCGCTCTCCTTGGCTCGATATTGACTGGTTATACCCAAAAAATGCCTACTGAAATTCGGCCGTGTTTCCGCGAGAGTCACTCAAGAAAGAAGAGAATAGAGCAATTTGGAACAAGGCAGAACGAATGGAGTCAAAACATGCGGGACTAACGGAAAATTAAATTTGTACAGGAAAAAGTCTGTCTGAGCTGTTTCTATATATATATACTTATAATTCCTTTCCGACTAATTACTCCTTCTAATGCTATTACCATTGCGTGGGGTAGCAGGTTAATTTTTTGGATTCAAACATATGATTTAGCGAGGGCGCTCTCTCAGCCTCTCTCTATCTCTCTCTCTAATTGCCACTGTTCAAAAAACAGACGTACAAGGTGAATTTAGTGATGAGGTGACGTTGTCTGTGGGGTGGACCATCTACTCTATTTCGGCGCACAGCATACGACAAACGGATGGTTCGCGAAAGAGAGCAGATTTTGTAAAACAATTCATCTTGAAGGCATACGGATGAGTGTAAATAGAGAGTTTCTCTATTGAGAGAGCACTTGTTCAGATAGCGGGGCAGAGAGTTCTCAAGTGGAAAGAGAGTGATAGAGAGAAAAACTCAAACAAATGTAACGGCTATTTTTCTCATTCCTTCCACATGCATTTTTAGAGCGAAAACATTTGCGTTTCCCCCTCCCCTTCGTGTAACGGTTAAAAAACTGTTTACTGTGATAATGAGAGTGGAGGGGGGGTTTTGCTAAGACATGTAAACAGCGCATCGCGCATCCCTTTTGTTTTATGAGACAGGGTCATGGTCAGAAGATGGAAGGGGAAACAGAGAGAAAGAGAGCGCACGTGCTTGCCAGTTTTGTTTTGATTTCGCAGTTTCTTTGGTGGACAATTCTATTTCTTTTCACAGAGTGACCACATGCAATCGCAGGTACCCCTCCCCTACCTATACCGGCTTATTCAATCAGAATATGCAAATATGTATTTATTATATTATGTATACTTACATATGAATGTACATATGTCCATTGGTTGTAAAATATATACATCCATACATATAAATACATGCCTACATACATATCAATACTTACATATGTATGTACATATATACATTCAATATATTTATGTAAATAAATCATTGCCTGGGCGGGCGCTTATTGTTTTGGACATGTGATATTGTTAGGCATCTTCTCTCTCTCTCTCTCTCTCTCTCTTTCTTTAGGGGAAAGGGACAGATTGATTAGTTAATGAGGGAGGGCAGTAGTTTTGGTAAGACATGGACAGCACATCGCGCTTGTTGGATGGTAGATATGATTATTTTCCATGATTCTGCGTTTTTGGTTTTCTCGTATCTTAAAAATTGTGGATTCCACAGATTTTCGTCCTTTGTGGGGGCGGAAGGGGGCGGGGCAAAATTTTCAAATAAACTCGTGCTGGTTCGATATCACAGGAGTTTGGATAGAAAGTATGGTTGCTCTAGCTTTTATAGTCTCTACGAACTGAGAACATGTATAACTACATATTCGAGACGTACAAGTGTTTGCAAGAGAGAGAGAGGGCATGAGTCAGCGCTTGGCAGCCGTTGAGTGCCACTGAAATTTAATTTGTTCCTTCTGGCGATAATATTGATCCGACCTGATCCAGATTCGGCAATCTGGTAGATATGGTAATTTCCCAAGTTTCTACGTTTTTGGTTTTCATTTATCTTAAAAATTGTGGATTCCACAGATTTTCGTCTTTTGTGGGGGCGGAAAGGGGCGTGGCAAAATTTTAAAACAAACTCGTGCTGGTTCGGTATCACAGGAGCTTGGATAGAAAGTTTAGTTGCTCTAGCTCTTATAGTCTCTGAGAACTAGGCGTCAAAAAAATACGAATGGGAAAAGCAGATGGGGTCGCCTGTGAGAGAGAGCGAGAGGGAATGATTACTTTGGAAATGGTTTTCTTCATTGTAGCTACAATAATGATCCGATCTGATTCAAATTCAACACTCTGATAGAAATGGTCATTCTCTATGATTCTGCGTTTTTAGGTTTCTTGTATCTTCAAAATTATGTATGCCACAGACTTTCGTTTTTTGTGTGGGCGGAAGGGGGCGGGGCGAAATTTTGAAATACACTTTGAGCAGTGTGATAACACAGGAGACTCAATACAAAACTTGGTTACTCTAGCTTTAATAGTCTTTGAGATATAGGCGCTAATGGAGACGGACAGACGGACGGACGGACGGACAGACAGACATGGCTATATCGACTCGGCTATTGATGCTGATCAAGAATGTATATACTTTATGGGGTCGGAATCGCTTCCTTCTGGGCGTTACACACAACCGTTATCCCCACAAATCTAATATACCCCTTACTCTTCGAGTACCGGGTATAATAAGTTCCCCATTGCAATGGGCGCGGGGCGAAAATTTGAAATACACTTGTAACAGTGTGATGTCACAGGAGTCTGGATACCAAATGTTGTTGCTCTGACTCTTATAGTCTTTAAAATCTAGGCACTCATGAAGACGGACGGACGAAGAGACGGACAAGAATATAAGAGTATCGAGAATATACTTATATACTTTATGGACTCGGAAACGCTTCCCTGTAGAACCAAAGGGGTCAATTGACCCTACTCGAACTAGTTCCGCTTCGGTTACCGCGCAACTAGCTACGCAACTAGTAACGGGGGAAGCGAACATCTAAACAGATCCGAAATACGAAGCTGGCTTCGTTTTGTTTGCGAAGTCGACAAATAACCGTAAACTCGTGGAAATGTGATGAAACCCCGAAAAAGAGTTACAGTACAGTGCGGACTCTGTGATTTTTGGCCGATGCCATGTCATGCAAAATGGACCAAAATGGTAAGTTATTCGTGATATTCTACTGTACTTGAGCTCGTGGAATGCAAGAGACAAAAAAGTTCACAAAGAAATAGTGCACAAAGCGACAAAAAAATACACTTGGCGTGTTTTTCTTTCTGCGTTTTCTTCACTTCTACATATGTCAGATTTAGTTTGCTGGAAGCGTTGATTTCTAACAAATTTTTGTTAAACCCATTAAAAAGTGAGAAACATTAAAACAAAAAATAAAAAAATGTACAAACAGGTACGTGCAGGCATATTTCATATTTAAAATAAAATGATAAGCAAAAGGCATATATGTAAATATACAGTGGTGCTCATAGACTTAAGCCACAAGACTTCATCCAAGAATTTAAACGAAAATTAAGAAAAGTTTTTATTTCACAGCTCCAATTTTTTGTGTCACATTAGTGCTATATATCAGTGTTCTAATAGAAGAATAACCAAGTTATTAAAATATATATTCAACGAAAAACTTAAAAAATCTGAGACCATCTCCAAAATTTCCTGCTCACATACTTAAGCCACCTTGAGCTAAAATAGTCAAACTTATGTTTTTTTCGGGGAAAGTTGTGCTAGCTATTTTCTAAACTAAAATATTGAATATTAAAAACGTTTCCCAAAACAATTTGACCGCTATGACTAAAAAAAAAATACAAATCCGGCCGAAAGAAAGCTAATATGGGAATATTACGAAAAAAACACAAATATTCTACAAATTTGTAAGACTTTACATTTTTCGCGTCAAAATGCCATTGTCAAAGTCAGAAATGCCATTGCATTTTATAAGAAACATGGAACCTGGGAAAATATTCCACGTGAAAAGCCCAGAAAAACCACTTTAAACGACGATAGACGGATTGCCAAAATCAGTAAAGCCGATCCGTTCTTGACTTCGAGGCAAATCAGAGGTCAAATGGTGGCAGATTATGGCGTGAATGTGTCAGCTCAGACCATAAGAAGACGGCTAAATGAATTCGGGTTATATGGACGCATTGCCCAAAAAAAACCATTGCTGTCCATTAAAAATGTTAAAAAGCGCCTTCAAGTCGCCACAGAGCATATTCAAAAAGGTCCCAATTTTTGGAACATGATTGTTTGGAGCGACGAATCCTATTTTAATGTCTTTGGGAGTGATGGTAAACCATATGTACGACGTCCTCCCAACAAACAATTGGACCCCTAATACACGAAGAAGACCGTTTAAACATGGTGGCGCTTCGATTATGGTCTGGGGCTGTTTCACCGCATCGGGCGTAGGTCCCCTAGTGAAGATCGAAGGCATTATGGACGGCGAAATGTACAGGGACATCCTTATTAACAATTCATCTGGAGAATATGCCGATAATTTGCCACTTGCCTGGATATCTGAGCAGGACAATGACGCGAAACACTGCAGCAAGATGGTCAAGTCGTGGCTTAACCAAGAGGCAATCAATGTTTTGCAATGGCCACCGCAGAGCCCCGACTTGAACCCTATAGAGAACTTGTGGGAAATTCTTAAACAAGTCGTTGGCAAAAAAAATTAGCAAATAAAAACGATTTGTGGCGAATTTAGCAAGAAGAGTGGAAGAAAATCACCCCTCAACAGTGCGCACTTCTTGTGGATTCAATGCCAAAGCGCAGCTCCACTGTTCTTAAGCAGAAAGGTCATCCCACTCAATATTAAAGTAAATTTATTAAAAGTATAAGGAATATTGGGCAAATTTAACTTTTTCAACCATTTTTTTCCAGGTGGCTTAAGTATGTGAGCAGGAAATTTTGGTGATGGTCTCAGATTTTTTAAGTTTTTCGTTGAATATATATTTTAATAACTTGGTTATTCTTTTATTAGAACACTGATATATAGCACTAATGTGACACAAAAAATTGGAGCTGTGAAATAAAAACTCTTGTCTCCGCCTGGAGACGAAGCCTTATCCAGCTTATCCAGCAGGCCGCGACGGAAGGCATGCCAGAGGAGCCAGGTCTGCCCCGCACGCGCACTGTGCAACCGAAAGGCGGAAAGGCGGCCAGGAGACCGCAGAACGTGCCCCCTGTGCGGCCGCGATCAAAGGAGGCGGCGATCAGCGTCGTGAGCAAGCATTGAAAACGCGGACGGCGTATGGACCGTGGTGGAGAAGAAGACGAGGACAGCACGTGGCACCCGATTTGACGCAGTCACAGTGCATGCGAACGAGAAATCGTCCAGCAAGGTGCAGGCGATGGTCACCAGGAGGGATAACGACAAGCTGGCGGGCCTGGGTAAGTGCGTCACGAAGGTACGCCGTACCAACAATCGTAAAATTCTGCTAGAGGTGGCCAAAGGCAGAGCAGAGAGCGCTAAGGTCATGAAGGGGAACATCGTGCGGGTTCACAGCGCCATCTGTGCGTGCCATGAGGGAGGACTCCAAGGTGGTGGTGCTGGAGATTCGAGACCTCGACTCCCTCGCGACGGAGCGGGAAATCTGCGCCGCCATCGCTGGCCATTCCAGATGAACGAGGATTAGAGTGCGGAGTCGGCTCCGCTGATACGCGATTCCTTGCCTTCTCCTTGCCTGAAATCCGGACACATTGCACTATGATCCCAATGACCACTTTTGTTGACCAAAACCTCATTTTTAAAAGTTAAGAGAACACCTTAGTTTTTTCCACTCTCCATTGCAAAAAGGATTACCTTTAAAGTTGCGTACCAGAAATTTCCATACATGGCGCCGCATTCGATAAATCTGCTCTGCAACCCAACTGTTGTTATCGAAAAACTCGTGCAGTGAAAAAGTGCAAATTTAAAAAAAAAAGGCGGTGCCACACCCATTTTCTTGTTGCATATTCACTTCCTATTGATTACATAAATCCAACAAAATAAACGAAAAAAAAAAAAAATATTTCGTTCGCGAGTTATTAATTTTGGCCAACAAAAGTGGTCTCTGGGACCATAGTGCATTCCAAGCAATTGAAATTGCACTTCGTGGACCTGAGTGGATGCTGCATCAAATGCTGAGCTCAGGGACATAAGGCAGCAGACTGCAGCAACGAGCCATCGTGCTTCATCTGCTCGACAGCTGGGCAGGAGGAGACCAGGCATCAGGCGGGCGGCAGAAGCTGCCCAGCCTCCAGCGGCGGAGCCGTTAAGCACAGACCACCATGCAGTTGATACAACTCAACTAGAAACACTGCAGGGCCGCGCAGGATCTCCTGTCTCAGACGGTACGCGACCTGGGCTCCGAGGGATCTTAGGTGGCACCTGGATCTACAGCTGCCACCTGGCGTCTAGTCTCTCCCTGAAGGCCTTCAGACGCATCATGGGCGAGCTGAGCTGCGACCTACGCGGACGGACAACGTGGTAGTCGGGGGCGACTTCAATGCCTGGTCCATGAAGTGGGCATCCACCCGTACAAACGCCAGAGGCCGCATAGTGCTGGAGGTTTTTGCGACGATGGACCTCGTCCTGCTGAACGAAGGATCCCAGAAGACCTAAAACAGGGCAGGAGCAGAGTCAATAATCGATCTTACCTACGCCAGCAGTGCGCTGGTCCGCCAGGCCCAATGGAGAATCCGCCGATTCACCGCCAGAGACTATGAGGCCATACAGCACCTCCAGGACACTCTGAGTTCCCAGTCCTTTGCTAGCGCACTGCGGGGCTTAAATTCAAGTGAGGCAGTTGGAGCCACCGAGTGGGCCAACAACCTGGCCGAAGCAGTGGAGGAGGCCTGCGACCAGAGCATGCAGCAGAGGAAGGCATTCCAGTCGAACCAGCGGAGAGACAGCCGGGGAGATAGCCGAGCTCCGCAAAACGGGCATCCAGAAGGCTGTAGTTCAGGCATAGTGGAGGATGCACAACACGTTCTCTTCGAGTGCCACAGAGTCAACAGGGAACGGCAGGCGTTGGAGGCAACAACGTTGGAGCAATTATCATCGTATCCCAGGTACCCCCCTGATGCTAGCGGACTCGAAGACCTGGGAAGCGACCACGGAGTTCGCCGCTAGCGTGATGCGAACGCTCAGGTCGCTGAAGAGAAGGCGGAGGGGACAGGTGGAGTCGCGGCTCAAGCGCGCGAAGAAATGCGTGGCGGGGGGCCCTATAATGCGGAAGACATCCTAGTGCTATTATCCTAGTTATCTATTATTATTATTACTATAGTTGAATATGTATATATATATGACCGAAATATCCAAAGGACAGTGAGGACGGGTACCCAGAGACAATGCAAACACTTTGGCCAGACTGGCTCTTTCTCCCACGCACGTCTCCCGCAACATCTATGCGGTTGGTACGCACGCACGCAAGGCATACTTAACAAGGTAGCCGCACTAAGAGAGCTTTACTTCTTATTTCAGTGAAGAAGAAGAACAAGAATAAATCGTCCGCGGAGAGAATCGTCGCTCACAACTGCTGCTAGGCAGACTGAAATTTAAGAAGTAAAAAAGAGGGCGAGAGAGCGCCTCTTACCTTGTTTAGTATGCCTTGCACTCACGTAAATGTTCCAAGAGAGCCTAGATTGGAGAGTTGGTCAGCTTGGACCAGTGATGCCAAACCGAACACTTTTCAGGTACCAGGTTTAGTAAACAATGACTTATCAACATTTTTGAAATTCTCTATGGCCTAAACCAAACTAGAATATATTTAGACACAAAATTCTAACCAAGTTATAGAGTTCAGAATTCGTTCGTTCTCTTTGTAGTGATCAGACGCGTTTTTGTTTTGAGCTCCGCTTATCTGCCCTTTATCTTATAAAAACAGCCGGTGTTTTTTGAAAATACTAACTTAATAAACTCCCTAATTTACCTGTGTTAGATGTAGATATCGAATATATCACCTGTATTCCAATCTTTACATTAATAAGGCACTAATTTGGTTTTAGTAAATTTATCAAGTAATGCTTTTTTGGTGGTCGGAGCCAAGGCATACTAAACACTGTTTAGTATGCCTTGATCGGAGCTGCACTGGAAGTCTTCATCATAGCGGCCCCGCTGCAGCGGCCGAAAGCTCTGATCTCAAAAAAGAGCGCAAGCAGATAAAATCAGTGCGCGAGCTTTAGCGGGGAGGGCGCTTATTGAGGCAGATAAAATACAAGGCAAAACAAACAAACAATTGTGCTCGATGGCATTTACTTTAACTTAATTTACGTCGTTCTGCTCCGAACATCCTCCCCTTGTTGAAAGAACACGGCTTTCAATTGATCCAATATCGACGGGCAGGACGGCTAGCTTCGCAACGGCTCTCTTCATTAGACCCGTCGCTGTTCGAACCATTGCGACTCTGATGATTCCATCCTTGCCTGGTATGGCCTCCTCGACACGGCCAAGAAGTCATTTGAGGGGTGACAAGTTTTCATCCTTTTAGAGGACGACGCTTCCAACCCTTATGTTTGACGTAGAGTCTCTCCACTTGCTCCTCTCTTGCAACACAGACAGATACTCCATACTCCACTTTCGCCAGAAGTTCTGTTGCATTTGAGACACCTGCTGCCAACGATGTATACGGCTAGCGTTGAGATGTGTGATGTCCGGTTCTGGAAACGTTGTGAAGCTCGAGCCTTTTAGAAAGTGAGCTGGAGTAATCACATCTAGACTGTCAGGGTCTTCTGAAATTGGATAAAGTGGTCGAGAGTTAAGAATGGCAGAAATCTCATATACGAGAGTGCGAAGCTCTTCAAGAGTCAACACTGTTGCGCCAACGACTCGATAGAAGTGGTGTTTTGCCGACTTGACAGCCGCTTCCCATAGCCCGCCAAAGTAAGGAGAACGAGGAGGGATACATTTCCAGTCGATTCCATCGTTTAGGCAAGATGAAGCGATGACAGAGGCGGTTGGCTCGCCGTTGAACAGCTCCTTGAGCTCCAGCAGTTCATTTCTTGGACCCACGAAATTGGTTGCGTTATCCGTCCAGAAGGTCCGCGGCTTGCCCCCTAGGCTGATGAAGCGTCTTAACGCTGCAATGAATGAGGCCGTAGTTAGATCCTTGACGATCTTCAAATGCATGGCCTTTGTTGAAAAACAAACAAATATTGCAATGTAGCATTTGCAGGGTGGCCTGTCTCGAACATCAGCCTTATGATAGAAAGGCCCACAAAAATCGATTTCTGTCGTGTGGAATGCGGTGTTCGGTCGGACGCGATCCGTTGGGAAGTCTCCCATCACGTGCTCAGCCAAGCTTGGCTTTGCCCGAAAGCAACGTACGCACTTGCTTGTTACGCTTGCAACTAGTTTTCGCCCTCCAACGGGCCAATATTTTTGACGAAGCGATGCAAGTAAAGCCTGTGGACCAGCATGCAAAAACATTTTATGATAGAAAGTTATAATTGCCTTCGGTACCAAATGACCCTTTGGCAGCAATATTGGATGCTTTGCATCGTAAACCATATTTTCATTTTGTAGCCTTCCGCCAACACGAAGCAGTCCGTCACCACCGAGCATCGGGCGCAATGAAAGCAACTTGCTCCTGGCAGGAAGTGCCCTGTTGGCTTTGAGTGCAGTGAGCTCCTCAGCGAAATTAACTTGCTAGATACTCTTTATCAAAAGACGAGTGCCGCCGGTAAGGTTCTGCACAGTGAGCATGGCACCAGACCGAACGTAATCCTTGCTTCGAAGGGAGATAAGACGATAAATATATCCAAGGACACGTTGTAGCTTACCAAACGAGTTTGTGTACTTTCTGTCACATGAGAGGTCCTTTACACATGATCTAACCAATGCATCCTGTCGGCGCTCCGGTAGGTCTATCATTTGTGGAGCTTGGGTAGGCCATTCTGAAGAGTCCGATAAAAAGTGTGATGGTCCATTTAGCCACAATTCCATCTCCAATTAGCATCCCCTCGACACGACATCTGCTGGGTTAAGACCCGTTCGAATCTGCGTTGGATCTGGATCTGCGCAATTCTGTTGAAGACAAAAACGTTAATGCTTGATGGGGTCTCACGTATCCAAGACAACATAATAGTTGAATCTGACCAACATTGGATATCGCAGAAAGATGCGAGATTTTGCTTAATGCTTGCGACGAGCAACACCGCGGACAATTCCAACTTGGGAATGGTTAGTGTTTTTAAAGGCGCTACCTTGGACTTTGAGCACGGCAAGCGAGATGTTACATTCTCATAGATATTCGATCTTATGTAAACGCAAGCTCCATATGCGCCCATGCTAGCATCACAGAACGCGTGCTATTGGATGGATGAGTTTTGCAGCATGACATAACGAGGAAATTAAAAATTTAGCACGATGCGTAATTGCGACATCAAATCCGTCCACACTGCCGACAGAGGCTCAGGCAGAGCATCATCCCATCCTAAGTCCACCTTCCACAAACTCTGCAAGAATATTTTGGCCTTGGCTAGAATAGGTGCTATCAAACCGAGCGGATCATAAGACAGGACAGTCAGCTTGGTGGGTGGGCCTTCTGGCATAATTTTCGAATAATTGAATAGTAGGTTATCCGAGTTGGGATCCCATACGAGCCCCAAGGCCTTCGCTATGTCTGTTCCATCATGGAACTTAAGCAGCTTTTCCCTGTCCCCCCCAGGCTCCACTTCAAGCACTCCAGGCTCATTGGAGCACCATTTGCGTATAGGAAAGTGTCCTCTTTGCAGGAGCCCCTTTACTTGACGACGGATCACATGAACTTCCTCAATGGTGTCCCCGTCGGATATGAGATCGTTTACGTAGAAATCCCTTCTCACGACCGGGGCTCCTATAGAAAATGACGCTCCCTCATCGTACGATAGTTGGTGCATGGCACGAATTGCCAAAAAAGAGCGGGCTTTTTGGTTCCATACGTAACGGTCTCTAGCTTGTAAATCTTGAATTTATCAGTAGGCCTTTCGCGCCAAAGAATGCATTGCAAATACTCATCCGGGTGTAAAATCCGTACACAGCGATACATCTTGCAGATGGCTGCACAAAGTGCAATCCTGAAGAACCTAAACCGAAGCAGTATGTTAAATATTTTTGGCTAATTCCTTGGGCGAGCTAGCAATAAGTCATTGATGGAGCGCCTAGATGTGGTCTTTGCAGATCTATCAAAAACCACACGTAGTTTCGTACTGCTGCTGTCGAGTTTTTGCACACAATGATGCGGCAAGAAAAACTGTGGCAACTTTATGGTGCTGGAAGCCAATGACATGAGCCCTAAATCCAGATATTCTTGAAGGAACGCGCTATATTGAGCGTTCCTCAATGGTGTCCCCGCCGGATATTCTTAGATTCTATCCGTAAGCGCGAGTGTATGCCCTTTAATTGTGTTTGAAACATAATTAAATTTTTTTTTTCTGTGCGGTATTCAGTGTGTTCGTGTTGTTAGCCGCTCTCACCTAGTAGATTTTTTGTTTTATTACTCTCTCCCTATTACCCAATCCTACGAGTAACTCGTAAGTAACTGTTCTTCCTCTCTCGCTCTCGATACTTTCTGTGCAGTAGCGCTCTCTCTCTCTCCCTGCAGCTGCTGCAACCGTCAATTTAGCGTTTTGTCAAGCACACTGGTTTGATATTATTTAGGACGTTGATATGCAATGACTGCACCATCAAGTGGCCCAAGCGACAGGCAGGTTCCCAGGCAAGAACGCAGCCCACCTCCCGCCCAACCGACCGAGGGGCGCTGCTGCATAACGCGCGACTCGTAAACCGAACCGATCGCGGACATGCATGAAAGATAGGTGTTAGACTAGTGTTCGAGGAAAAGTAGAACTAATCTACCTAAAGAAGAAAAGTAATTACTAATTACGGGAAAGATGTAAGAGTATCAGTAATTTAAGACTAGGAAGGGAGTTAGTGGTAGATATAATATGGTAGAGGGAATTATAATCCGAGCATAGGACCCTAAATGGTTCATGCAAGGAGTAATTCGATCTACAAAGCGGAAGAAACAACGGTGTATAGTTCCTAGTGCTTCTAATAGGAATCGTGAAGTTTATGCGGCTCAACAGGTCAGGGCTATCTACGTCACCCTTGATCAAGTTGTGCACCAAAATCACGCCAAGCATTTTCCTACGATTAGCTAAGGTTGGAAGGTTTATTATGAGCAATCTATTAGAGTAAGAAGGCAATCTCACACCTGCATCCCAGCCGAGGTCGCGAAGAGAAAAAAGGAAAAAGCTTTTCTGAACTGATTCTATATGGTCTTGGTCTACGTTGTACTGAGGGCACCATACAGAAGAGCCGTATTCTAAAATCAGACGAACCAGAGAGGTGTAGAGAGTCTTTGTTATATAGGGGTCGTCAAATTCCTTTGACCACCTCTTTATAGAAATGTGTTCTGAAACACCAACCTGGGTAATTCTCTCAAGAGAACCAAGACAAAAGGTGTAAGGAACCAGAAAGGCGCTGGAGCGATGAAAAGTCATTACTTTACATTTCAAAGCGTTAAGGTTTAATAAATTTGCACAACATCAAGACTGAAATTTATCAAGATCGGATTGCAACCTGGATTGGAAAGAAATGATATTATACAGGACGCAGAGCTTAACATCATCCGCATACATAAGTACTCGAGAGTATGTTAATACAGAAGGTAGGTCATTTATAAAGAGTGTAAAGAGTAAGGGGCCTAGATGGCTGCCCTGAGGTACACCCGAAGTCACCATAACTGGAGAGGATAGGGAGTTTTTGAAAAGGACTCTTTGAAACCTAGAACAAAGGTAGCTAGAGATCCATCTCAGGAGATTGGGCGGGAACCCTAGAAAGTCGAGCTTTTGTGCTAGGAGGGAATGGTTTACAGAATCGAACGCTTTACTAAAATCGGTGTAAACAATTTCCGTCTGCAAATTACCTTGAAAGCCTTTTATTATAAAGGAGGTAAACTCCAATAAATTTGTAGTGGTTGGTCTCCGCCTTATAAATCCATGTTGAGATGGAGATATAAGTGATCTGCATAGGTGCTGCAGGTGCGGAGTTAAAATTTTCTCAAACACTTTAGGAATAGCGGATAACTTAGATATACCTCTATAGTTCATTGCGTCAAACTTGCTACCTTTCTTATGGAGAGGAAATATAAGACTCCTTCCATATCGGGGGAAAGCATGAAGAATTTATGGATAGCTTGAATAGTTTAAGCAACGGCCCACACAGAGACTCGGCACAGTACCTGAGTACACAGCCGGGATTATTATTCTATTATGAGGCAGACCCGGATGGCCTTTAAGGAGCTGACCGTGGGCTTTGTACAGCAATACGATCGGCTCCTAGCCATGGAGTCTCAATCCCACCAGCGAATACACGCGAATATAAGTTCACCGAGATCGAACGGCATCTTTAGTAATTTGTTAAATGAAAGCTCGTTTCTTCATGATCTACGAATAGTTAAGACGGTGTTTATTTATTTGTTAGGCATAGAAGCCATACAAAAAGTGTTTACATCCAGCTAACATTTATTTAAACAATTTCGGATTGAAGCGATTGAAGTCCGGATGCAAAGCATGGTTTAGAGAAAAACGTGCTTAAATATTGTCGACAGTAGGTAGTTGAGTAGTTAAGTATGAGATATGTAGGTGCGTTCAGCGCATAAAAATGGAGGCACTTTTTGCCCATAGCTCAAATTGGCACATTCGAATGAGCGCAATATTCAATGCGAGCAAGGCGGATAGGATGTAAAATGTATGCACATTTTCTCTGTGAGAGACAATTACGAACCTGTGCACTTGTCTCAGGAATTGTCGTTGTTCATTTCGTTCATCTCGTGCCTCTTGTTATTGAGATTCACACAATTGCGACATGCACTAACGCATATCCAAGCCATTCACAGTCACTCAAACACAAAAAGATCAAAGGATACTTGCCTATTTTTACATTTTGTTACATTTTTTACATCTAATACCAATCTTTTCGCAATCTTTTTTTATATACAAACAAATTTTCACAAAAATCGGTGGTGCCATTTGGGAGTAGTTGAACTACAAACACTGCTACATGAATTTTTATATATTATACAAAAATTTTAAAGTGGTTTTTTATAGATCTACTATTATAAATATGTACTGTGTTTATTTCTGTGTTTATTCAGAAGTCAAACGCTGAATACCCGAACGAATACCCAAATGACTCATACAAGAAAGGTTCCAGCGCGAGCGCTCTCTTCAGGCATTTTAAAAACATTTTAAGAGAGCCTCAAAATCCAAACTCAAAATAAAAACGAGAGGGAACGTTGTGAGCCGCGGCCTTTGCCGGCCTACGCGGCCTACCTTATACCCGGTACTCAGTCAGTATATACATATGTACATACATATATGAGCTTGTGATTTATGCAATTAATTATATGTTCGCAAAAGGGACAAACTAAATTTTGGGCAAAAAAAAATATTTCAAAAAATGAAGTAAATTTTTGGAATATTATACATGTTTCCGATTTTGTTTGCATATGATTTGCACATCTGCTTCTAAATTTCTACATGACATGTATAACTACATATTTGAGACGTATAAGTGTTCAGGACAGAGAGAGAGAGGGCATGAGTCAGCGCTTGGCAGGCGTTGAGTGCCACTGAAATTTAATTTGATCCTTCTGTCCATAATATTGATCCGACCTGATCCATATTCGGCAATCTGGTAGATATGGTAATTTCCCAAGTTTCTACGTTTTTGGTTTTCATTTATCTTAAAAATTGTGGATTCCACAGATTTTTGTCTTTTGTGGGGGCGGAAAGGGGCGTGGCAAAATTTTAAAACAAACTCGTGCTGGTTTGATATCACAGGAGCTTGGATAGAAAGTTTGGTTGCTCTAGCTCTTATAGTCTCTGAGAACTAGGCGCTCATTTATACGAATAGGAAAAGCAGATGGGGTCGCGTGTGAGAGAGAGCGAGAGAGAATGATTACTTTGGAAATGGTTTTCTTCATTGTAGCTACAATAATGATCCGATCTGATTCAAATTCAACACTCTGATAGAAATGGTTTTTCTCTATGATTTTACCTTTTTAGGTTTCTTGTATCTTCAAAATTGTGTATGCCACAGACTTTCGTTTTTTGTGTGGGCGGAAGGGGGCGGGGCGAAATTTTGAAATACACTTTGAGTAGTGTGATAACACAGGAGACTGAATACAAAACTTGGTTGCTCTAGCTTTAATAGTCTCTGAGATATAGGTGCAAATGAAGACGGACAGACGGACAGACGGACGGACAGACGGACGGACAGACAGACATGGCTATATCGACTCGGCTGTTGATGCTGATCAAGAATATATATACTTTATGGGGTCGGAAACGCTTCCTTCTGGGCGTTACACACAACCGTTATCCCTACAAATCTAATATACCCCTATACTCTTCGAGTACCGGGTATAAAAATCATGTACCAAATGTAAAGTCGTTACTCGTTACTCATGTTAATAATTACACACATATACTATTGTCTTTAATTTTATTCTAAAATACGGTGGGATCCTTTTGATAACAACAATAATCCTGCCATGAGAAAGACCACCAAAATTAGCTGGCGTGTTTATTGATATTGCGTAAAAATGGGGTACGAACGGAACACCAAATCCGATCACATCTGGCCATTCGGAAGCTGCTTTCTGTTGACAAAACACATTCGTAGCTCAGGAACACTCCATACAAATACTACACTCTCATCACTATTGGGAATACGGAAACACACTCCAAACCAAAACTAATTTACATTTAGGCAGTTACAATGCTGTCAGCTAACAAAGGCGGTAAGTTGCATCTGCAACCCCGCAACCCGTATGGCGCTTGGGACGACCCAGGTGTCCCGATGTTTGCAACCGTCGACCAGGAGCCCGTCGACCATTTGCTGAACATGATGACGCCGCTTCCGACCGGGCCCAGCGACTTTGACTATGAACCAATGATTCAAAAGAAATCGGCTACCGAGAACGCGGTCATTCGCACCGTCAAGCTGCAGGTGGAGCAACTGGCAATCAATCGCGCAATGCAGATGCGTCCGATAGAGAAGCAGAAGCGCATCGACACCGAAATCATCCGGGCCCTAGTCAAGGAGCGAAACAAGGAGATTGTGGCGGCCAGTCGACATATTCAGATGCAACGGAACGTGCCCGAACTGCGCGACCTGCAGGTGGAGATAAACGGAGCCAAGGCGGCCGTGAACGTCAGGCAGGTCATGCAAGCGCATGAAAAGCAGAAGAACCTTGACAAGCAGGCAGAGAAGGACGAGGACCGTGCCCTACAGAAGCAGATGGAACTGAAGTTTTGCCAGAAGCAGTTGGGGGCGGCCGAGAAGATGCATGACTTCCGTAAAGCACTGATTTCCCAGATTGCGGAAGCATCCAAGAAGCGCATGCGGGAGCAACACGAAACCAAGGTAAAGGACCGACAAGAGATGATCGAGTTCCAGAAAAAGTGCGCTCTAGAGGAGTCGCAGGAAGCTGAGAAATCTCGACTGCGGCGCAAGGAGCTCCTAGAATCTCTAAAGGAGACTCTCGCCCAAAAGAAAGCCGCCCACAAAGACGAGGCACGGGCGAATGTGGGCCGTCCCCAGCGTGGTATTCTCGATTCGTTTGGACCGAAAACGGCTGCGTTTGTGGCCAAGGATATGAAACGCCGCGCGGACGAAATGCAGGCCAGAGATATCAACAGCGCCCGGCTGGGCGCTGAGCTCCATCAGATCCGACACGAGCGGGAGATGCACGACAAGCTGTTCATCGAACTGCTCGAGCGCGAGCACAATGCCAAGGAGAACAAGAAGGCCTTGGAAATGATGGCGACCCGGAAGGCCGTCGGCTATGCCACCCGCGAACATGTGTTAATGCAGAGCAAGGAGAATAAGTTCTTCCGGGAGCAATCGGAAGCCAACGGTAACAACATCCCCCGCGACTCGACCTGCTTTGGCGAGCGTCAGCACCGCCAGGACGTCGACCGCGACACGACCAATTACAAGAAGAATATGCAGTGCCACCATGAATCGATTAAAGTAGCCATTGCCAACCGGCAACACCGTAAGGCCGAGGCCGAGGAGGCTCTTAATTTTATCACGACATTGGGCCAGCTCCAGAACGCACAAGATCGTGCCGTGAGCGAGGAACGACTCCGTCTGCTCAGTAACCAACCCCGGGAAGTGCTCAACGCCATGCGACCATACACCTTCACCGCCAACGAGCACAAGGTCCTCAATCTGAAGACAAGCAAAGATCTCTGATCCGCAAATTGCGCACCTCTTCCTCCTACTCCACTTTCCCCATTCGATCCCAATAAATGCTGAAGACAAACGAAAACTATTCAATTAATCTCCTATTATTTTTTTTACATTTCAGGATCTCTGAATTTTGAACAAACTGTGAGAATAGGGAAATGCTGGTGCATTTAAGGATAACTGACATTTACACACCAAACGAGTTACATACCGAACGTTGTGAGTCGCAGCAAGGTCTAAGGCTCTACTTTATACCCAGTTCTCCAACTTCTACGCTATCTTTTACACGTAATTATACGTTTACATTTCGGTAAAGGAAACACTTGCTCCTCCGGTTTCGCTTTGGCGCTGTTCAGTTTTTCTTGTTTATTCATCGATTCATTCGCTTAACAACTATATCATAATATACTAGTATACATCTCGATTCCGACATGATTCTGTCCTAGCCTAGGAGTGTCCTTAGAAGGTCTTTCTGCAGAGTTTCAGTGATAGGCTATTGGGGGTTGGGTTGGCTTGGGGGTTAAGTATAGGTATACGGGTTAGCTTTAGTCCCAGCTCTTCTCGCGCTGCTTTTACCTCCAAGAGGACTTGTCTTAGCAATCAGTTCCTATTCGCGATCCTCGATCCTTGACAGCTTACAGACTAATAAATGCATTTCGTCTCCGGTACGTTTTCAACTTGTTCCAAAGTTATCGTTTTTTTTTTTTTCCTTTTCTGTGTTTTGTTTCTTTGAAGACTCTTCTAGTTCTTAAAAATTTTAATTGATTTAGGTTCTGCTTGGAAGTAAAAGCGCAAAAAGTTGATTCAAAGCTTCAGAAAACAAGCACAAATTATAATAAAAAAAAGCACTCACTCATACAATAAGAGATTTTAGAAAACAGAATGAAAAAAAAGTTCTATAAATATATCATTCAACCGGTTGGAATATGTACAATAAACAAATTGAATGGAAATCGATTCCATAATATAAATAAATATAAATAATAAAATATACAACTAAATGCAACTTAATCAAAAGATATATAGAAATCTATATATAGCGACCCTCAACTTATCTGTAGACATCTATTTATGGTATACATATATATATATGTGGATAAATGCACGCAGCGCAACAAACGAAATAAAATTCGAGCACCCACAAAACTCACGCTTTCTTCAACTAAATCCTACTAATACACAGTACAGGGGAAGGGGAAGGGGAAGGGGAAGAGGACTGGGATAAGGAAAGGAGGAAATGATCAATGGGGCAGGGGGCAAATGGATTTAAGGATAGGGGGACAGCTAAACTGCTTAGGCTTAGTCAATCACCACAGACCAAGGATGATCCACCCTGCCGTACTGGATGTCGGTGAGCGTCTCGCGGATCAGCTCGTGCACAGGCTTCTCCTGCTCCATGGTGGGGACATAGAGGTCCTGGCCGAGATAGTTGATTCGATTGACAGGACTAACAACGCACGCAGTGCCCGCACCAAACAGCTCCAGCAACTGAAAGCACAAGGATCGACGAAACTCAATGAAAACAGAGATCAGGGCCAATGCAATCATCTTTATGCTTACCCTTCCCTGGTTAAGCAGCTCACAGACCATGGGCATAGTGATATTGGCTTCGCGCACCTTGAACTTGCCCCACTGTCGGGTCATGTTAAGGATGGAGTCGCGTGTAATGCCCGGCAGGATCAGTCCACTCAGGGGCGGAGTTATCAGTTCTTGTTCTGAAAATGGAAATGGAAATGAAAACCAAATTTAAGAGGTGCTAGTGCCACTCGCTACTCACCTCCTTGGTCGTTCACGTAGAACATGAAAATGTTCATGGTGCCCACCTCTGTCAGCTGGTGGTCTTCACCGTACAGCCAGAGCACCTGCTGGAGGCCCCGTGCCGCCGCCTCCTTCTGCACATTGATGGTGGGAGCGTAGTTGGAGCCCATCTTACGATTACCGACGCCGCCAGGCCAGGCGCGTGTGTAGGCGGGATCGGCCAGCAGGGAGACGGCCCCCGAGGAACCCGTCTTAAAGTAGCTGCCCACCGGGCTGAGAATGGTGTAGAGCAGGGCCGAGTCCGAGGAAGCCACACCCAACGTGGGCTGTGCGAGCATCATCAAAGATTAGTTGGCTACTTAGATATATGGCAGGGAGAGATTAGGGATCAGGGATACTCACATCGATGCCTATGAGGGTAGGGCGGATGTACAGACTGGCGGTGTCGGTGTGCGGCACCCACTCGGAGTCGATGGATAGCAGGCGGGACAGGCACTGAACGAACTCTTTACCTTCAAAGGTGGGCAGACCGGAGCGCTGGGCGGCCAGGTTCATGCGGGCCATGTTCATGTCCGGCCGGAAGATGCGGATCTTTCCATCGACCCCCCGGTACGCCTTCATGCCCTCGAAGAGCTGCAACGAAGCGATCAATCAGTCAGTCGCCTGATAAGACACCCTTTGGCAACAGCCAGCAGCCGCTACAGAGATCGGATGAGATGAGATGGGATGTCGATAACACAATGACGATGACGATGACGCTGGCGATGGCAACGACGATGACTCGACGTCAGCATAGATCCAACGTGTCGTGCCGTACCGTCCGCCTTTCTTACAGTTTCTGCTAGGTAATTCAGAGATTACGATACGGATACCAATTGATGGTTGATGGTGGTTAATAGGTGATCGGGTGATCGGGTGAACGAAGGGTGAGTGGAGAAGCTGAGCATGGAGTGGAGAGCGGTTGAGCTTACCTCTACGGCGTAGTGCAGGACCTTCGCAGCAGGATGCATGACCAGGTTCTCCAATGGCGTTATCTCTGGCTTTTGCCAGCCGCCCAGGCTCTTGTGGTAGTAGATTTTAAGCATATGGTCGGTGAATAGGCGACCAAAGCCAAGCTCCTCATCGTTGTCTGGCTTCGGCTGAAGCTGCTGGGGTGTGGCCAGGCGCACCGTCATCTGTGAGGCCTTGAACAGATGGCCCAGATCCTTGTCGTGCTTGACGGGCTCCGGGGCATGTGTGTACTGTGTGTCCACCGAGGCGGTGATCTCAAAGTCCAGCGAGGACTTTTGCTGCTGCTGGGCCGCCTGGGCGGCCTTCAGCGACTGGTTGCTGCACAGGCGAATGGACTGCGCAATGAACTTGATCATTCGATGCTGATTGCGGAAGATGTCCTGCAATGAAATATACGCATAGGGCACACGGTCAGAATGAACGCTCGACCAAGTTGAGTGACTCTAATGAGCTAATGATTGTATGCTAATTTAGGTCTAGACCTGAAATTCGATTTCGAAATCATCAAATCTATTTGCACCCTAATTAAAATCCACTTTCGATTTGCATGCCAGTCCGTCGCCGATTGTCGGATGTGATGTAACCCCGGCCCCAGAGGAGCCACCGAGAAGTATGTGTTTCAGCAGCAGCTTCACCTGTCTAGATTCTGGGTCAGATCCGTATCGCTAGCCAGCAGAGTGCGGCGGAGACTTGCTTTGCTGATGCCTGCCCGACACTGAGCTGATCTTAGAGCTGATGAAATCCCCCAAACTATAGACTAAGCCTTAGTCCAAATCAATGTCAAAACCTGCCCAAAACTACCTTCAGTTTCCGCTGACATTGCATCAGCCGAATCCAAATATTCGTACAAAAAACCACGACTCGTCTGTATTGTATGCAGAGTACAAAATAGAGTTAAAAAACTGGTCGACTAAATGTCTGCCAGTTCGAGGCTTATCTCTCCCTCCCCCACCAGCCGTAATTCACGATCTAGACCTATAGATTACGAGTACGCCCAAGAGGGGGTAGATAAGATGACTAAAAGCCCAAAATAAAACATAATGTGTTATATTTTTATTGGAGCTGAGAGTGGGCTCTGGAAACTGGCCACTGGGAGCTGGGCTCTGCTTCTCCCCAAGTACTCGATGAATCAATTAGTATTTATGACTGGGAAGTACTCTCTACAGGGTCTAACAGGATTACCCTTTCCACAGGAATATCATATGAACAGCATACCAATACTTTTCACAATTTTTTGAATGGATTGTCTATGGATTCTTTAAAATGCCAATCACTGTTAATTATTTCTACAATAACGATTCAAGCAAAATTTTCTCCTGAACCCCTATTTTGCTTACTGGAAGTCCCCAGTTCACTCACTTTGTTTCATAGAACATAAAGATTTTAGGTGTTTTTGTACGAGTTTGCCGTTGTTGTTTTGAAGATTGATAAAAAAAAAATCAGCCGAGCGTCGTGATTTGCATTTAGTAATACTTATATTATAATATTATGTACATACATACATATATACAGAGAAGACAAACCAAATACAGATTTCAGACTGTTGCTAACTTATTAAAAATGATTTACTACGGAGACATAGATAGGAATATTATTAGATTTAGATGGGATTTCGTTCGGCTGGTTCGTTGGAGAGTTCGATTTTGCGGATGGTAACATAATTTAAATTTGTCTTGGAATTTTAAATACATAATTCGATTCAAGATTGAACGGAGTTCATTTGGATATTGGATGATATTTTGACTGATTTTCAATGGAGCAATTCTCTTCAACTGTGTACAAACCTTTGCGTTTATTGCCATTTTGGTAGTCATGTTGATGGCTATAAACTTTCTCCGTTAGCTCCGATCTCGCAGACTCTCTTTGGTTCTTCTCTTCGCGCTCCTTTGGCAGTGTCTTTTGCACTTGGTCGAACGGAGTTTGGTTTGCGTAAAGGTTCACGTTCGCGTTCTCACTTGGGTCCAAGCCTGTCCTTTGCACTTTGTCTCACTTGAATTTATTTATTGTCTCGCGTTCAGGGAATTGCACTTTACCGCACTCGCTCACAGCAAAAAAAGTGATATATCACAAAGTTGAAATATTTAATTAGGTTTCGATCTGCTTCGTTTCGCTTTGCTTCTCTTCAGGTATCAGGTATTCTTCTCGCACATGTGTGTCTGAACGAGTCGCTGCAAGAAATGAGCTGCTGCCGTAGTGCGCTCCTCTATCTATAGCCGCCACGGCAGTGGACAGCATATGGGTGTGTGTGTGTTTGTTTGTGTGCGTATGTGTGAGCAGGTCGTACGATTCTAAGAGAATCGGAAGAATCGCTTTGAAAGAGACAGCGCTCGGCAGCGCTGTTTACCGTTGGAACGTGGCCGATTAAGGCAGCCGCTGATTAAGAGAATTTGCGCAGAAAAAGAGCAAAAGCGCAAAAGAGAGCCAGCTAATACACTGTACACTGCGCCTGAAACTCGGATAATATGAGTTTATATACTAAAACGCTCATCTTAAAGTATTTATCGATTTGATACGCCTTTGTGAAAACGTTAAAATGTCCCCAATGTTCTATTGCGTATTAATTTCCTCCGTTGGCAAAGGAAAGTTTTCCCCAGTGGCCAATTTCCGTGTTGGTCAGTGTAGCCCCGAAAGCACACAGCACAGCATAACATCGAATGTTTTTGATCCCTCTCTCGCTCTGGCTCCCGTTCGACTCGTGTTTTCGAAAACACGATTGACGGACCCCTTGGTGGGGTGGGGTGGTGCTCTGGAAGGGGGCAGTAACAGTACCCCCCATGGGCTGTACGTACTTATTTGGGCGCACCGATCCGACGACGATCTTTAGTAGGCAGAGCATTTTTTTTTCTTTCTTTGTTTTTTGTCAGTGTTTTTTCTTTTGCTTTTTGGCTTTTTAGCTTTTTACTTTTTGTTGTTTTTTTGGGAATAGGGCGCAAAACTCAATTTCAGGCCATTATTTTCTGTTCATTTTTGGTGACAAATGTATTTGTTCGAGTTGAATTTTTGGCGGCTTTTTCTCTTCTAGCTTCTCTAGTTCTTTCTTTGTTTGCTCGGTTTGGTGCCTGTGTACATTTCCATTAATGCGAGTACATAAATAAATGAGTAATACATATATGCGCAGGTACATAGATGTACACATATGTACATGTGTATGTATGTTTATATTTTTGTGGAAATATCCGTTTTTCTGCTACATGCTATTGTACATACATATATGTACATACGTATGGGGGTTCTGTGGGGGTTTTTCCCCCATTTGCGATTCACAAATTCACATATCGCTTTGCTCGTAATGCAGGAGGGGCTATGGGACTATGGGGCTAGTAGCCAGTACTACACATAGATGCTGCTCGGCCAGCTAATGAAATCGTTCATTAAGTTCAGTTTCTTTTCCTCTATTTGCTATCTCTGTCCTTTTCCCCTAGGAAAGCTACAGAAATGATTGGGAACGGGATCGGGATAGGGATCTGATCGGTCTGGTATGGAAAATCTCTGTCTATATGACGCACACATGTTATCGCCTCTTTCTCTCCTACATCCTCCTACCTACTACCTGGCTAAGGAACAGTTCCGTTTGTTTTTTGTCGTGGCTCTTTTTATCTCCTTTTTCTCCGTTTATCATGCCAAAAAAAAGATTTTGGGAAATATGTATATTGAGGAAAACTGTTTTTCCATTCAGCTGAACAATATGACGTGCACGTTTCGCTATTTTTTTTATATTTGTAGTTTCCCAAACTGATAAGGCCCGTTCGTTCCCCGTTTTGTGTTGTTTTCCAAGTAACAGATTGTGTAAAAAAAACACGCTAGTGGAAGGTACTCGTATGTAGACTAGACACCAATTTTAGTCCTGTCCTGGCTGATGAAATATCCAAATCGAAAACATCATGAGCATAGCTTTCATGCTGCCATGTGCTTTGGGTGTAACTTAAGAGAGCAGAGCGCAGAGCAGTGGGAAGAGCAAGCATTACATTGCGCTCTCTGTACGACTCTCGTGATGTGCTTACTTCTCTTTGGCTGCTGCACGGTTGGCTTGATAAACAAATAAATTATCGTTGTCGCCATCGTCTTCATAGCGCTTTATTTATGCCTGCGTATCTATCGTGCGATACAAGTTCGAATAATTTCAATGTCAATGTACTGGAGTGTTTCTCTGTTGATGTCTCTGTCTCTCGCATTCGCACCCCTGCACTCGCGCTGTGTAGCTCTGACCCTGCCATGTTGTAATGTGTGTCTATGGATCCCTCTCTCTCCCTCTCTCTCTGTCCATTTTGGTCACCTTAGTGGGTCACAGTGGTTGTGGTTGACCTTCGACTGGTGTCTTTCCTTTTCCTTTCGCTCTAGCAGTCTCTGCCTCTATCTTCGTCTTTCTTTAGTATGGGGTGTTATTGTTATTAACATGTATTTAATATTTTAAGGCGAAGATCAACAAAATTGCGCGAAAACAACTTGATAAACGATTCCCACGTGCATATTTAGGTGCATGCTTGTATGCACTCGTATGATCCAACGTAACAGAAAGATAAACAAACAATAAACGTGCACTGAGCGAAAGTGTAACGGGAATAGGATGCGCAGGTTAATCGATAGACAGGCACCGCACACTGCACACTGCTCATCGAGAGCAAAAGTCACTGAACTGTTTACACTGCTGACACTGCTTACATTCGGAGGCACGATCAAGGACGCCCACATTTCAGTGAATGACTGTACATGCGTACGTATGTACATATGAACGTATAAATATGTATGTGTGTGTTTGCGGTTGGAGGGGTGTGTCCGTGCACGTATGTATACAATATCTCACTATCTGCATGTGTGTGGGTGACTGCTTTTGGAGGCGCGTTCGCCCGAAACGGGCCCACTTTTCTCATGTGTGTGTGTGTACATACATATGTATGTATGTACATATATATATGTATATATGTATGTGTACATTCAACGTCGTCACATGTGGCGTATGCGTAATATGCCGCCTTAACCTCCCACTGCCCTTCCCAACGCCCATCGACTGACATGTTTTTTCCTCCGAATCTTTACAATCATTTTGTTATTGTTTTGATGACTTATTTTCGATCTGTTTTCCTTCCCTTGATAACCGAACGCGTCATCGGAGAAACACCGCATTCGCAGTCGATCTCCTCTATACGAGAGTACCCACGGTAAAGAGTGTATTGGATTCTTAAAAATATGTACATATGTATGTATATATACATATATTTCTGATCATCCTATGCACAGTAGTCTCGGAAAGAAGAGTGCACTGTGCCGATCACTGGTATAAACATTCAATCAATCTAACCTATCCCCACTCAGATATTATTTTTTGCAAATTCATCCATCCACGTTTAAAGTTGAACACACTGTGATATCTGATTGGAATACTTGGGGTCATTATTTCAATCATTCATTTAAAAAACAAAGAATTCGCTTAATTAGTGAAATCCTTTCTTGAATACACCGGAAATGTATCACCTTTTTTTTGTTAACACAAAATTGGGCTCAAGTTCTTGCTAGTTCGAAAACGAAAACGAAATCGAGTTCGAGTTCGAATTCGCAAATTACGCACTTGATGGGCGCGAAACGATGGCAGCAGGGGGACATGGTGGCGGACGGTGGTGGTGGTGCATATGTACAATGACGTAAAATCGGATTGGGGTTCAGCGGAGATCGAGCTACTTTAATCGCAGCCAACAGCCAACTATGTCGAGGCAATTGGAACGGTGGCACCCCGCTTAGGCATACGGTGCCCCTCCGGCCCGAGTCTCGAGTCTCTAGTGATCCAATTCAATGCGATTCACAAATTCAAATATCGCTTTGCTCGTAATGCAGGAGGGGGCTATGGGACTATGGGGCTATGGGACTATGGGGCTATAGGGTTTTACGGACGACGCAGTATTAATCGTATGATATGGCTACGATATAGACAGTTAAAGGTATTTGCTGCCACTAAAAAACTGATCAACTGATCATCTGGTTTTTTTTTTTTGGGGGGGGGTTGGCTTATCAATCCATTGACGCAAGACCCTGGCACACGCCCTCCTCAAAAAAGAAAGAAAGAAGCAGTCATGCTCAGTTATCAACTCCACGCCCACTGTTTTCCCCTGCCTTCGCCTTCTGTTAGTTCCCGCGATCACAAGATACTCGTTTCCGGAGCTTTGGCTGTCAGAGAGGGTGGAGAGATAAAACTGTCCCAAGCACAGATACAAATACAGATACAGAGCACCACATGATCACGATCGGTTGGCCAGGTTGATGAATGCGGCTTTATCGCAGGAGCCCTATCCGCTGCCCCACACCACAGCACACCACACCACGCACCGCTGACAAATCATTCAAGAAGCCAAAATAATTTAGATAGAACTTTAGTCAGCAGACCATCATTGGGATGGGCTTTCGCAAGTCATTTTGAGTGCGGATATGGGTGTAGTATTCAATGGAAATTTTTATACTTTGGTTGGAAATATTTGGGGAAATATTCCTATAAATCTGTAATACCGTAATACTTGTAACGTAGCAATAGACAAAAATGTATCAAACTTTCCCATGAATTGGATTTTTTCCATTAAAAATCTCCTCGAATACTCGTACTGTCCCGGTCACTTTAATAACATTAATTTAACTGAATTATCAAACATTGGTAACATACGAATATAAATATACATACATATGTACATATGTATGCATACATGCATATGTACATATGAATGTATATAGGGATGGATGTTTATTATGGTCAAAAATCGTGGGCGTCATCCCGACTTAAGTGATTTATTTGCTTACGCGAGAGCTTTCTTTATTTTCTTGTTCGGTTGTCGGCTCTCTTCGTTCCCATCCCACAATCCGCAATCCATATACTCGCACACTTTTTACTGCTCAAGGTCTTGTCCCGCCCTGCCACATGCCAGCCAATTCCTCCTCCAGCCTGCCTATGGTAGCCTCCAATATTCACTGTCGATCTTTGGCATTCAAAAATAGCACTTATGAAAAAACAAAAACAAAATAAAAATGGAGAAAATAAGAGAGCAGTATTTTTTGTCGGTGTTTACCAGCTGCGTGCGTTGCTACTATCTCTCTAATTGATTCTTTTCATGGATTCTTTTCAAGGTTAGGGACAGTCTAAGGGGTATTTCGACAGATCCGAGAGCGTTGAATAGAGTGTGTGTTTCTCTATATAGACAGGGCGAGAGAGCAAGTAAGAGGATCATTAAGTTGTACGATATTTTTAACGATCGCTCTTTATGACCGGTGCCTGATCTCGTGTCCAGGTCGCGTGCGGCGATCGGTAGAAAAAGGCTCAAATCTAATGGAACCCAAATTTAATAGAACATACTACATAAGTACATATATAATATATCATATTTTTCTATGGGGAGTCAATGACACGTGGGATTCTCCAAAGAAGAACAAGACATGAACAAGTAATCATGAACAATACAATCAGATCAACAATTATTCGTATGCCTCCACCCGATAACAAAAACATATTAAAATTAAATAAAAACAGATCTCACATATTATTTTGTCAGCTAATTTATCCAATTGGCATATAATATTATTCACTTTGATATGAAAACACACATACATATTTAAACAAGCAAAAGTTGACTTTTTCGGTAGTTTTTTAGTATTTCTATAGCCCTGTTTTCCTTTAGTATTTTCTCCTCTGAGAAAGATGATTCTTTATTTTTCCGGTAATTAATTCCTATTTACTTTTCATAATAATTTATAATAAAATATAGAATAGAATTTCTGCTCAAAATAAGACTTTTTCATTGTTTTTGTTTAAGTTTTATCGTAAGAATGAATGAATGTATAATAAGGTTCTATATAAAGTTTGTGATTTGCTCTGGAGGGCTTACGAATAAATATTCGGCGAAGTGTTAACTGTATGTTAACTGTATGTTAACTGTATGTTAACTGTTGAAGTTCTTTTGCCGCCATTTGATTCTGGCAGAGTGAGCGAGAGTGTACATACATACATATGTACATATTTATGTATAAGGGCAGCTCTACAGACGAGAGAGGGCGAGGTGCCGCCGGGACCATTCTCATACCAGGCCAGGACATGTTTATGCGTAGAAATAGAATACTTGAGTGGAAACTTATTGGGATCCTTCATTCGGGAGTTAGCATACTTTTAGGTGAACCAGCCACCGATAGGCACCAGCTAGTTGATCAGTAGTTTTGTTTATTTTTTTCGTTAGAATCTTTGCTAAATTCTAAATAGTTACACACACACACGGACGATCACCCACCATTTACATAGAAACGAGCTCGCAATTTACCTGCGCGTGGCCGGGTCGAGCGGCCGAGCAGCCAAAAAAGCAAACGAAAAAAGAAACAGCACACAAAGAAATATGAGAAAAAGACGGACAAAAATGTGTCTAGTTGGCAAGTCGATCAGTCAGACAAGAGAGACAGAGCGACAGAGCGACAGAATGCCGGAATGAGAGACGGGGTGACAGACAGGCAGCAAGTGTACAAATGGAACACACACTTTAATGCCATACTCGTATCTTTTTATGTATGAGTGGCACCTGTTCGAATCGGATTGCGTACATTATTCGCGCTCTTTGCCCACCGGCGCGCGACTCTTTGGCTCTTTTTACAAGCATTGGTGCTGTCTATGCTGCGCGTGTGTCGCGCTCTTCGGCACCGCGTGCGGCTTACCACATTCTATTATATTTTGTTCTCTCTCTCTCTCTCTCTATGTGCGCCCCCATCTCGCTGGGGATGCGGTGAGGGACAACAGTCTTGTCTTATATAATAAAAATATACCTGTACACATATGTATGTAGGTATGTACATACATCCATATGTTGACCGGAATTGCGAGACGAGCCCTGAAATCTGGCCAATCCGCAGCGCTTGCCTATGAGTGTGGTTTATCTCACACACCACACCGCACAACACCACACAACTAATATATGACAGATGCCGCAGTGCGTCAGCAGATATGCTACATACACACATCCATATATCTTAATGGTTGTGTGTGTAGAAAGACTTTGTTGGGGGGATGCGATACACTCGTATGAAACAACCAGATAGATCTAGATGGTATGTATATCTATTTATGTAAATAGATACATAGATACATACATATGTACATACATAGATACATACATACATATATGAATGTATGTACACTTGAAGTGAAGATCTAGCTTGACTCATGATTATAAATTTAATTTTTTTAAATGGGATCCTAATCACTAAATTCTGAAAAACAAAAAAGTACAATACTACATTACAATACAAATTTACATACATATCTACGTACATATGTACATACACACATACATATGTACATATGTATATGTAAATATCGATGAATTTGTGTATACAAATCTGAACCGTACATCTCAGGAATTCCAGCATAATAGGAATATTTCGAACGATATTTGGTTGCTACCTGGCTGCTTGCCGAAACTGAAAATTAATCTTCTCGGTAAAAAAAAAATGACTAGGAAAGGGGCCCCCCACTGGTTGGTCTCTGACCAGACACAAATGCAAATACATAAATAAATGCAAAAATTAAACAAATTAAACCCAGTAAGCAACAAATTTACAACAAAAAGGCTTCAAATAAATTGAACGCAAATTCAAATTTATTCAAATTAATGCCAGACCAGAGACCAGACAAAAGCGAAACAATTCGCCATATACATACATATGTATTTCGAGTAGAGTAGCTTCAAAAGAACTCGATTTTGAGACCCCCATATGGCATTTAATTACGAGTCAGATTTGATTTCATTTTTTTTGGCAACTTTCATTATCAATGTCAAGCACGATTCTAATTAAACGCTCTCGAAATAAAAATAAACGAGGGGGAACGTTGTGCTCTACTTTGTACCCGCTACTCAGTCAGTATATGTATGTAGGTATATGTGAGGTTACGAATTTTTTTAAGCCTGTGCGAGAGAGAACGAATGAGAAAGCACTCGGAACGCGTTCCTCCTGGCTATAATAATTATCCGACATGATCCAGATTCACTTATCTGGTAGATACTGCCATTCTCCATGTTGCTATGCTTTTGGTTTTCTCGTATCTTTAAAATTGTGCATGCCACAGATACAAAAATTCTGGATACAAAATTTGATTGACACAGACGTGGCAATTTCGACTCGAATAGTGATGTTGATCAAGAATATGTATAATTTATGGGGTCGGAAGCGCTTCCTTCTGGGTGTTACACACATCACCACTATTACCACAAATCTAATATACCCCTATACTCTTCGAGTACCGTGTATAGAAAAGCGAACGCTGAAAGTGATAAGGTTCGATGAGTGATCGTTTCATTAATGGATATGAGGAGAGAAAATGCTTGACAGAGTCTCTAAACAGGTATATACATACATACATACATACATGCATACATACATACATACATACATACATACATACATACATACATACATATGTACATGACATGTACATATGTGTAGTGGATCCTTTCCCTGCGGCAGCGTACAGAGAGATGCTATGAAAATCCAAAGGAAATGTTTAATTGCAATATATATATTGCATATGTACATACTCGTACATATGTATATTTTTGAACGATTCCTATATTCTCCTCTATTATCAGTCTCAGTCTCCTATCGGCTAATGGGATGGGTTTCGTGATTTATTTTTAAAGTCGCTGGCAACCAAAGCTTATCATCTATTGGGTAATGTCAGGGGGAAGCAGGTGCAGAAGGAGGGGAGGGGGCAAGCTCAGGAGGTGGGCCCGGCATCGCGTGTTTAGGACTGTTGCTAGAGGGTCTCTTATCGCCATCCACTGAGATCGAAGTGCGTCATCGAAGTGCGATGAGATCTGAAGGCTGAAAGGCTTCCGACCGAAACAATTCCTGCTCCTGCATAGTCTACTCGAGTTTCATCTTGACGTCCTCCAATTGGTTATTCTACCCGAAAGTCCTTTGCAGTTACTGCTGACATATGCAGGTCGCCGTGTGGTTACGCCAGTGATTCGAATTTCGAACCGGTTCGGACAGCCATTCACCAAGCATTCACGCATTACATCCGCCGAAATTCAATTGCACAGTTCACCCCACTTATTTGTACATACATATGTATATCTCGTATACGAGTATAGCAAACCACATGAACATGAGTATCAAACTGGTTGGTTCGACGCCAGATCAATCAGTCTTGTGTTCAGTCCAAACGAGGCCCGGGACTTCTTACATAGCCCGCATCGGGGGGCACTTACTACAGACACAGATGCAGATACACAGACCAACAAAATCTTTGGCGTGGCCAAGTTTATGTACATAGGCTCGTCTGTATTTACAAGGCTTTCGAAATAAATAGTTACAATACAATGGTTCGTTTTCTGAGGTAGCGGCGTTCGCAGACAGTGGCTGTTAAGGAATTTTTTTGATGTGAGACTTTGTGTGCTTCACCTTCGACGTGAGCACGTCGTAGCCTAGGCTGATGATGTTGTCGTAGAAGATGCGGTAGTGGGTGGGTATCCAGTAGAAGTTTATGAACTGAGCCGCCGGCCACACTGTCCACTCGGCCGCGTACAACTTCCAGGCCTTGTCCTTGATCTCCTCCCACACCTCGTGCTTGTCCTTTTGCTCCAGAAGTCCTAGGGTGACAAAGAAGACGCTGATGTAGACGGGCGAACATATCAGCTGGTCGAGCACAATCTTCTTGGCCACCACGCGCATGCTGCGGCCGGGCATCCGCTTATCTAGCATCTTGTACCAGAAGTGGCAAATGATTCCTACGGTGACACCACTGGTTGCCATGTGGCTTGTGCGCAGGCTATCGAACCGTTCGATCTCCCCACTGTAGATCTCCAGGTGTTGCTCCATCACATCGCCGAGGCAGCTGAGCGTCAGCGAGATGCCCACGTTGGTGAACAATAGGAACCTATTGCTGAACGCACTGGCGTGCCACTCACGCAGCCTCTGCATTATTCTGGCGCGAGAGAGGGAACCACAGCCAAAGCCAGTGCCGGTACCAGCACCATTACCACTACCACTACCGGTGGCAACATTCCGCAAGAGGTTCAGTCTGATGAGGCGTCCGCTGCTGGTGGCGGTTGAGAAGAGGATCCGGGCCTGGCAGCGAAGGGATTGCATATTGTTTGTTTGTTATGTGCGAATAGTTTGGAAGAGTGTATGGACGTAACAGAATACGGTTTCACGGGTTGGTTGGGTTGAAACGAAATTTACATGGTCTCCAATGCAGTGCGTTGCAGCCAAAGGTCGGTCCAAAGGTTGCACTAGTGATGTTTAATGAATTTTAAATCTAATTTAATCTGTTCTGTACATGATTTCCTTAAATATTTAAAAGACTTGATTTTTTTTTAAAAGGCCAAAAGGCCAGAACAGCCAACAACAATCACGTGTACTAGCAGCTGTTCGGCCAGGGCTTGACATGTTATCGACTCATCAACCGATATGCAAAATCTCACTGCAATTCAAAAAGCAACTAAAATGTCCCGAATATATATATACTTAATGGAGAACTCGCTGTAAATAATTTGTTTCACCTAAACTAATCATGGTTGCAAAATAAATATTTACTTAATGCGTTATTATTTCGATTTCTCATTCGATAGTGATATCGATAGTAGAACAAAGCCACAACCCTAGAAAACATTCCATTGCGTTTTGTTTTCATTTTTTTTGCAAGCGTCGCCTTAAGCAAGTTGTAAATTTTAGTCGGTGATTGTCAGTATCTGCTTTGGACCCGTCCCCCACATGAACTGTTAATTGTGCGTTTCCTGGGTGTCCATCCACTGCTAAACGACCACAGTCAAAGAGTCCTCCCAAGAGCTGGGGCGAGGTATGTGGTATTTATATACATATCATAACTGTGTATAAGAAGCTTTTTGTTGTGCAAAGTAAGACCATTAATTTACTCCAAAACAAAAGCACAGCAGATAAGCATTACAACGATTGCATCGCGCACTGTCAAAGCGTCGCGGAATAGCACTTTAAACATTTTTTCCGCATAGATCACAAGGCAAACAAAGGAACGCTGCTACGCACAAACACGACCGCAATCATATCAATCTCTAGCATACACACACTAGCGCAGCGTGGGAAAGACAGAGAGAGAGATGGGACGCGTATTTCTGGAGCACCTGGGAGGCCTGAAGCTATTCAACTGCGCCCAGTGCCACACGAACCTGACCAACCGCAGCCAACTGATCAGCACAAGATTCACAGGGGCGACGGGTAAGCCATATCACCCCAATACCCATCGTCGAGTTATGCAACTGATGGCAGCTGGAATCGCATTATTTTCATCTCATTGTTTCCACAGGCCGTGCCTACCTGTTCAAACGCGTGGTCAACCTGACCTTTAGCAACATCCAGGAGCGTGTGATGCTCACCGGACGACATATGGTGCGCGACGTCATGTGCAAGAACTGCGGTGCCAAGCTGGGTTGGATGTATGAGTTCGCCACCGAGGAGTCCCAAAAGTGAGTATCCTGATCGCCGTGATAGGATCCGCATCCCTGACCAAAAGGACCACCAACACTCCTTTCGCTCTAGATACAAGGAGGGACGCGTCATCCTGGAGTATGCATTGATTAACGAGGCCGAGGGCTTCCCCGCAGAGGCGCCCACCACAAGTCACTGAATCTAAGCGAGAACAGGGCTAGGTGCTGGCATACCAGCCCAGCCCGCACCGATCCGCACCCCCGAAGAAATCATAAGCGTGCATATGGCGAACCGAACCGCGCATAACCCTTAGTAATGAATAGCAAGCCGAAGGCGAGGGCTTTTATAAATTAAGCCTAACTTAGAGAACAGATTGCCGCAGTCCATGATTGAGCTCCGTGTCCGGGTTTGTGCCCAGAACGGGGAGCACGATCATCCAGACGACAGAAGACGCGCCTATGGCCCTGTCTTAACGTTACTTAAACGTAGTTTTAGTCATTTAGCACATAAGCAGCTACGGCTCCCCTATTGTAAAATATGTCATGAGGCTGAACTGCTAAAAGGTTCGGTTCCAGTCGCTGTGGCACCTCGCCTCACAAAAGGCGAACCAACCAAACGATTGCTCCGAACAGATTACCCTTAAATAATCACATTTGTGTCTTTTTTAAATGAGATCTCTAGCCCGTAAATAAATCAACATTGAAGCACACTGATCCATCGAATATTCCAACAATTCAATGCGCTTAGCTGTTAGTTCTGCTTCTTCAGTTATCATCTCTTTATTTCTTCCACAAATGCCTCAAAAATGCATTCATCTCTATGGTTATTGGCTTGTTTATGTCCTTCTGTTAAAAAATAATAGCTCTTGCTCTATTTGCCAACCTTTTTAACCATGGCCAGGGCATTCTCGTTGGCAATCATTTGGAATTCCTGGAAGCGCTGCGACACCCGCTGGTTCATCTTCAGGTACTTTTCCATGCAGTTTAGCGAGCATTTCTCCTGCAAGACACCAAAGCCGGATACTGGTCAGTGGACTGAGGAAATCTCATCTCATCCCACTTACCTCGGTCTCCTTTACGTCGCGGGATGTGAAGTCGCGAACGCAGTCTGTGAAGCACATCTCGGATAACCGGTTGTAGGACATCAAAAAGTCGGAGAACTACATGTGATCAGTCAGCGATTAGTAAAATAGTCCACAATGTGGACAGAATAGATCCGCTACATTGCATCACGTTGGTAATGATTTGCGGAAATCAGGCGCGAATAATGCCTCTGCACTCACCGTTTTCATCTGATCCTTGTCCAGTTGATCGAGAGCAATATTTTCCGCAGTTTTTTCCATGCTGTTTTGTTATCTTTAATTGAAGTCTTCTTAATAACGAATATCCGGAAGGAATCGAATTTTTGTCTAATATTAAATAATAGTATGGACAGCTGAGAGCAGCGATATGACAGGTCGACCAGGGCTGCAGCGAGGCATGCAGAGGTAGTAAGAAGTATCGATTGGTTGCAAAAACACTTGTACGATTATCACATCAATTTTGAAATAATCAAAAAAACACACCGAAACGATAGTAGACATCGATCGATATTTCAGTATAGTGTGCCTATCGGGTGGCAGCCATCTTTTTTTTCAATAAAAATCATTTCTGAAAAATTTTCTGCTGGGGTGTGTCCGCGAGTGCTGGAAACGTAACATTTTCAGCAACGCAATTGCAACTGTTCGTTGGAAAAAAAGTAAAATTATTAAGTATATAGACGGCCTAAAACACCTCACTAACACACATCGTCAAAATGCCACGGTACCGGGAATGGGACCTTGCCTGCAAAGTCTACGTCGGAAATCTCGGCTCATCCGCCTCCAAATACGAGATTGAGAACGCATTCAGCAAGTATGGACCCCTGCGCAACGTTTGGGTGGCACGCAATCCGCCAGGCTTTGCCTTTGTCGAGTTTGAGGACCGTCGTGATGCAGAGGACGCAACCCGTGGCCTGGACGGAACCCGTTGCTGCGGTACACGCATTCGCGTGGAAATGTCTTCTGGTCGATCACGCGAAGGACGAGGCGGTGGCGGCGGTGGTGGTGGTGGCGGCGGAGGCGGTGGCGGTGGACCGCGTCGTGGCGCCCGGAGCGGCAGCGGGGGCGGCGGCGGCGGTGGTGCCCGTGCTGGAGACGGCGGTGGACGTTATAGGTGAGTCTCAGCAATAGGTTATGAAATTATTAATATGTTTGTTTCCATGTGTAGGTGCATACACACACACACACAATCGCGCGCCCACACACGCATGCAAATGTGCAGAATATTTATGGTGCCATCGGAGCGTGCATGTGTGCGTGCGTATGGTTGCAAAAAAAATCGATTTGAGTATACATACACAAGGGAAAGAAAAAAAAGGAAACATTGATTACATGTCCATGTCTGGTGCGAATCGCGCACAGTGGCGTCTGCACAGTGGGGAACAGTCGCGTGCGCTCAAGTTGTCCGAGGTGCCACTGTCGTTACACTGAGGGCAGTCATACAGCCGTGACGTCAGCGTCAACGTTCTACGCCCACAGGCAGATGCTAGGCCTCTTTTGCATGCAGACTCTTAACCTCATCCGCATCCGCATCTCTGTGCACCGATGCATCATACTATTCTTAGCTTTTCACATTCATTTCGCACAGACTCGGCCTGCCCGAGGGTGGGGTAAAGGTTAGGGCAGGGGGGGGAGTGGTTGAACAAAACCCAAAACAAAAGTAAAAGAAAAACTTTGAAAATTATGTTGTGTTTTTGTAACTTGCAATGAAAAATGGAACGAATGGAGCCAATTTTAATGTGGTTTCACAATCATTTTGCAGGATCAAGTCTTCTACTACTACAAGCACAACAACAACAACTACAACAATAAGAACAACAACAACAGCTACTACTACTAGAACTTCTACTACTCCTCTTCCTTCAACAAGAACTACTACTACAAGAACAACCACCACCACCACCAGAACAAGTTCACGTCTCACAACTACTACAGCTCCTGCTCCTCCTCAGACACACATTTCACCACCAACTCCAACAAGAACACCAACAATACTGTACACCACATCCAACTGCAAACGAAAGTTGTGTGGCTTTAGTATGATATTTGCCGATTTCTGCTACTTCAACAAGTTTGATATATTCCGTTGACAGCAACATATGACGATTACTGCAACACTAAATGCACACATGCTCCTTTCCACCACCACCACAACACTACACCACACCACTTATCGGATGGGATGGGATACCTGGGTGCAGTCAGTCCAGTCCAGTCCACACTATCATCAACAACCAACCAACAACCAGAGGCTATCGCCTATGGCTATGGCTATGGCTGCAGCAGCAACAGCAACAACCTAAAATCAGCACACCCACCCAACCAACCAACCACTCAGACATCACCAGACATCAGTCATAGTTCATTTTGATATCTTTTTTTTTCTTCTGATTTATGTTCTGTTGCAAGCAAATCAAATATTGTTGACTGCAGCAATCAGCAAACGCGTGTTACCACACTAAGCACAGAAGCAGCACAGCAGCAAGTGCGACAACAAGAACATTAACAAAGCCAGCAACAGCCAGCCAGCAACACTATAAGCATAACCGTTCCAGAGAATCCCTCCGAATCCAAGTCAAACTTCAACTCTGTACAGAAACCCAACACACACACAAACACACACACACACACACACATTCAAACCCAAACGAAACGAATCCCAGACACAGACACCAATTCAACCCAATCCAAGCCCAATCCCAATGCAATCGAATCGAATCCAGCAACGCATTCAGCATTCAGGCAACTTGGTCCACGTCAACGTTCTTAGGCCTCGACTACTTCTCTTCAGAGCTTCAAGTCAATCGATTTGTTGTCCCCAACCTCAGCCACCATCATCACCAACCAATCAATCAACCAACCAATCAACCACCACATCATTTGTCATCTCCAGCGCAGCCTACCAGCAAAAGCAACAACAGCTACAGTTGCAGCTACAACAGCCTAATACTACTACTATTTACTACTACTATTACAACAAAAATTCAACCGAAACAACAAGAATCTAAAGAATAAACCAACAAGATTTGAGAGCTGGCAACGGAAGTCGATCCGATCCGATCCGGTCCGATCCATTCCTCTGAGATTGGCCCGGCTCCCGTCCCCGTTGCTGGCCCTTTTTGGTGCTGCGCCAACTTAACCTCCCAGTAGTTGCACCTGTTCCTCTGCTCACCTCACCTCTGCCCAAAGCTCAATCAATCAAGTCAATGAGTGAATGAATGAATCCCATCGAGCAGCTGCCTTCACGCTAATGCAATGCAATGCAAAGTAAACCCTCTTCAATCGCAGCAAGTATGAAACCTTTCTTGGTCGCCAAGCAGAAGCCCAGCCCAAAACCAGCAACCACAACGACTGCAGCGAAGAAGCAATGTTTGGTCAAAGAACAAACAGCATTAGCCAAATGATCTGTTCTGTTTTTTTGTTTTTTTTTTTTTCAAGTATTTTTTTCTTTTTGTATAATTTTTTTGTGGTACGTCTTTTGTTTCCACTTCCTGTTCTTTTGTTTTTTCCTGTTATTTTGATTGTTCTCCTGTTTTATTTTTTGTCTTGCGATAAATGTTGTTCACGCTAATGGTCTGCTCTATATATCTGTATATATGTGTGTGCATGCAAATACCCGATCAACTCAAAGCAAACCTCTTCACCCAAAATGCCAACAACCACCCAACGCAAAAAGCAAGAAAGCAATCAATCAAGCAAGCAAACACCAGGAGCGTGGCCAGTGGCCCTCGACTTACTCGTCATCCCAAGCTCCACGTCGTCGTCGTCTCTGCTCGTCTCGTCTCATCTCGTATCGTCCTGCTCTGGTCTGGTCTGGTCACGTCTCGTATCTCCCAAGCATCGCGGATGGCGACGTCTTCAGCTCTTTGGGAGCGCACCACCACCACTACCACCACCAACCAATCAATCATTCCTCCACAGTTGCCGCTTCTACTGATGCTGCTTCCACTACTGCTTCTCCATCCAACTCCGACCAACTTCTTCAGCTGCAGCCAGAAAGCGATTAAATAAGCAAAATATGTATATGAAAAGAAAAGCAAGAAAGAACAGTCATCACCAAAACCACCAAAACAACACAAAAAAACCACCACAGTACCACCAATCCACAACCACAGACACTTAATCAATCGAAATCTGAATATCAGTATCAGAATCGTATCAACTGTCTTACTACTACAACTACAACTACAACTCAACAACAACAACAGCTACTATTACTACAACTACAACAACTACAGTCTTCTCAGTCTGCTCTGATCATCAACCAACCAACCAATCAACCAACTAAGCAACCAACCAATCAACCAGTCAATCAACCACCAACCAACCAACCAACCAACCACCACCACCACCACCACCAACTACTTATGTAAAGTCACACCACCACCAACGCTTTCGTAACGGGGCCCAAAAGTCTGCCACAAAATCTGCCACCTCAACTCAAATCTCGACCACCTCAACCAAGCTCAAGCCAGCTCTCAGCTCAGCTCAGCTCCAATCAGCAAATCCGCTCCAATCAACTCCGCTCAGCTCAGCTCTGCCTCCGTTCAGATCAGATCAACTCAACCTCCAACTCGACCTCAACCTCAGCTCAGCTCAACCCACAGTCCAGCCAAGCCCAGCCCGACTCTGTTCAAGTTGTGTGTGTTGTTCGATCGAGACTACATTCTCAACTATCAACTTTACCTACATATTAAGGAATTGCTAATTATTACATTCATTTTCAGTCAGCGACAGTACAAAAACTATTAAATTTTATTTTTTTCTCTCTCTCTCTTTTCTCTTTCTTTCCCACTCTCTCTCTCTGTATCTCTATCTGTGGTGCCCCCCCCATATCCATCTACTTTCAGATCAAGGTCCCCCAGACGGACGAGGACACGCAGCCGCAGCTTCTCAAGGGATCGTCGCAGTCGTTCCGACTCCCGGGATCGGCACTAGGAGGCGAAGGATACAGTTGCAGCAGATTACACCTATACATATATATATAATTGTATATATATATGTATATACACATATATACATATATATACACTTATACAGGCTCACCACCCCTTCCCCTCTCAAAAAGAAACACCCCCACAGTCACATAGAGATAGTAGAGCGCTACAGTTGTGGCCGAAAAAAGTTAAAAGTTGATTCACCGGACAGCATGCAGCAGCTGGCAGCAGCTACGAAATTCCTTTAACCCTGGAGTAATAGTCATCCCTATGTGGATGTAAGTTTAAAGTAATTGTAAATTTTATCAGTTTATTGGATGCCCCTCTAGGGGCTATTTTAAGCAAAATTTGATCGTAACAGTAAGACCCACAACGTAATTCCCTCCTTCCCAAAACAATATGCGTATCATGACCGACTGGTAAGGAGGGAAGCAGTTCAGTACAGTACAGTACGGTACATATTGGTATATAGGAGTTAAGCACATGTTAGATTCTAATCATCAGTTCAGCATGCAACAGCAACAAACAACAACAGAAACAGCACACGGAAGAAGAACAATGAACATAACAAAAGGTAAATGCGATTATCATTCATGGACGCATTTTATTGTTTTTTTTTATTTGTGTTGTTTATTTAAAAATCTGTCGTAACACAAAATGTCTAAAAAATAAAAATACTGAAAATTAAATCGAGTTTTTCTTACGCGGATTGCCATTTACATATATCCTTGCTCATGATTATGATCAGAAGGATTGATGACGGCATGATGGGGGCTTTCACCGGTCCAAAAAAGGAAACCAAATAATATCGGGCCGGTTTTTTTAATGGCAGCTTAACTATACCATCGAAAAAAAAGAGACGGAATCTGTTCCACCCTGAAACAGAGTAGGATAGCAAGCTGTGCTGATGTACATACAATGTACAATACAATACAATTTAGTACCCTTGGTTGGGGGTGCTATCCATTACAAAAATAGTATTATGGTCACAATACCCAAAATTCTATTATTGAATACACACTGAGTTTTTCAAACAACAAAATGAAATAAACACACACTTATTTATAAGCTTATTTGCTTAGGACAACATCCAGCAAACATCATGACATTCGCCGATCCAGCTTGGTCAGCGCCGCCACGTCAGGACTCATTAGCCTGCATGAGCCCAGGCGCTTGACTCGGTCCTGCAGAGCCTCCGGACAGGTTTTAATCTCATCCTGATTAAATACCAATATATCGCCCAAGGGTTGAGTAATTATGTAGAATATATCTACATATATATATGTCCGGGAAGGCGTAAGATCGGCGCGCATCGTCGAAGAACTAAAGTTGTTCTTCTATTTCTGATGGAATATATGTACATACATATGTATGTATGTATGTATGTACAGTAGGGATATTTCCTCTTTCAGTTTAAGTAAAGTTTACAGAAAAAATTTAACAATAGTAATTTTTATATATTTCATAATTTCATGTGTTAGTTTTCTTGTCTTTTAACAAATATTAATGACTTCTAAGGACATGTACATAATACGTATTCGTGATCGAATCGGGGGATATATGTATATATATATGTACGTGTGTGTAGGAGAAATATACTATGTATGTATGTATAATGCTAAACAACTTTTCTATAGAACAATATCCGGATTCTTTTGCGCACGGCCAACGAAAGTTATAAACAACTTTTTGGCTCCAACAAAATTATTGTCACTCCCCTAAAATCACTTGGATCTGTTTCCATTCTCACTTAAAGCATGCGCAAAATAACCAAAATAATAATGATCAAGGATCCGCACACATATCTTTTCTATACACGAACGTATGGCTAAAGATTCAAACTCAACACTTTAGTTAAAGAATAATTTAAGGGGTGAAAACAGCGAAGTCGAAACGTCCACAAGACCGAAGATAGATAAAACAGACTAAATCGTTTACGGAAGGGAAGGCTTTTACGTTTACGGAGTATACAGTATTATATAGCATCTACTAGAGACCTGAATGAATCCACACGTTTTTCTTTCCTTTGAGGCTAAAACGTATTACAATATTCGGATAATATACGAGTACTATATGCTTATGTCAATAGGCAGTATAACTGCTCTTACATTATTCAAATATATCGCAAGAATCACTGAACGAAAGAAGCAATCTAAATCAGTGTGCTCCAAAATAAACAGTTTCATTTCTGTGGACTCATGCGGTTCTTTAGTACAGATGTAGGTATGTATATATGTATTTACAAAATTCAAACATTTATATATTTGTTATATCAAATATAAAGTAATGAGGAGCAGACACAGTCTATGGCAAATAATTACAAATTATAATAGTAACAAAAAACAGAACAAAAACTAGATATTCCTTAGCGTGGGGATCAGACACTCTTAACACAGGCAGATGGCAGGAGGAGGAAGGGTCTAGGGAAGTGTAAGGGCTACAAGCAGTGTGTCCCTCTCCATCTACTTGTATTTCTTCATGAAATCGGCGTGGAATACACGGAACTTCTCCATCATCAGTTTCAGTTTGTCCGTCTGCGGAAGGATCGTACTGCGGAAATGATAGGTTCCGGGCTTTTGTCCGAATCCGCTGCCAGGAACAATGCAAATGCCTGTAAAAGAGGGAAAGAACTTAGCTTGGAACCTAACCGACGCCATCATCAGCACACCAGAGTAGTGCACCACTCACCGCTCGTCTCGAGTAGCTCGAATGCGTAAAAAACATCGGGAGCCATGCCCTTGGCCTTGGCTGCCTCGATCGCTTTGGGTGGGATCTCGATCTGTGGAAACACGTACATTGCCCCCTGGACAGGATTCACCTTGTACCCCTCGAAGCTGCTGAGCGTCTTGTGGACGAGCTCAGCGCGCTCCTTGAGGGCCGCTAGAGTGGCGTTCTTCTCCTTTTGGAATAAGTCGTACGAGGGCTCGCCGGGCTTGGGTGGATTGACCAGAGCACTGACGGCCACCTGACCGGCGGTGGTACTGCACAGGGCAGCCGTTATCGACTTGGTGAGCATCGCCTTGACCTGGGGGCATAGGTTGATCACCTCCATGTACCCGCCACGAATGCCGCACTCGCCGAGGAATCCCTTCGATGTGGAAAGGAAGCTGACCAGCTCTTGGCTGCGATAGGGCTCACCCATCTCGTAGGCGACCTTCTTGAACGAGTAAAACTTGGAGTTCTTGTCGTAAACGTTGTCCTGGTACACCTCATCGGCTAGCAGAATTAGCCCGTTATCGTGGGCAAACTTGATGATCTCGACAATGTTGTCGCGGGTCAGCACCTGACCGGTGGGATTGCCCGGATTGATGACGACCAGAGCGCGTGGATTGCACCTCTTCTTGGCCTCATCGAAAGAGCGCTGCAGCTCCTTGCGACTCAGACTCCAGCCGGAATCCTCCTCCAAATAGTAGTCAACCTTGTCCATGCCATACTCGGCAATTGTGGCAGAGTACAGTGGATACTGGGGAATAGGCACCATCACGCCAGGCGACTTGCCTCCCACCTCAGCACTGCAAAACAAACCAATAAGGTTCGATTAGATTTGATTAGAAAGGGTTTTTCAATGGACTGTCATAGCAAAGACAATATAAACACTAAGATATCGCATGCTCATACAATTCTGTTTTGTAGGGAGGGTTGTTTTTTCAAAGAGTGCTATCTCGCTCGCACGAACTCCAGTGCGCTCGAAGATCTCAAAATAGAATGAGCTTGCTTGTATAAGTACACACGGAACGTAAGTACACATGTGTGTGTACGTGTGCCGAGCTGCCGAAATTGCCAGCAAAATACTTTTGAGAAGATTTCTTGAGCCACCAAATTATTTTCCGAGTGTTGCTTATTGACGCGACGAACTAATACCCTACAGACAATTAATATAATTTGTATTATATCTGATATACATTTTGCGATTGTATATATTTAGATTCGTTCATTATATTCGTTTATAGTACATTAAACAAAATTAGCATATAAAGGATATACAAAATATACAATATTTTATATTTTGGGCATGCGTCATCGAAAAATTATAATCTCCATTTAATTCTAAAGTAATGGGTATTTTCTTTGACAGCGGCGTCGTCAACAACCAATACAAACAAGCATATGTGCACATACAGTTAAAGCTCAGCCTCACGTACAGAACGTGTGAAACTAAAGCGCTCTCTGTCTCTCCGCCTATCTGTCTCTCTCTAATTCACGCTGGAATGTTTGAAAGTTCCAAACAATCAGGAATTCCCTCAAAATTTTGTATGGCGCGCCACATCTTAGTGTTTATATTGTCTTTGGTCATAGCACTTACTGGATCAGAGAGAGAATGCTCTTGATACCGGGCGAGGCACCGCCGGTCAGATAGATATTCTGCCAATCGCTGGGCACTCCGCCGTCGCGCTTCTCTATATAGTCGACCACCTGGCGACGCACCACCTCCAGTCCAGCCGAGTCCGTGTACGAGCCCACCGAGTGACCCTGGCAGTTGGCAAGAATGTCGCGAGCACGCTTTTTCACATCCTCTGGATAATCGGGCGAATCCAGCAGACGGGGCTCGAATGTCAAGGACATCAGCTGTAACGAAGATCCAACAGATAACCTTAATCTTAGAGATTGGATTTCTGGGAAAGTTGTCTTCAAGTCTGACTCTCACCTGACGCAGAAACGTCACCGGCTGCTGTCCCATGGCATGGCAATCACCGATATTGGCCCGAATCACCTGGTCGAACGGCTTCTTTGCACCCTGCAATCAAATTCAATCAAACGAAATGGAAATTATACGTTTTGTGATGTTTGCTTTGCTGAATGAATGTTGGATGAGCCCTTGCCCGTGCCTAAGCCGAGCCCGAGCCCGAGGCGTATCAAATGAGCTTTTAATTCGTGCTCTCTTTGCCATGCAAATTACGTTCAATTGGTGGACAGGAACACAATCACAACAATATACCCACCCCATCCAAATTGGTTCACCCCGTAATTGCCCACGATTAGTGTTATTCATTGATTATTTATGGAACGATTCCCCCCGATCCCCCAATCCCCTATGGAACTGCGATGAGATTCTAATTAACGTTTCATCGAGTGCCAGGAACTTATCGGTTTACGATATCATCAATATCGTGGACTAACAGCAAGTCCATCAGGAGTGGAAAGGCACATGCAGTAAATTATCGCATATCCAATAATCGTATTATTAAATAACCTTGAAGTAAAAGCATCGCTTGTTCCATTTTGGACTCCATGGAGCATGGATTCTTATCAAGAGTGTACACATATGTGTATCTGGGACCTATTTACTTAGTAAACAGGTGGAATAATTTGCCAAGACATTGTCAACAATCTAACACACAATTTGCAGGGCACTTGCAGGGGCCTGCATTCACTATGCACATGCATCTACGTTGTATGTGGATGGCGGCTTGCTTGCCTGGGTTGCTTCACTCCGCTCGAATGGGCAATTTACCACACAATTGCTGGGTGGGAAGGGGCTTTCAAATGGGTGACCAAGTAATGGATGTGTAAAATGCTGGCCTGGGCCCCCCTTGTGGGGCTGCAAGTGATCGTTGGCGTTGGCGTTGACGTCATCCAGTAGTACATGTCAGTGTAAACATTAAATAATTGAGGAATTCGCAGCACATCACGGACTGGATATGGAACTGGGACTGGCGGTGAGACTGAGAGCAAATGACCAGCAAGTAAGCGACAACAAGTTTGCCATCAAGGGAATGCTCTAGCTATATATGTATTTTCTAAATTCCTATCCACAAACATTTCCCCAGTGTAAACGTTCGCTGGCGTACATTCTCTGGCCCGCCTTATCGAACAAATTTGTTAAATTGCTGATAAAGGTGTTGCCAAGTCGCCAGAGTTCATAATAGAAAGCTCGAATATGTTGGGGGTGTATGTGTGCGACTGTGTGCGACTATGTGTATGACTATTGTGCGATTACATACATACATACATTGATGAAAACTAAAACTAAGTTTGAATCTTTGGATCTAATCATTTCTTAAGGCTATAGCTAGAAAGAGGTTGAGTCAATAGAGCTTTAACCGTTTTTCAATAATTTATCTATACATTTAATTATGGAGAGTGACTTCTATTTGACTTTTCATTGAGTGGAAATTAGTCCAATGCGTCTACGATGCATACATATAACAATCTACACATTGCAGTAAGACGCATTACATCCAAATATATTATATATTGTGCAGCCTCTCAATAGGCTATGACATCAGATGGGTAATATTACATAGAGCAGTTTCCCCATTCTGCGGCTGCTTTCCACTCTCCAATCGCCCCTTTCAGCCGTATTCCATCAATCAATTTGCACTTTATTTCTAAGTGCTGCTATATAATATATATGCTGTCGTATATAGCAGGTATATTGTACATGGTATAAGGTAGAGTCGTCTAATCATTCAGTCGATTCCGATCGGAGATCTTATCGCTTTAAGCGTGCCATAACAATAATAATATGTAATAACAATTTGCCGAATGTCAAATGGAAGTGAAAACAAGTACGATACGAACGCTAACAGCTTTGCTATGCCCTGTCGACATTCCCAATGTGAGATGCCCAGCACCTCAATGTATTTCTTGTGCACGTACTGTGCACTACCACATTACTACTACATTACTACTGTATACTACTACTACTACTAACTACTTATACTACTAGGGAATAAGGAAAAACAGGGAAATAGGGAGACCGACCCCATGCATCGCATATTCCACTCAATGCATTACAAGGCCCAGCCCAGCCCAGTACTGACGAAGAAGCATAACAGAATACACAATGACAAAATGATAAGAATGTCTGCTCTTGTCATCTCTCTCGCTTGGGCCACGCTGCCATGGTTTTGGCAAATGGCCAAAATGTTTGTTCTGCTTTAATCCTGTAGCTGTGCACAGGCCGAAAGGAATTTGATAGAAGCACAAAGAACAAGAAAAAAACAAGGCGAATCGAATCAGATCGGTGAGGCGTATAAGGAAATCAATCGCAAGGGGGGCGGATGAGGGGCAACATGGACAAGCTGTCAGCGACATTAAAATACATACATATGTATGTATAAATTGTGAAAAGTCATCTCGAGAGCAACAATGGATCTTATATTGTATATAAGCGCATAAGTGTACATATTTATACTCGTATATATGCATGTACATGTGTACATATATGTACATACATATGAGTGTTGTGGGTCAATGTGCGCCGTCGCTTGGGCATGTTTCGAAGAGAATTTTGCTTGAAATATCCAAAACAAACGGTACACACTTGCAAAGGGAATAGAATAGCTGGAGAACAAAAACACGCACACACTTTCAAAGGTTATGCGCATGTTTTGTCTCTGTTTTGATTTTTCTCGCTCTTTTCGCACTGATAACAGCATCGCGTCGCATCCCTTCTCCACCCACGCACACTCTTAGCTTGTTATATAAGCACCAGTTAAGGGAGTTGAAGGTCATTCTATTGGGCCTGCTCTTAATTGAAAGCAGCCAAATTTAATTAACAATAATTAAAAAGTTCCCACAAATACAAACAATCATATATACATATGAAGCCGTTTGTACGTATGCACGTGCATTCGAGACTTGAGCTGAAAGCAAAAACGGGGATTAGGCAAACTCTTAAGCGGTAATCATTCATATGTACATGTATCACATAAGTCATGTTAAGATATGAAACGATATATCTTATGCGTTTTGTATGTCTGGTCTCCTTATCCCACTTCAAAGTTCATTATAATTTTGGTTATACTATTATCACCCGCTAAAGCATATCTCTTTGAGATAAAGACAATTTTGCTACGACTTTATCTATTCGGCGCTTACTGTTGAACCGAAAAAGACACATCCTCTTTTCCAATTTCGACAAATGAACCGAACACCCTCTAACAGGTGGGCGCAATGCAGTTTCGTTGTCAGTGAATGATTTGGTAGAGAATTCCCGCCCGTTGAAGCGTAAAGAAAAGGGCGGCAAAGCGAAACAAACAAAAATCCACCAATACACTAACACTTTCAATATATTGCGTGCTTAGACACTAAATGCGGATTTGACGGCCATTAAATTGGAAGACACGACACGGCTGCATTTAACGTGGCGGTTTTCAATTATACACGCTGCCCCAGGCGTCTAACCTAGCTAACTCACCTTTTCAAGCTCCTTTTCGATTTCACCGGCACGTATCACTAGAGGACCACGCACAGCGTACTCCATGGTGATGAAGTTTGGATTGATGTTCTCCAGTTGCAGACATTTCGCTGGCATCTTGGTGCTGGTTGAGTACGAACTATGGAGCGGAAGGTGGAGTGGAGGAGTTCTTACTTTGTTATTAAATGTATTTCACTTCTTAGACACGGCCTAAATAGGAAGAGGGACAACTAACCGACAGGCGTCAAACTGTGAATGTCTACCCCCAAAAGCTTCGGATTGAATGCGGCTGCGGTGCGACGTCGTTGTCGTTGAAGTCATGCTCGCTGCTGCTGCTGGCTCTGCCGACGCTGCTGTTGTGGATTTCTGAACGCTATGTATAAACGATTTCCAGCGTCGAATGACGACACTGGGTGTCAATTTGGATGTTTGCTGCTGCTGTGGATAGGGCTGGCGAAGTGGCAAGGCGGCGGCGGCCCTGCCAGACATTGTGGCTGCCGCACGTTGCATGGCGCTGGACTTGTTAATTAGCAGACGGCTCATTCTCTTCTCTGAAATTATTCAAAAATGTTATGTTAAATATATATCGATATATCGATGTATTGATATTTTTATTTATTTTTATATTTTTTTTTGTTGAGGAAACGTAAGAAAACACGCTCGGCGCGTTGGAGTACAAAATAAGTAGTGCTGTGAAGGGTGTGTTCGTATAAGAGTACAACACAAGCGTATAATTTATAAGAGTTGGTATTCCAGCCCAATCTCGCTCTCACTCTGTTATCGACAGAAGCTGCTCAATAAAATTGTATGCTTATCAATATAAAATAAGTAGATTATATTTTTATTGGGCATATGAATGTGTGCGTTTCTGATGGCTAAGTCCGTGGTTTATATAATTCAGAGATATAACACGCTCATTAAAACTTCGGTTCATTAAAACTGCGGTAACGCTCCTTTGCAGTGACATGCTGGCAGTGCAAGTGCACATTTAGCGGAGACACGAACCTCAACTGACAGCTGCATTCGGGCGCGTAATTTTAAATCTGAAATTAAAATTTAAATCAGTTTCCCATCATTCAGACACTTTTACAATCATAGGTCCAGTAATTTACATTCGCTCTAATTCGGACTATGTATATTCTGCGTTCGCGTATATACTGGTGCGTTCCCGTTCTCCTATCAGCAGCATGTACTTTTGACTTTGAGCCAGAGCACGGGAATCTTATCAAAGACGTCCCCTGGCCCAGGCCGAGCTTGTGCATACGTACGAGTATACCAATTTCCACAGATCTATATAGCAAAGTTCCCCACATTTCAAAAGTTTTGCACTTTGAAACGGTAGTTACGCAATGAAAAAGTTGGCAAAAACAATCAAAAACAGAACCACACAAGGAATCATTAAAAACATGACAATGGCCAGAAATCGTACGGGATATGGCTGAATATCTGTACATATGTACATATGTATGTATGTTTGTTTTTAAATGTGGCACAACTAATGCGCACTAATATCAAGCGTCAATCACTGTTTGCTTTCGCATTGGCGAATGCGAATTTCAGCAAATAATATATTTTAATACTGTATCTGTATATGGCAAAAACATATGTGCCTTTTGCTCTTGCTAATACACGTGCCGTGCCTCTTGCAGGAAAGGAGGGATGTTGTTTTCTTTCGGAACAAGCCAGCCGAGTAGAAGCCGGCTGAATAACCTGAGAACTTGTTTCGCTCTCGGACTCGCACTCTCGTTTCGCTGAAGATTATTGTATTTTTTGGGGAACGGAACGCACTTGAAACCGGTTAGGGATTGATGGGAGCACAGCAGAGCCAAGAAGAGTGGATGTTCATATGCAAGTGGTTTTTTATGGGGAAATTTAAATTTATATACATACATACATATGTATGCACGTATGTATAACACGACCCTGGGAAAGCTTTCAGAACGATTTCTTGGAACAGGAACCCAGCAGAAGGAACGATTAAAGCGTCCACTACAGTGAAAACAGCAAAATGAAAACTTGAGACATTTCTCCAAGCAAATGAACAGAAGGAAAAGAGTGGCGACTGGGTCCTAACAGATTCTGTTAGATTCTGTTAACTGGTTAAATATAATTGCAGATACATACATACTATCGGTATACTATATACATACATATGTATGTGTGTACATTGTAGATACAGATATACGGTACTCATAGAATCCATTTAAATAAAAGCGAAGACTTTAAATTTACCAAAGAGTGCAACACAAAACTGTTTTTCTGTCTTTTTTTGAGAAAGCCAAAGGAAGGGGACTGGAAATCGTGTATTGATTATACCCATTGAATATACAGAGAAACTACTGGATGGGATGGTATCCACCATATTTCAGTCAAACTATCTATCCATTTGCAAATGTTTTGGTATTTTAAGAACAAAGTTCATATTTTTAAAAGGATACAACATTTAGGTACTTTCTCAGAAGTTTCTGAAGCAAACCATCGTATTCCGTTTAAAATATGATCAAGATCTATGATCTTCCTTTCGTCATACAGACCCAAAGATTAATTTAGTATATTTCTGCGTTTCACTGTACTCGAAATTCTTATGCAATGGTGTTCCAAATGCCAACACATCCCACACCGCACATCCCCTGGCAATCTCTGGGAATTTAGAGTGTGCATATGGATGTATAAAACTGGATAAGATAGGGATGATAACAACTGAAATTCATTAAAACTCTATACTAATTGTGGATAGGGTGTGGCGTCAGCAAATGGCAAGTTGATTGAAATGTCGGAGGAGGAGGGGGGGAAAGTGGCAGTGGCTTCTGCTAATTACTTGCTAAACAGCTGCTAACGCCTTAGGCACACGCACACAGACACACACAAGCAAATACAGACAGACACATATACACAAAATGAATGGAGAAGCAACAATTTTCGGGTCCCCACATTCGTGCAAGGTGGAATAAAATAAGGTGAGGCATATTCCCGCGCCATCTTCAAATCACATACACTTTCAACTCTTTCTTTCGGTCCGCTCCGCTCCCTGTCTCTTCCTTCAGGCACTGGAACACACAATCACAATATGTGGGCGGGGGTCGTTGGGGAAAGTGTCCTCTGGTAATGCCGCTCCACCTGTCATTTGAGACACTTTGGTAAACGTGCACGCAAATCATTTAAAGGCGTCACGCAAAACGGTTAACGGTGCACGGTGTACCGTTGTTAGGCAGTAAACAAAACCACAGTTAGGCGGAAATTGGCGATAATTGAGCTTGCTACACACAAATCACTTTCACTGAACAGCGTCGTACTGTGAGTCGGATGATTAGAAGCGGCGGGAGGTGGTGTGGCGCGATTTTTGGCCCCATACGAATTTTGTCGCCTATGGGTGTGTGTCCGTGTGTGTGTCAGTGTTAATGTAGTTCAAGAGCAGAGCGTCCGTCAGCCACCAAGTTGGCAGAGCTCGATCGATTTTTCTTTGCCGAATGCAACACTTTCCTCCTCCTCTCAGATGTTGCAACTCACCTTGAAGATGGGGGTTGGGGTCTGGTGTGGGGGTGTATTGTCTCCCTCCCGATTATCTAATGATCCCAAATGTTGCGGATGCGAACGGCAGACTAGACTGCTCTGGTGGGACGGGCACACAAGATTGACCCTCAAAAATCAAAAGAGAAACGTTCGCATGCATACAACCAATGTGAAAAACTTAAACTTATTAATAAACTTATCTACACCATCCCTATATGTACACATTTTTATATATACATATGTATATATACTAAATATTAGGCTTGTTTGTGTGCGTGTCGTACCTGGCGTGTGCTCGCGTATGTATGCGTGTGTTTATGGTCGGTAGAATGTATAATAAGAAAATCAAAGCTTGGCCCGTTCTGCCTCTCGCTCCAATTCCGCTGAAGCAACTGCGGCGGCGGCGTTAATGGGAATCGGTTGCTCGAAAATAGCTTGTACAGCGTACCGTTCGTTGTTGTTACTGTGTTTTTAATATTACTAGCTAATTAGGACCCTCAGGCCTGAGCACATAATTTGATACGATTGATGAATCAATTGTCTACAAGATTGGTTGAGTTTAGTGACTATTTTTTTTTTAGATAGTTTCTAAAATGACGTTTAATCCAAGGTATAAAATAGTGAGCATGAAATGCGACGTAAGAATACGTAAGTGAGAATGAAATGTCACGTCATTTGGCAACTTAACCGGTGGTATGGACATATATATACCCTTTTTCATTTGATTAATGTTAACCTTTTTTTTCCAGATGCTTTAAAACGTACTTAATATTGTATCTTACACATATTTACAATTTTTTACCCAATAATTCATTTGATTAATTTAATACCTAATATTAACATATCGATCCCGATACCCATTTTCAGTATTTATTAGAAGACCGAAAGCCGTGAAATTGTTTAAGATAGAGACTAAATAGTTTCTGCAATAATTGGTGCCTAGTACTACAAACATTTTCTAAATCCTATAACATCCTTTCCTAAGGGGTAGGGTAGCAAAATGCTGCTAATTCCGTGCAAATGTTGTGGGACAGTGTCGCTAATATCGGGGCACATGCTGCTGGCCCATACAAAGAAATGTTGCCAACGGTAAAAACGTAAGTGAGAATGGAATGTAACGTAAGCAGCGTAAGGTGTCGTTTACACTGAGGCTGCGTCTTGATTCTTTGCGTCTTCCCAGAAACGCAGTTTTTTTTACATAGGTTCAGCACAGGGTCCTAGTGATGGCAAAAAGTTGCGTCGTTTTCCGACGCAACTGCGTTTTGGTATTTCTGTGGAATTTCTGTGCGCATAACAGCCATTTTCGTACTTTTGTGCCTTATCAGCGGAACTATCACCACTAATAACAACAAAAAATAGCAGATTCAAATTTAAATTTGCCGCGTGAAATTTTTAACTGAGTAAAGCGGGGAAAAAATGCATGTAATGGTTAGAACAACTTGTTTAAACTAATTTTATTATTAAAAAAAGCATTTCGACAATATAGTTGATTTTAAATTGTTTGCTGCAAATCCCATGTCTTAGAATCCTTTCACTGTTTCCGTGATCTTCTCAGGATAAGAAAGTCTGCTGGCAGATACTTGTCAGCGAGTTGAGCAGCTACCTCGCGACCAAACTTCAGTAATATGGAGCAGACAAAAGCCCTTGACACACCAAATAGACTCCCGTACGATATTTTGCAGGCGATCCTTGGCAATAAAGGACTATGGCTATTCTCTTCTGCAGAGGGATTGTCAGTCGAAAATGAGTGTCTTTCTTTTTGAGATTGGGCAACAGTCCAACGAGAATGTTAAAGTACTCCTTTCCATGCAGAAAGGTTCCTTAAAAAAGGCATCAGAGTTCTCCACAACATCTTCCTCCCAAAATTAACCATATTGTGGCTATTGCAATGAAGAATACATTATTTAATTGAAAAGAGAGAACATTATCTGCTCTTTACCTACAAGAGTCCAAACGCAAGGAAGACGTTGCAGTTGCAAGACGAATTGCAATTTTTCTGAGGATAATTCAGCCGCTTGCATGCACTTTCTAATAGTCCCCTCACTTTGCGCCACCGCAGTTAAAAGAATCAACTCTATTTCCGACATATTTCGTTGATTTTCGAACATTATTTACTTTGTTTACAAAATTTGTCTTCCTCTTCCAAGACGAAAAAAGACGCAAAGACGCTGTAGTGTAAACGGCAAACCTGCTTCTCTGCGTCTTCTCCGATATCGATAGGTAACGCACTAAGTGTAAAGAGCCTATAATAGCCTTTTTACACTACAGTGAGTTACCACATTTATCGATAGGTAACTCAATAACTCAGAATTTGGATTTACACTATGCCAAAGTTGAGTTATTGAGTTTCGGCTGCTGGCACGTGCTTGTGTACATAAATTTTGTTTTAACGACCTAGATTTAATGATTTTCTATGTCGCAGAGCAAGATAAGATAACGACGCTGCAATGTATGGAGTTGGCGACGATGTTTGCAGCAACTGTGCAGTATTTTGATCAAATTTCAAAGAAACGCATTTGAACATTGCGAATAACCTTGGAATCCATATGGTTTTTAATAATAAAATCGGTTTAAAGTATTGGTTTTAACAATTGTTTGTACCTTTCTCCCCAGCCATATTGTTTACGCGCATAATTTTAAATATTGAGATGCCAATTTTTGTTGTAACTAGTGGTAATAATTCCACGACAGGCAGATCAGGGTTGAAATATTCGAAAAATCGGACAAACTCAACTAAACGCAACCAAAACTCAACTTTTTTGCCACCTCTAGGTCCCCTATGCTTCCCCATGTAAACGAAACTCGAGTTTTGCCCGAAACTCAATAACTCAATAACTCAACCATAGTGTAAAAAGGCTATAACTCAACCGTAGTGTAAAAAGGCTATAAATAAGCAAGAAAATTTCAAATTTTCGCATTTTCGTCGCGCTTGATATACAAAACAACAAGCATATTCGATAGCACAGCATGTCATAGCGCGACGATTTGAAATGAATTGAATGATTTGAAAGCGAAAAAATTTGAATACAATAATTATATACATATCATATAAATTAGAGCATTATAAAAAAAAAACAAAGTAAACAAAATTCAAAAAGATACGTATACACAAGAGAACATTATTGGTGGAAAAAGAAGTGAACAAATTGGGAAATGAAGCTATGGATAAACATTTAAAACATAAGTACTAATATGAAATTAAAACAAAAAATTTTTTAAGAGCTTTTATTGCCAAAAAACCCTGAAATAAAAAAAAATTCGTGTATGTGTGTAACCACAAAGTATGTGCATGGTTTTATTTGTTTTAAATGCAATTTATATGCATGTATCAACCCATCTGTATTTGAAATGAGCAATATTGCATATTTACGTATTGCAAAATTATCTTTAAATATATTTTGAAATAGGATATTCGACAGATTGGAATTTAAACACTGAGACAGATGGTGATACATAAGAAAAAATTGATGTTTAATCGATTTTCGACCCTCAAAATATAGCTAATAACGATATTTTTCCAGCTCTAATACCGATGAAGGAACGAGCTTAACCCACCAAATACCCCTCAATTTAAACAGGTGAACAACTTGAGTTAAACTGCGAATACTGTATTTAAATTTTTCTTGTAGATCCATCCTTTCTCTTTCCCTAAACAAAAAAAAACTACGACATCCTTCACCTGAACTGCGCTAAACTTCTTCAAATTTCAATCATTTACGTGGAGAGTATTTTAATCATATTTCTAAATTTTTATATTCAGTTTAATATTACTAGCTATCTAGGACACTCAGCTCTGAACACATACCTTTTCCGATCGACGAATCAATTTTCCACATGAATTGCTCATTTTAAGTATTTGATTTGATGGTGTCGAAAATATGGTTCAATCAAAAAAGTAAACAAAAAAATAAGGCAAAAAACGTGTGTTGCTGGTCAACCGGCTTTAGCCATGAGCTTTGAACATTTGTATAACCTATTTCTTTTAATAAATGTTAAGCTGCCTTCAAAGCTGCTTTGAAACATAAATAATGACTTTTTTAGATTGATATTTTTTGACTTATTCATAATTTTAATTAGATTCATGTTTATACATATATCACGACCCCGATACGTATTCTTGGTATCTGCAAGAATTCCATAAACTGCAAAATTTCGTTGAGAGCTTCGTTGAGCTCTAAAATTTGGAGATTACTTTGCATACTTACGAAATGTACAACAAAGGTTACAAAATCGGTTAATTGCCAGGATGTCAAAGTTTTCATCAATCCCCTCTTGCTACAGTACTATGGAAGGAAGTGTACAACATTTTATAACAGCAAGTACGCTCATACCAAAGACAATATAAACACTAAGATATGGCACGCTATACAAAATTTTGAGCGCAATTCCTGATTGTTTGGAACTTTCAAACCTTCCAGTGTGAATTAGAGAGAGACAGATAGACGGAGAGACAGAGAGCGCTTTAGTTTCACACGTTCTGTACGTGAGGCTGAGCTTTAACTGTATGTGCACATATGCTTGTTTGCATTGGTTGTTGACGACGCCGCTGTCAAAGAAAATACCCATTACTTTAGAATTAAATGGAGACTATGATTTTCCGATGACGCATGCCCAAAATATAAAATATTGTATATTTTGTATATACTTTATATGCTAATTTTGCTTAATGTACTATAAACGAATATAATGAACGAATGTAAATATATACAATCGCAAAATGTATATCAGATATCAGATATCAAATTATATTAATTGTCTATAGGGTATTAGTTCGTCGCGTCAATAAGAAACACAGCAAATAAATTGGTGGCTCAAGAAATCTTCTCAAAAGTATTTTGCTGGCAATTTCGGTAGCTCGGCACACGTACACACACATGTGTACTTACGTTCCGTGTGTACTTATACAAGCAAGCTCATTCTATTTTGAGATCTGCGAGCGCATTGGAGTTCGTGCGAGCGAGATAGCACTCTTTGAAAAAACAATCCTCCCTACAGAACAGAATTGTATGACCATGGGACATCTTAGTGTTTATATTGTCTTTGCTCATACGTTATAATTTTACTGGTCTGACGATGTCTGTTAGCATAACATAACGCTGTCGTAACATGACATATAAATGACGGGATTTGTAGGAAAGTGTACATCTCGGATCAGAATTTTGATCGGTTAGTTTCACCTTTGATTTGATGAGCGCGAACAATTGCCAATTTAAAAAAAAGCATTTTGGCAAGTAACAACCAAGGTAAATCACGGAAGTACAGCAAATGTTCTGTTAAATGTATTTATTTACATTGCAAATGTCCTTACATATTAATTAATTTTATTTATTCAGAGAATACGGAAAAGTATATAATAAACGGTAAATGGTCACCCAGAATGCAGCGCTAATTTATCCCATTTCAAAGTTTCGCGGGCAAATTCCTAAGCAACTCTGAGGAGTGACAAGTGGACAGTACTGGTAGCTTGAAAGTTTTCCAGCACTGTAAGGCGCGTAGTTTCAATTCCTTGGTTTTATTTCCTAAGAAACTTAGTTATAATCAAAAAAAATTCTCCTTAACTATTAAATATGTACAAAGGATGCCTGGCTTTAAGAATTAGCTACGTGCTAATGCCCATTATTGCCTCAATTGAAAAGCTCAGCTTTGGCTTCTTCGCCGAAGCGTGTGCGGGCGGCGTTGGTGTTGTCGTGACGGCGGCTGCGATTGTTGTTGATGCTAGGGCTGTGAATGGAAGCGGGCCCGATTGATGCATGGAGGCGGCAGCAGCAGCAGCAGCCGCGGCGGCATAGAGGGCGTTACCGCCCAGTGTCGTCTCCATGGCGTAGTTGAGTTCCGGATCAGCGAACGCGCGTCGCTTGCGCATTCGCTCCATCAGCGGAGAACTGAACGTGGGAAACCTTTGCTTGTACTCTGGAAGGAAACAAATAAGGAGCCGAATAAGTAACGGTGCAATGGGGCGTTATCAGTGATGGACGGAGTACAAATTGCCGTGATTCGTTCAGCCGCCCGGATCCTATTGGGTCGGGGTTTTTTGGGTAATTTGAGCGGCCCTCGGCCCAGACAAGCTGTCCAGACAGCCTGGCACCAAATCGGGAGATTCTGCAGTTACTTGGAAACCAGATGTAGGACTGCAGAACTGCAGGTCTGCAGGACTTCAGGACTACAGGCAGAATAACAATACGGTACGAAGTGAAGTCATTTGTTGGTGTTGCCACATTGTGTTTTTGTCTCAAGAGGTTTTTCCGTTTTGGTCGCGTATTCAGTTACAGAATGCGACTTTTTCGGACGGACAGCTCAAGTGATTAGAAATGTGCGCACACACATTTCGGGGCATCGAATTTCTTCCAATTGTTTCTTTTGTCGAGTTTTAATAAGTTGCTGTTGTTATTGTTGTTGCAGGGAATCAGTCATTTCCTGTGCCCGACAGACAGGAGAGGATCTCCAATTACTTGTCGCCGAGCCAGACAGTCTGGCACCGCATGGCGATAGGCGATGGGCTACGGGCGACGGGCAAGTGGATGGAGGTGGGGGGGATGGATCTCCTACTAACCTTCCATAGCTGCTGTGATGTGCAACGTGGACTGTTGCAGGTTGCGCAGTCGCTGCTTGTAGATCCTTTTCTGGGTGATCAGTGCCTGGCGCGTGGCTGATGAGGATGTGTATGTGGAGGATGTGGAGGCGGCTGCAGGAGGTTGAAGTGGTGGCGACGTTGAAGTTATGGAATCCTCGCCCTCGCTGCTGGATGCTGTGGCTGTATGCAGATGCTGGGCCTGGGCGGATGCCTCCAGGGCCTCCATTGTCTGCTGCCGGCGAAGGGCTACCTGAGCGGCCATCACCCGCTGCCGATCGACGACCAGCTGGCAGTTGGGGCAGCAGCACTCGCGCCAGCGACACAGCTTCTTGTGGCCCTTGACGCAGGAGATGACGCCGTGGTTGCGGCAACGAGCGCACTTGGGTGTGCGCAGGAGGCGGCGTTCCTTCAGCGATATCTGGCTCATCCTTGCTATCACGGTCGCGGCTAACGATCGACTGAAAGGATCGCGTCAGACTCGCGAACATTTAAACCCAAAGCCAAAGCAAACAGCGATGACAGCGACCGCAACTACTTGACTACCAGTTTCACTCCTCCGGGGCAGACAGACAGTCTGGCAGGCTGGCTGTCTGCTCGGGACTCTCCGGCAGCGTCAAGTGGTCTGCCCTGCCCGGCCCAGCCCGCTCGGCCAGGCCTGCCATTGGCTGCTAATCGCTGCCCCTAAAAATAGACGCTCCAATGGCGGCCCAGATGTCTCGCATCAGCACCAGCATCGACATCAGCATCAGCAACAGCAACAGTATTGTATCTCTATCTGTAGCCGGCAGGCTACATCTGTGTTTGGACAAAGGCGCTCATCAAATTGCATATTGATTTGCTTTCCAATGGGATCTGTATATAATAATATATTGCCACTACATATGTGCGAGTATATTCGATTCAATTCTGGTTTATTTGTATAACAATTTGTAGCATTCATTATCTTATATAGTTGCCCCTATATGTCCAATATATGCATGTATACAATCTTTCTATATAAATACAAATTCAACACGATCTCAACTAGTTTTTTGTAATATTAGTTTAGCAAACAATCAATTAAATTAAAAAATAACAACAACAAAAATGTTTGTACATAATTACTAGTTTCTAATTTCTGATTCGGATTCTTTAGTTGATTACGAGTACATATATGTATGTATTGTATGTATGTTTATTGGTAAATTGAAGAATATTGAGGAGTCGCCCTCAAATGCTCTCGTTCTATATTGGTATATTTTTGCATACAGTGCGTTTCAATACTATAATTGCATGGCTTTAATAGAAATTTCTGTCTCAAAGTTTCTCAGATCTAAAGTGGATATCAAATCAAGTCGATGGTCGAATTATATCACTCAAAGCATGATAAATATATTATCGAATATATACGGAAAAAGATTGATGATGTAATTCGATTGAATTTATCGCTTTTTGTGACTATTTTCTCATAAATTGTAATCAATAATTGGATCTAAATGGATTTGGCCGTTAACTAATAAAACCCACTGCCTCATAGTCAGGAAACGCACTGTTCTGTCGGCATATCTGTATCTGAAGTATGTATCTGTATGTATACGTCCGTATGTATTGTATGTATATTACGTGTGATTCAAATAAATTATATTTATTTAACAAGATATAACAAGATTTTGAAAGCTTCAGCTATTATAAAAAGTGTGCAAGGTTCTCAATTAGTTAATCGGATAAAGGGGGGAATGTGACTAGAAAAGGATGGGGAGCACATTTGACGGATTTGACGGAGGGAGGGAAGGGGAGTCGCCAGGACTGTGGGGAAACGAATTCACTTTGTTTTGAATATTTTTAATAATAATAAGATGTAAATGGAATTATAAATGCTTGCAAAGTTATTGTCCTTTACTGTTCAAAAAACTCGATTCTAAATGGAAATCCGTTTATGAAAGTATGCATATGCATATGTGTAAGTATGTATGTATGTGTGTCTGGTGGGGATATATCCCCTGACTGTTTTTTTTTCAACTAAAACTAATTGCAGAACACACGAAAATGCAAATCACATAAGACACCTTGATCCCTTTAACGATTAACAAATATTTAGCAATAATAATACTCGTACATTTCGTTTGGTTATGTTTCGGATTGTTACATATACATATACATATACATATATAATCGTAAATACACGCTTTGATTGGGTTTGAATTGAATTCTGTTGAATTCATTTCATATCATATCACAATGCTTAAGGGGTTTAGCGCTTCTCGATTGAGTTTCAAATCCAACAACGATTGATTGCCCACTAACGATCTATCTATAGAGTTGTACGAGTAATACAGATATAGTAGGTGTAATATGTATGTATGTACAGTGGCTCAAAGCCAAAACAATGCAGTGTCAAATAAACTGTTTAACTGTGGTACAGAGGAAAAACGAAATGTTTAAAAGCACCAAAGCATCTAGAAACTAGGAATCCGACTTGATCTCCGGTTTGGCGTTTAAACATTTTTTGTTTTTCCTCTAGTTTAAAATCTATACCACAGTTAAACAGCTTTTTTGACACTGCATTGTTTTGGCTTTGAGCCACTGTATATAACAGGCTCACAGGTCGCTAGGCTAGATCATACAGCGCACAAGATAATCGTATATTGCTGTCATTATTCTGTTATGTCGAATCACGTTTATACATACATATGTAAGTACATATGTATGTTCATGAGAGCCCTGCATGAATACACATTATTGTAATCATAAAATTCCAGCATCTTTTCCTCTTGGCCTCTTCGCCTCTTAGCCTCTTTGATGCTTTCGATCAGCAAATCAAAACGGAGAATGAGCGATAAAAAATAGAAAAATTTCCGGATCTAAGAGACGATTCGGTGATTCTAACTGGTCGAACGAAACGAAGCTAATGCCAGATACCACCATGCAGAACTCTGGTACATACCTATAAACATATGTAAGTACATATGTCGATGGGTCATCGACGGAGTACAGAATCATCCAGATATACAATTACTTCCCCGGCTGTATGCGACGATGAACGCAAATCTCAACAAGTGCTGGGACTCTGACTCGGACTGTAGTCTGGTCTGGAATATCAAAATGCATAGGCATATATGTATATAAATCTTACATTCGATAACAATTAGTGCGGTGCGCGACAATGTGAATAGAACTAGTTAATAGGCTCGTTTGTCCTTTGGTGCGGGTTTAGGTTCTCGATTATAGATTATCCTCTATTAATACTTTGAGTAAATTTGATTCTGACCCTATGCTAAGGCCCTCCCAAGACTTGACTTGGGGGTACACGTGTACATGTTTAGGTAGGGAAAAGCAGTAGAAAAGTAAGAAAGTTTCATAGCTAAAATTTAGTAAATGCAAGTTAGAGGAGGGTTCCATCCATATATCCCAGACGGCACTCTGTCTCTCCCTCTCTCTCTCTCTCCTCTCTCTGTTTGCATCTTAAAGGGTTCACCAAACAAGGGAAGGGTAGTGGGAGTAGGAGAAGGGTTTTCCAACTAAATACGCTAAATTTAATGCCTCTGCGCACATCAGCGGTAGAGCGAGAAATCTATCCTACACGATCCCATACGATCCGGATCCGATCAGAAGCACCGCACAACCGCCGCCTTAAACGATGCTATTCCGCTTGGCGCTGGCCCGTTGCAGAGTGCTCTGCATGGCGGCAACCACAGCCTCGGCGCCGCCCGTGAAAATCGGCTGATTGAAGGCCCGACGGAGGACATGCCACATGGCAACAGGTTTGCGCAGCGAGGAGAGCATCTGATGCCAGTGCCGCAGTCCCTTTCCCACCGCACAGCTGCCGGCAATGACATGGCCCAGCGGCAGAATACCGCCCTCGGTGGTCACGCCGAACACGGTGAGCCGCAATTGGGCAGTCGTCAGGTTCTGGGGTGGCACACTGAAGATCATTGACTCGTTAAAGATGGGGCAGCGATCCTTGCGCTTCAGCGAGGTGCGTTTCTTCAGCACCTTCTTGTCGTTGTTCATCAGGTAAACCTGAAACCAATAGGGGTTGCATGTTTAGATTACACCGTAGTGCTGTGGGTGATCTCATACCTTCACGAAGACATTCTGCACGATGTCCGCGCTGGACTGTCGCTGTTCCACGTCCAGCTTCAGGTTGCGCGCCTTCACCACCACAATGGTCAGCCGCTCCGCCGTCGGCAGGTAGCTCAACGAGAACATCAGCTCGCCCCAGCGGGCATTGCACTTCCTCGAGTCCGACAGTGGTATCCAGGTGGTGATGGGCCGCGGCAGCTCCCCAATCTCCATCTCCGCCTCCCCAATTAGCGTGTGGGCAGGTCCGTTGTGGTACAGATGGAACCAGAGCGAATGCCGCACCTGTTTCTTCTGAAGCCAAAAGTTGAAGCTCTCGTTGTAGCTGGGCGTCAGTGTGGAGTCGACCACCTGGATGATAGGCAAAGTGGGAGCAAGTGTAAAAGAACTCGTAACGCATCTTTATAAGCCCCACACTCGAAGAGTTTGGGAATATACTCGTATGTATTAGTTTTGTGGTTAATGTGTCTAACAGCCGGAAGGAAGCCTTAACTACGCCGTAAAGTTTATATATGTATATATTCTTGATTCTTGATCAGCATCGAAAGCCGAATCGATATAGCCAAAGGGCAATAAACGTACTCATATTGTGTTTAACGAAAGAATCATAGGAAGGGTTCAGCTATCGTTGGGAGGCAGCTCTAAACATACGATTATATGCATCGTTACTATACGTATAATAATACTCACTCTGGTCTGCATGGCGCCAGGGTGATCGGGCACCAGATAGATCCGTACAAACGTATCCAACGACTCAACACTAAAGGGACAAATGAGACCCTTGGCCTCCAGCACACTCACAGTCAGCTCCATGCCCTCGCTGCTGATGCTGTTTCTGCAGAGGGCCAGAATGAGTTTCAGAAAGAGTTGATAGAATCTTGCTTACTTGTCATAGTGCAGGCCAATGCAAAGATATCCAGTGATCTGGGTGTAGGGTTGATCCAGCTGGTCCAAGAAGAGAGTGGAGTCCGAGTTGACCGAGTCGCAGGAGATGGCCCGCTCCAGGTTGATGCCCTCTAGCGATCCCGATGCGGAGCTCGAGTCCAGTGACATCTGCGAGCTGTTGCGCCTGCCGAGGCCCAGGCTAAGTGTCGATTCCTGTCGCATCAGAGAGCGACCAAAGCTCCAAGTACCATTTCCGTTTCCGTTCCCGTTGGCCTGGCTATGGCCATTGACGTGGGGCCCAGGGTTCATGCCCAGCTTGCGGAAGAGATAGTCCTCAGAGATGGTTTTCTGCAGCATGTGGGGGCCCTTGACGCGCTGCCCCAGGCCTGTGAAGGGATTCGTTGTGTTGTGAAACTTGAGCAGCCGACTGGAGAAGCTTTGCGACTCCACGAAGGGATTGCCATTATTCTGGGGCTGTGTAATAGCTGGTGTAGCTGCATCGGGAGCTGGGGTTGGACTGGGAGTAGGTGCTGGAGCTTCAGTTGGGCCTGACTGCACGTGCTCAATCGACTCGCAGAGGAAGGGATTTGTGCTGGAGTTACGGCGCTTTAACGTCGGTGTGTGCCTCTCTATCCCGAGCTCCACCTGGGGCTCCACTTGCCTCACCTGCGCCACTTCACCTCTCCGGTTGATGCCCTGCTGTAAGGACACCTGCCGCTTCGCAATTGGACGTGGAATGGCAGTGGCCGACAGGTTCACGGAGGCGGAGGTTGTGAGTCGGGGGGGCGGTGCTTCCAGAGGCTGTGGCACCACACTTCCGCCTGCACCGCCACTGGTGCGCAAACAGGAGCGACGATCCGGCTCCGGGCCGGGTGTCTCGGCTGTGGGAGAAGCCAGCTCGTTGACTTGTGTAAAGGAGAACGTCACGGTCTTGCTGTTGGGTCCGGCGCTATTTGGCGCCGGGGCCGGGCGCAGCGGTTGCGGCGGAATGCCAACATCCCCTTGGGGCAGGTTCCACAGCGGCGTGGTGGCCTCTAATGTGGAGGAAGAGGCCCCTGCCCCAGCCCCAACCCCAGTTTCATTGTTCGTACCCCCGCCACCGCCGTTCAGCAACAGAAGATGCTGGGAGCGATTGTGGTCGTCCTTGTCGATGGTATCGAAGCGCTTAAAGCTGCCGCTGGTGCTCAGCAGGAACTCCGAGCCCGATTGGATCTGTGGTGAGCATTGGTCAGATAACAGATAACAGATAGAAACCAATATCAGGCGATCAGGCGATCGGGGGACAACTTACACTGGCCATATAGCCGTTGGCATGGAAGAGCTTGGGCTTGTGATTGGAGAGGCCGATTTTCTCCTCCTTGCTGGACCGCATCCGCATCCAGCTGGCCGCTCGGTGCCCCAGGCAGTGGCAGGCGAATAGCAGGCCCATGATCAGCACCAGGAGCAGCAGGGCCAGGCTGGTGAAGGTCATTGTGAGGGGCGGTACCCTATCCATGCTGAGTGGAAGCTTCTCCTCCTCTCATTCGCTGGTCATTTCCTGAGTTTCCTGAAAATGGTGGGTGTGGGTGTGAGTGTGGGGAAAATTCGGAAATGAGTCAGTTTCATCATCATAAAAAATAGAAACGAAAATAAAACCCAAATGTTTTCATTGGAAATTTATGTGTGGAATGGGGCGAGTGAAAACACTTTCATCTCGCATCACTTTACAGTCGATACAGACGATTTGCATCATCAGCTAGGTGTGGGCGTGGGCATAGGAGTGGGCGTCAGGTGCCCGTGCTCTGGTTCTCAATCTCAAACAGTGACAGTTTTTCCAATTGAATTTGTAACCGAAGACGGAGCATTGCCACATCAAAGCGATGCGGCGAAAGAGGTGTCATGAGGGAGGACGGGCGGCTGGCCGATCGGTCGGTCGGTCGGTCGGCAAACGCTGACAATGGATCACTGTCGCTTGGCAGCAGCTTGCCTGCCGGCTCTCCCACACGTAGAACTCTCTTCTTCTCAGTCCCTTCCTCTCGTTGGCTACCAAATCGAGCGTAGCAGAGTTGCGGCACTCAAAGAATTTAGGCAACGGGACTTTGGCGAGAGTATTAGAGAGGGAGCAAGAGGCGCGGGAGGATGCGGTGTGAGGAGAAGGGAGAAGCAAAAACAGACAATGCATTGCACTCTTCCTCTCTCTACTTCGCTCTCACCCGTTTCTTGTTGTAGCTGGCGTTGCCAGGCACTCAACGGGATTTAAGTAACGGGGCTTGAATGGGGATTATTTCTCCGGCCGAATGAAATTGCTTTTAGAGCTGCCAAGTGAGTGGTTCATTAAAGCGTGGTATTAAGCACTTGTATATTTATAATCTATTTATACAGGCATACCCCACCCCCCTCCATTCCCAACCCAATTGCCATCGCCATCCCAATCACTTATTCAGTTCATTGAGCTTTTGTTAAGTTATTCACGGGGATAAATGCATTATAGTCTATCGCCCGATCGTAAAGCGTATCTTTCTGTGCATACCCTGTGTTCTGCATTGCGCGGATTAGAGAGAGTCTTCATTTGTCTGCTTTTCCGCTGCCTGACCGGTCTATCCATCCCATATATGTACATATGTATGTATGTTCATGTACTCCCCCCATTCATGTCATCATCGACATTCCCCCACACCATGGAGGAGATTCGTTTCCGGGGCCCCCAGTAATTGCGCTGCAGGACTTTCGCTTCATGCTCTTCCTACCCCTGACTACCCTCTAATTAAGGGGTGTAATAATCGGTAAATCAGCTCTTCGCAATCTTCCGCTCTCTCACATACAGACAGAGCAACACATATTATACCACATATTTACGTATGTAGCACCTACAACTACTACTACTACTCCTATCACTACTACTACTACTATAGCAGCTTAGTAAACCTTTTGGAGCACAGAGGCAGCAGCAGTATCAGCATCAGCACAGTGCCACTTTTCATTAACCTACTGCGAGGTCATTCCACTGGCTCTGCTCTGTCTTTTGTTGCCATTGCAGCAATATGCAGCACTGCATATACATACATACATACATACATACACACGTGCATATACAAACATACATAATATACAAAAATAAATAGATGTACATATTTACTATACATACATACATATATACATACATATGTACATATGTATTATCGCAAAGGCCTGAAAAGTGTCACCGCATAAGCCAATAAGCGAATATGCGGAAGAGAAAGAAGATGTGGATGTGGTGGATGTGGATGTGTACTGCCGGATAGGATAGTGACCTCTTTTTGTCGCGGCTGCTTAAAAATGGGACACTGTGGGACACCACGTCCAACGTTGGTCGTTGGACGCACAACAAAAGCACCAACAAAAATATGACAACAAAAACAAAACAAAAAAGTCCAAAATGAACTCTAGTCACGTCACAAGACAACTGTAATTGGTCTCTCTATCCTCAATCCTCTCTCTGCTGCTCCCGCTCTGTTCTTTCGCGCACGGACAGAACCTTCCACTTCACCGCTTAGCGCCTCATCTTTCTGCCGCCTTCCCTCTCCTCCGTCACTTTCGTCTGTACGCTTTTTTTCCCCTCTCTCAACAGCGAATGATGAAAACAAAAGAAGACGGAAATCAGAAAAGAAATGTTTTTTATGGTGAAATGAAGAGTGAAAAGCCAACGAAAGTCAAAGTAATCAAAAAGTGGCAGAGCCAGAGCCAGTTCGGGCAGAGGTAAAGGCAGCGCCAGCGGCAGCGGGAGAGGGAACGGGAGCAGCATATGAAGAGGTGCCGTCCCGGCAGAAAAGGGGGTCTTCTCATAGAAAAAGTTGAGCGGCAGCGAAAGATTTGCTGCAGAGGCAGGCGTATCGGCAGCAACAGAGCAAGATAAAGCACAAGAAGAAGAGTGGGTGAAGAAGGGTTGGGGTCGGTCCGAAAATCTAGAGCAAGTTAGCGGGATTGCAGACGCCTACGCACGGTCACCTACATTTTTACGCACACATACAGGCGCATTCCTGCCACAACCAGCGAAAACCAGTAAAGATAGCCCCTGAATTCATAGGCAGCTATTCCGAGATCGCTCTCCTGGAACCGCCCCCTTCCCTTTCAGATAGCACAGCTACAAAAAACAACAAAAAACCTATAAAAGATAGTAGCACCAGCAGCAGCAACAACTATATACTGTACATACAAACAAAAACAACAGCAAAAACAAAGAGTACAGCACATTTTGATTACCTTTTACTTGGCTTCTCTTATACACAGTTACAGGAACACGGCACGACACGGATCACGGCCATGAACAGATTCATCATTTCACACTTTTAAAAATAACTATCTTTGCGGCTGCACTGCACCAAAAACAGGAATGGAATCACACGAAAGGGGAGCACCAGGACCAGCAGCAGCAGCAGCAACGAGGAAGCAATACGCTCAACATTTTCGATGAACCGTTTGTGCAAAAAGTCGCGGCCAACTGAGAGGGGACAGCAACAGCAACAACAAAACTTTGGTCTACTTTTTGGGTGACCCACAAGCTTTCTCTTTCTCACACACATACACACCCACACACACACACGTAAGCACTCACACACGCACACGATAAACCGCAATCGATAGACAGGACGAAAAGGGTTTGTGTCTTGTGCTGTCCCAAAAATGAACTTAAGTTCGACCTAAGCTGAGCTTTGGGACTTGAGATGACCATAAAACGTTTAACCATACCATTATGGCAGCCATTATGCCAAATTTATACCAAACTTATACCATTATACCATACGATTATGGCTTGTCCAGTCAAAATTATGTGCTATAAAACGCTTAGCCATACTATTATGGCTAGTCACATTTCGGAAAATGTACCTAAAAACACTATAAACGAGTGCTGTTGCAACAGAAGTTCGCCACCAGGAGAGAGGATTTGCCCTTTTTATACCCGCTACTCGAAGAGTATAGGGGTATATTAGATTTGTGGGGATAACGGTTGTGTGTAACGCACAGAAGGAAGCGTTTCCGACCCCATAAAGTATATATATTCTTGATCAGCATCAATAGCCGAGTCGATATAGCCATGTCTGTCTGTCCGTCCGTCTGTCCGTCTGTCCGTCTTCATTTGTGCCTATATCTCAGAGACTATTAAAGCTAGAGCAACCAAATTTTGTATCCAGTCTGCTTTGTGATCACACTACTCCAAATGTGTTGAAAAATTTCTCCCCACCCCTTTCCGCCCCCACAAAGGACGAAACTCTGTGGCACACACAATTTTGAAGATACAAGAAAACTAAAAACGCAGAGTCATAGAGAATGCCCATTTCTATCAGAGTGTTGAATCTGGATCAGATCGGATCATTAGTATAGCTACAATAAAGAAAACCATTTCGAAAGTCATCATTCCCTCTCGCTCTCTCTCACACGCGGCCCCATCTGCTTTGCCGATTCGTATTTTTTGACGCCTAGTTCTCAGAGACTATAAGAGCTAGAGCAACCTGTGATACCGAACCAGCACGAGTTTGTTTTAAAATTTTGCCACGCCCCCTTCCGCCCCCACAAAAGACGAAAATCTGTGGAATCCACAATTTTTAAGATAAATGAAAGCCAAAAAACGCAGAATCATGAAAAATTACCATATCTACCAGATTACCGAATCTGGATCAGATCGGATTAATATTATGGCCAGAAGAAGCAAATTAAATTTCAGTGGCTACACAACGCCTGCCAAGCGCTGACTCATGCCCTCTCTCTCTCTCTGTCGCAAACACTTGTACGTCTCAAATATGTAGTTATACATGTCATGTAGAAATGTAGGCGCAGATATACAAAGCATATGTAAACAAAAATGGAAACATGTAGAAAAATTCCAAAAAATTAATTTTTTTAATTTAAATATTATTTTCGTCCCTTTTGAGAACATATAATAAATTTCATAAATCGTAGGCTCATATATGTATGTATGTATATACTGACTGAGTACCGGGTATAAGGTAGAGCCGCGGCCTTTGCCGCGGCTCACAACTTTCCCTCTCGTTTTATAGATATAAACAAACGTTTGTTTTTTATGCAAGGCGGCTTGTTTCGATGAGATTTGGTTTAATTTCAGAGGCATTTTGATTTTCTCGATGTTTCTAAGCCTTAAAAAGGTGGAGTTTCTGAGATATATGATTGAATTTTTAATGATGCTCGAGCTACGCTGTGTGTTCGAGTCGCGTGTCGTGGCACGAGAGCATCACTTGGTCTCCCCTCCACCGAAGAGGCAGATTTGATGTGGGTTGCAAGCTTTGACTGGCTGCGGAAAACAGGGGATTTGGCAGAGCTTTTAGGAACTTAAAGAGCGCTGTTAGGGGCTTTGCAGATATGTAACGACTGCGCATACGTTAAAGATACATATATGTATGTACGTACTTTCAACGAGAGGGTAGATACAAGCCTGACTGTTATATACATAAAACAAATACCAGAACAGGGGATTTCGCAGAACTGTTCAGGGCAGGGCCTTAGCATGGCTGTTACGAAGTTTAGCAGAGCAAAGGAGCGCAGCGCAACGCAGCTACGCGCAGCGCAGCTGTTAAATATATTTTCGGGGTGCATAACTGTTAGTCGTCGCTCAAGCCAATTCTTTACTTTTCAGCAGCTTTTTATTATGAGATATGCATCTCTTCACCGCTGCCCCGCTACTCGCTGCATAGCTTTGATCCCATAAGCTTCGCTGTTGAAGGATTAGACAAGTTATTGCGGACATTCACTATTCCCGCAGAACTGTTAACGCTTCCCGACTGGTTAGCAGTTACAAGTTATATAATGAAGTTAACCGAGCTGTTGTAAAGTCAAGAACAGCTCTTCCGCTTTCCCCAAGATGTTAAACGTTTAGCAGAACTGTTGACGCTTGCCTTACCCCACGCTGTTATGTGCATGCTGAGCTGTTAGGTTAGACATTTAGCAGAGCTGTCAACGCCAGCTGTACTACTGTTGGGGCTTTCCTTTCCCCTGATCTGTTAAATATTTAGCATAAGTTCTAAGGCGTTGCCGCAACTGTTAAGACCTTGGAATGCCATTAGAGGCCTGCATTTCTGCTGCTTCGGACCTGTCAAGGTCTCTAGCAGCATAACGATGACAAGGCTATGGCTCTTCCTTCCAACCACTCCCTGCATCGTGGAGCAAGCACCTCGCACCCTGCATCAAACTGCAGCCATGGCAGCCACTGCCATGTGCAGGTCATGTGGATCGCAAGTAGTAGTACAGTTTGACCTTACACAATGCTGCTGTTGTTACGCTGCCTAATCCCGGAGCGGAGCCGAGCGAGACTGGGCCCTTGCTGGCATCCTTAATGGGGTTAGATAAATACGAGAGAATCACGGGGGAGGGGGCATGGAAGCATTGGGGTATCGGAGTGTCGGGGTATCAGGGTATGGGATTAGGCTCATTAGAACTTTGTGCAAGTTTTCCATCGGGCTCATTGCACTTGGTTGTGTGTGTGGAGTGAAATTATTTGTGTCCCACTTTTGGGCCCCGAAAAGCAAGCTTTATTAATTTGTTGCAAATGCTTTTCAGCGCAATATTTGAAGGGAAAATGTGATGCATTTTAATTTGGCAATTTGCGGTTTTCATTTGCGCAATTCGTCGCTGGTTGGTAGGTAGGGTGGGGAACGGGGATGAGGGAAAACCTATTTCAGGCATTTCAAATGAAAGTGCTCTAATGAAAAGCGATTCGTATTGGTAATGGTCATAGATAGAATCCTTTTGACGCGCCTGGCCGCTCAGTTGATTGTCGGCAAATCAAATTGATTATGGCCAACACTTTGGCAATGCAATGCATTCGCTCCACTGGTCAGGGCCAGGCCAAATCTAGGTGGCCCGCAAGCAGCAACCACAGCAGATAAAATAACAATAAAACAGAACAGACCAGACCAGAAGAAAAAAAGAATTAAAACAAGCAATGTATCTACGTATCTACAATGTACAATGTACATGCCTTTGGGTCAGCCAGCAAAAAGTTACCATCCCAATGCGATGCACAACAAAATGCAATGCAATGAAATGAAATGAAATAAGGTTGGCAATTGTATACGGTTTCTATGAAATGTGGCATATTGTGGGGCACGGCACAGTACGGCACAGTACGGCACAGTACGGCACAGCTCGGCACAGCTCGGCACGGGACGGTCACGTGATGCTGGGCTGGGCTCTGCTGGGCTGGCTCGTTGCTGGATGCTGGCCCCGGGTTGAAGAGTCAAAGTCAAAGCAAATAAATTGTGCAAATTGTGGTAAATTGAAACTGACACAAGCACAACAATTTCCATATCGGTAGCCGTATCTGTAGCTGTATCTGGATCTGTATCTGTATCGGCCCGCATTTGTTTGCCTAACAATATGTATAATAATGCTAAATGCCAAAATGATTTCAAATGCAATTCCAATTGAATTTCTCAACGAACTTGCCTCTACTTGCACCCCCCTGGCAACCCTCTGGCAACCCACCGCCACCCATGCCACTCTAGCCTGGTTACGGCCATGCTCTTGCTCTGTGCATTGATCTGGGCATTACGAAAAAGTTTTAGGCCATACAAATAAAGGCAACCCTTCAGCCCAGCCCCACCAAGCCCCAGCGACACAGCAGATGCCCCAAAACTCCTGCCATTCCAGGCAGAAGCCTATCAACCGAGCACGTCAATTCATGAGAAAATATTGCACAAATGCCGAGAGAAACGAGAGCTACATATAGCACAAACACAAGTACAAATACACAAACACACACAGTCACAATCACAGTCAGAGAGAGAGAGAAAGAGAGAGAGAGACAGGCCAACGAACAAAGTTTCTTCCCTCAAACCGGGTAATGGCCCCTACCCCAACCCCAACCCTGCTCCCAGTTCTGTTCTTGCTCCTCCATTCCCTCTTTCTCTCTCTCTCTCTCTCTCTCTCTGTAGTTCTCTGTCTCTCTCCCATCAATTGACAACCCAATTAACTTAGAATTACGAGTTTTATATATATATATAAATAAATATATATATATATATATATATATACATATAAATCTCGTAATTCTATATATATATACGGGAGAAGCATTTCAACGCTTTGTGAACCGAAACTCTTTTCAAGTTGCTCCTCTGAATGGAAAGTAGTTCCCTTCCGAGTGCAGTGCCAGTCGATCAGGCTTTGCTAGTTCTGGCCCCATCAACAACTGGCTCACAAAACTGATAGCTCTGGTCCATCTTTAAAGAGTGCGAGAGACGAACACGTATACTTACATTCACACTCAAGCTATGATATTTTTAAACCCTTGGAGAGTGCGAGGGACCATGTACATATACATATGTTCATATATGCGTGTGTGAATGTATGTGTGCACTTCATATGCTCCTCCTCCGGTTCGGGCCAGCAAAAACATCTCAATATAGTTTCTACATAACATTTCTTAGGCTTCATTTCTCATTCCACTCCAAGTTGGTTTTTTTCAGGAAAGTCTTTTGTGGTCTACTGTCTCCTGGTCCAAACAATATCTGTCAATCTTGGTTATTTTCAATCTATTAATGTGGTTTCTTAATTGGCAGTGTCCTGAAACTGTCTATCAATTAGCCTTGCTTTTGGGAATGGTTAAAGGCAGGAGGTAAAAGGGCAGGCCAATGAACCTTGTCCAATTTTCGTGAACTTTCGAGGTCTGCGACGGGCTTTTGGTTTCAAAAATAGGAATTGCAAGAGGAATAGCGGTAGGAATAGTAGGCCTTCACACTGCAAACAATCCAATGTGTATCGCCGTTCCTGATCTTTTTGCCCTACATCCTACAGTATGTAGGTAGGTTTGTTGGTGCAGTGTACCACGTACCGCGTACCAGTCGCAATCCTCTGGTTACCAATCCCATTGTTTCCACCACCGGCAGGCCAACAGCAGACCAGCAGAGCGACAGAAGGGGTAGTGCCTGCCCTGCCCTGCCCAACCTACCGACAACCGCCCACCGCCCATCGCCTACCGCTTACCGCCAGGCGAAGCCTTCACTCTAATGAGCATAATCTCGTCATCGTTGCCTCAAACTGACCCATTGATGCAGGGGCTCTTTGTGGAGCATATACTTACATATAGCCAGCATTCTCTTCGCCACTCTCTACCACACAGACAAACACACACACACATACACAGACACAGAGTCATCTGTAGGAATATTTGGGCGAGTGCATTCTGAAGCGCCAGATGACGTTGCCTCGACATCGGCGTATCCGTTGCCCAGCTGAATGAATGATATGCCAGTTGCCTCGGACAATGGACCACCTGACTGCTCTGCCCTCTGCCCTCTGCCCTCTACCCTATGCCCTCTGTCCTCTGTAATCTGTCCACTGTCCTCTGTCCTCTGTCCTCTGTCCTCCGTCCTCTGCACTGTGCCCTTTGCCACAGCGGACAGCGCACAGCCCCGACATTCCTCCATTGCTATCCACCCGCAGCACACGCATAGAATGATTTGTCAACAAAAACCGAAAACGAGTGACAACGGAAACAAAAAGAGCAGAAAAACCCGTAAAATAAAAAACGGAAAAAAGAGCGCAAAAAAAGATTCACCGGAAAGGTAAGGAGGTTCCATTGAAAAGTCCGTGCTTTTGTGGCCGGGATGCTGACTGTGACAGGGAGGGGACAGGGACGGGGACAGTGATGGGGACAGTGATGGGGACAGTGATGGGGACAGGGACAGGGACAAAGATGTGAACGAGTATGTAGATATGGATGGGGCAGAGAACTGGTAGATACTATTTGTCAGAGCTCCATCTATCCACAGACATGTGTACTCGATGGCCATAGATGTCAGCCAGATGGACTCTTTCTGCGCTGTAAGTCCCGCTTCTCTTCCCTTCGCTTCCCCTACGGACAGGACCTTTCGGTTGTTCGAGTGCGAGTATGTATGTATGTATATCGTTGATAGGATCACTGGCGACAGTTGGGATGACTTTTGTGGTGACTTCGAAGTCTGTTCGAGGGCTATCCATTACTAATGACGGCTGATGTGACTGATTTGTCCTTACTCGAACTCGCTCGCACTTAGTCGCATTCACTCGCACTCACTCGGATGCTGTATCTACGCCTCTGCTCTGCGATTTGACAAATCTGTTTGGCCTTGCACTGATTAGAGAGTGTGACTTGACTTGAATGGTACCTTGACAATACCTCTACCCCTATTCGTGCACTTCGATTTGATGACAAGCCAAGACTGTGTATGGAAACTGATTTGCATTTTGCGTTTTGCATTCAAGTGTGTTTAGAAGTGTGTTCGCTTATTGCACAGCCCGAAACTGTACAGCAATATTGTATTGTGTGCCTGCGAGCGGAAGCAGTTTTTCCGTACCCTTAGTTCGCGCTTTTCTCTGTGTTTTTCTTTGGCTCGCTTTCGACTAACAGCAGCATCGGAGCCGATCATGACGTCGTCAGCACATCTGCTCTCTTTCAGGGACCATCAATCGACAACGCCTAAGAGTAATTTCATCATGATTCATGCTGCTCCTGCCATTATATCTCTAGTTATTTCTCGCTCTATAATGAGCAATTGATGGTGATTAAGCAATCGAATGGGAATGGGATGAGCCTTGATCCCAAGGGTGGTACGAAGGGTACATTTGCACCGGGCCATAATATGGATTCGACTATTAAACTAGCTTAAGGTAAAATAAAGAATTAGTCAAATTTAAAAGGAAATAATAATAAAGTAATAATAATAATAAAATAATAACTTAGTTTAGAACAAGAAAAGAACAACGTCTTCGTTACCATTTCATGTTAATATAAGAAAAGAAAAGATAAGACAATAAGAAAAAGGGTTTCCCTTCAAAAATATATTGTTATTATTTATAATATTAATTGTTATTGAAAAACAGTTACCTAAGCAAGTGCGATGGGGGTTGGGGGACTCACGTAGGGGGCTTGCCCCTAGTATATGTACATACATATATGTATACTACTATGTATATAATAATTTATAATATATTTATATAATTTGTGTTTTACTTCCGTCCAACAAATGTTTGAATATAAAGGATGCTCGGGCGCAAATCTTCCTTGGAACGGTCCTAGCTCAGACCATGCCTCTGCCACTGCCTCTGTCTCTGTCTCTCCCTCTGCCAGTGAAAATTAGAATTAAATGGACATGGTCGGTGACGGGGATTGTCAGGAATCGAATCTAATTAATGCCATGGTCACAAATATACGCCACGAATGCATCTATCAAACGGGAATGGGCCTGGTATTAGGCTAAGGATTAAATTTCTCCTAATTTCAAATCGGACTTTAAATTGAAGCGGAACTCGTGTCCTTCCGTTGCATGCGAGCTGGGTCTCTCTTACGTAATACAGCTTCCTCCCACGAGATTGTTCCAATTTTCAACAGAGAAAGGCAAAGAAAAACAGGGCATACTTATGTGGGCGGGGCCAAGTTATTAAAATCAACAGCCATAAATTAGCATATTTTATGTTTGTCTAAATATGAGCATCCCACTCGAACCATACCACCACTTCCTACTCGAAGCACCCCAACACACCCGGCCCCCCCCGCTCCAGGCCCCCGGCTCCCAAGTCCCGAATCTCGAATCCTTAGTCCCGAATCTCGAATCTCGAGTCCCGGCGACCGGGGCGACCGACCACCGACGACCGGGGCCCAGTCCCAAAAGCTGAGCGAATGTGTGAAGTTTTGGGCCTGTCGCATGTCCGAGGATGTCCTGCAATGTCCTTTTTGGGGAATGCAGGCCCTGCCAGACCCGAAAACGAGACTGAATTCGAATCCAGAACAGACCAGAGCAGAACGGAGCGGAGCAGAAACTGGACACCGAATACGAGTGCTATAAGCACATAAATCAGGACAAAGCAAAGACAAGAGTTGCACCACCATTCCCATTCCCATCCCCAGCCCCAGCCCCATCCCGGATCCCCCAGCCGACTTCTGTACTCCAGTGCCCAGCATCATGGACCCTCTCTCATCTGACCAGCAGCACCCACGAGGGAAATGGTAATGTGGGCAGCAATGGGGGAGTGTGGAGAGTGAATGGGGCGAGGGTGGGTGGGTGGACTCTGCCAGTGGACAAACAAGTGAGAATTTTACATTTTCCTAGCCAAAAAAGAATTTATGCAAAACAAATGTCAACAATGAGGAAAGGAGCTGGAGGGAGGGAGCAGGCGGCATGGGGTAGGCAGAGGGTGAGGGCGAGGATGGGTCCCAAATGGGGTTGCAACTGCATCTTTGTGCTTATTCGAAATCACTTGCAAATAGTGCTGTCGATTATCCCAAAAAAACATACTTACATATATATGTACATACATACATATGTACATATATGCTTGAATATGATACATATTTTTGGTATGCCAACCGACGACGCAAATGTTTGCGAATTTCTGCGAGTTTTACATCAATATTGTTGAAAACATTGTTCGACTTTGGGATAGTTTCGAGGCGTTCGAAGATGTACACTTTTTGAATCCATTGTTTCACCATTAAGCCAGCAAAGAGCCATCAGGAGTTTCTGATCCTTGAGGAAATTTCGAAAAATCTCCGACACAAACATGAATTGATGCTTGAAAAGAGATAAGATTTCCTCACCAGAACCATTTGGATTTTCCATTGTTTTTCAATTTTATATTGGCTAAACACTTAATGCATAAATGTATGTGCATATAAGTATTAATATGCATGTACATATATCGATATATGTATCGATAGGACATGAACATCCCTGGCTGAAAATGCATCCCCAACCATCCACTCCATTCCACAGCAGAGAGTCCAGTCAACATTCCACCCACTTGGCGGGTCCACAATGCGACATTATCTGTTTTAATTGCATAATAAAGAACTTTTAATTAGGTTTTTATATAAGACCCAGCGACCCAGGCACGACCATACCCATGTCCACGTCCACGCCCACGCCTACGCAAGCAACCACGCCCCTGCCGCCTAACAACCGCAAAAGTCGTAAAGTGTGAGTGTGTGCATGAGAACAGTAGCGTTGTAGAAGGGAGAGTGATGGGAGGAGTAGGAGGAGGAGGCGGAGGCGGAGGAGTGCCGCAGATGTGCTCAGATGGAATTCGGTTATAGCGGATCAGCGGGTAGAGGGGGAATGCGCAAGAGGGGTAGAGGGGGCGGAGCGAGACGCGCCCAACATAAAACAGAATCTCATTTAACAAGGAAGAAAGACTCGCGCCAGGGCCGAAGCTCTTTATACCCTCTCAGATCCATCGTTCCATCACTTAGCTGCATATGCATGTATGTTCATGTATATGTGCACATATGTACATACGTAGATACAGATGCACTCATCTCATCCGATTTGGTTCTAAGAATACTCCCCCATAACTGTGGAATAGTCAAGCATGTGCTAAGGCCTCTTTAGATTTTCTCACAAACACTTGATTCTTGTGAAGCAGCAATCATCCGCAGTTGCAGTTGTATGGGATATTGGCACGTCTATCCGATCAACGAGTTTCTATCTACTACCTGGGATACACTACCTTCAGATGTCTAGAGATACTTATTATTTATAAAGAATATGCATGCCTGTGTTATGCAATAGAGTAGGGTAGATTGTTATCGTTGTAGCACATGCATAGTGCCCTCTGCAAGGGTATAAAAACATCTTGTGGAAGAGGGTACACGGTAGCAGAAAGCGGTGCCGAGAAAGGGGTAAGCGGTGATGATGATAATGGGGGGGACGGGTGACAAAAACTTTGGCTGTCTATAAGCTGCCCATACACACTCAAACACACACGCACAAGCACAGGAATACAGCAGAAAAAGAGTGAAAAAGAAACGAAAGGAGAACAGGACAGAAGGAGAGAAGGAGGAAGAGTGCAGAGAGCGGGTGAAAAAGTGTAAAACTTAATCCAAGTCCATCGAAGCTGCAGGCACGCAATGTTAACTTTGGCTTAGGGACGGCGTCAGCAGAATGGAGGAGGGAGGACTGGGGCTCGTGCTCAACAAAAGAGTGTGTGTGTGTGTGTGTGTGTGTGTGTGCGTGTGTCAGTGTTGAGAGCATATAAACGACCTTCAGCCTTCAGCAACGGAAGCAGCGGGAGCTCTGGCGCTGTGTTTGTGCTTCAATTATGCCAAAAATGCGCACTGACACGTAAAAATAATGCATACTTGAAGGCGCGCCACCAAACCGCACACTACGACACACACACACACGAACATAGATAGAGCGAGGGGTACGACACGGAGGAGCAGAGCAGGCGACAGAGTTGACAATGCCCGAGGAGAGGCTTGGCAGATGAACGGACGAACGGACGAACGGACGACTGAACAACCATGGCAATGCATATAACATTTTAATTTCCTGCTTATTAGCCGGGCCACGCCCGCAAAAGGCAAACTGAGGCAAACTAACGGGGCCCGTTACCACACCTCGCCTCACCTTACCACACCACACCACAGCACAGCACACCATCCACTCACAGTCACACTCACACCCCCACTTCCACACACGTTCCCATACCCATTTCCACCACACACACACGCAAACAACGAACGCCCGCAGCAACCACAACCGCACAGTAGGGGTTAAAGGAAGTACCGGGGAAGACCTGCAGGAAGGCATAGAAGTGCACATGTTTCGACTCGGAGATTACCATTACCCAGCTCTGAAACTGAGATTCTTCAGCAGCAAAAAATTATGGAATTATGGGGTCGGACAAGTTTTCCCCACCCACCATAAAACGAATACATACGTGTGTTCAGCCCGATTTTATGTACTTTTCATGAATATTCATATATGATGCACACGTTGCACCTACATACATATGTACATACATATACTTGAATAGGAATCGGTATGCGCTTTCTCATTCCATCAAAACGCTCGCCCAAAACGGACCGAACGAAACATGTACATATGTATGAACATATAGCCAATTCTCTATTTAATTTTCTGGTCGAGAGAAGAAGAAAACAAAAAATTTCTGGCTTTTTGCTTTTGATTGCAGGATTAGAGATTGCATGTGCTTATAACCTAATGAGAAAACTGACGCCTAATCAATGAATCCATTCGAGACATACGGTTTTAGATGATTCGATTGCTGTGGATTTATATATGAATCTTCCCAGTCATTGACAGGTATAGGAAGCCCTGAACAAGGAAACCTTTTCTGATGGCGTTCTTGAATACATAAAGTAGGAAACTCTCGGCTTAGGAAATATATAAAAAATGTACCTACGTATGTACATATAAGTATAAAGTTATCACACATTTGAAGGAGCCGGGTAACGGATGTGGTGTGCATTTTCCATCCCCTCATTACGTCATAAACTATTCATAGTTATAGTTGCTTATATTTGTATGTACATACATATATTGATAAAGAACCAAGTTAATCCGAAAAAGTGCAGTTCCTGATGGAAAAAAATGAACAAAAGCCTACCGCACCCGCGCTCAGAAATCTCACAGCTTGCAGCATATGGAACACCCTACTGTAAAGGATTATAAGTACACCTTGGAACTGCAGTAGAGATGCAGAAAAGGGCAGTGAACGGGAATAACATAATGAAAGCAGACGAAAATGGCGCATATATGCAAGGTGAGGCTTTCCTAGAGATGCTCTCTCACAGAAGTTTCCCAATTTGTTTCAGTGGCGTTTGTGTGGGTCACACAAAGGAAGGTATAGAGGCAGAGAGAGAGGGCGGGAGTGGCAGCTCGGGAAGACCGGAATGCTTCACCTCGTATTATTAAACATTGCGGCAGAACTTAATCTGAAAAGTTAAGTGAAATAAAGCAAAAGTAGAGCATTTAAAGCAGAGGAAACGGCAGTGGCAGCGGCTTAAAGCAGCGGCAGAGCACAGGCAGCGGCTTAAAGCAGTGGTAGCGGAGGCGGCAGCGCCGTGGCAACAGAGCTGCCAGCGAAACGAATCTACCCCGTGAGCCGAGCGACTAACGGTGTATGCGAAGATGCAATGGCAAAGATACAAGAAGAGGCTGACAGAGCGAACGCCCTATATATACATATATGCATGTACACATGTGTGTGGTGTGTGTGTTTGTGTACGGTCATGTGCACATGAGTGTGTGGGATGCGTTTTGTTTGTCATCGCGGTTGGCATCAAGCCTACTACCCCACCCTTTAACACCCCACCCCAGCCAGTTTTTCATTACACCCTCTGTCCAATGCAGCAAACGAAATTTTTTTTGGATGCGCCTCACCGTGCCGCGCATTGCTTCTTGCCAAAAGGCGCCTCGGCTTCTTCTATTTTACACACACACACACAATGCACACACGATATAAATCACCAGACACACACACACACTTCGGCTGTCAGTGCCGTCGTGGCTAGAGCGGTTTAGCAAATGGAAGGGGAGAATAGGAGAGTGCTAAGCAAGTCTCTACTCTTGGCCCTCACTCGTCTACGGCCCTGTCGACCCAGGATAAGACTAACTGCTGCTGCCTGCTGGCCTCTTCCCTTTCCGCTCCCGTTCCTGACACGGCACTCCTTTGCGGTGAATTTACCCCCCATAGCCAATACCCCCAGGTGCAGACTGGCATTGAAAATGTTGATAATTGAATTTACACGTGAATGATCACAATCGTGAAGCCTTTACTACATTCTACCCCTCTTCCCAGCCCCTGCGCATAACACCCATCCACCAACCAACGGAGCAGAGCCTAGAGAGGAAGAAGAGGAGAATCAGATTGCATCAGTGCAATTTGGCAGGGGCAAAGCGAAAAGCCAGAGCCAAAAGCATCCCAACCATGGCCCGCACCGCCGCCACAGGCCCAAGTAATTATGATCGTAAATTGATTAAGCAACGAGGAGCAGCAGCCAAAAAGAAAGAGAGAGAGAGTAAGAGAGAAGCGCTGCCAACAGAGATGCAGAGCGGATAACGAACGAACAACGGGGTTAATGGAATTACAGTTATGTAAGCGCTCTCCTCTTGTTCTCGTTCAGCGGCACGGTTCCTGGAAAAGAGATTTTCATGTGGACCAGCTTAATGACCAGACCCAGAGAGAGAGAGAGAGGGAGAGAGAGAGAGAGAGAGAGAGAGAGTAACAAGATCCACAAGAGGAAAACTAATTCAATCTTTTCCGACGGACCTTTTGTTGAAATTATTTGCATGACAGTCAAGAAATTAAATTAGCTTCCCTTCTCAATCATGTACATATGTATGTATGTATGTAATTTGAATTTGTTTAGGCGATCCGCTCTTGATTCGCCAATTCCTGCCCTGAAAACGGTTCCGTTCCTATTCAAACAGCCAAAACTGGGTCATTCCAGCAACTGAATACAATACCCCTAAAAACAATCAATTAGAAAGGGTAAAATAATCACACCCCCCTGCTCTGATAACAGCCATTAAACAGACAGAGATAGCCATGCATATGAGTGTGTGTGTAAGTGTGCAAATGCCACACTCTTCCAACCGATACGATCCGTTATGCGGCAGCGCACACTTGACGGACCGGAATGGAATGCTCATTTCATATCGAATTAATTTGCCTAAAATGTGGAACACAAATCTCGACTGCAGCACGGACAACAACAAGGACAGAAACAGGAAAAAGAATGAGATGGAGAAGTAGCGGCAGTGCCAGCAATGATGAAGAGGAATGTAATGAAGGAGCAGTAACAACAACAACAAGAATAACAACAACTACAGCAGCAGCAGTAAAAGAAGACATGTGAGATTGATGACACAATCAAACAGGTATGAGGGAGAGAATCACATTCATAAAAGCTGGCAAGAGTTGAGTGTGCAAGCGAGATGGCTAGAGCCGCGATGCAGTTGTTATGCAGCGCACTGGAGTGCGGGGCACAGGGCCGTGCCAAATGGAAAATGGATTTTACTATTAATTTCGCTGACGACGACGACTAGGACGAGGCCGACGACAAGGACGGAGAGCACGTTGACGACATCAAAAGCGAAGCATCCGACTTGACAGGCAGGATGCAGATGCAGATGAGGACGCTGCCGTTGCCGTTGCTGCTACTCCTGCTCCTATGGTCTACTATGTCTGCAATGCGCCGGACCCGATTCCTAACCATGTCAGCTATGCTCATAGCCCATGCCCGGGTCCTTTTTGCTTTTCCCCTCCATTTCTTTCCAATCCTTGGCTTTCGCTTTCATGGCGCCCGGCCCAGAGCCAGCGCATCGCAGAGCAGTGCAGCGCAGGCACACCTATTTTCAAAAGGGATTTCGAGCTTTTGCGGTAAAATGAAACAAAACACACAAAAAAAAGAGAGAAAAAAAGAAAAAAAAACTAACGGCAACTTGGCTCTTTGTTATTTGGGCGTTTTGCAAGTTTTATTTTTCGTTATTTTTGTATACCCGGTACTCGAAGAGTATAGGGGTATATTAGATTTGTGGGGATAACGGTTGTGTGTAACGCACAGAAGGAAGCGTTTCCGACCCCATAAAGTATATATATTCTTGATCAGCATCAATAGCCGAGTCGATATAGCCATGTCTGTCTGTCCATCCGTCCGTCTTTATTTGCGCCTATATCTCAAAGACTATTAAAGCTAGAGTAACCAAGTTTTGTATTCGGTCTCCTGTGTTATCACACTACTCAAAGTGTATTTCAAAATTTCGCCCTGCCTGCTTCCGCCCCCACAAAGAACGAAAGTCTGTGGCGTACACAATGTTGAAGATACGAGAAAACTAAAAGCGCAGAATCATAGAGAATGACCATTTCTATCAGAGGGTTGAATCTGGATCCGATCGGATCATTATTATAGCTTCAATGAAGAAAACCATTTCGAAAGTCATCGTTCCCTCTCGCTCTCTCTCACACACGACCCCTTCTGCTTTGTCTAATGGTATTTTTTGACCCCTAGTTCTCAGAAACTATAAAAGCTAGAGCAACCAAACTTTCTATCCAAGCTCCTGTAATACCAAACCAGCACGAGTTTATTTTAAAAATTTGCCACGCCCCTTTCCGCCCCCACAAAAGACCAAAATTTGTGGAATCAACAATTTTTAAGATAAATGAAAAGCGAAAACGCAGAATCATGGAAAATTACCATATCTACCAGATTGCCGAATATGGATCAGGTCGGAACAATATTATGGCCAGAAGAAACAAATGAAATTTCAGTCGTTACGCAACGCCTGCCGAACGCTGACTCATAACCTCTCTCTCTCGTACACACTTGTACGTATCAAACATGTAGAAAAGTAGAAGCAGATGTAAAAAGCATATGCAAACAAAATTTGAAACATGTATAACACTCCAAAAATGATTTGACTTCATTTTTTGAAATATTATTTTTTGCCCAAAATTTAATTCGTCCCTTTTGCGAACATGAAATAAATTGCATAAATCGTAAGCTCATATATGTATGTATATACTGACTGAGTACCGGGTATAAGGTAGAGCCGCGGCCTTTGCCGCGGCTCACAACGTTCCCCCTCGTTTTTGTTGGTTCTTTTGGGTTTGTCGTTGTCGTCGTCGTCGTCATACAAAATAAATGGAATATCTTCGTGCCATGCTCCGCCTCTGAACCCCCCGCCCCCCTACCTACAACCAACTTCTCTGGCTCTGTCGTCCATCCCCATCCAGGGTTTCACTTCCACTACCTTTTCTTCCTCTTTTATCCGTCATGCCATAGTTGGCTCCGTGGGCTTTTTATACCCTATTCTGTACACCCTAAGAAAGCATCTCTAATTTCATGAATTTTAAGAGTATTTATGTACATACCATTAACCTGTATACATATATGTGTATGTACAGACCATTAATATAGCCAGGTCCTTCCTCTGTTCCCTTTCTTAGTCTACTACAAAACCGATAAGATCGGGTTTCTTTGTTTAAATTGATCATTTCCAGGGGCGAACGCAGAACATTTTTTCGGGGGGGGTTCGACTATAAATTTTTATAAATGGAGTGCCCAGCCTTTGATGTTTTACGATGTTGATAAATGTTGCAGAAGCTGAAATTTGCGGCATTTTGAAATATCCACCTTTTTTCTGTAAACAGCTAGTTCTTTATTTTGAAGTTCATACCTATGAATTCGATTTTCTAATTTTCCTAAAATTTCGGGGGGGGTTTGAACCCCCAAAACCGCCCCCCCTGCGTTCGCCACTGATCATTTCCATTTATCAAAGAAATCAGATCTTTTAATTTATATTGCTTCCATTAAAACTATTAATCGTAGCAAAAAAAGAACAATCGGTTTATTTTAGAATATAAATATTTACAGACATATGTACATATGTATGTATGTGCATAGTACTTCAACAATAATAGCTCTTCATACATGTAAATTTGATACAAATTTGACCACCATGTGATATAGTCCTGCAAGGGTATCTACAGTCTCAACCCACGAAGCTGGGATTATTTTCTTGCTATGTATTTTTTATAAAGCGAATAAAGAGGGAAAGAAGGAAAATTGCAACTTATGCAAAATATTTGCACCAGGGGGGTTGGGTTCGCCGCAGAAGATGCCTTTGCGGCCCGGAGCGGGAATGGCGGTCATGCACATGCATAAATAATCTATGACACGGGGGACAAATTGAAATTAACATAATAAGCAAACAATGGACAAATCATTTTTTGTTTTCGAGTTTTCGGCTCTTTTCCATTTTAATGCGATGCCAAAACTTGTATAATTGGATTCAGCCCTGGCGGGACTTCTTGCGCACCTGATAGCGGGCCAGGGCCGCCTCAAAGACCTCGCCGACGGTCCGCTTGCGCCAGATGATAGTACGGTCGACGGTCGGCTTGGTTACGGTGGGGATGGGCAGGTTCTTCAAATTAGTATCCTGCTCATCATCATATTTTGATTTGGATTTGGGATCTGCAGTAGCTTCCTTGCTGGCATCATCGGGTTTATCTGGTTGCTCCAGTTTCCTATTCTCCTTCTTCTTAGCATTGTCTTGACTCTTGGACTGCTCCGACATATTTTCGTGGTCCTTGTTCTGGTCTAGCTTCTTAAGCTGCTTCTGCTTCTTGGCCTGCGCAAGCTTCATATTCTTTTCCTTCTCATCCTCCATCTCATCTTCGCTGGAATCATCAATGCTGAAGTCTGAGTCCGCATCTATGTTGTTGTTCAAGTGCGCCTGGGAGTTGGTTGCACTGGCTGGCTTGGTCTGGCCTTCAGTCGGGTCTGGAATTGTAGTCGGCTTGGTAGAAGACGCTGCAGGAAGCTCTTCATCCTCAGAGGCACGACGTTTTCTGTAGCTGCGATGCTTTGGCACATCCGCTTTAATGGGCTTGTAGGCCACATTATCGGTGGATGGTGCTGTCTTGGGTTTGACCGCCGTCTCTGCGGTGCCCAGTTTTTGCTCGTAAAGATGTCTGTAGAAGCCGTCCAGGTCCTTTTGTTTGGTCACATCTCCAATGGCCTCGAGGTAGTCAGCCCGTTGTTCTTTTTCTTGGAGCTCGCGCATGGACTCAAGCCTTTTGCGATACGCTGCTGTCACATAGGTGTCCTTGTCTTTGTACATTTCGCCTTCGGCCTCGCGGTCCTTCTGTACTTGCCGCTCGACACGCAGCTCCTTCTCCAGCTTCCGCCGCTCGGCGTGCTCCATGAGGCGGTTGATATACTTGGCCTTGCGGGGCTCCTGGTTTTTGGCCTGCTTGGCCTCATCCCGTTTGATCTCCATTTCGTCGTAGAGCTCGTCGTACTGGAATATGGTGGGATCCTCGGCCAGTGCCTTCTCCTGCATGCTACGTGCCACCCGACGCTCCATTACACTGGGCCCACCGGTTACGCCAGCTTTCGGGCGCATTTGTGGGGCATTCTTGTCGGTATCGTCCGAGTCGCTGCTCTCGTCGAATACAGATGGTTTGATCGGCGGCTTGGCCGGCCTCGCAGCCTCCTTCTTTTGCTGCCCCGGAATTATTAGGCCATACCTAAAACATCATTCACACGTTAAGAGTTAATTTATAAATACATTGCATACAATACTCACGGTTTTGACATTTTTTATACTTGTTGTGTTTGTTTTTTGAGAACAATGTTTATATTTTTGCAGTGTGGCCGCAAGTGTTTAAGCCCCAAACGGCAAATCTTTGTCGTAATGCTGCGATCGTTTTGCAGCACTTGTAGCAACAGCAACTCTGAGTGCTCCAAAGCAACTCTGGAATCTGTCAAATGTCAGATGCAGCGGGCTCGACTTCCTCTTTCTCTTTTCCGATACGTTCGCGGTCGTGTAAATTTGTGTTTGCAAATCAATCCTAGGTAATCGTCGCATTATTTAATAGATTTGTTAAAGTAAAGCCAAAAAATGACAAGCCAAATGTGGCCACTATGGTTTGAACCATAGATTTAGTGCGAGCGCGATGCAAAATATGTGAAAAATGTTATTCTTTTTATATTTTTTTTTATTGTGAGCCAAAGTTTATGCAAATACTTGTTGGCCGAGAGTGGTTTAACTGAACACTGCCCGCTTGGGTCAATGTATAAACAAGACATTGTCTATCAATGAATGAATCCTATAATTATATATGGTTTTTTTGCCAATTTTTTTCTGTGTGGCGGCGTTTTTGGGCTGTGATTTGTGCCCATAGAGGGAGACGTCAGCTGTGTGTGCGACTGCTGTTGTTGCTGGTGGTTGTGTGGTTGGCCTGGTGCTCTGTAAGGCTTTGGGCCGCCACAGCGGGCTTGAGATGTGAATCCATTCGAAGTTATGTCTGACGGCATTTCCAAGCCGGCAAATGGATGGTGGCCCTGTCTTGCTCCCCAATGGCTGTTCTGTCTAATAGCTTGTTGTTTACACTATGTAACACCGATACCCGGGCAGAGGAACGCACACAACCACACGTAGGCATGCGGACACACGCACACACAAACACATACATGGAGGCAATGGCGGCAGCCCTGGAGTTATTTTTTCATGTATTTTGCACGTGCTAGCTTTTCTGCATAGTTTATTTTATTTTTTTTTGTTCTGCGAGAGCCGTGAACTAATCAGTAATATCGTTTTCCACATTTTGCAGCCATGGTGCGTATGAACGTATTGGCCGATGCCCTTAAATGCATCAACAACGCCGAGAAGCGTGGCAAGCGCCAGGTGCTGCTGCGTCCCTGCTCCAAGGTGATCATCAAGTTCCTGACTGTGATGATGAAGCACGGCTATATCGGCGAGTTCGAGATCGTCGATGACCATCGGTCTGGCAAGATCGTGGTGAACCTTACCGGACGCCTCAACAAATGTGGCGTCATCTCCCCACGGTTCGATGTGCCCATCAACGACATTGAGAAGTGGACCAACAATCTACTTCCCTCCCGTCAGTTCGGCTACGTCGTTTTGACCACCTCGGGAGGTATCATGGATCACGAGGAGGCAAGGAGAAAACATCTGGGAGGCAAGATCCTCGGCTTCTTCTTCTAAGCGAAGAACACGGCGTCGTTTACAACCTAATGCTAAAGCGTATGTGTGGGAGTTAATATGTAGAACGTTGTTTTATTTCACACGAGCCCGGGGCCGAGGAGGATTTCATTCAAGCATAAAGTAGTAGCAGCAAAACTGAATGTTCACAGAGTTAACGCGAAATAAAATGATTTGATACATATTAATAGTAATCAAGATTTTTTTATGTAATTGTACATGTAACATGTAAGCCGAAAAGATGAATGAAAATAATAGTAAATCAATCTGACAACGTGAAACCAACCAAGCATCTCTGTGTATAATTAGAGTGGCACCTGTAACGGATCCGGGTGCCTCAAACCAGTGCCAAGTGGTTCAAGTGTCTCGAAGAAGCTGCTATTTATTTGTGATTCAGTCCAGGCACTCAGAATCGTGCGCCTCAACTTTAGTAGTGCCAAATGAAGTGCCAGTCTACACGCTATCATTGACAATCCGGAAAGTTCGGGAAGGGACCATCAATTTGTGGATCAGGAGTGGAGTAATGGCAGAAAGCACTGGATGCCCGACAGATAGGTTTTTGACTCTTTTAAATAGTGGAAAGGTGAAAGGTGACGGATCTGGTCATATATGAATATGGCGTTAAGAGTCGCAAAAAAATAAGTTACAGTCGTATCTGAAGTTAACTCGTAACTTCATTAGAATCGAGCCTACTTAATCCCAAGAATCAAAACAAACTGCTCAATTTTGATTGTAAACATATTGGCGGGAAACAATTCTCGCAAAAACTAAAACAGGAAACGGTCACACCACACTGTGTTGTACATCGATAGCTGCTGGAATTTATCGAATATGGATCAGCTGTTTATTGGCCCTGCCAACTGGTTCCAATCTCGCAGCTGTTCCGCCTAATTGCAGTTGGACTTCAAATAACCCTTTTATGAGCAATTTCACTCAAAGTTCTGCTCGTACGAAATTGCTTTTACTCAAATTAGTGTTTAAGTGTGTAAAATAAATAAGCAAATCGTTAGGCGCATTAAATTATAATTCTGATTGTATGCCATCAATCATCCGGAAACATTGATTCGAGGAAATAAAATAATGACAATAAATCGAAATTGCAATGGAAACATTTCCGTCCATTATCTATTCTGATAATTATGTATATGTTCTTTCAAACACCCCTAAAACACCTAAATTATGGGGGCTGGTTCTTGACACGAGTCCGGGAAATGTTTCAATTCAATTGCAAGCTATCGAACTATGCGTTGCGTGCGAGCTCCCAGGACAAAGATAATTGATGAGCCAATCTGTCGATATCTACAGCAGGGCGGACCAACAATGCCGCTCCCCACCCACCCCACGCATATCTGGCCAACCATCGCGGCTATTTAAAAGTCATAAGCAGCTGCAGAATTATTCATTTCACATTTGATCACCGCATACCAATACTTGTATAGCCATGGCAATTATGGCAATATCTACGAGTACGAGTATTTGCCATTTTTTTTCCACACGACCCAACCCTTGCGACACGGCTCAAAATGGCGGAAATGATTGCTCAGTACAGACCCCAGACCCACCGATTATCATTAGATTCTTGCTTTATCAGTCTATAAAATAATCAAATTACGCGACAGACAGCGCACTAATATGTATGTATTATATACACATGTTTATACGAATATACATATATGCATATGAAGTGTGCGTATGTATGTATGTATGTGCATACATACATATGTATGTACCAATATACCTTCCGGTTGCGATTGGGTGGTATTTCAATGTCATTTGATTACAAGTCTGAGAACGAGTCCTGTTTCCCATTAGAGTAAATGAATTCATCAACGTTCAACGCAATGGGTCAGTCCGAGCCAGAGCAGAGCGTTCAATCAAGACAATTGAAAGTCATTCAGACCCAACGCCCCCAATTTGGCTCAGACAAAGATTATTCCACTTTTTTGATTTTTTTTCCTGTGTTCTGAAATGTTTCTTCCCAGTAAACGCTTTGGCTCTAACTGCTTTCTGTTCAGTGATTCAGCAAAATCAAAGTAGCATTTGTAATTTTTTCCTTTTTTTAAAAGCTGTCGAGACGCTTATAAATATGAATAGCGTTCGGTTTTTCTGCGATAGTTGGCTAAGATTCTCGGGGAAAAACAAAATGGGAAAGGGTATGCCCACCCGCCGGGACGTCGAAACTGGAATGCTCTTCGTTTCTCATGTCTTTGCCTAATCTTCAGAACAAAGTCACTTCACAGTTGCAATTTTACTGTGGCAGTTCTCTGTTCTCTCCTTCGATATACTACTGATATTGCATTATACATTATGTATAATAACAGTGCGCAAAGCAAGTGAACTAATATTGCTAATAGCTTGGTGTTGACAAGCGAACGAACATTTTTCTCCACTGAAAACTGATAATAGCCAACGCAATGACATAGTCAGTATGCCGACTTCAGATAGATACTGTTGGAACGCTGCGATCGCACAATTCGAAAGGGTTCATTCGTTCTGTTCTGTTTTCTGGTAGTTTCCATCGGCGACACAGTAACAGTGTTGAAGCTTTTTCCACGATTCGCAGCTGGTTGTACACATGTATGTGTGCATACCCTTATATACATACATATGTGTGGACAAGCACACACTTAAACCAAACTAGTTTGGCCAAAGAATGACAGGCAGATCGTGTGAAGCTCTACGACAGACGTAATGAGTGAACTCTAGGAAAAGCTGGAGGAGAAGCAGGCTTGACATGGAGCAGATTGCACAGCTAACATCTCACACCGTCTATCACTTTCGCACATACAGAAAAAGACCCCGCCGAGACCTGTTTAATATGCAAGCCGTCCACGTCACCCCTCGCTTGCACTTAACGTTGAAAAGGAAAAACGGGAATCCTAAACGGGAATTCGCTAGCGAAAGGGGAAGTGCAGCGTAACCTACTGCTGGCACTGTGTCATTGTCATCCATAAGCTGCTGGCGCTGCGACTGCTGCTACTCTGTGGACTTGTGACGTAGAGTTCCGGCATTCTTAGCATATTAATACACCGCTCCGTATAATCACCGGCTGCTATTTCGCAATCGCCGCGGTCTCTGTCTGGGACATGCGATAAAAGTCAGCCCCGCATCCAGATAAGCAGGGCGAAAGTCCGTCCGTCCCACCGCCGGTCCCACCCTTCCTCCTCCGATAAAGACCCACGTGTGCGGCTTAGTATTCAATACAGTTTTATTGAGGCAAAATTACAAATAAAGAGCAAACTCAAATAAATCACTTTCCGCTTAGGTAATGGTTGTGTGTGTGTGTTTGGTGTGTTGTGTGTAATGCAGGGGGAGAAGAAAGAAATTATTTCACAGTTTCTGTTCACAAAACAAATCATAATAATATGCATATGTGTACTCGTATATAGATGACAAACTAGCTCTAGGGTTAGGGTGTGTTATATGTATATTTAAGGTATGGTATACAAAAGTGTACGTGTCCATGCAAGGCGATTCGAATCGTCCTGGACTCGCCAGGAGCACAGCACCGCACAGGCCCACGCACACAGATGATTAGCTTCTTAGGAGGTGGTGGAAAAGTACTCCTTGGACTTGGTGGGGTCGGCCACCATGGTCTTCTGACCGGGCTTCCAGTTGGCTGGGCACACCTCACCGTACTTGTCCGTGTACTGGAAAGCCTGGACGAGGCGCAAAGTCTCCTCAACGCTGCGGCCGACGGGAAGATCGTTAATGGTGATTTGACGCAAGTTCTGCTTGTCATCGATGATGAAGAGGCCACGGAAGGGAATGCCGGTCTCCTCATCCAGAACACCATAGTCGCGGGCCACCTTCATCGACTTGTCGGCCAGCAGCGGTATGTCCATGCTGCCCAGACCGCCCTGCTTACGAGCGGTGTTGATCCAAGCCAGATGGGTGAACTGGCTGTCCGTGGAGCAACCAATTACCTCGCAGTTGATTTTGCGGAACTCGGCAGCACTCTCCGAGAAGGCAATGATCTCCGTGGGGCACACAAAGGTGAAGTCCAGCGGATAGAAGAACAGCACCAGGTACTTTCCCTTGTAGTCACTCAGTTTGATGTCCTTGAACACGCCATTGACAACAGCGGTACCGGCGAACTCGGGTGCGGGCTTCTGTAGTTTGGGCATCTGATGGGGAAAGAGAAAGGTTTTATGTAATAGGTTAAAAAGCTAAGCTCAAATTCACAAGATGGCGGCTGTCTGGCCATCGTGCGGCGGTCCGACAGACATAGCCAAAGCTCCTATTTATGTATCAATATATGCATGTAATTGAAATGGAGGTGGCCAAATATTTGAACCAATTGAACTTTGGGCACGTTTTAGTGCGGAAGTGTGGGTTTAATTACAGAAATCGGAAATATTTTCCGCATTTAGCGCATATTTTAACCCTATTTCGTGTTCTTTTTTGATTATATTTTTCTACAGCCGGCGCACATTACGAGTTTGTGTGTGTGTGTACGCCTGTGTGAGGCTGCGTCTGCCCTGTGTGTGTGCGTGTGTGGTGCTCTTGAGCGAGGGACGGGACGAGCCAATAAAGCACAAATGTGAAAGAAGACTACAAAAGTTCGGTGCGCAACAAAACTTGTGAAATAATCTGCGACTCAACATCATCATCGCTATCATAATTATCAGCACACAGCAACAACAAACAACGACAGCAATGGTAATCATGATTGGTCTTACACTCCACAGTAATTTCTCTTTGACTTTGTTTAATATTTGCGAAATATTCATGGTCGGACACTCACTTTAACCTGTTGGATATAGTATGTAATTGCTTGACTTCCGCTTTGGAGGCCTCGGTCTCGGATCGATCTCAGATGTGGTCGAAAATAGCTCGAAAAGCACAACCTTTCGGCACGATAACAAAATCGCGAATGGAGGGAGATATATCTACGGTATATAGTTAATGGGTAGCGGCACCTTCCTCTCGCTCTTTTCTTTGCGCCAAATGTGTGCTTCAGGCAGTGCTGCCATCTTAGGCTATTTCAGGCTAGATCTAGCATTTTTAAAATTGGGCTACCTTATCAAATTTGCAACTAGCTTTAAAAAGTGTTTACAATATAAAAAAAAATAATTTCAGGTTATTTTAGCTTAAAATGTAAATTTCATCTGCTTTGTATAGCTGCGTTCGAGGTTTCATGTGTTGTCACAATCGAACGGCTTAAGTCATCGGTATATCGACCCGACTACAAATTTCTTCGGATAAACGATGTCCCATTTTATTCGTAAACAAATAATTGAAATTTTGTAGGTCGGTGTAAATGTGGATGCATTTTAATCCTGTTTGAAATTTTTATAAACATCCGTTGCGCAGACAGGGAAAATGCAGAAAAACTACGAATTGACATTAAAATATTTGAATATAATTCACAAAGGGACAAATATCACAGTCAAGAGGAGGATGTTGAAGGGGTCGATGCACTTAATTTATCGTTAGTGTCACTAATAAGAGGCAATTTTCTATTTTTGGAGTATATTTCGTTATATCTTAATGTTTAGATTATTTATTTTCGGTTTTAGCCACTTTTAGCATAATTTTTTTTCGAATCTAGCTTATATTGACTTTAAAAACTTGGCAGCACTGGCATCAGGTGCTGTTCACTATCGCTGGAACTATGTCCACCATCGATAGGCGTTTAATTTATTGGTACGAAAATGATTAGATAATTGTGGGATTTTGTTATCTTATTGGAAATTAAATCACTCGGACGGGCTGAACAAAAAGGATTCGAGCATGGACTTCAGAGCCGCCCAGACCACGACTTTTAATATTGAAAACATCGAAAATCTCGCCACTATCGATGTTTTTGCTGCTGATGACAGCATAGTATATTTATACAAGGTAGCAAAAACTCGGAGAGCCATAGGAGAACCATAGCTCGGAGAACCATAGCTTTTGCTATGGTTAATATCGAATACAAAAATAAAGCTTTGGTTAGGTTTTTGCTATTGAATTCTTCACAAAACATTACAATTTGGTTCAAAAAAAGCTATCTTTTAGCAACACAAAACAAATTTCTCCTACCTGCTTCAGTTTTATCATGTACGGTCAGCAGCCGGCAGAGGGGGCGAGAGCCTTATCGATGAGTGCGATATTGGCTGGCTATCGCTTGCAGTAAAAGTTTGTCGGGCGCATATCGCCTTTAAGTTTATGTGGCGCCTTAAATTGAAATTTGCATTCCCTGAACAATTGAAACAAACGTTTATTAAAGTTTCGGATTCGAACTGCATTTAATAGTGCACAATTAGTATGTATTTAGTAGGTAAACGCATTATGTTTACATTAATAACACTAAAACTAAACTGCTTTTAGCATTATGTGTACATATGTATGTACATATGTATTATTATTCTTGTTGATTTTATTTGTTGCTATATGTAGTGGTTCGAGGGGGCCATGCCATGCCGTGGCCGAGAATGTGAATCTGGCATAAATAAATTACTCTACCAGCAAGACCAAGGTCCATTCGGTTTCAGTCTTTTTCTTTAAATTTAACGGATTAAATGTATGTTGTTTATAAAAAAAAAACAAAAAAATAGTAATAGTAGAAGATAACTATTTTCTAATCTAAAGTTGGGTTTTCAGGGGAATTCATTCATATTCAATCGTGTAATCGTGTTTCGTGCAACTTAGATTGCATTTGTCTCAGGGGCTCAGCCCCTCCACCTTTGTTCCTCCAACGAATTAGGCTTCACTCGTCGGCTCCTCCTGCTGCACCGTCCTCCCCAGCAGCAGAAGCATCATTAGTGGATGGTTCTGCATCCTTTTCCAGGGCTGCCTGCAGCTCGACGAATATATCAATGAGATTGTTGATGCCAATCAGGTAGCCATCCTCATGGTTGCCCACCTTCCAGGCAGAATAGTGGTCGATGTGCAGCTCCGGCGGCAGGGCCACCGTCTTGGCAAAGTCGATCAGCCAGATGCTGGCGTGGTTATGGTCGTGGACAAACAGGAGGGAGCTACCAATCACCTCGTGCGTCTGGAAGAACTCGGATACGGCCAGAGTGGCGCGGATGGCGCGCAGACGCTGAATATAACGCGGCTGTTGAAGGGACAATGTAATCAGTGGATCAGTGCATCCGTGGGCGGTCTTCCTTCCATTGGGGTATACCTACCAGAATCTGGGCATGGCCACTGAGGAACTCCATGAAGGCCAGTTTGATTTGTTCGCGTGACTTGGTCGTTTTGAAATCTTTGGAACTGGTGCCATCGCTCTTCTTAATACCCTACGGAAGTGAGACAGAGACAGAGAAAGAGAAAAATAACGAAAAAAAACGATGATTCCAAAGATAATTTCTGATAGCATCCCTATCGTATAGTGCCGTTGATTCAGCCGATCTTGGAATCCCTCGATGCTACTAGCGAGTCGAAAAGCAATTCACTCGTCATGCACACGAATTGGTATTCTCTGACATTCTCTTTAGCATTTTTCGCTTGTGCGTCGAAGCAATGGGAATAATGGGGGCAGGGACATGCCACTAGGGACTAGGGATTGGGGCACCCACCTCGATGCGAAAGCCCAGCGTAGCCGTGCTGGAGATGGTCTCACGCCAGACCATGTACCGGGGCTTGGTCACCGCCTTGGCCGCGTGCTCCTCTATTGTGGGGGCCTGGGCGTCGATCTGGATCATCTTGTCGTACATGTCCTTGCGCAACTTGGGCTTCTCCTTGGCCTTGGACAGCTCCTCCTCAAGGTAGGTGCGCACCCCCACCTTGCAGTCCATTACGCATGGCTGGACATAGTCGCTCAGAAGATCCTGGAGCTGCAAGTAAACTGCTGACGTGGAAAGCCGCAGAGAGGCCGGATCAGGATGGGAAACGACTAACAAAAATAGAAGGCGAAACTCACGGTCACCATCCTCGCTAGTCACCTGACCCTTAAAAACGGGTACATAGGGCCGCAGTAGGTCCTGCATGAGGATCTGAAAGCACTCCTCCTCTTTGGGGCAAAGCTTCTTAAGGACGGTGCCTGGCTCAGGACCGGCCTTGAAGTTGCCCTGATGCCCGGCCAGTTGGACCCATGGATAGCGCTGCTTCTTGTACGTCTGAAAGAAGGGCGTCCATTGCACAATGTTGCGGATCTTCCGCCAGCCAGAGCTCTGAAAAGATCACACAAAGAGAAGAAGATCAGATCAAAACAGATCAGACAAAACAGACCTCCTAACGAAACGATCAACGATTATCGGATGGAAAAAATCACCTACAGGTGGTACGATCAGGGACCTCTCTTTGGAGCTCCTTACCTTCTTTGTGCCCGCTACCCCGCCACCGCCAGCCGCCGCCGCTGATGTCGAGCTGGAGGAGGCGCTTGGGGCCCCCGATGTGGAGACATCCGAGTCCCACTCGGAGCTCAGGTCATCGCTGCTGGCGTAGCCATAGTCCCGCGGCATCGGCACCTCCAACAGCGACTTGGAGTACTGGATGTAGCCTGGACACAGGCTCTGGCCCAGTGGCGAGTGGGATCGCCGTGGTCCCAGTCCCATTCCCAGTCCTAGACCCGTGGGCGATGTGGGAGACCCGGAACCCGAACCAGAGCCGCCCAGGGGCAGCGAGTGCTGCTGCGAGAGCTTCCGGCTCCCGGCCAGATTAAGATTGAGGTTCACGTTATGCACCACATGGTCGCCTGAGTTGGCCGTGATGCTGATGGTCGGCATCGAGAGCTTCTTCTCTGCTCGCTGCCGGATACCGTGGGCCTGGGCAAAGGCCAGGCTACATTTGCGCGATTGCATGTTATTGCCCGAGAGCTTGCGGCGAAAGAGCTTCTTGACGGTGCTGGTGCTGGTGGTGGATGGCGTTCCCATGCTGGTGGTGCCGGAACTGCTGGTTCCAGCGGTGTTGTGGGCCTCTGGGTGGCCATTGTTGGTCTCCGCCTCGCTGCCCGCATCCGCGTCACTGTCTGCGGCCGCCTTCTTGGGCACATCGCTGTCCTCAGCATCATCCTCGTCGTCATCGTCGTCGTTCTCTTCGTCGTCGAAACGCAGCTTGGCTATGTCCTCGGGTGACACGTCCGGAAAGTGGAGCAGCTTGACTGTCACCTTCTTTCCCGCCTCATTGTAGTACACCTCCTTGGCGCTCATCCTGTCAAAGTCCTCGTAGATGCGGACCTGCGGCGAAGGCGGCGGCGTGGGCGGTATCTGTTTCAGGGTCGAGCTCTGGAGCGATAGCGATCCTCCAGTGGTTAGTGGTGTCAGCAAAGGCTTAACGGTACCGGCACCGGCACCAGCACCAGGTCCAGGACGGGGCGAGCACGTAGTTTGCGGTGGCGACTTCTGCTTTTGCTTCTGTTGCGGTTGGGTGAGGGCGCACACGGACATTTTACACGACCAGCGTCGGGGAAAGACGCTCGATGCTCCACTGTCGCATTAGACGGCCCGATTCCGACTCAAATGCTGATTGCTATCAGTGCAACTGCAACTGCGACTGCAACTGCGACTGCAACTGCGACTGCGGCAAAGATAGACACAGACATACACATAGGGATAGAGATACAAAGATAGAGATAGTGATAGAGATGGAGATGGAGAGAGGCAACCTCATTGCCGATGCTGGAGCTGATGTGGATGGGATGCTGTGGCTGCTGTATTTTTGATTTTCTGCACAATTTGCGAACCCGTTCGCGCCTTAACCGCTAACAGCGCTCCGGTAAACCGTCAGCCATCCATCCATCCATACAGCCACCAGATCCCTCCTCAATCTCCACTCGCCCTCCAATCTCCCGTCTGCTGTCTGACGAGCGATTGGGTCCCGGCGTTGGGAATGGGTCTCTAAGCAAGCCAATACCCTGTAGTCACCTTCAACATTTTCACTCGAGGGCTTCCACTCAACAAGTGCTAAAGAGAGAGAGAGAGAGAGAGAGAGAGCGGGTGGAGAGCAAAGCAAGATAGGGAGAGAGAGAGGGAGAGAGAGAGAGAGCGCAGAGAGGAGGAGGTCCTCTTCTACAGAAGAGCTCTGATGATGCCCCTTCTGGATTTACATATGTCAAAACCCCTGAACTCTTCGGATAATTTGTAGATCAAAAATTAACGTACGGAAATGTAAGGGTTCGAAGAGCCACAGGGATCTGATCTGTCTTCGCTCTCAGGGTATAGGCTGCTTCGTAGTTGCTGATTGCCGATTGTTTTGCTTGTCTGCTTTTGGGGGCTGTTGTGGCTGTGACTGTAGCTGAGGTTGGCTGGTGGTTGTTAGGCGCACACATCAATCAAAATTGATTAAATTTAATACACATGTATGTGCCATGTAACAACACACATGGAAAAAGACACAAAACAAAAACCACTCGTAAGTAGGCATTGTCGAAGCGTGTTGGCATCTTGGCAGCTCCATCTGCGGCATCCAAACAACACACCATCGGTGCCACAAGCCACAAGCCACAATCCACAAGCCACAAGCGATAGAAGCATAGCGCAGCAATCCGCCAATGGAACCGACCGACCGCAAGTGGAAACCGCCCAGACCAGAGCTGGAGGCAGAGCCAGAGCCAGAGTCGGGCAAGGTAAGGCAAGGCAATTCGAAACCCAAATCGAACAACACATTATGATAATAATGGAAATGCCAGCAGCAGCACCAGCAATGAGCTGCTATCCAGTTACGCCAGCCAGTGCACACCGCGACAGACAGACAGACAGACAACAGCAACAATACATACATATGTATATATAGTATAGTATGGTATACTGAAATTTCTTTATAACATTTGACGTCATTTGCAAAAGTTGACGCTGTCGCCGCTAGGGGATAACGAAGCAACACAACCACAACCACAACACCCAATAGACGACAGACACGAGAGACACCAACCGAAAACCGACAACCAAACGACAAACAACCGGCAACAAGTGGAAACCTTGGTAGAACACAACAACGTTGGGTGCCAGTTGGCTATACATACATACATACATACATACATACATATGTGCTGCTGCTTCAGGGAACTTTCTTAACGTTCTTCTCAAGAGCAAAGTTCTCACACTGTCTTGTTTCTTGTTTTATTATCTTTCGGTTTTACAAAAATTGAATCGTTTGATGTTGTTGTTGAGACTCCACTCGCAACAAAATCACATTCAAGCTGTTTCAAGATGATTCCTTCCGTATTCGTTTGTGGAATGGGTATTTTCGCTTATGGGAAATTTTTGCACCGAATCAACGTCATATATTCTTGATCAGCATCAATGGCCGAGTCGATATAGCCATGTTTGTCTGTCCGTCCGTCTGTCCGTCTGTCCGTCTTCATTAGCGCCTATATCTCAGAGACTATAAAAGCTAGAGCAACCAAATTTTGTATCCAGTCTCCTGTGTGATCACACTACTCCAAATGTGTTGCAAAATTTTGCTCCGCCCGCATAAAGGACGAAAGTGTGTGGCGTACACAATTTTGAAGACACGAAAAAACTAAAAACGCAGAATGATAGAGACTGACCGTTTCCATCAGAGTGTTGAATCTGGATCAGATCGGATCATTATTATAGCTTCAATGAAGAAAACCATTTCGAAAATCATCGTTCCCTCTCGCTCTCTCTCACACGCAACCTTGTATGCTTTGCCCAGTCGAATTTTTTGACGCCTAGCTCTCAGAGACTATAAAAGCTAGAGCAACCAAACTTTCCTCCCAAACTCCTGTGATATCAAGCCAGCACGAGTTTATTTCACAAATTTTGCCACGCCTCCTTCCGCCCCACCAAAAGACGAAAATCTGTAGAATCCACAATTTTTAAGGAACGAGAAAACGAACAACGCAGAATCATGGGAAATGACCGTGTCTAACAGATTGCCGAACCTGAATCAGGTCGGATCATTATTTTGGACAGAAGGAACAAATTAAATTTCAGTGGCTACGCAACGCCTGCCAAGCGCTTGTACGTATCGAATATGTAGTTATACATGTACATTATGAAATGTAGAAGCAGATGTAAAAAGAATATTTTAACAAAAATGGAAAAATGTATAAAAATTCAAAAAATGGTTTAACTTCATTTTTTGGAAAATTTCTGTTTTGCCCAAAATATAATTCGTCCCTTTTGCGAGCATATAATAAATTTCATAAATCGTAAGCTCATATCTGTATGTATATACTGACTGAGTACCGGGTATAAAGTAGAGCCGCGTCCTTTGCCGCGGCTCACAACGTTCCCCCTCGTTTTTTATCTTTTCTCAGGACACTTCTTGTTGACTTTCATTTCTTAGTTCTTCTGATTCTCTCTTTAGCATTATTTTTGCCTCTTCGCTGACACCACGGCCCTTTTCTCTTAAATACGAGTGAACTTGTTCGATTCGGTTCGAATCGGAACGGAAAGGAACGGACTGGTGTCCGATCCGTCCTTAAATACAAATTTGCTGTCCGTTATCTAATAAAAATAATTTTACAATCTTCGATGCCGTCAGCAGCAACAGCAACAACGTCGACGATAAAGACTCGGATATACTCGATGTGGGAGAGACACATGTGCATACATATGTACATATGGGGGGTATGGGAGGAATGGGGTGTATGGGGAGTATGGCGTGTGGGGTATGAGCTATGGGGAAGCATGTACCGTGCATATAGATACATTTATCGGAGCGTGTGTGGGGGCACCTAATGTCTGGAATCGCCTCCACACCCACAACCCACAGACCACGACAACACCCGTCGACAGCTAGCCAGCCAGCAAGTCCCCTCCCCCACCACCACCCGTCTAAAAGCAAATTCGATTAAATGGACTCCACGCGTTTAATGCGCACCATTCACATTCGCATTCACATAACAATATCTTTTTTTTATTTCGTTTTTAACTACCAAAAGTTTCAAATTAATAAAGTAAACATTTTCCCCACTTTCCTCCCATGGAACGGCACATGGCATGTGGGCTTGAATACCCTTCCCTCACGTTGGGAAGTATGTATATGTATAGCATATGTTCTCGTGTCGTCGCGTGAGGAAAGTACATACATGTATGTACATATATATGTATGTAAATAGGTGGGAACCATTTCAATTGGATTATTAAACCCTACATATGTATGTATGTATATCCAAAGAGTAGTTTCCAAAGAAACGATCGCGTGCTTGTACAATGTAGCTTCCATAGAAACGCTAGATCGGGCCTTTGCTGGGAGTCTTTGTGATCTGAAATCGTTAATAACTGTAATAACTTGGAAATCTGTAAACTCAAGTAAATCCTGTTTAAAAAGAGCGAATATAGGGATATTCCTTACTCCACGGAGGCTCGTAACTTATTGAATCCCTTACGATGGTGAGGGTATTTTAGGCTTCGCTTGCTCGAACCTGGCTTTCCTCTCCTCTCCTTTCCTTTCTTTTGTTGCGTTTTCTTGTTGCCATTGACGCACAGAATAAATGGTTTTGGCTTTGGGATTCGCCTTTGGGAGATCGGATGGATCGTCATGTGGGTGAGGTAGGCGCCTCACCGACGCGGCGGATGTTCATGAATCGATCGCCACACCAATTAAGGCCCTGGGGCCCAGGTGGGGGGGAGGGTTTAGTTCCATTTTTGGGCGCTTAATGAGCCTCAATTGCCGAATTTGCTATACGAAAATAAACACGATTTCTGTATGCGTTTGTTTGCCTTTTCAATTATTTAATTCACATTTCAGATACCCTTGGAAAGACATGGCACTCTGAGGGGGCGGGGAGCCTTGGACTTTGATCAAAGGCATGTCTGTGCTTGCGTCCCATAATTGAATAGCTAACTAGCTGAAACTTTGCACGGATCCTTGCCACAAGGCTAAGAAAGAAACATTTTTGCAAGGGTATCAATCGCTTCGACTCCCCCCTATGGTAGGTAGAGACGAGACGGTGAGTGCCTGTGCTTGTGCCTGAGGTAGAGTGGTTAGGGGGCGGGAGAGAGTTCTCATTGACGTCGTCGTTGTGTTGCTATTGCTATTGTTGTTGATGTTGATGTGTAAATGTTTACATAAACTTGAATAGAATGAATTTCGGTGCAAAAGTCAGTTTTTGTATAGAGATATGTATTTTGTATATTTCGTTTTGAATGCCCCACTAGAACGATCGATCGATCGATCCCACTCTCCGAATTATAGATATTGATTTGGAGTCTCTCTCTTTCTCTCTTATCATTTATTTGTCTTTCTCTGTGATGACTTCTGCCTCTCTCCGTCTCTCTAAAGGGGGCTTTGGCGGCGCGTGGTTCAATTAACACACTTTACAGCCAGCCCCCTAAAAAGTTGAAGACTTTCTTCCGTTTTCGAAAAAGCAACAAAGCTCGCACGAAAACAAAAACAAACACAAAAACAAAAACAAAAATACATACAGACACACACACTATCAAACTCCGAAACAATAACAAAAACAAAAACAACAAAACAAAAATCAAGAGAAACAAGAAGCTGGCGACAAAATATTTTAATTTTAATTAAAATAAGAATCAGAAAAATGATAATGTTTGGAATTCTTGCTGCTGTCTTCTTCTTGTTGTTGTTGTTGAGGCGCTCAACGCGGCCGGTTGGTCGGTCTTTGGCACAGGCACTGTGACAGTGATATGGAACGGAGAGTGAGTGCGGAGGCCCAAGGAGAGAGTGGAACATTTGGAACACATATGTATGTAAGTATATGCACACACTTGTATACAAAGCTTGGAGAGAGCGAGAACGGTATACGGTGGAATCGCACGCCACGCGGAAAAGACACGGCGAGACAGACACACACGACAGAGGCACGATGAGAAAAGACGAAACAACGGGAGCCCGAGCCAGCCGCACGCGATCGCTGCAAAAGCTCAACTGGTCGACTCTGCTCTGGAACTGAAACAGAAACCGAAACTGAACGGAACTGAATTGAATGGAGCAGGCAGAGCAGAGGCGCAGCAAAGCACAGAACAGCACAACAGAGCAGACAGTCGGCCGACCGACCGACCGACCGACCCACAGAGCCGCCCAACCGACGATGAGCACCGCCATTGAAAGCAGAAGCAACGGGAGCGGGTGTCCTCCTCCTCCTTCTCCCAACAATTGTACAATGGAAACCGAAATGAAGCTGTGCAGAGAGAGAGACAGAGACAGAGAGAGAGAGAGAGAGAGAGAGAGAGAGGCTGGCGCTGATAAGATAGATTGGGTGGATGCGGTGTGGAGAGGAGAGGAGTGTCGACAGTGTGGGAAGAGGGTGCAGCAGCACGTCAAACGTAATTACGAAATTATCGAGCGTTAAGAGATAGATAGGCCAAGATGGGCAGGGGGGAGGAAGGTGGGACGGAGACAGACCCAGACATCTGATGGATTACTAAAATGAGAGACAGGAGGAGCAGATTAGACGGGGGGTGGTGGGACAGTGACACACAGAGATGCAGCTAATTAGAAGTTGAAGGAAGGAGGAGCACAGAGTCAGAAAGGAAAGATGAAATTGATAAGAGGCCATATTGACGGGAGAGTGGGGACGGAAGGAGAAGGGCTTTGATTGAAGAGATTCTGTCTTTTTCTCTCCTTACCGCTCTCTTAGGAGGCGCAGGAGATGGAAAAGGGGCCTGGGCCTGGGTCTGAGTCTGAGTCTGGGCCTGGAGATGGTTTAAAGCTCAATAGTTGGCCTAGAGACTTGCCCTGAACCGGCGGCCAACGGTATGACGTAGTTGCTGATTAGAATGTCATGCAACAGCGTCACTGATCCTCGAAAGCTATCGAAAAAAGTTTCCAGAACTTATTCCGAAAGATTCCAGATCTTCTTTAATAAATGTCCCAATGACATTCCCAATAGGGTTTCTTTCATCTTCCGATCAATACAAACGAAAATCAGCCTTCCTCCAATCCAGTAAAGATCCTTCCTTTGCCTCGCATAAACGTTGACTCTCTCTAAAGCAGAGTAGAGCCAAGAAATGGAGAGATCGCAATCAGGAGAAAGTATGCATTATATACAACCGAAGATCCTTTGTCGAGAGCGATGATTACTTACTTTCTCCGGCAAAGCTTCACTCTCCACTTCTCTCTCCATCACTCTCTCGTTCTCGCTCTCGCCCTCGCCTCCTCTTTTTCCATCTCTCTTTATCACTCTCTCTGTGTCTTGGGTTACTTATCAGTTGAACAATCTCATTTTCACACGATCCACGCTTTACGCATTAGCGAATCCTCTCTTATTCCCTCTCTCTCTCTCTCGCGCTGTCTTGTCATTATCTCTTTCGCTCTGCCGACTTCTGCGTCAGCCACTTGTGACGTCAATGGCATCGGACAACAGCTTTCGGACCGGACCGGTCCAACAGTCCAATCCAAGGGCAACAACAAGCCCGAGAAGAGAATCAAGAAAAAGCTCGATCGCCGCCTGCCACCACCCAGATGTCTATCCGATTATTTGGTCTTAGCGAAGACAATAACCAACCCGTTAGGAGAGAGCTTTCCCAGCGCATTCGGCTTTCGGGAAAAAGCTTTCGGGGAAAGCTAATCAGACCCCAATTCTTACCTTTTTCTTGGCCGCCTCGGCAGCACTGATCACGTACAGATCGACAATGCCCAGGAGACAGTCGTCGCAGCGGCAGACATCCTCGCCGAAGGCCAGCGAGCCCAGGCTGCTCGTCGAGTCCAGGGAGTCGGTGCGTCGTAAACGGCTCAGAATGGAGGCTCCACCAGCACCCATCATGGCCATGCCCGATATCATGGGACTTCCACTCCCCGAGGCTTCTCCCGGAGATGGGAGCGAACTGGCGGAGCTAGGGGCGCCACCCGCAGCGGCAGCAGCGGCCTCGATCTTGCGCGCCAGCAGCTGCTCCATGAGCGTGCGCGGGCGCGATGAGGACGGAAACAGGGCCATGTCTTCTGTTCCTCTGCCTGTTCCTGCTCCTGCTCCTCCTTTACATCCACCTCCGCCGACACTTGCCACTTGAGTTCTTTGCCTAAGTCTTTAGTTACTTCCCTCTCCCTCTCCCTCTTTCTCTTTCTCTCTCTATTCTCTCTTCTTTATCTTTTTATTGAATCTTCCCGGAACGGAATGGAATGGAATCCAATCCCTATAAATTAGGCGTAGCTTGCAACATACCTGTAAATAAAGCACAAAAAGAAATGTTCAGGGTTACTGAAAGCTTTTATAATTTGCTGAGCTTTTTTCTAGGAAATATTTCAGATATTGGGGTGAGTCTTTTGGATTATTCGCACAATTAGGAGATACAGTTTCGAATTTCAGAGTCGATTCAATCCCCAATTTATTCTTGGGCTAACTTGGATCTTTGAACTCCAACTTCAACTACCAATTACAGAACTTGTATCTCATACCATCCCTTGATTCTGATTCTGATTATGTGCATTCGAATTTCACATAATGCTTTGATCATTCAGATCAGATCTTATCCTGCCTGTCCCCTCTCTCTTTATACCATTCTAAAAACCTCCACTAATTATTTATAATTTATTATATAATATTTTAATTTCATTTTTCACTCGTATCCAACTTCTTCAAGAACGCAATCTATCAGATTCTTTGACGAGGCATCATAAATTACGAGTGTGATCGGAGCTGCAATCTAAGGACGATCTCCAATCTTGGTTGAATCTTTGTCGGTATATTTTTGTTATCGTTTTGATGGGCTTCTTGGACAGTGCCTTGCCACATCCACAAGTCAAATATTTATGGGCCACAATTTGTTGTCTGTCGCGCGTTTATCTGCGATCTGTGGAGCAAAACACAGAAGGATGCCGATGGAGCTCTCAGACTGAGGCTGAGCCAGAGCAAGAGCCAGAGCCGACAGATCCGACAGAGGCGGCAGAGTCGACAAACGTTGGGGCATTAGAAGTGGCATTCGCTTTATCATAGTGCTGATAAAGATTTCTTGTTAATTAATAAGAAAGTCCAACAGAGACGGAGATACTGTTCAAATTATATCCAATTTCCCACATCCCATGCCAAAAGCCCAAAATAAAAAAAAAAAACAGACCCGCTGAAGCTGGCCCAAAACTGGCTCTCCTAGCCACGTCTTTTTCCATGAATCTTTAGCCGATTGCCGGTGGCTGCCAGTGGCTGCTAGCTGCTGGCTGCAGGCTGCCTCTTGCCGGTTGTAATCGTCATCCGCATCATATCGCCGCATTTATGCGCACATAAAAGTTAAATAATAGATCCAAAAGATACACTTGCCAGTCTCCCCAGTACCCCAGTCTCCCCATCACTAGCTCCAGCCACAACTCCTACTCCAACTCCTACTCCAACTGCAATTGCTCCAACTTTAGCTTCAAGTGGCTGCCCGTTGCACAGTCCGCAGGCTGCAGGCTGTCACACCAATGGTCGTTGGTTGCTTGGTTGGTTGGTTGGTTGGTTGGTTGGTTGGTTGGTTGGTTGGGTTGCCTGTTGTTGTTAGCCAAATGATTTATAAGCGGCATGCCACAACTCGTGTTGTTGGCGTTTGCTTTTTGCTGTTGCTGTTGCGGTTTTCTGTTGCTGTTGTTATACCCTGACCATAAATCCAAAAAGGGGTATTACAATTTAATAGCCTCCCCGAAAAGAGCCCAAAAGATACTTAACAACATTGATACTTAACATTTAGCTTAAGGACAATTGGGGGGAAACACAATGAAATGATGCCCTCACCCCTACCCGCTCACTCGCACTCCCGCTCTAGAACGTAAAGAGTACAGCCCCGTGCATCTATGTACATATGTATGTATGTAATTCGCAATCTCTGGGGATATTTCCTCAATTTGGGGCTTTGAGGTTCCACGCTTCTCCACTTTTTGAAAATCAAACCAAATTTCGCAAATCTAAACCATTCGTACCACACACTTCAATTCATAACTGTACGCCAATTGATTTGCGAATATTCCTATAAATATGAATCGTGTTTCATATTTAAATTGAATATTTTCATATTACAAACGATTACATATGTTTCGTACAAATATTCAAATAAATGTTTACAAACTTTGTAATAAATTTATTTCCATTTCTATTGTTTTCGCCACTGTGTTTTTTGAGCTAAAAATCGAATTTCAAATTGAAATTTGGCTATGCCAATTTACTCCGAGTGTTGGAGATATCCGTTCGCCTATGGGAAATCGTTTCCCCCAATCGAACAGCCAACAGTTTTGGGGCATGGCATTAAATAGAGCACGCCGTGTTCGTCTTGGACCTGGACCTGGACTTGGACTTCGCTTCGCTTTAATTTTCCATCGCTTTTCCGCCGCTTTGCAGCTTTTGTGTGTGTGTGTGTGCGTGCGTGCGTGCGTGCGTGCGTGCGTGTGTGTGTGTGTGTGTGTGTGTGTGTGTGCGTGCGTGTGTGTGTGTGTATGTGCGCGTGTGTGTGTGTGTGTGTGTGTGTGTGTGTGTGTGTGTGTGTGTGTGTGTGTGTGTATGTGTATGTGTATGTGTATGTGTATGTGTTGTTGGTATTGCTTAAGCCAACTGTCTTGTACTATTATGGGCGCTCGTCTTATCAATAATTTATGTCAGATTATACCGTTATGTCACAATAAATTAAAGTTGGCAACTTATTTTCCAGACTCCACTCCGTCTGACAGTCGGAGAGTCGTAGAGTCGGACAGTCCGACAGTCGGTCGAACAGTTGAACCATCCAACAGTATGTTTTGTGTGTTTGTTCGTTTGTATTTGTATTTGGCTTTTTAGTTTTTTATTATGGCCACATCTGTCCGTTTAGTGGCACATTTGGAAAAATGCTTTGAAAACTGAACGTGCCACCGTCTGTGTCTGCCTCTCCCTCCATCCATAGCGATCCACTGTACTGTACGCCGCAGCACTACAGCACTACACTTCACTCCACTCCACTCCAGTTGCAAGTAGCAATTTTTCCAGTCGAGATCGAGATCGGGCCGCATCGAGCACATCTTTGGGACGCTGGCGTGCGGTGGCAAATTTCACTGTCACGCCTCGTTTTCAATTAACTTGTTGGCGGAGACCGCCGCCGCATCGTCCATAAATCAATTGAGTCCCCTACGAAACCATGAACCAGTAGTCCTCCTCCGCCTCCTAACAGCTCCCAGTCCTGCTGTCCTGCTGTCCTGCTGTCCTGCCGCTAACTGCATTTGATTTATGAAGATCGCTTCATTTGGCTTCTGCGGCAGCGGTTGCGTTTGTGGCTGCGGCTTGGGCTCCTTCGGTTGCGGTTGCTCCATGTCAAAGTTTATCGACGGCAAACGGTTAGCGGCTAGTGGCTAGTGGCTGGTGGCTGGCGGCTGTAGGCTGCTTGATTAATGCCTTTGTCGGGTCTTTGAGGCTCGATCATCCAGTGACCATAAAAGTGCAGCTGAAACTGCGAGTGCGAGTGCAACTGCAACTGCTGCAAGCTGCTGTTTATGGTAGTTGCATGTCTGCTTTTGTGTCGCTCACTCATTTCCTCTCCAGAGCCTCTGTTCAACGCGACACTGGGGTTAAGGCACACAGCCAGGACAGATCATCTTTCAGGTGAAATTCCCACCCTTCGCAGGGGGATTTCTGTGGACGGATTCTATTATCTATTCTCAATATAGTAGATACTTAATTGTATATATAGATGTATGTATTTATCGTATAATCATATAATCATAATCATCATCAAATTGTAATTTTAATGTTTTCACAACTCCTACATATACACATGTTACCAGTTCTAGTATTATTCTACAATCCCCCAAAAACAAAAGCAAATAACAACAAAAAAACTCACTCTTTGTTGCACTCCTCCATTGGACTCCTCCAAGAGCAAACAATTGTAAATTCGAAATCACAGAAACAGAAAACTAATCAACAAACAAACAAAATGTTTATGTATGTATGTACATATATCCACCGAAAATAATAATAAAAGGCGACGCGAAGCGGGCGAGAAGATCGAATCGAAGCGAATGAAACTGCGTGTGGATCGGATCGTACCGGATCGTATCGTATCGTATCGTATCGTATGGTATGGTATGGTTTGGCTGTGGCTATCGCCGTGGATGGTGTCGCATGGGGGACGAGACTCGCACTCGGACTGAGATCGGGTCGGAGCAGCGATCGTTCGCTTGTTGACTTTGGCACGGTGCACGCGCAACTGAAGTCGTGGTAAAGACAGCAGCCGCCAGCAAAGCTTCGGGCCGTGAGAGCCGCGACCGAAGGCAGGCCACGCGAAGCAGACCGAAGAGCTGCCGCCGATCATCGTGGATTGGGGTACGCCAAGAGTCAAGCGATCGATGAGGGGCTGGCTGGCTCTTGCTCTGTCTTTGGCCCTGGGTCTGGGTCTGGGTCTGCGTCTGGCCTAATCCCAGGCTCTAATCGCCACATAAATCAGCAACGACATGATGGAATAACGACTCTGATTGAAACACGGCAAGGAAACGGTGCGACAAATGTCATGCAGGTGAAGGGTCCGGTCCATCCTCAACAGAGGCAGCTCTGGGCTTTCGGTTCCGTGTCTGTGTCTGGGTTTGGCTCTGGACCTGACAGATCCTCCGACAAGGCGACTAATTGCGGCGGCAAATTGCCTTGCATGCAATTGATTTGCATAATGCAAATTGCAGCTCGTTCTAATCGGTAGCGCTCGATCTTGGATCGTGGGGTCCCCCTTTCCCTGCCACCCTCCCCCTCCCCCCAATCACCACTTTTTGGGGATCGGCTTGGCTTTATGACAGACTTCGGCTGCGGCTGTCACAATATTTGTATGGTATTAATTGACCACTTGACGCCCCCCGGCCACAGATCTAGCAGCAGCAGCAGCAGCCGCAGGCACACCCCCCTCCCCAATCACCAAGCCCGGGAAGAGGGCAGAGCAGAGCAGAGCAGAGCAGTCGAGGAGACGAGGGGAGGGAGAGTTTGTTTAAGTGTTTTATGAAGTCAGACAGATGGTCTGGCCAGATAACTGAGGCACTGGCTCTGTGGTTCCGTTCCCAGAGGCAGGCCCCGCGTCCGCATCGAATGGCATCGCATGGCATCGCTCATAGCCTGTCAAAGGCACCACAGACCAGAGACCAGAGACCAGAGACCCGACCAGACCGAGCCAAACCGAATTCAGAAAGCCGAGAGATACAAAGATACATACGGAATGAGGCAGGATGGGAGCTGCAAAGCTGCAACACTGCAACTGGAACTGGGGCCAATATCGAACCAAAAGCTATGCCTGGTACTCGTATTCGTATTCGTACTCGTAAATGTATCAAATTTCTTTGTCTTTTCATCGGTTATCTCTGGGGAGAGCAACATCTATTTCAAAACATTTATTTACCCCTTATCAACTGTTGCCTTAACATGCCAAAATCTTTGGGAGGCGACTACCAGCGAAGCACCACTGTACTACAGAATAAGAAAGCCATAAAAATGTCTTGGAATTCTGGGTATTCGACATCATAAAACTGCATTGTTTTCAGCTATGAGACGGAAGAAAAAAGGCATTCAGTTGTCGGGGGTGGCTTCTACAGAAGTAACGCCATATTCAACTGATTGTTAAAGAGTCTCAAGCAAGCTCTTTATTCATATTTCATTAATTTACGACACGTGTATTTTGTTATTGCATTCTCGGACATTCTCTTTCGCGATCTTCGCGTTTGCTTCTAGCTGGCGTAGCGTCCACCTCTAAGTCAGAGAATAAGCAAGCCTCTATTTACCTCCATTCGATCCTATTTAACTGCTCTTTGAAGAGATTCGAGCAGCGGTAATACTCGTACCCTGAAGGGACTGTCTACGTAGCATCTTTAAGGAACTAATTGGATCACGAAGCCCATGTCGATGTCTTCTCTAGAAGTGTAGACTAGACCGTACTTACAGTAGGAGGACTCTACCGTGCGGGTCAGCCCCGGAGCTGGTTGTTGTTTGCTGCCTGCTACCTGATGCCTGCTACATGTTGCATGTGGCGCATGTATTTGCGGCGTGTGTCGCGCGTTGGGACATGCGACATAACATAACCTTTAAGGCTATCTGCGGGGGGTGGAAGCTACAGGAATCTTACAGGAATGACAAATATGCTGGACACGCAAATCCGAACAACTTTTCTGGCCACTGCAGTGGGCTGAACTGCTTTCGGGGAGGGGATCGGCGGGAGAGGACAGCGTAGCAAGATCGCCAGTTCGACTGGGATTCAGTTCGGAGTAAATTGCACACGAAATAAAACAAGAATATGTACATATGTATGTACGCATGTGCAAGAACCAGGGGGAAAATCCAACACAGAAACGACCGAGTAACAATCGACAACAACTTCAAAAAGAGCCAATGACGCAAATAGCGCGCACACCCGAGAGACCCACCGATCGAGTCCAATCCGATGCAATCCGACCCGAACCGTCTGGAAGAAGGGCCCTGGAACTGGGACGGGGACGGGGCGGAGACGCAGGTGGAGGCCCTTTTCATGGACATTTTTCAAAGAGAGGTTACAGCAGAGAGGTTACATCAGAGAGGTCAGAGGTACAATATTCTCTCTAAATTATCAACAATTTCCCACTACATCCAATCTATGTACATACATATGTACATTGGAATGCCCATTTGCCCATCTGGATCAAGGGTTCAGGGTCGGATTCGTTGCAGATCAGGCGTCCAAGAGAGGGGCCTCAGATTAGATATACAAAATATACAAGTTTCGAGGCATAATTTAAGGTTTTCGGCTGTTTTTTTTTGCCCCAACAGAAACTCCAGATCTCCAAATCTCCACATCAGTACCGGCAACAGCTGGCAAACCCATTGCAGATTAAACAATTCTCTTGATTCAAGAATGCTGTCGTATGTTTATCCCGCCTCAGAGTAATGATCGGTTGAAAGGGGGTTTCCCAATAGATCAAATCATTCGATGAGCTGACAAATCGTCATGAAGATAATTGGTATTATCCAGGAAGTACTTCTTGCAGAATACATATACCAACGGCTTATCTTAAGCTCTTATTTCTTTGTGGCATCAATGATTTGGCAGGGTGGCAGGGTTTGGGGGCATCAATGCGGGTACCGAAGGCCCGCACCGATGTAATTTACTTTTCGACGATCTTCACTGCGATCGCTGATGGGCGGGCGACCGTAGTTTTGCTGACGTCAACGGAAGTTGTCGCTTGTGCGAAGGTCAACATTGTTGTACCAAAAAGTGCTCCCAAATCCCAGAGATGCAGAGAGAGAGAGAGAGAGAGAGAGAGAGAGAGAGAGAGAGAGAGGAAGGATGAGGAGGAGGTTGCAAAAAGCCCGTCAGATCTCAACGCTAAATCGATTTCTCACACAATTAGTGGGCGTCATAATTCCCAATCCACAGCCCCCAACCCCCAATCCCCAACCCCCAGTCCCCATTCGCCAGTTCCACCACCACTCCGCGCCAAACGAACCCAGCCCAACCCACCGACGCGGCACTGATGTGTTGATTAGATATGAGGACGGGGCCGTGCCGATCGCCCGCTGACGGATGTGCACGAACAAGCCATAAAAGAAAAAAATAAACTAAAACGACACGATCCAATAATAATGGTAAATGCGCTCTGTCCGTACCCATCCATCCACAAAAAATGCTATGACGTCAGACCTTTCATCATCATCATCATGATTATGATCACTCAGTCGATCCTCAGTTGTAAAAAAGTTCTAGCTGAAATGACGGCGATTATTATAGTTCCGTGAATTTGTAAGTGCCGTAGTCGCTACAAAGCTAGATCTGAGAGCTGAGATGAACACTCGTAGCTTGACGCACTCTTTCGGAACACGGTCTCATGTCCGAGTATCCTAGACCTAAAAGGAAAATAATCTTTGCCCTCGACAGACTTCAGACTTCATTCATTTGCATCGGTCTCGGTCTCGGACTCCGACTCGAAACGAGAGTCGGAGTCAGAGTCAGAGACAGAGGCAGAGACCGAGGCTGATATTATTAATGATCATGGCTGGAGCGATTTAAGCTCATAAACAAAGGCACTCCAGAGCTCCAGTGACATCAGAGTGACGTCAACAGTCGCCAAAGCCCAAAGCCAAAGCCCAGAGCGCAAAGCCAGAGAGGCACCCACATGCCCAGGGGGCTTTATCTTTAAGTAAGCAAAAGGCATTTCCATGAAGCCCACGCCGCATTGGACCGACGAACGAGACGAACGAACCGCCGACCACAATAACAAAACAATACCTCGCGACAGTCTGCCGTCTGTTGTCTGCCCCATGCCACATTTCCACACCCAATGCCCCCTTCCCCGTTTAGATGGAATGCAAAGAAAAACTAAACAAGATCCCGGCACCGCACCGCACCGTACCGTACCGTACTGTTCTTTACTCCTCTGTCCGCTGTCCTCTATCCGCTGTCCACTGTCGAGGCGGTGACAAGTGGTGATAAGGCGTTCGATGACAGCCGGCGGCTGTGAGTGAGTAGGATACTCGTACCAGGAAATGGTGGGCCATTTCAAACACCGTTGATATCGGACGAAATATGCAAACGCAGGCAGGCAGGCAGGCGGGCACATCAGGCAGCAGCACCGCATCATCATCATCATCGGGGGTCTAGGGGTCTGGACAAGCACGGAATGAGAGAATGAGTATGATGATATATTCATTCAAGATAATTCCCTGACTTTCTATAACTTAAAGCAAGAATGTCTGTGCAACTCGTGTAGGCTCATTCGAAAGAACAATTCTGAATGCGAAATCCGGTTAATAATTGATGGAATGTAACCCAAATGAAACGAAAACTCGCGAAATTCACGTACACGTAAAGGTACACGTAAACGTAAACGTAAACGTACCATGCTAAACGGGAATTTAAGATCGGAAGCAGCACCGGAGACTGACTGTTTGTCTGCTTTATGTTCAAACAGTCTCATAACTTATAGTCTTACAGTTATAGTCTTACTTATAGTCTTACAGTTTAATCCCCACACCCACCCTGTGACGTGGATATAGATGTACATATCTATGTATGTATGTACATATCATCGAAGATCGCTTATCCTATCGGTGGTCTAATGAAACCTACGGACACAATTCTTGTCTGCATGGGTGCATATTTATGTATGTATGTATGTGTGTGGTGTGTGGTTTGCGGAATCACCCTCCATCCTCGTGCATTTATCGCTGGTATCCCTAACGATGATGGCCTTTGTGGATTGCCGAGGGCATACTATAACTGCCAGGCAGATAAACCTCTCTGGCGCTGATAAGCGCATAAAATTATTAACCATATACATACATGAATATACACATACATATACAGATATGTATACATATGTATGTACATAGGTCTGGGAAACACACACACACAGGTTGATAAATATCCAAGCGGATGACTTTATTATCATGCCAAAATAATTCGGTTTCTAATACTTTTATTCGGTTTTACATATGTACATAACCCACAAAAGATTTCATATGTATCCCACAATCCCCCATCTCCACACTCTCTCTGCTGACTGTAGCTTTTGCGAATACATAGGATACGTACATACATATGTACATATATGTGTATGTATGTATGTGTATAATATTTATCTATAATACGGTATATAATACATTAAGATAAGCTTTGTCCTCGCTCTCGCTCTCGTTGCTGCAGGTCTGCCTTTGCCAGTTCTAGATAAACGGGAATCATTTTTATCAAGGCACCCAATTTCAACATCATCCCATGCACCATGCCCCCGTGCCCCGTATCTCTCCAAAACAACAAAACAAAAAAAACAGAACAACAACAATAATAAGTACAAGCACACAAAAAACGTAGTACACAGAGAGAAACAGGAAAAAAGAAAACTAAAAAAGTCAAACTTCTCCGGCGAGCGAGCAACAGAATCTCATTTTGTGATAAGATAAAAGTCAAATTAATTAACAGCCTTTTAAGCAATCGCACACACACATACGCACACACACATCTAAATGCACCAAGAGGTTATCTCTTTCGCTCTCTTTCAGTCCTGCCTTTGTTTTTTCATTTTACTTCTTCTCCCACTCCACGGACTGAGGCGCAAGGCACAAGAAACATGTAAAAAAACACACTACTCGTATGTACATAGATATATGTACACATGTATAATGTACATAAATACATATATATGTATTGATAATAGTATATTGTTCCTACATACATATATTCCTATATGTGCATATCCTTAGCCCTAATCTTTCATCATGTGTACGTATGTATGTACATATGTATGTATATTTTAAGGATTATTTTAACAATAGTATTCAACTATCTATGTACATAAATACATATGTATGTATGGATGTGTGTATGTATGTATGGGTATGTATGTATGTATGTACATACATAATCAGTGACAACAACAAATACTGTTTTCTATATTCTTATTCCTAGCTTCACTACTAGATTATCGATATGCTATCCTATTCTTCCTTTCTCTCTTCCTCCCTTCTCTCTTTCTCTCTCTCTCTCTCTCTCTCTTGTGACTCTGTTCTGTGTGCTTTAATTTATAGATTGAGATTTCCCATTATGTTGTCGTCTTCATCGCTGGCGCTGGTGCCTACCTTCTTGGTGCCATCTCGCAGCAGCGTGGCAGCCAGCATTTCGCTGAGCATACGATGTGGATCTTCCTCTGTCTCTGTGGCCCTCTCCCCAACGCGATTCCTCTGCCTCTGCGTCTGCGGCTGTTGGTGCTGCTGCTGTGGCTGATCCTCCTGTTCCGCTTGCACCTGCAGTTGATGGTGCTGCTCCTCCTCCTCTAGTTCGAGACCCACCTCCACGTCCACATCTTCCACCTCGTCCTCGTCCCCGCTGGTGCTATGACTGCGACTGGACTTTCTGGCAAGGGCCACACGGACGCCGTTCACAATGCACTCGCCGCCGTCCAGAGCGGATATCGTGGAGCCGCAGTAGTAGAGATTGCTGCAGCTGCTCGCGGCACTGACATCCGACTGGCCTTCTTCCTTGGCACATCCTTGACCCATGCCGGCTGCCGAGGCTGCTCCCGCTTCCAGCGAGCAGCGGCGCTGCCCGCGGGCGCGCTGCAGCCGAAAGTACTCCATCTCCTCCATGCTGATGCCGCAGGCGGTGATGTCGTCCGAGTAGTCAGACACCACCACCGAGGGTGTGCGCACGTAGCGCACTCCGGCACCCAGCTCGCTGAAGCAGCTCTGGGTGGACTCCCGCCTGGATCCGGGCGGAGCTGCCAGTGCGGCCACCAGTCGCTCCTCCAGCAGCACCTTGGTGGGCACTCCAACGACGCCGACCAATCCCGCAGAGCCAGTGGGCGAGGTGAGGGGCGACGAGTCCGGCAGAGCGGTGGGTTCGGCTAAGGGCAACAGGGCCGGCCGCAGCGGCAGATCGGTGACGGTTAGGGTCATGCGACGTTGGGGCGGAATTGACACCACGTCGATGTGGGCATCGTCCACTTCCAGGCCCAAGGCGGAATCGCTGCTGGCGCAGCGTGTTACCTTGCCCTTTCGAGAGCGCGAGGTGGCGCCCACAGTAGCACCAGTATCCTCGTTGTCGCTGCTGTAGGGGCTCAGCCCACCCCCCGTAACATTGCAGCCCTCATCCGAGTTGGCGGCACTGGTGGCGGTCCCGCCAGAGGCAGCGGCTGCCTTTAGCTCCCTCTCGCGTTCCGCCTGCTGTTCCTGCTGCACAATCATGGCCTGGAATTTGTGAATCAACAGCTGGATGGGTTTCACTTGTTGTTCCTTTCTCCCGGAGTTCTCCTGTTTTGTGTTTTTGGCTCCAGTTCCAGCGCCAGTGGCTCTTTCCGTTGGACTGCTACTGGTGGGCTCTTCTATATAATGAATAATGTCCTTGAAGAAGGCGGCACGCAGCTGTGCCTTGTGCCTGGCCAGTCGGTGGAGACGCTGTTCACATGCAGCGGTAGATGCGTCTTCTTCGTTCTTTTTATGCCTCTCTTTAGATGTTGCTGCAATTTTAGCTATAGGTTCTCTATCTTTTGTTGTTGTTTTTGATGTTGCTTTTGTTGTGGGTGTTGTTGCTCGGTAGTTTCTGCTTTTGTGGCTGCTGTTGCTGCCGATCTGCTCGGACCGTTGCTGTGTTGTATGCTCCGCCGCCGCTGTTCGAAAACTAAAAGCCGTTGGATCTGCCGCTTCGAATTTATTTTCCACGTTAACCGTTGTCAACGCTGCAGTCGACGTCGCTGCTTTTGCTGCTGTTGCCGCTGCCACCGTCGCAATCGTTATCTTTGGCATGACATCGAATTTGAAAGTGGGGGCGGTGGAATACAAACTCGAACCGTCGCGAGCATTGCCGCCGCACGCACTCATCGCTGTTGCCGTCGCCGTCGAGGGCAATATAAACGCGGATTTTCCTTATGGAAAATTGGAAACGAAAGCGCTTTCGTTCGGATCCAAAAAAACCATTCTACCGTCCGCACACTTCAAATGGCACCTGCCGTTGCCGTCGCTAAACTGTTGGGCCCGGGCTCGGTTTTGGTTTCGGTCTCGGTCTGGGGTTCTGGGGGTCTGGTCTGCTGCCTGGCTGCTGTTGCGCGGGGCTTGGGGATTGGGGGTGGTGAGGTAAGTGGAGCTGTGCGGTGCGGGTGCGGGTGCTTGCGGCTGTTTTCTGTTGCGGGTGTATTGTTGATAGTTTTTTAAGTATGTTTTTTGTTATATGTATATTTGTGGTTGTTGCTCTGACGATGGGACTCTATTGAATTTTTGTAATTGCTCATTGCCCCGACACCCGGCGCGGGCGCGCGCACCCGCAGCAACATCTGCTGCTAGTACAGGGCAGGGCGGGGCGGGTCGGGGAGGTGCCTCTACTGTTGGGGGTAATTGTGATCTTGAAACGTTGACGCAATGTGCAATGATCCCGCGCACGTACACACGTACACAATCTCGCACACAGCCACTGGCAGACTGGCGGACACTTGTAAGCGCTTCTATGTACATACATATGTATGTACATGCATACATAAATAATAATACATATGTGTTATGCACACACATATACGTACATGTATAAACCTATGTATGTATTTCGTTTTTGTTGCTGCGCTCCAATTGCTTTGCTAGTGTATATATGTATGCATGTATGTATATTAACTTGAGCGCGTAATTGCATTTAAGCACAAAGCACACACCAGAAAACACAAACACGCACGCACACGGTCAAAAAACATGGACTGATCTGGGACCTGAGAAAAAGCAGAGACAGAGAGAGAAACAGCAACAGCACCATCAACAGCGACAGCAAAAACGGCCACAAGCACACACTCGAACGCACACACACAAGTACCGTATGACAGCACTGACAGGCAACTGACGCACAATGGGATGAAACGATGATTTATTGCCCCATCCCCATAAGATTTGCTTATAATTGCTGTATGTATATTGTACATGCTAGGGATAGTCCCATACACATCTATAATTTAATTATTCATTCACCCGTTCAACGACTAATTACGACCGCTATCGCTGACAGAATCTGGTATGCAAGGAATCCGCTTTAGACGCACGTGATTCACTTATTGCGAAATCATCATGGTGACCCATTGTCCAGTGACGCCGGCTCGGTAGTGCACTTTGTTCAACACCAGCGCTGTGACGTCAGTGGGTGAGCACGTAAAGGCACAGCGCCACTTGACTCAGACAGAGTATCCGAAAATCGACCATGGCAAGGGCGCTAGTAAAGCGATTGCTCAACTCCACCCACTCTTCGCCTCGCCGTTGCGGTGATCGTCAACGCACACTTGACGGCGAAATTGCCGTCTGTCGTCGCAGGGAACGGTGTACATACATATGTACATAAATGACAAGGTAAAAAAAAGCTTGCTTCGAGGGCAGAAACATTGATACCCTTAAAGAGATGTACATATAGTGATCACAACCTGTTGGCAAAAAGAGGTCTGTGTTCAGATTCAGGCAGGTAGCCTAAACGCTGAGGAACTGTTTGCATAAAACCATACAGACGGAAATGGTTTTATCGACTTGAATGCTTATGCTATACATTTATATGTATAGCATACCATATATGTATACATATGTATCTCTGTTCCTTCTACCTGTGTTAAAAATGTAATATTCTTTCTGGATAGAGTATAACAAGCGGCGACAAGCAATTAAAAAATGCAACTTTTTGCTAATTTTCTGTGATTTGTTCACATTCGTTCTTGTTGCTGTATTTTTTCTGTTTCTTTTTTACTGGCTGACAAGACGCACGGACGCTGGGTGCTGACGCTGATAGGCTCTGAGGCGGAATGACGTGGTAGCAGCTTAAAGTGATATCCCCCTTGCCGCTCTTGCCTCAGCAATGCAGTGGTGAAATCAAAACCACTTTAGGTTTACACACCTGCGATCGAGATCGATATACCCATGTGTGTGAGTGTTATGTATGTGTGCGTGCATGGGCAATTACGTCAATGCATTTGACGAAACAGAAACACAAAATAAACAAAAAAAAGAAACTGAAGGATAATGACCATTCTCAACATCGCTTTTATTTTCTCACTCTGGCTGTATCTCGCCCTCTATTTTTCCCAGCGCATTGTGCTTTTGGCCCAGTGACCGAAATCGCCGCAACGAACTTTCAAAGCTCCTCCCTGGCTGCCCGTCCAAATGTATTACCGTAAGGTGAGGAATCTCCAGAGAGCGAGCGCGAGAGAAAGAGTGGCCAATATATACCACAAATTCGCACAGAGGGGTACTGTGCTGGCTGGAAGAATGGCTAATAGCTTTGTGAGTGAGAGAGGGAGGGTAGAGGTACCATACACTTCACACTCGCACACATACGCAATAACCATTCCGTCGTCTTAAAATGGTCAAAGCTGGCCATTTGACGCGCGCATTCGCACACGCGTAGATTGTGTGCCGCTTATTGTTGTCTCATTCATTCTGGTTTTATTTGTTCATCGTTGCCTGACATTGATCATGCCTATGCTTTCTGTGTCTCTCTTTCGCTCCACGCGTGTGTCTGTGTGCGTGTCTTCGAGTTAGTAGAAACTGTAAATGAAGCCCGCGCGAAATTGCTAATTGAAAAGCACATGCAAATTACATTTCTTGCAGATCTCAATTTCCGTTTCGCTCTCTTCGTAACGGTTTGGCACGCGACCGACGCCGCTGCTGCTGCAGTTTTTGTGTGAGGCGCGGGGCCTGCGCTTGTTTCGCGATTCACTGTGCGCAAGCAACTGAAATCCGAAATTCGAAATCCGAAATGTGCTCCCAGGTCAAGAGGGAGAGGCTTGGGGCCGATGCAGCTAATAATCTACGCAACTCGGTCGGCAGCAAAGCTCGACTCAAGCACGGTTCGAATTTTGGCTGTACTGGGAAAAAGCTGCTCCATACCCCTTGGAAAGTGGTATTCTAATCCTATGGACAATGCAGGAAAGGTACCACTTCCTTCAATACCTTTGAAGGAAGGGTGCAGGTGAAGTTTCCAACACAGAATTTCCATTATATGCTGGAGCTTCGACTACACTTGATAAAACTGTAATATATTTCATATGCATACATATGTATGTACACACATACATACTACAAACTAAAACTACATACATGTACAAACATGTACCAATTCCTTCACTTCCATTCCTCAAGCCAGGATCTACCTAAGTAAAAGGACTATATGTGGAAAATTTTTTTTTTTTTTAATATTTCCTCACACTACTCACGGGTAGTCTGGTAACATAAAACCCAAAAAAAAAAAAAAAAAATATTTCCTCAAAACTAATAGCTGCTTCTTTGTTTTGAATATGCAGTTCTTATCTCTTATTGTTGTGTTCAATTACTACAAATTCTCGTCTTCTTTGAAAACCATTTAGGGCACCGTTAGCTTAGATAAGAAATAAAAACCGTGCTCTACGTAGAAAACTGATATAAGTATGTGCATTCATGCTTATTTATATTTTTAGAGTCAAAGTGCTAGCATCGTTTCGGTAAAAGTGGTAAGCGGGTTGATTTAGTATGTAGGCACTCATTAATGCATCGAACCCACCGAAATATTACAAATAAATTGCGTTTTTAGTTGAAAATGCCTCGTGGTATTGAATTGTCTGAGGAAGAACAGGGAAGGATCAAGGGAATAAAACTAGCCGGCATGAAAACTGGTCGAATCGCTCCACTACTGAATCGACATCGAAATACTATTTCGAAATTTTAAAAGGATCCAGACGGTTATCGCATAAGTCGTCGCCTTGGCCCAGTATCAACAAATTAGCAACCGTTCAAAACGTTAGCAACCGAAGATATGATGCGCTGCAACAACATCAAAGCAGAACTCGGATTAACAATTATAAAAAATTATAACCTCACATATCAAAACAAAATTGGCAAACCTCGCTTAACTAAACGTCATAAAGCTGCGCAACTTGCTTTTTATGAAAAACACAAGTTCTGGGACGTCGAATTTGAAAATATAATTTTTACTGAAGAAAAAAATGTAATTTAGACGGTCCAGAGATCCGCGTCATCTACGGGCTACTTGTTACAAACGGAACCATGGTGGTGGATCGCTTATGAATCATAAGTTATGATACATACATATGTATGTGCTGCCTTTAGTGCTAAAGGCAAGTCTTCAATATGTTTTATATCCGGCCGGATGAATTATTATTCCATTTGCTGAGCATTTCCATGGTGATCAATGGACATTTCAGCAAGATAATGCGCCGATTTATGTTTCCCGGGCAACATTGGATTTTTTTGACACCCACAATATTCTGTTGATGAAGTGGCCGGCAATAAGTCCTTACTTAAATTCGATTGAGGATCTGTGGGGCATCCTTGCAGCAAAAGTTTATGCCTGTACAAAACAGTACGATACCTTGAACGAGTTGAAACAAGCTATCGTTGTAGAATGGGCCAAGATTGAGTTATCAACTCTACAAAACTTGGTGGGTTCAATGCCCCGCAGGCTGCATAAGCTGTCTTGCAGCAAAAGGGAAACTCATTATTAAGACAGTTCAATTATCTTTATACTTTTTTCTTGGAAATATTTTTCATAAGAAATATATATTTGCTATAACCATTTTCTATCTGAAACATTCAAAAAACATTTTTGTTTTGTTTAACAGAATTAAATTGAATTTTTTCTTGCCTTTTTGTGTTTTACTTATTAAGAACTAACCAAATACAAATATAAAATAAATCAAGAAAATAGGTTTTGAAAAAAAAACATAATTCAAAGCAGTGCACATATAGTCATTTTAGTAAGGTAGTTAAGAATTTGTAACCAAAAAAAAGATGAATTTTCTGAGATCTGACTAGTTCTTAAAACCTATGCCACTAGACCTATTAAAAATTTGTTTTTCGGGGTGTAGGACCAGCAATAAAAGTCCGTATGGGAAAAGCAAACAGTGTGAACTCTGTAAGTTCTCTTCCACGCAAATCTAGACTTTTCGCTCTCAAATGGTACCCAGTAACACCAAAGGACTACACATGTTCGACGACAGCCATAGAAGATCGCTTCTATGGACCTCTCTGAGCAAGTATAGCAAGGAAAGTCACACAAGAACCGTATATATACAGCCGGCAGAAGATCATACACTGGAATTCATCAATTAATGCACAGAAAAATGATCAAAATACACTGACAATAATCTTACGCGATATGATTGTAAGCAACAAAAAAGTAAAAGTTCTATAATATTGAATGTTGATGTTTTAATTTGCCTCCCAATAAACATATCTCTGTCAAGTTTAAAGGTATTTGTGTACATATATACATATGTATATCCTAAGATCACAACCGTATATAATGATCACTGATTTCCAGTTAATTTAATTTAAAATAAAGTTCTGGTCTCAGATAGACCTTGAGATCGTGAAATATTATTGGAACGATCGATCCGAAGGTTTAAAATGAGCTTCAACCGAAAAAAACAAGCTGGGGTTGACTATTGCTTGTAACCTCATGGCTCAGTGGCTGATGGCTGATGTAGAAGGAGTTATATAAAAGTAATCTTTGGTCTATCATTTCAGTCATATGGCTGTCCAGGATTTGGCTAGCGTATCTATTCGAAAGGACAAGTGGCTTAAAACAAAAAGGTTCATCTTTATTAGCATAAAACACAACTTGGAAACTATTTATCATTAAGGGTGTAGTCACAAATCAGTATATGTATATATACTCATACATATATATATAGCCATTCTGGTGTTTGTCTGTATGTGTATGTGTGTGTTTGTGTGTGTTTGTGTGTATCTGTGTCGAGGTCGTGTTTAACCTGAGTACGAAGCCCACCAGTCCTCCAGGACTATCCAAAAATGAGTTCAACTGGTCTTTACAAAATAAAAAATAATTGTGTAGTGTAGTAGTTCTGTGGAAACAAATTGAATTAGAGCAAACAATTGCTGAAGAAGGACGAGGTGGTTATGAGAGGGCTGTGGATAGCACCGGTGTGCTGATCACCGGCGACGTCGTTCTCGATCCCGCTCCCGATCATCGGGGTGATCGTTGTGCCGACTCTTGCTACTTCGCTCTGAACCGAAGCCACCTCTCCCTGATCCCCCGCTGTCCGCGCCACCGTCAGCAGCATCCCGTTTGCGGTCGTGACGATCCGACCGATGGCGATTGCGGCTGGGACTTCTGCTTCGGCTGCGCGAGAAGTGTCTGTGCTTGTGCTTCTTCTTGTGCTTGCTGCGTTGGCGGTCGTGATCCTTCATCCGGTCACGGTCATGTTCACGGTCCTTTATCCGTTCGCGGTCACGGTCCCGCTCCCGGTCTCCAGACGAGTGGTAAGGCATAGGAGCCGATGGCAGCGCCGGTGGGTAATCTTCATAGCCTCGACCTCGTGTATACGACGAGCTCGACGACGTGGCATAGTAGTCGCGGTCATCGTGGTCGTTACGATAGTTTATCGGTGGATATCCTCCGACTCCATGGCGAGAGCCGAAGCCGCCCATAGATTGTCCACCACCACGACCGCCGCCTCCGCGGTCTCCCCCAGCGTGACTGTAACCACCACCATTACCGCTCTCATGGTATTCCTGGTAGTCGTCATCGGGGCCAGCAGTAGCAGCGGTTGCAGCCGCAGCTCCAGCGCCACCACCCGGTGGACCTGTGACCGGGCGTCCCGAGCTCAGCTGATTGAGGGTGATGCCCTGCTCGCGGCAGTAGTCTCCAATTTTGCGCTCGATCTGTTTCTGTATGGGCACAGGTATGCGCGGAAATAGAGTGGAGAACCAATCCAGTTTGGTCATAAACTGGTACACCATCTGGCCAATGGTCATAATCTGCAGATAGACGAGACAAGGGATCGTATGAAGTGGAAGACGTGGACTGGGTTGAAGTGGGTAACGTGTGATTGGTGGCTCATACAGTTGACTCACCTGGCCGCCGCCTGCCTTCACATCAATCTCCTCCTCGTCCTGAAGATAGTCTTCGTACCAGTCATACAGGTCCCCGGGCGGCTGTGTGTAGCGCAAGTACATGAATCCTTAAAGCGAGAAGAAATTGCATTGGCATTGGCATCGTCATTTAGGAAGGTGGGGCTTGGGTATGGAAAATGGGAAGGGGGAAATGGGTCTGTTTTTGCTAAACAGGAGCAGGAGCAAGCGACGGCATGTGGCGGCTGAACTCATGCGACTTACCAACACCTACCTAGTGCCCGTATGTAGGCCGAGTCTGTGTGATTGAGCAGTCCGTTGATCTGCTTGCGCGTCAGACGCAGGGTGTACAGCTTATAGAGCAGACAGTACGCGGTGGACACAATCCCGCCCGCTCCAACGCCTCGCACCTGGAAGGGGTAATCGGAACAGAAAATGAGCCACCATTGCGCCAGAAGAGCAAACGAGGAGCATCGCCAACGATTAGCGCTACATTTCATAAACAACTCACACCGCCGCACATGCCTGTCTGGCCGGAGGTCTTGCGGGATCCGCGCTCCCATGGCTCCATGTGCTTCACCTGGTAGTAGATCTCGTCAACGACCTCGTGGTAGGTTTTCAGTTTAAACAAGTGTACTGTGTGGGTAAACGTGTAAGCGGGAAAAGGCGATCAAATATACTATGCATAGAATATCTCGTGGTGGGACTCCTTCCGGACACACACCTTTGAAGTAGCTGGAACTTTGGATGTTGGCGAGGATCAAGGGATTCAGGTTCATTGAAGTCTCGTTGCCCCAGAAAGGTAGTGTGTTGTGCTGCTTGCCGGCCTTCTTTCCGCCAACGCCTGCACCGCCGCCACCGGCCGAAGATGACGCCGAATACTCTGCCAGCGTTAAAGGGAGTCACAGAGAGACGCGATCGTCAATTAGCGGGTGATGCGGCTATAGGCATCAACTTACAGCTGACATGAAAACTTACCTTCGTCCATTCCTGCTGCCAATCCGCACTTTAAAACATTAATTCCGCAATTTTCATGCAACTTGTGCGCGCAAAAAAAACTGGGAACCAACGATTTGCAAACGTTTGCGAGCGTGAGAAAATGCCTGAATTGGCGATATGTATGCGTTGTCTATCGCGGCCATACGGACTTATCGATATAAATGGCGCGCATATATCGTTTGCCATACAGATATTTTTCGAGAATAATCAGGTATTTGGAGAAAAAAGTAGTAGTATTTACAAAGTTAACATATATTAAAAAAAATTCAATTAAATTAAATTGAAAGATACAATATTACATCAGAATCTGTTATTTCGTTAGCGATGAATCGCGCGTAGTCCAGCTCTAGTTGTAATAAGAACTGACCTGCTGCCTGCCGATAGGTGCGCAAAGCGGTGTATCGACGGCTTGACACCATCTCTAGCGCTTGTAGTAATTATCCTTTTGAGCCCAGCGAAAACCTTCAAGTTCGGTCAGATTCAGCCAGCAAGTCCTGTGTCCTTAGTTAGGGCCCAGCCGTATAACATCTTTTGGAGGACACAACTTTGGGTAAAGCATCGGTAAGGGCCGGCCAGACTAGTCGAAGGCCCCAACCAAGTCCAGGACTCTGGAAAGTTAGCTGCGCGAAGATGTCCCGTCCGTCCCATAAGTAAAATACGGTGGAACGGGGACCGGGAACGGCGACCTTCATATTAAATAATACATGTACATACCTTAGCGTGCGTACAGGGCCAGTGTGCGTGCGTTCGTGCGTTTGTGTGTGTCCGTGCGGTCGTGTGTGGGTGCATTGGAAGTCCAACAAGATATCAAATGAAAATATAATAAAATAAATCACACAAAATAATACGCATTGCAAACAGTCGGCATACAGGTTATTTTGCTGCAAGGCCAAACAAAAACAAAAGGGCATAGGAAAAGGCTAAAATGCAGCACCCGCTCCCCTGTCCTGCTGCATGCGGACGTGGGTGGCACAGCAGCGCACTCTAAACGCAAGCGCAGACCAGCAGCCGAGCAAAAATAGCAAACATCCCACATTCACAGTCACGGCCACGGCCAATGCGAAGGTGAAGCCAACAACACCATCACCGAACAGCGACACCGACTCCGAATAGCTTCAGCTTCGCCGACACCGAACACCACCCATCTAGACCCACCGACCCCAATAGAAGGAGAACGGAGCACTGGGGAGAGATAGAGAGAGAGAGAGAGAGCAAGGACAGGGAAAACGATTCGGGGTCATGGTCAAGCAGCTGTAGAGCCAGAGATTGGGACCATGTCGAGCGAATCGTCAACGGAGAGCGACAGCGAAGTGTACGACCCGCTGGCCGAGGAGCTGCATAATGTGCAGCTGGTCAAGCATGTCACCAGGGAGAACATCGATGCCCTGAACGCCAAGTTTGCCAATCTTCAGGAGCCGCCGGCCATGTACTTAACAGGTGAGTGGTCAGGCCAGGGTAGCCCTTTCATGCACAAATTTTTTATTAATTATGTATGTTTTTTGGATTGCAGAATACCAGGAGCTCACATCGAAGCTGCATGAGCTGGAAGCCAAAGAGCACGAGCTGATGGAGCAGCTGAATGCGTTGCAGCAGGAGGACGATGGCAGCCAGAGTGCGGCGGATATACAGCAGCAGCGCAACTCCGCGGATAGGGATCAGCCGCACTACCAGAACCAGACGCAGATCCTCCAGCAGCAGCGGCAGTTGGCGCGCGGGCCTCTGGCCTACCATGGTAGCGACATGACCGACAGTCTGATGTCGAACCCCGGCTCCGGTAGCACCAGTCAGTGCGGCACGCTCACCCGCCAGCCCAAGATCCTGCTGCGGGCCCATCTGCCCAATCAACAGCGCACCTCGGTCGAAGTGGTCGCCGGCGTGCGACTCTGCGATGCTTTGATGAAGGCGCTCAAGCTGCGGCAGCTGACGCCGGACATGTGCGAGGTGAGCACATCGCATAGTGGGCGACATATCATACCGTGGAACACTGATATTGGCACGCTGCATGTGGAGGAGATATTTGTGCGACTGCTGGACAAGTTCCCCATTCGGACGCACACGCAGCATCAGATCATACGCAAGACATTCTTCTCGCTGGTCTTCTGCGAGGGCTGCCGGCGGCTACTCTTCACCGGCTTCTACTGCAGTCAGTGCAATTTCCGCTTCCATCAGCGGTGCGCCTCCCTGGTGCCGATGCTGTGCCAGCCCTTTCCCATGGATAGCTATTACCAGCTACTGCTGGCCGAGAATCCGGACAACGCCCTCGGGTTTCCCGGACGCGGCACGGCCGTCCGATTCAACGTGAGTAGCCGCAGTCGTAGCCGGCGATGCAGCAGCAGCGGGAGCAGTAGCAGCTCTAAACCTTCTGCAAACCATCGACAGGGCCGGCCGCCTCGCATTAGCCAAGACGACCGCTCCAATTCCGCTCCCAATGTGTGCATCAACAACATCCGATCGGTGACCACTGAGGTTCAGCGCAGCCTCATAATGCACGCAAGGCCGCCGTTGCCGGTAAGTGCCCTCACATTTTGCAGGAAACGTACATACATATGTATCTTCATCTGCTTTTGTTTATGCTTCTGCTCCTCCAGCATCCCTGCACGGATCACTCGAACTCGACCCAGGCCTCGCCCACGAGCACCCTCAAGCATAATCGACCTCGTGCCCGGTCCGCGGACGAGAGCAACAAGAATCTGCTGTCACGTGAAGACAAGAGTTCCGAGGAGAATTGGGTATGGTTTCAGCTGGAAGAGAAATAATAATCTTTATGTTTGATTTGCGAATGGAATTTCAATTTCCTCCATGAATGATTTGCAGAACATTAAAGCGGAGGAGATTCTAATTGGTCCGCGCATTGGTTCCGGCTCCTTTGGTACCGTTTATCGGGCCCATTGGCATGGACCCGTGGCTGTCAAGACCCTCAACGTTAAGACGCCCAGTCCCACACAGCTTCAGGCCTTCAAGAACGAGGTTGCCATGCTGAAGAAGACGCGCCATTGCAACATTCTGCTTTTCATGGGATGTGTCTCCAAGCCATCGCTGGCGATTGTCACCCAATGGTGCGAGGGCAGCAGCCTCTACAAGCATGTCCACGTCAGCGAGACAAAGTTTAAGCTAAACACGCTCATCGACATTGGCCGGCAAGTTGCCCAGGGTATGGACTATCTCCATGCCAAGAACATCATACACAGGTGAGACGACAGGGAAAACTAATAAAAAATAATGGATGCTGACTGATGAATGATGGGATTAAGGGATTAATCGACTTTCCTTTGATTGCCTACAGAGACCTGAAATCGAACAACATTTTCCTCCACGAGGATCTGTCGGTGAAGATTGGTGATTTCGGGCTGGCTACAGCGAAGACCAGATGGTCGGGCGAGAAGCAGGCCAACCAGCCGACGGGCAGTATTCTATGGATGGCACCGGAGGTGATACGGATGCAGGAGCTGAATCCCTACTCCTTCCAGTCGGACGTGTACGCCTTCGGCATTGTGATGTACGAGCTGCTGGCCGAGTGCCTGCCCTACGGTCACATCAGCAACAAGGATCAGATCCTGTTTATGGTGGGACGCGGCCTGCTGCGACCAGACATGAGCCAGGTGCGCTCCGATGCCCCACAAGCACTGAAGCGACTGGCCGAGGACTGCATCAAGTACACGCCCAAGGACAGACCGCTCTTCCGCCCGCTGCTCAACATGCTCGAGAATATGTTGCGCACGCTTCCCAAAATCCATCGCAGCGCCAGCGAGCCGAATTTGACGCAGTCCCAGCTGCAGAACGACGACTTCCTCTATCTGCCCAGCCCCAAGACGCCGGTGAACTTTAACAATTTCCAGTTCTTTGGTAGTGCCGGCAACATCTGATTTGGATGTAGAGCGGAGCGCAACGAGGCCTGGCATGGCGTGGCTGCTGTACCTGTACTTACAAAACCCTGAAAAATCCCCGAAGCAAAACAAGGGGATGCCTATCCAAAGTGATCTTTTGTGAACTGTTTGTTTAACTGTTTTTCTCTTGGTTTTTTCCCTGTACATAACTCGTCCTGTGTGAGCGAGAGACGAAAAGCGAGCGAATCAGAGGGAGACAGCGACGAAGGACGGACGCAGACATTCAATCAGAAGGAGACAGGATACCAGTTACGTAAAGGAGGAGAGTAGAGTAGAGTGTCTCTCTCGCACATGATGAAAAGTGGACGGACCAACTAAAAAAAATACCAGTACCAACCTCTGTGCTGCTTCTGCTTATGCTTCCATACAACCCCCAAACTCCCCCCGAACAAAAACTGATAAACGTGCATTTCTGTTACTGTTAACCTGCAACGCCCATGTGTACATACCTTGCAACATAATTTATAATTGTTAGGCCCCACAAACTAAACTTAAACTACAACTATGTAAACTAGCTGATCCACTAGCGATTACATTTAACACATAATACATACAATCTTACAAAAACGAGCTTGTATTCCATGTTCTTCGCTGCGCACTGGCAGTCGGACAACTGCAGCACTTGCGGCTCGAATGCCATTCCATCACACCCTAGTAATAGGGAGGAGGAGGATCAGAGGAAACGAAACACATACGTACATTATACTTTCAATATAACAAAGCTGTTTATTTTTTACACAGGCAGGGAAGGGGAGTAGGGACAACAGTAATGACTAAACATAGCGGCTGGCGATGGCTAGCACCTTGGTGTAGTCGGCACCTTTGGCCAGCGTTTTCTCCTTGAGTATCGTACGCAGGACGGTGGGTATCGGAACATGGATGCGAGTGCCCAGCGGCGAACCATTGTCGTCGATCAAGACCAGGTTATTGCTGTCGAATTTGGGCTGCTTGGGCTTCTGGTTCTGCTTCAGGCCAACCAGTATGCCCTTCTTCATCTGGCCCTTGATGGCCACCAGCACTTTGTCCCCAATGTAACCGACCCCGCGCTTATTGTACACATGGATGCAGCGCGGCGGGCGGCCCTCAGCCATGGCTCGCTTGCCCAGCTCACTGTTGTCCACCACACGGAGGCGGGCCAGTTTACGGATCTCACAGCAGGCCGGCGTTGTGTGAAGCAATTTTTGCTGCTGGCATTTGACGGTTCTGGCGCTGGCCGTGATTGTAGCCACTGGCAGCGTGGTAGTCAGACTCCTCAGGATTTGTAGTGTCATTCTGGTGTTGCTTTTCGCAGCTTTTCTCGTGTTTAATTCATAAATCCGAGTTATATTATACAATTGGGATGTCGATATATATCAATACATCGATATACATTGTATATGATATATATTTTAATATGATATGGATATTTTTAGGCGATTACTACTTTTCTGAGCAACAATGGTTGTGTTGCATAAATATCGATATTTTTTAAAGATAGTGATATGGTGGTATGGCTTATTCACCTTTATTTTAGAGTTGAACATATTCCAGAAGAGAGGGAAATTTATTTTATTGTTGTGTTTAATTCATAAGTCGGCGAATTTATGCAAGGTGGCGATGTTTCGATAGAGCAATCGCTATCGTTATCGGGTTGCACAAGGGAGAATTGTAAGCCCAGTGCTACCAATTTTTTAGAAGATAATTTTACCCTCAAACTTTCATGTACGTTCCGCAATCAATAATTTTTTGACATATATTATTCCGCCGAAGGCTGACTCAGTTTTTGCAGTTAGTCAGTTAGAAAGTCTAATAACATACACCATTACGCTTTTAAAAGCGCTTAGCAGCACACTCCTTAGTTAAAAGGACGCTTTCAGCTCAGCAGCGACAATTTGCGCTTAACAGCACCCTCTGACAAAATGGTGATCTTTCTATCGTGCTATAGTGGCATTTAACAGTTTCTATTTGAATATTAAAACGATAATTATATAATATAAGGTTTTTAGCTTTATTTATTCACTTTAATACAATGCCATATATATATACAGGCGCGCTAAATGCAATTTTTGCAGCGGCTATACGCCTGCTTATCTGTAATCCTTTATTCGCATTATTAACGCGGCTGCTATCGATGCTCGATCCTTGTTTTTGTGCTATTAGTTTTGGGTTTTCTTGTTTGTTTAGACACGACTAAGTAGACAGACCAGTCCCATTGGTTAGAAAATTGGTTACTATAATTCACTAAGCCATACAAAATAATATATATATAATTATATAGGCATAATAACATATTTATATACTTTTCCTTTGCTTTCGTTCGTTCGCTTTCGCTCTTTTACTTCTTCATTTTCCTCGACTGTTTGTTTTTTGTTTTTTTTTTGGGTTCTTGTGACGTAATGACTAAAACAGAGTGTTTTAAAATAAAAAACTACATAGTTCATAACAAAAACTAAGATTATTTAAAAAAAAATTATTGTGATACGGTACACAAAAAAATACGGTTAAAAAAAAACACCGTCTCTACTTCATCTTTAGATATACAACATCCACCGCATTCGTTTTCGCATTTCAGTTCGATCCGAGTTTCCGGGTTATTTACATTGGAAAAATGAAAAGAAATCAACAGTAAATGTTGAGGCAAATTTACTGCTAATGCTAATCGATAAAAAAAAACAATACAGTTTGTGTGAGTCAGGCGATCCGTTCAGGATCGGTTGAGCTCCTCCCGCTTGAAGTTCCTTATCGCGTCCAGCAGCTGAGAGCGCGGATCCTCAGAGACTTGACTGCGTCCTGATGCTGTCGCTGCTCCGGCCTTCAGCGGCTTCAGCGACACTCCCATTTGCGGTGGAGGTGGTGGCGGTGGCGTCGCTGTCCTCGCTGCAGCCGCTGGCCCGCTTGTGGATCGGAGCTTCACCTGGAACTTGGTTGTCTGTGGTTGTGCTTCAGGCTTTTGGAGCTTCAGCTCCACCATGCTGGTCATCTGGCTGCACTTGGATGGCGCAGTAGGCTTCGGCGCTGGGACTGGTGCTGCGGTTACAGTTTGAGCTGCAACTGCAACTGTCGCTGGTACTTCGACTGCAGTGGTTGCGAGAGCTGAAGCTGGGCCTGGAGCTGGAGCAGGAGCTCGGGCTGTTGCTCGGGCTGGAGCTGGGGCTGGTGCTGAAGCTGGGATGGGAGCTGCAATTGAGGCAACAGCTGGACTTGAAGCCCTACCATTGACTGAGACACGAACACTTAGGGCCTGCTCCTGCTCCTGCTGCTCCCTGGCCAGCATGCGTTCCTTGAAACCCGTCCGTCGCAGGGTGTTCTGTCCGAATGGCGCTGACGTGGTATCGGCTGGGGTCTTGCTTCTCTCCAGGGTGGAAATGGGCCGTGGCAGTGAGTTGATGGTCGCCGGAGTGTAGGCGTCACCACCAGCACCTGCGGGCAGGGTAAACCGATGGCTCTTTGCGGGTCTGGGCAAAGTCGAGGATTGGACCTGGCCTGGGGACGTGATGGGTTCTGCAGAGGGGGCCAGTGTTTGTGGTTGAGATGGGGATGCGAGAGTTGCGACTTGAACAGGGACGGGTGCTGGTGCTGTTGTCGATACTGTTGGGGATGTGTTTGTGACATCCCGCAGAGGCTTGACTGTTATGGGTACGTGGTACTCCTTGCGTTGCGGTATCCCCATCCTAAGAATGGGCGAGGCCACCTCGATGGTCAGTTTGGCTGGAGACGGAGCTGGAGTGGCGCCTGCTCCCCCAAAAATGTAGTCGCCCTCGTTCTTGATGGCCACCTGCGACTTGGGTCGCTCGCTCCATGCCCCAAAGTTAATGTTCGGGGGTCCGGAGTAGCGATATTGCGGCGGGAGGGGCTTTGCTGCTTGCGGGGTTGCCGTCCTTGCAGGGGATATGACTGTGACTGTGTCCGGGAAATGCTCTACCAGTGTCTGGACTGGTGCTGGTGCTGGTACTGGTCGCAAGGCGACGGGGCTGACTGGAGAGGCCGCCGTGGCGCTTGGAGTAGATATGGGCACCTTGGTTGGTTCAGTGGGATATGCCACGGTGACTGGTGGAGACTGTTCCTTAGCTGGGCTGGCTCTCAACGAAGCTGGAGATGACTGTTCTTTGACTGCAGAAGGACTCTGTTCATTGGAGGCCTTGGCAGGAGAAGCAACTGCTTCCTGGACTGTCTTGGCTGTAGGTGGAACCATTTGTTGCTGCTCTTTCACGGGCTTAACTGGAGGGGAAGATAGGTCTTTGAGAGCCTTGACTGGAGGAGGAGACTGCTCTAGTGTTTCTGCTCCGGCTCCGGTTGCTGCCATTGATCCTCTGGCTGATCCTTGTTCTTTGGCTTGGCCAGATGCCGACGGCTGGCGTTCCAGCCTGGCAACTGCTGTGTCTGCTGCTGGGCTGTTCTTTGGTTGATCTAACAGCAGGGCCGCCAGCTCCACCTCTTTGGAGGGGGATACGGCTGCACTGCCACCGCCACCGCCACCGCCGCTGCTCTCGGCTAGGCTATTCTTGCGGGAATTCAGGATGGTCTTGATCACCTCGAAGCTCTGCAGCGAGGGCGTCTCCCCGATGCTCAGCTCACTGGAGGAGCGTCTTGGACTGGACGCGTTTCCGAGTCCGTTCTGATCAATTTTATTGAGGGATATGTGGGAAGAGCTGCGCTGGCTTAGGGATCTGGATGCCCTCTCCTGGGCCGCTGCCGCCTGGAAGGAGTCCGACCGGCTGACCCTCGTAGACGTTGTGCTGGACGTGATCGCTGTGGATTTGGCCGTGGCAATGCTGAAGTTGGCCAGACGGTTCGGCTGTGCCGCCTCGATCTCCGCCTGTTCGGGCTGCTTGCGGATGAGCGTGTCGAGGCGTTGCTGTTGGATGATGGCTGACAGCTCGTCGACGATCTCGTCCAGCGGCGAGCCTGGGTTGGGGCTAGGGCTAGTAGCTGCTCTTTTGGTCACTCCGCGGGCGTGCGGATCGGAGAAATCTGGCGGCGGGGAAATAGGAACCGAGTAGTTCCACGAGGAGAGCGATGTCTGTTCGCTGGCGCTGGTCGGCGTGGCCAGAGTGGAGGTCGCCTGCTGCTGCTCTTCCTCGTCGTCCTCTTCCTGGGAGGCGGCTGTGAGAACGGCCAGCTCGGCCAAACTGCTGGCCAGCGGCTGCTCTCCTTTGACGGATGTCTGGCAGAGCTTAAAATTGTACACCTTTATGGCATCGTCGTCCTCCGAGCTGGACTCTATGTTGGTCTTTTCGGGCTCCTGGGGCTCGGGCGAGGGTGAGGGTGCGGGCTCTCCGATTCCCGAGTCTGCCTGCTTGGAGCCAGCATCGTTGTCGTCCTCCTCAGTGGCACCGCCCAGGGAGCGGGGCTCCGGTGTGGGCGTTCGGTTCAGCAGCACCTTGGACACGTTCTGGGACGCATTTATGGGAGCACCGGCTCCGGTAGTTGGTGGCGAGCTGCTCGGTAGAGCGGGAGTGGGTGTGGGAGGAGGAATGAGTGCGGGTGTGGGTGTGGGCAGCGGGGTGGTGATTCGCGGTGCTGGCTGCGGTGTGGTGGGCGTCAGCGTCTCTGACAGAGAGTTTGTGGTGGAGGCCAGCGATATGGTATCCGCTCCAGATGCGTTTCCATTACCGTTTCCAGCAAGTGCCCCAGCGAAGCCGGGGGGCGGGGCCGGTGCCGCTTTCTTCTTGATTTGCAAGAGGCGTTTGCGAGGCGTCGGCTCCGGTCCCTGGCCCTGTCCTTGGCCCGAAAGTGTGCTGGTAACCGAACCCCTTGTCGGACCCGCGGCTCGCTTTAAGTCTAGCGTGGCATAATGCCCGTCGGCGTCCGCTGCATCCACCGGGGATGCCTTGGCGCTGTTTCCATTGCAGTCCAGCAGCTCCGGGTGCTGGCTGGACAGATTCGGCGTAGACATGCACAGCTGTGGACGCTTCACGATCACCGCGTACGCAGGCTCTGCCGTACTCTTTGGGGCTCTCTCCGACCGGGGCTCCGACTCCGGCACGGACTGCTCCGGGATGCAGTGCTGGCTGGGCGGCCGTGGGGCCACACGCTTCTTGCGCGGCGGCGGCGCCATGACTTTGGCGGGCGGTGCGGGCACAAAGACGGGCGTGCGTGTGTAGTTCATGCCGGTGGAGTCCATGGAGTTAAGCGAATTGGTGGAGCTGTATGGACTGGGCGTTTTGGCGGTGACCTTCGAGTGGCGGCTGCTGCTAAAGTCCGAGCTGCTGCTCAGTGAGTCCCGGGCGGTGCCCGTGCGCTGGAACTTGGCCATGGCATCGCCGTTGAAGCTGTCGTAGGACTCGGATTTGTGGCACAGTCGAATCTCTGAGAGGCCCACAGCCCCGATGGTCGACTCGCAGCTGTACACCTGACTAGCATCCACTATGGGAAGAGAGGAAGAGATTTCAGATTTATTTGGGCGGCCATCTCTTGGACCTCAGGACCTCACCTGGACTCCGGAACTCGTACTTGTTCAGATCTAGCTGCTTGTTGTCGCACACCAGTTCAAGAAGCTTACGCAGCGGCACCCGTGCCCCCAGCCGGGCCACATACAGCTGGTCCTTCGGCAGCAGTACAGTGATGCGGAAGGTCTGCTCAAAGGGCGCATTGCTAGTGACCGCCGGTATGGGGGTGATTCGATTGTACTCCAGCTGACTAGCCTCATTGATCTCCATCTCCTTGGATAGATGGTGCAGCTGTGTGCTGGACTTGGACAGATTCCCAATCGATGAGCTGTTGTTGCTCCCAGATTTGTCTATGGTGGTGGAGGGGAGGTGGAGTTGGAGGGAGTGTGTAAGGGAATGTAAATCCAAGGAACTAGGACTAGGACTAGGGCTACTTACCCTTTTTGCGGCCAAACCAGCGATTCAGTGTGGAGAAGCCGCCCTTCATGTTGCTCATTCTTGTGCGGGGGAGGACGTGGCGTAGATCACTTTCTCTGTTGCCTCTTTGGGGGATTTCGATTCTGTTTCCACAGTTGTTCTTTTTCCTTTCGTCTGTCGATTGCTTTTTTTGTTTTGGATGGGTTGTGGGGGGGTAGTTTCGTAATAGAGTTTCTTAGAGCATACTAGAAAATAGCGTGCGATTTGTGCGCTGTGAAATCTGCAAGTGAAAAGCAAAGGCGAAAATTCAAGAACTGCCTGATTACAAAACAATGAATGGCCCCGCAGGCCCTGCAGGCCCCGCAGACCCGACTGTCAAGACCAAGACGCCTTCGGGCCTCAGGCGCTTATCATCGCCGCTCCGCCTGATAACACGGCTGGGACTGTGGCACTGAGGCCTGAGGGGCTTCAGGTGGGAGCCTTCCTTACGGTTCTTTGGTTGTTTATCAATGCGTCTCATGGCTAACGTACGCACGAACCCCCATCCCCAATAGAAACTCACATGTGTCTACAGTCAGTGCCAGGAATACCCATTCCATGATCTATTCTAGAAGGTATGTCCCAAAGTCTACTCGATAATTGACTTCTGATACATATATATGTATGTATGTATTATTTAGAGCAGATTCTCGTCGACATCTACGAACGACTACTACTTGCGTTCATTGCTCGGAGATTTACTCGTTGACAACCCGACGGTAGAGCGACAGGCAAAACGAAATGCAAGAAAGTCCGAGTACATGTCGTGCGCGACGAATAAAGCAAAATACATTTCGTGTGCGTGACAGGTCGCGCCGACTTGGTAGACTATAAAATTGAGTTCCCGATCTCTTTTTTATCGGTAAGAATGTCTCGGGTCTTGAATGAAAATCCAGTTGAAAGCAGGGTTTCCTTTCGGGATATTAAGGGGTAACCCCGTGGTCGGTAGGTGTATCGACTGGCGTTTTTCATAGACTATTTGCTTTATCAATTTCGTTTTCGTTTTATTTGTTTTCTGCGCCTGGCTTAGTGCTTAATTGTTCATCGGCCTGGCTATATAATGGCTAGCACTATGTGTGTGTGTGTGTATGTGTGTGTGTTCGTGGGTGTGCGTGTGTGTATAGACTTACGGCGGGGCGGGCGATAAGCTCTCATAAGACTTGCGAGCGGTTCAAAACGGATCGGATCGGATCGGTACGAAGCGTTCTCTGTCGCGTGCGTTTTTGCACATTTGCACACAATGCAAAACGCGAAGGCGACTCTGATTGGGAGGGCAGCATGAGGGCAGGCGAATCGCTATTGTCTATTGTCTAATGACACAGTTAGATAGAGAGTGCAACAGTGTGAGGCATGGCCATGCAAATTACCGGCAATTGCTGCTGCTGCAACAGCACACACATAGACAGGGAAATACTATACATATTTGCATGCTAATTACGTGAGTGGCGTAAGGACAGTGCGTGCCACAGATGTAGGGATCCCAGTGGAATCCTTCATTCATCTCAACGATTTTCCTCAACGAATCTCCATTTGTTTGTATTTGTTGTAAGAAATACACCACTGCATTCGATAACAAACTCATTTGTTTGCCTTTTTCACACATATCAGAGCTGTTTCAAATACATATTCTTCAAAGTTATACTCCCGCAGACACATCTACAGCAGGTTGAGGTTCTCCACTACAATATAGTCATGAAACGTACCGTATGTCCGTGTGCTTAGGCACGTGCCCCCGTCCCACCTTGAAGCAAATCGATTTGTGTTTACTTTTTAATGAGCAGGCCCAACTATTAGTACACCTAATTAGATTTACTCGTTGAACGCATTTGGGAGTCGTGTTCGGTTATAATCGGTCCGTGAAGAGAAGGCCTTACTCTCCCTTACGTTCAGAGCCATCTGGAGAATGTACATGTCGTGTGCATGCCAAGAGACTCGGCTGATTAATTAATACTTAAGGGACAAGTGAGGTCTACACTCAGAGCTATGTATACTCTTCTCTTTTCAGATCTTTTTAACTTGAATCCCAACCCAATCCTGGTACTCATGGGCGTCCCCCACGTCGACCCCGGCCACCTGTGCTGTGGTTTATCAATTCCCGCCAAGCACTTTTACAGTCAACCACTAAAATTCCCCTTGAAATAGCCATGAGTAAGTAAAAATTCCTCGGCTATCGAGAGGCGACGGTGAAAAGGTTTCTTGCCTTAAATCATCACGTTCCATGAACATGGCTTGCTTGTTGGTGTTGGCCAAAATAATGAGCTTGGCTAATAGCTAATCACACACACCACACACACACAGCAGCTGGGCCAAACCAAAATGTGTCTGTTTATTTATTTTTGAGGCCTTTTGAACCCGGCTAATTGAAATAAAAACTTAATTGTCTTTGAATGTTTTTCGGGACGAACTTTGTTCCCACTTTATGAGATCGTGAGTTCGTACATATGTACATATATACGAGCACTATTTTACGGGCATTGTATCTGCAATATATCCGCATTATCTTTATAGATGCTCATATCCAGTCGGATGATTCTGACCCAATCCGGTTGACTTTTTTCGCCCATTCATGGGCTCCACCGTATCTATAAGCCATCAGATATACTATAGGTAGTACATGCATACTATAGGTAGTGCTATGTATTACATCTACTACTATATAGGCCACGATGAATCAGAGAAGTGGCAGCTGCAGCTGAACAATCAAGCGCACTCGTAAATGAACTGTTTTGCTTGGGTCGAATCGAATCGGATCGGATCGGATATTGTTAAGTAACTCTCTCGAGGGGCACACACTCTACGGTCTACTAGTATTGTAACTCTGCTTACAAGTACATGCATGTACTATCTAATATAAAGTGTAACGTGTCTATTTGCTGCTCCAGGGGTCAGAGCAATTCCTGTTTTTGTTTTCAATTAGCTATAAGTGGGATTTTATTGTCAGCACGAGGCCCTCAAAATAATTAGCGAGCAACACTACGAGAATCAGTCCAAAAGGGATTGCATCCCTCGATACGGAAAGTAAGATATACTTGTGCGAAATATATATGTATATGGTATTTAAGATATGTATTAATTCCAATTGCAAGTCCAATCTTCAGGCTCGTGCCACTATCAAGAATTTCTGTCTTGAAACGTCGCTTAAGATCTTAACTTCAGATCATGGAACCTCCTTAAGAGCTTTAGAGTTGGATAGCCTCTCCGGTGTTATAAGAACAGAACCTAGCCCTATGCCCATGATTGAATGTACATTTTACGGCATCCCCAATTATGTACTCGTAGGAGTATGAAGAAGTCAATGATCAATGTGGAGTCGATGAGGGGGGGCGTTGGCGGGGGAAGGCCTAATAGTGACTGGCCGTTATTTGCACAATATATTGGCAACTTTCTACCGTTATGTGTATGCCCAAATAATTGTATGCACTGTGTATGGATGGAAAGCATTTATGTATAAGGTCTTGGAGCAGCGCAAATAAGGAAAATCAGAAGTGCAAACAGAAGAGCCGATTCGATGGATGGATGGATGGATGGGCGATGATTAATGGCTAATGTTGATTTGGAATGTTGTGAGGGGTTCCGTTCGGTTCCATCATGGGATTATTTATAGGGAGGTGTTTCGCTTCGGTACTTTCCGTATTCTATCGTATCGTATCGTATCGTATCGCATCGCATCGCACCGTATCGTTTTTATAGCGATTTTATTCGATGGGTGACACTGACATTGAAGTTTGGCATTGCATTCGGTCGCCGTCGCAGTCGCAGTCCAAGTCTCAGTCTCTGGCTTTGAGAGACTGATTCAAAGTTAGGCGATGATATCATGCTGGATAACCGACGTGAGGGAATTTTGTTTTTTATTTTATTTTACTTTATTGGCGCTCATCATTGTCTCTTTATAATCATCATTCTGCGTCGTCGCTGCTGGCCTGGCGAGGAGCGGAGCGGAGAGCAGAGAGAAGAGTAGAGCCGGCCCAACTAGTCAGCTATGCTAATTTCTTTGGCCAAATCGTAAATTGATAAACGACCAGCGACTCACACCAGTGGAATGACTTTCCGAAGTCCCAAGTGACACATCCCCACCCAGACCCAGACCCAGACCTAGACCCAATCGCAGTCCAGCGTCTTTGCTGAGTTTGCGATGGCTTCTGCTGCCTGACAACTTTATCTGGGAGTCACTAAGGTGGGTCGCCACGGCTGTGGGCACTGCCGGGGGGAGGAGGGCACTGCAGTAGTTACTATCAAGCGGGCGATACGCATGACTAATCCCAAATATGCTAAGCACCGCCACATCTGCTGACAGTTTTGTCTCCTTATCTAAAAAACATACATCCATATGTATGTGTATATATGTATTTCGTATTTCAATTTGTGCCGCAATTTGAGCCGCCACTTGATTAGACCGGTGCAAAGCGTTAGTTTTACGGTCCACCATCCACGTAGCTTGTAGCTCGTAGTAAGTACCACATACCGATCGCCCCTAAGGCTATCATGGATCGAAAGATAAGTAACAGCTGTCGGTAATATCGGTATTCGATTCATACGAATATACATATGTACATATGAACATGGCATGCAATAGGCGACGACTCAAAACTGTCAAAACTTAATTGAAACTTTGTACCGTTGCGTTCGTTGGGATTGATTTGATTTGGTGGATTTGGATGAAAAGTATATGTACGTACGAGCATTGTCGAGATGATAATGGATGGGAAAACGAGGCGGATGGGTCGATGGGATGATGGGATGGGATCAGAAACTAGATCAGGTCTCAAAAACTATATTCTAACGCTATCCCAGTAGGAATCCAAGTAGGAATACATGGAATTGATAAGAAGCCAAGAACTTCTTCAGACGTGGATTACCCAAGAATAATGACAGTATAATTTCAGAGATAACAATGCTCCCGCAGCTGTGAATTGAGTTCCAATAGATTTCGCCATCGTCAGAGAGCACTGGCAAGAACTGCCCCAGTCTATCCCATTCGCGGGGCTACGTGACGCCCAGGCTAATGCCATTTCGGGGGGAACACATTCTTTTGCATTTACTTCAGAATTCACTTATTAGCTGAAGTTTTTTCTTCAGTGCACTTTCTTGGCAATCTTCCGTTTTTTTCTGCCTTCCCCGCGCTCACAGCTTTTGTTGTTTAACAAAATTGCACGTTGTTCAAAAACAAAAAGTTAAAGCACTCACACTTGCACACACAGGCATGCACATGCACACGCACGCAGGTAAAATCGAGCAGCAGTAAAACAAAAACAAAAAACAAACTGTTTAGAACTGCGTACTAACTGCGATTAGTGGTGCTTTTTACTCTCGTTCTCTTTGTCGATTTCCTTAGAGCGCACTCTTTCTGTAGGAGGGAGTGGAAGCGGAGCAACTTTTGCGAAGCGGCCGACGTTGTAAAATCAACTGAAAATAAAAAACGTGAATTATGCACAGAACACAACAGCAAAAGACATCACACACACGCACACGCGCACACACTCTCTGAAAAACGGCGGACACACGACACACAATAATAGTAGCAATAATAAAGCAACGGTAACTCTCTAATAATAGAGCCAGCACCGCAGGCAAGAGGTGAGTGCGCAGTACGCTCAGCTGTTGGCTCTCTCACGCGTCGGTCGCAAAACCGCCACACTCACCTAGCCACTCCACTCCACTCTCTTGTTCTTTCACCTCTTTCTCTCTCTGTGTGTGCTTGAATGTTGCTGCTGCTACTGCCACTGCCGCTCCTCTTTAATCTTATCAGCAGTGAAAAAACCATACAGAAGGAAGAGAAGAGCAGCTTCGGAGCCGCAGCTCTAAATACTCTTCCAGGTCGATCGTTACAATGGATGTTATCCGATTTTGTTTATATTTGGCTGCGTTACATGTGTGTTTAAATTTTAAATTAAAATATGTATGTATGTGTGGGAATGGCAGAAGAGACAAAGGATTATAGCCCTTTGCGATTTTTGGTCACTCTGATCGTAGAAAGGAAAGCTACATATATATATACCGATGTATCGATAAGTTTTGAGGGAAACGAAACAACTTCAATTCTTTGCTTTTGCAGTAGTTGCACTATTTTCCGAAACAAATACGTTTATCTCACAAAAACTTGTTCTTTCTATGCAGTTGTATATTGATTTACTGGCTGCAACAAATTTTCTGCCAGCAAGCGTGTTTTCATTAAACTAGACGGACGAAAGTACATACATACGTGTAAGTAAATAAGTCTGAATGCACATACATATGTATGTGTGTGTATCGCGTCGATTGCTGATGGTGTCGCGGATAAGCTTTCATCGCAGAGGCGTTGTAAGCAACTGGTCGAAACAATAACATCATCTTTTAAAAGGGTATACTGACAGCAGCAGCGGCAAAGGGGAAGGAGAGCGGAGGTGAAAGGAAAACTGCATACTCCACGTATGTATGTACATAAACACTCACATTTATCTGCACATGTCTCCCCGCACATTACAATTTATCTGCACAAACAGTTTCGTTATTGGAGCTCTCTCTCTCTCTATCTTTCTATCCCTGGGGTATATGTACGTATGTACATATGTATCTTCTTTATGCTTTATGGCGGTATCTTCACTTGTCGCGCGCGTTGGGAAAACTGAACTGAAACTTCAGGCCAAGTGCGTTGCATAAGTCATACGATGACGCCGACAACGACTACGACTACGAAGCCAACGACGACGCTGGCAGCAACGTCAGCGCTAGCTGATGGCTGTCAAATTGCGCAAGCTTCTTTTTCCATTCTGATTGACGATTTGACGACCTTCGTGAGGCGCCCCCAAAGCCGCCTGCTATCTGCATCGGGTATTCCAGTGTGGGAGTCGAGTCGCACTGCTACCTTGTACTTCTTCTTTGACGGGCCGCTCGGCGCTCCTGTCCAAAGTTCCACCGACGTGCTGGCTGGCCTCCCACCACTTCACTAACTCCCCACAGGGGGAGTGCCAGTGCTCGTGCCTGTGCCAATGTCCGTGCCCCGGCTAATGCGTGACCATTTTCAGCTTGGGAAGGAAGCCTCACCCAGACGCACACTTCCACTTGTGACATCATCATAATCATCTACCCATCCACATCCATCGACCTGGGGCGGCCATTGACAGGTTGGGTAGACCATAAATGGCCATTCCGAGGCCTGAGCCTAGGGTGTGCCATCGCCCATTCCCCATCGCCGAACGCCCATCACTGTCGCAAATTTCTTCGATTTCTAATTATGTATCTCGCGTGGTAAGACCATTCATTCCATTAAGAGAGCCACATTTTAATGATTTATTTAGGCAGTCAGCTCTAAAAGTGTTTCTAATTTGTCGTATGTAAAGTTTGTAACAACCTATCGATTTGCTTGAGTAGAAAGAACTTGCCAAAAGGTTCGTTTTTTAAGAACGTTTTTTTGCTTTGGGCACAGCTTTTTGAAATCAACGAGTTCCGGTTAAAGTTTCACCTTTAAAACTTAGTTGATAAACAATTTATGAAGACACGGGATCAGGATAGGTTTTGGACCATTAAGGATCGATAACCTAGTATCTACGTTCTGTGCCGGCGATCTTTTGGAGAAGGTATCATCCCCGATCCCAAATCCCGCATCCCATTGCTCTCCGATCGATCGATTATGATTTAAAAGGTTTTTCAAATGATCTCAACGAAACTTCCCAACGTGGCCGAAAACTACGGTTACACTAGGTGCATGAGTGTGCGCTGTCATCGATCTGATGATGTCTGGGACATGTTTTCCTTTCAGCTTGTATCTAAATCACTTAAAGTTCGTTTAACGCACATTTAAGTGGTTCGGTCGGGTTGGGGCACAACGTTGGTGCTATATCAATATATCAGTATATCAATATGGTGTGCGCCATGTGTGTTTTGCAGTATCCGCTTATCAAAAATCACTCGAGCAAAGGAATGCCAATAAATTCTTTGCGACTAAGTGGGCTCTTTAGCTGGAACCCCTGCTGATATGGCTTTAGGCTGGGCTGGGCTGTTCTGGGACGAGCCAACCAATCACCCAAAACAGCCAACGAGAAATCCCACTTGACAGTCAGTTGTACATAGTACTGTACGACTACTTGTACTTGTTGGGGCACGTTTCGGTGATAACCTCAACCTTAACACACAATTTTGGGGGCAATTGATGTTTTCAGGTTCGTTCGTTCGTCTTGAAGGTTCTCTCCGCGGTCTCTGTCTCTCTGTCTCTCTGTCTCTCTGTCTTTCTGTGTCTGATTGGGTGCGGTGGCGGTGACGTTGCTATCACATTGTTATTTTGTGTACTTAGTGTAGTTCATGCCAAACCAAACTCAGTTGTAAGAGCTGCGAATACCTCAACGAATACGAACAGACTTATCAACATAGAGAGCTGCTGTTTATCCACATTTCTCTGTACTGTAGAGCGTAGTGTAGACCTCCTACCCTGGTATTGGTACTGGTATTGGTACTGGTACTTGGTGACCCCGTTTTCGGGGGAATTCTTGAGCTGTTTCTTTGCTGCTTTTTGCTTTGCCCCTCATTTTTTGGCGAAAAGTGGCACAAACTCATTCCGAAAAAAAAGAACGGAGGGACAACCGACATAAACAAGTTTCGCGAGCGGCAAATTCGACAATGAAACCATATGATCAGTGTAATGATAGTTATGATGATCATTCAGCCCGCTCAGACTCTGGCTCTCTGGCTTTCTGCCTCTGGAGTCCGGGGAGGAATCGTTGGATCGGTGGAGGCTGTTTGAGTGTTCGTCGCTCCTCTACTCACAAAAGAAAAAAAAAATAGATTTAGAAATCCAGCTTCTCTCGGCTTCTTTTGTGCTTTTCGCTTTTCGTTCTTGCCTTTCCTCAAATATTTTGCGGCATGCCTTCTCGTCTGACATCCATTTGATGGCCTGGCCTGGCCGCTCTTGCTTTGGAGCGGGAAATGCATTGCATAGCTGATCTACATGCCAGCACCGTTAGCCGTGGCCCTTTTTCTTTTCTGTTTTCTTTCCTTTTTTCTTCTCTTTTTCTTTTTGCATGTCTCACTTTAATTAGACTTCAATCAATGCCAGGCCAGAAGCAAACGTCAGCGCCCTAGTAAAAGACAACGACGACCTGGCATCAGCAGCGGCAGCGGCAGCGGCAGAAGCAGAGTGGAATGGAATGGAATGGAATGGGGTCAACACTGCAGTATCATCAGACCCCTTCCCACACTCGCAAAATCCCCTTTCCCCCCTACCGCCACCATCTCCATCGCGAGCCCAATGCAACAATCTGTATCTGCGTATCTGAACAGAACTGACACTTGCGTGCGTTTGCCCGATGACTGCGTTGACTGCTCCGAAAAGATTCGATTGCGGCTTCCATGGAAGTGCAGTCAGCTGTCTGAGCAATCCTCTGTCTATCAATCTTCGGCATTAGGTATGTAAAAAGGTAAATCAATTATTTCTATGGCTATATCTACTATTTATCTATTTATCTACTCGTGCATATTTATTCTCATAAGAGTATCATTTATCCGAAATGGTATGATGTATGTCTGGATTTCTTATCTGAGAAATGATTCTTATTTCCAGCTTAGAGCATTTAAGGAGTACAAATATTGATATATGTTGGCTGGATGTTTCACTCATACGTGTATCCTATGAGGTTGATTTTTTTTTGGCGCTCCATGGTCCTCCTTTGCCGCCTCTTAGGACTCTTCGTATTCCCATTCTACGATTATAGATCCGAGGATTCGTGTGCTCTCTTTTCGATGAGACTACTCCTACATATCTAACCATGTATCCAAAGGTATTTCTCTCCTTCTCGAACTTTGTCGACAGGTAGGCACAGGTATGCAGTACATAGTCGTATTGTATGTACATATCTCTCCCTTGCTCCTGGAGCTGACTTTTTGTGGCTCTGGCCAGCTGCAAGCTGCAAGTGCTTGGCATGTTGAATGCCTCAAATGCCGCCCAATAAATGCAGCTACAACAACGGTCCAGGTCCAACCTGTCACAGTCAGCCAAGATCGGGTTTTTCTTTTATGATTTTGTTTTTTTTTTTGGGTGTTTGAGTGTTGCAACTGCAACAGCCACAGCCACAGCCATAGCCCAAGTGCTTCACAGCCTCACATCCACATCCAATTGCCAGCCGAGAGCTGCTCATAATAATTTGTTGAAGTGCATTTTCCACATTGCAACGATTGGCAGGGGGCAGCCAGCAGAGGCACTAAGAGAAGATGCAGGTTTTTATGCCCCACTCTATTGCTGACCAAACGGCAATCGGCAAATGGCTGGATGTTGAATGTTGGATGTTTGATGTTGGTGCCTGGAAGAAAGTGAAGCGAAATCAAATGCAACTGCAGCTGCCACAACAGCAGCAACAGCAACAGCAACTTTTGCTTCTCTCTGGCTGGCTGTGGCGGTGGATTGAGGCGGCTTTCTTACTTGGGTAATAACTGGCTTGCATTTCATTTGAAAGACGACGCTTAACGCGTTGCCATAATTGCAGTTGCAGTTGTAGTTGTAGTAGCGGCTGCAGCCCACAGATACGAGTGCACTCGTACAAATGTATCTTGTATCTGCCGCTGGGCTTGCCAAACAACCTTGACATGCAGCTAAACTAATGGCAGGAAATTGTCGACAAGTGCCGCGCAATCCCAAGCCCAAACCCAAGCCCAAACCCAAGCCCAAGCCCAGGCCCAATCCCATCTCTAAGCCCAGTCCCATCCACTCATCCATTCCAATCTCTACTCGTGGAGACCCACACAGAGATGTGCCTCGACTTGGGGCCTGGTCTAGTCTGGTCTGGTCGCAGCTTTTTAATTGCGCCTCGCATCCAACCGGTTGCTGCTGGAACAATTGCCGCCTCATCCCCCATCCCAGGCATCTGCACCTCTCTTTCTCTCTATCTATAGCCTATCCGTATCTATATCTATGTATATCTGTATCTGTTACTGCAAGTATCTGCATCTGTTTGGCAGTGACTGAAAAATGCGGCTAACTTCATTTGGCCATTTGCACCGATTGATCATGGCACAGACAGCCGCCGAAAGAGTCGCGGCTGCGGCTGCAGCAGCGTCAACGGCAGCAATTTCTGTATGTCTGCATTGGACCCTGCACCGCTGCACCATTGCTGCTGCACCGCTGGTGTACTAGGAGGGGGGTGTTGGGGCATTGAACCAACTGCCGAACAAATGTGGCTCACCTTGGCAGCACATATCTCTCTCTCTCTCTCTCTCTCTCTCTCTCTCGCTCTCTCTGTCATTGTTTCTGGCTGTGTTTGGGTGTGTGGGTGGGACTGGGACTGGAGCTGGGGCTGGGCAAATGTTTATCAATGAAATTGGACAGCTGAATGGGTAACTGGGTGGCGAGGTGGACGCTGGACACTTGGACAGTGGCCAAGCCACCAATTAGTGGGAGAATAGAGTCGGAAAACACCCAGGAATTTACGAGGACTCTACCTCCCTATGAAGCTCCTAAAAATATCCCTTTTGGTTCGAATGGAGTGCAAAGCAAGTCGGATGATTACAGTCGGAGAAAAAAAGTTTGTATTCATTACAAATATTTGACTTCATTATGAAACAAATTAAGATGAAATTTTCATTAATATTTCGATTGAATATAAACATTTATGAGTAAATCAAAGTTTCATTTAATTTATAAGCCGAATATTTATGCTAAATATGGTTGTTATGGTGTGTTCTTTTTACTTTGCCGTTTTTCTGTGATGGCACATGCATACATATGTTTATATGTACATATGTATGTTTCTTGATCCACCACTTGATTGCATTCCACTATAACCTACTTTATCTATCCGTATACCATTCCATAAGGATAAACTACATTGGTTTGTCTTAAATGTAGTCCCATCCAAAGCGAATCTTTCATGACAACTTTCTTTAGAACTTTATTACAAATCCTCCCTAGGTATTTATCCCTAGTTATTTATCTAAGCCTACTCTTACTCGACACTGATCCCGGACCGTATCCCTGTCATTTGTGAAGCCATGCGATATGATATTCACTTCCCGCTGAAATCAATGCCAGTTTATATCCGAAACCCCCTTTTCGATCGATTTCTACTAGATGTATCGGATGTATGGGATCGGATTACCCTTGGATTCGCCTGAAGGATTTCTCCATCTCCGTCTGGGTCTTGGTTTCACTCACGAGGGAAGGAACTGACATTGCAAATGAAAATGCAAATTCAAATTCAAATACAAATGCAAATGCAAATGGAATTGGAAAATGAGATGAGCTCACTCTCTGTGGAATGCAGGTCCGAGTCGGACTAAGCAAAACATTTCGAATCTCGAAATACAATAAAATACATTTACTCGTACTCGTACTTTGCCACAAAGGTGAATGCATGCAAAAAAGATGAACGAACGAGGGAGTGTCGTTGGCCGGACTTGGAAACGGACACGGACACGGACAAAACACAGACTTGGGGACGGAGAGGGAGCTGTCAGCGGGCATGACGTGGGCCATATATATCCATCTCGGATAATAGCCATCTGCCCGATAATGGCCTTTAAAGCATGAAGATTCATTGCAAATGCAAGTCACACCGCTTTGACTGTGGGAAACTTCCAGCAAATTGCTTGCTCTGACCTTGAAATGGACCCCGGCTACGAAAAGTGCTACATGATGGCTAGAAAAGCGATCCAGCTAGAAAAGCGATCCAAAGAGATCCAATAGCCACCACCAGGCATCACCAAGCACCTCCGAGCACCTCCAGGCACCAAGCAATGGCACTGCCAATCCACCATAATGACGACGATGTCAGGGCAGAGAAAGTAGTCGGCCAGTAGTCGGTAGTGGTAGTGGGTAACCAGTTGGATGGCAAGATGGCAAGAAAAAGTAAAATTATTTTAGGACAGGCCACCGAGATAAGTATGTCACCTGCAGCGCACCCAAGGCTCGCCGCACTGCACCGCACTGCACCGCACCGCACCAGACCCGATCCACAATCCGATCAGACCAGACCAGACACTCGTACCATACCAGACCAAAACAGCTGTGAGAGTCCGCACCGAAAGCCAGCTCCGAAACTGGTCAGCAAACTTTTGTGCATGTGGCAAGTGGCTTTACTTTGGGTTTTACTTTCTGCCCCAAAACAAAAAAAATAACAAACGGAAGGGTGTCTTCTACCGAAGGCTCAAATACCCTAATAGAATCCGAACCTAGTGATAGAGATAGTTTGTTTGTGTGTTTTCTGTTGCAATTCAGTTTCCCTACACTCCAAGAAAAATGGCACAGCAGAAATAGATGAATTATTCGGTTTCTAACGAGTGATTTAAACATAATCTTAATTATTAATACCATACTCTAACATAAATATTAATCACTTATTTTGTACAAAAGTATGAAACTGTTAATATCAAACATTTTCATTTGAATCCCAAAATGTAAGTAAAATAATTTTCGTTTTACAATTTCCAAATCGATTGGTATACATGATTTAATCTAAATGCAAGCTTTAAAATTCCAGGGTTCTGTATAGGTTATGTATAGAGAAATCCTTAGTCATATTTTGTAAAATTTGTTAAAAGATAAACAAATTAAAATTCTTCTTAAAATGGAAACCAATTAATAAACTTTTAGATAAGTAGTAAGTTATAAGCCAATGTAATTATCATAAATATTAGAACGGACTTCTAATAATACAAAAAATTCATACATATATTTAGTGGTGTCACTCACTGACGCTTGATCGTTCATTCCGACCATCATGTTATGGTAGTGGCACCTACTTCAGGGTAGAGGCATGGTACCTCCTCAGAGAGGGCATGCAACACACACACACACACACACACACACACACATATCGACAGCAAGTCTCCCAATTCCAATCCGCATACTGGCCAAACAAGTTGGGCATATCGGCCGCAACTCCCGCCGCCCCCCGATCACCCTTCACCCCGTCTTTCGTATCTCAGCTGGATGCGTGTTGCATGCCTTGAAGCAGGAAGCACTTGCAACACTTGCAACACGCAAGCCCCGCTTGATTTGAGCGCTGTTTCTTTTTTATTTATTTTTAAACCCGGTACTCGAAGAGTATATTAGATTTGGGTATATAAGATTTGTGGTGATAACGGCTGAGTGAAACGCCCAGAAGGAAGCGTTTCTGACCCCATAAAGTATACATATTCTTGATCAGCATCAATAGCCGAGTCGATATACATAGCTGTCCGTCCGTGTTCATTAGCGCCTACATCGCAGAGACTATGAAAGCTAGTGCAACCACATTTTGTATTCAGTCTTCTGTGTTATCAAAGTGTATTTCTAAATTTTTCCCCGCCCCCACAAAGGACGAAAATCTGTGGAATTCACAAAACAAAACAAACAAAAATTGAAATCAATATACATACATATACAAATTTCAAAGCTGGTTCGACTTAATTATTTGAAATGTTATTTTTTCCCAAAATTTAATTCGTTTAATTTAAATCGTAAGCTCATATAAGTATTTATGTATGTACTGACTAAGTACCGGGTATAAAGTAGAGCCGTGGCCTTTGCCGCGGCTCACAACGTTACCCCTCGTTTTTTTTTTATCATTTGGCCGTTTGGCTAATGGAATTTCAGCCAGTCTCCGTCTTTCCGCCCCAACACCGCCACCAACCCAACTGCTTCTCCTGGGCAGCGGCAGTGGCAGCGGCAGCGACGACTTATATAAATTATTAGACCAGCCTTTGGCTCAGTCATGTCACGTAGCTGGAAATATAAGAGCGACTGCGTCTATGTACATACGTCTACGTCTGTGTCTGGGATTGCAGTTGCCTTTGAAGATTATACAATGATTGAAATGTGTGTTTTGGGAGCGTCTTTCGCTTATGTGCGACACGTCCTCAGGTGGGACGCGTTCGAAATTAGATAAACCTAATGGGACTTCGAGCGCTGGGGATCTGTCTCCAATAAACAAATTATACATATCAGTATACAGTGGCTCAGGGCCAAAATGATCCAGTGGCAAATAAAAAGTTTAAAGTGCTACAAATTTTAAAATAGACAAAAACCCAAAAATGTTTAAACGCCAGTTTGTTGTATGTTTTATCACAGTTAAAAAAGGAACTTTATTTGCTGATTAAATATTGCTCAGTCTTAAAAATAAAATAAAAAGTTAAAATATATCTTAGATACAGGTCAGAGCCAAAAAGATCCATACACAAACTAATTTAATATTAGTCGAATAAAAGGTTAAACAGGTATTTTAATACTTAGTATGTAATCCCCTAACCTTTATTACGGCTTTTAACTTACTATTCATAGAAGAGACCAGCAAATAAAGTTCCTTTTTTAACTGTGATAAAGACCCAAGTGTGACTGGCTCCTGTGGAGCTTGACAGCCTCCTTAACCTAACCTAACCTAACTGTGATAAAACATACAACAAACTGGCGTTTAAACATTTTTGGGTTTTCGTCTATTTTAAAATTTGTAGCACTTTAAACTTTTTATTTGCCATAGGATCATTTTGACCCTGAGCCACTGTAGGTATAGTATAGGGGATATAGCCTTTCCAATAGGTCTTATAGCACAAGATACGAAATGAAATGAAATGTTAGAGTTTGTATTCTAACATTATTCTCATAACATTATTTACCACTGCATCTGCAGATGTACCAATCAATATCATATAAAAAGAACTTTTTGCTTGGTTTATCACTGGAGGTGGAATTTATAATTTTGGGCAAATTCCATCTATGGTTATGTATATCTCAGCCAGATCACGTACGACGCCATAGCCACCCAGATTATACAACATATTGTAAGATATTTTGCTTATAAAGAAGGGGCATGGTATGTTGGGTATATTTGGGACGTATGGCTGGCACGTCTTCTCGGGTGTCTGCGGCCCTTGCCTTGCCCAACATCTGCAGACCTTGCGCTGACCCATTTGCCCCAATGCGAGCGCCTCTCCGCTCACATTTCAACCACCTCTCTTCACGATCCACTATCCACGGGTATTTCTTTCTTTCTATACCGTTTTTTGCTGCCATTTCTTTGTGTGCTTTGTATTTCTTTTCTTTCATTCTCTCTCCTTTTTTTCTGGACATTTTCAATGTCAGCGCGCTCTTTTGGGTGACAATGAAATTAGCTTTTTGGTTCCTCTTTTTTCGGTGAGCCGCGCGTGTTTTGATTATTTCAGCGACACAAAAGGGAGGCAAACCAGAATTTACACAAAATCGTATGCAAATGTCTCTTCCAGATTTGCATAAAGAGACATAATGCCTTAAATCCAAGTCGTTTTTTCTTTTAGCCGTTTTCAGGTTCAAAGCAATTAAGTAATAATACAAATCAAACGCCAAACCGCGTGAAAACAAAAGCAAAACACAAAAACAGAGAAATAAGCGAGCGGATGAAAATGATGCAAGGGCTCCCCAGCTAAAAAAACATCCAAATGGATCGACACGGCTCGACGGGCCCGACTCGGAGCCCATACGCGTATTCCCCCATTCCCCCTATTTCCCATCAGAAGCCCATCGAGCTCGTAAGCACTGTTGCAAATCGAAACGAAACCGAATAAAACGTTTATTTCAAGTGCATTTACACACTGCACAGCACCGAGTCAGCCAGCCCTTTCCAACACTCGTAGCTACAGATGCCCCATCAGCTCTGCGCTTGCGCCCTTTTCACTGATTCGCTAGCAATCCGTTGAGTTTTTCACGCTTTCATACTCCACAACACAATCGAGTCGAATAATGGCAATCGAAAAGTGAAAATGTCAGAAGCCTTCTGTTCTCGGGGCTTCCCCGCTTTTCTGCATAGCTTCTGTCCAACTCTGATCCGATCCTCTTTATACCCGGTACTCGAAGAGGGTATAAAGATTTGTGGGTATTTGGGTATATAAGATTTGTGCTGATAACGGATGAGTGAAACACCCAGAAGGAAGCGTTTCCGACCCCATAAAGTATATATGTTCTTGATCAGCATCAATAGCCGAGTCGATATAGCCATGTCTGTCTGTCCGTCCGTACGTCCGTCTATCCGTCTGTCCGTCTTCATGAGCGCCTATATCTCAGAGACTGTTAAAGCTAGAGCAACCAAAATCCTTCCGCCCGCACAAAGGAAAATGTCAGAAGGTCTGTGGTATACACAATTTTGAAGATACGATAAAACTAAAAACTATCAGAGAGGTGAATCTGGATCAGATCGAATTATTAATATAGCCACAATGAAGAAAGCCATTTCGAAAGTCATCGTTCCCTCTCACTCTCTCTCACACACGACCCCGACTGCTTTGCCCATTCGTATTTTTTGACGCCTAGATCTCAGAGACTATAAGAGCTTTCTTTCGAAGCTCCTGTGATATCAATTCAGCACAAGTTTATTTCGAAATTTTGCCACGCCCTCTTCCGCCCCACAAAGAACGCAAATCTGTGGAATACACAATTTTTAAGATAAAATAAAACAAAAAACGCAGAATCATGGAAAATGGCCATGTCTAACAGATTGCTGAATCTGGATCAGGTCGGATCATTATTATGGACAAAAGGAAAAAATTAAATTCAGGGGCTACGCAACGCCCGCCAAGCGCTTATTCATTCCCTCTCTCTCTCTCGCAAACACTTGTACGTTTTGAATATGTAGTTATACATGCACATGTAAAAATGTAGAAGCAGATGTCAAAAGCATATGTAAACCTTTGCCGCGGCTCACAACGTTCCCCCTCGTTTTTTACTTATAATTTATAATTGCGTTTGATCATGACGAACTACTCATTTTCAGGCAAAAGGAAACGCAAAAAAACAAAAAAAATGTGTTGATCCACCAGAAAATCAAATGGAGCAACCAATTTTGGGATCCAACAAACTAAAATTGGCTATGCAAAGTAAGTAAGTTTAAGTAAGTTTCGTTCATTCCGTTTTGGGCGAGCGATTCGAAGTTATGAGAAAGCTGAATCGTTGATTCTTACGGACTGAACAAAGCGAATACCGAATCGAATACCTATCGAATACCTATCGAATCGATTCGATGGCCCGTTCATGAAGGGCTTAAGTTCCGACCTAGTGAAAAAAGGCTTCTGTGAATGGATTCAGCCGGATAAACAACCAATAGAGGAATGTCATACTGGCCGTAGATGCGTTCTTTAATTTCGCTGCTCCAATGCTAATTTTCTCTGTTGTGATTCCCCTTTCCCTGTTTACTGCTGCTAATGATCTTCGCTACCTCATTTTGGCACGTGATTTTGTGTATTTTTTCAATTTTTTTCCCCCATTTTGTGTGACAATTTTGTTGTGAAAATCTTTGAAGCGTCACAGAGAAGGTCTACATTATCAACAAAACAGGAACAACGTGTGCTTAGAAGGGTGGCCGGTGGAAGCGGGCTGTTAGGTATCGGTGGAGCGGGGGAGGTGGTATATGTACATATGGATATGGAAACAGAGAGAGAGAGAGAGAGAGCGAGACAGATAGCGAGATATAGAGGTGCTGGTGGGGAGGCGAAGGGCGTGCTCATCATTAACCGGTTTATTCGAGGCGAGTGTTGGTAAACACGTTTGGCGCTTTGGTGTGCGACCGACCGCCTGCCCTTGTCAAGGTCATTCCTAGTCAAAAGCTGCTTTCGATCAAAGTCGAATGCAACTTTGTTTTTGGACAATGTACACAATGTACGATGATGGATCAGCAGCATAGATCTATTGTATAACACATACATAAATACATACATACATACATACATACATAAATACATACATACATACATACATACATACATACATATGTACGTATGGATGTCCCCAACAGTACCAGCGCTAGCGCCAGCACCAACAGAAAATCATTTAAAAACTCTTTTTGCTGGTTATTGTTGCTGATGGGGCCCCGGTGGCCCCTCGAGTTCAATGACTTTGCATGACAATTGGTTGTTGGTTGTTGGTTGTTGGCTGTTGTCTGTTGTTTTTTGGTGTGCAGTCGTGGCGGCTCTGGCCCAGCAAAACCACAGCAATTAAAAAGACGTTAATTTGTCGACTTTTGTAGCCACGAATTTGAATTTTCAAGAGAAATGAGAGGTTTGCTCTAGGAGAGAGAACCATCTCTCTTAGGTATCTAAAAGCCTCCTCAGCTTACCATCTTGCCATTTTTTCCTACTCTTTCTCTTTCTTATAATTACCTAGAATCAAACGAACCAAAATTAATGACAGAGAGTGGAGACGGGTCGGAGTTGGAGGTGGAGTTGGAGTCAGACTCGCTGACGTTACGTTACAGCTGAGCAGCAGGCAAACGGACGGTCACACTTCACAGTCGTACAGTCAGCGAACTCTGCACACACCCATTCCATCCCATACCCCGTAGCCATACTCAGCCACACCAATTCATGTTCGTGCATGATTCTAATTATTATGTACATATGGCCCATGTAAAGAGATAGTAATAGAGAGAGCGAGAGGGAGAGAGCGTGAGCTTTTGTGCGCGTAGAGTAGATCAGAGACAATGCACAGAGAAGAACGGAGAACGGAGAACAAGAAGGCCATTGTTATTGTTCGCAACACATCGACATAGTCGAAGAGAACAGAGTGGAACGGAGAAGTTCAAGTACCCGGTACCCAGTATCCGCTGCAGAGGCATTACATGATACGAGTACCTATAGATCTCATAGAAGAAGTGTTTAACGAGTAACGAGGTGTGTGTGCTCGCGTCTGTGCCCACAAAGAACTCCATTCCCCCATTCAAAGGTAAAAGGGGATCATCGACTTTAGACTCTACGCGTACCAGATTACGGCCTGGGACTTACTTGCAGTCATTAAATATTTAGAAAGGCCCTAACATGATTGTCCAAAATCGAACGAAAGTGAGAGGCAAGCGACAGGTGAGGTGAGAGAAAGAGAGAGACGAGAGAGAAGGAGAGTGCGCTTAAATGGGAACACGGGATCTCATGGATGGGATTTGGGGCAAAAGGGAGAGAACAATTTCACGAAGAGCAATCTCTATGCTCCTACTCTATGACATAAAAGCACCATTTCGCCACAGCTACTGTTCGAGTAATGATATTACTCTACCATCTCAGATGGTACGAGTGCTCGAGTATCGTAGTGCTTTTTGCTTGAAGAGTCTCACTTAGATGTGTTTTACGAGCGGTCCCATCCTCTATACAGCTTCGACCTAACAACCTAACAGCCTGCACTTAAAAAAAATTGAGTCTGTAAAAAGAAAACTAGACAGGAGAATACATCGAAAAAGCTAGTGGATAGTGGATACCCAAAAACAGACGGATGATATGAGGGTCGGAAAAGTTCATGTTGGCCTTTGGAGGGGTAGACAAATACGAGTGAGTACCTAATGCGCAGTATCCCTCCTGTTCTGTTCCAAAAGAGAGAGAATGAGCGGCTGGTGGTGATGCTGATGCTGATGCCGATGCCACATGGAACTGCGCGTGTGGATCTCAATGGGAAACCCTAGACTGTCCTCCTCTCCTCCCTAGTCTGTCCTCTGGTTCCCATTCAAATCAAGTTGGGCTTTAAGCCGCTCGCTGCTGTGGCAGCTGCTGACACTTTTTCCGTTCCTTCCGAGGGGTTGCAAAGCACCTTTTCTCTTGGTCTCTGCCTATTGCGCATCGATGTGAACGGTTGACGGTGGACGGCGGACGGGACTGACTCTACTGGCACTCTGCGCACTCGTGCTGCCACAAAAGCTACTGCTGCTGCTGCTGCTGCTGCTGCTGCTGCTACTGCTACTGATGGGTCAAATACCTTGGGATCAACTTAACGAGCAGGCATGCCCGTCCGTCCGTCCATCTTTTTGTTTTCTTATTGAAATTGTTTATTGTTCGTCGACTGTAGATGTGGATGAGGATGCGACTGGGGCTGGGGCTGGGCTGGGGATGGGGCGATGCAAATGTATGAAATTCAATAAACTGCGAAACCAGTTTATCTGCGGAATCAGTTCAGTTCAGTTCAGATACGGTTTAGCGGCTCAGTGCTTCCCAGTGAAATGATTTGGGCAAAAGTTGCCAAATAATATACGATATATGTACATATGTATGGTGTGTGCACATGTATAAAGACACAGATGCTCGTATCTGTATCTGATATAAAACAGAGTCGGCAGGTTCCGAGCTACATGTCACAATCATCACCATCAACATCTCACCATCTCACCATCACTGTTTGTTGTCTTTGTCGCCGCTTTTTGCTTGCGTTGCCTTTTATTTGATTTTTCCCCCCCTTTGCCACATTTATATGATTATTTTTATTATTTTTTTTGTTTATCTGTGTAGCTTTGTACATATGTACATGTGTATGTATGTATGTATTTTTATATCTTTGCGTTTGACTTTTTATGTGAGATTCAATTAAAATCTTTTGACCAGCAATTTCATAAATTTACCAAGCCAGCCGCCACGGGGCCAGAGAGCCAGCTAGCTAGCCATCAACACCAACAGCAACACCAACAGCAACAACAACAGCAACACCAAAAGCAACACCAACACAAACGCCATCTCCAACTCCAGCCCCATCTTCAACCAGTTTGATGTTAATCAATTTTCGCAACTAATTTTTGCACTTGCCATTTGTTGCTTGAGCATTCATAGCCAGTTTCTATGGACACCGAAGCTGTTGATACCCTTGCGCCATCCATTAGCAGCACAAAGATGGATGGGATGGATATGTCCCATATGTAGGATTCATCGCAGTTTCTAAGCAATGCGATTGCCCCCAGCTGTTGATCAGCTGATCATGGGGCTTGAACATTTTTTTCTCTATGCGATGCGAGCTCTCTGCCCCTCTGCAAGGGAAGTATGAAAACATGCCGCGATTGGTGACTTCCAAAAGGAAACATGCGCTAAACCTTTACTCGGCTTTTTTGTTGCCTGTTTTCTTACTGGGTGGAAATTACTTAATATACATACATTTAGCCGTCGTGCTTTGACCTTACACAGATGAGGTTGGACCTGATCGATAGGTGGATAGATGATTGGTGGATAGCAGACCAAAAGCGTTTCCGCTGCGGTTTCTGTTAGACATCCAATACCATTCCATCATCACTATCATCATCATCATCATCATCATCAGGGGCAGTTATGTGGCCAGCTAGCTGTGGGATAATTATTATCAATGCTGGACTTAGACCCGGAGCTAGAGCGAAAGCTGGAGATGGCCAGCGGCAGAAATTCTTGTTCTCATCCAGAATCGGCAGCATCGTCAGCACAGCTGAAACAGCAGTCGCAGCAGATCGGATGAATGAGAGAGAGGAAAACGCTGACGCGGAGAGCTTTCACTGCTGCCTCAGCGGAGGGCACGAAGACACAGAGACGTTGGTGCCGCTGCCACAGTCAGAGATCGACCGACTCCATCTGTCATTTTGATTTTCCGCTTTTTGCATGGCACGGTGGGCCAAACTTTCTTATTGGGATTGGGAAATTTCTTTCCTTTGATTTTGAGAGAAAATAAGTGGCAATGCCGACTAGATAAAGCCCGCTGCATATGTGTATATGTATGTAGAGTAGAGTTTTTAAACAAGTAAATCCATACGTTCCCTTTTCACAAAGCATACCCTGGTCTGCACTACGAGGTACAGGGTATCAAAAAGTACAATTTGCTGGGCTCCCATTTCTCAGCATTTCGGAGACTGAAATGCGACTGCATGAGCTGGTCCTGTGGCAGGGCACCATTGTGCAACGTGCGAATTCGCGGGGTTGTGTGCAGCACCGGCATAATTTACTGTTTTCAAGCACTGTCTTTTGACTGGACTTATCTGCAGATCTGCTTCGTGGCGTTGGAGCTGTTGTTAGTGAATCTCAAAGCTGTAGCAGCCACAAAACGGAAGCAGCAGCCGTTGGGCAGGGGGGAGGTGGCTAGTAAGAGTGGGAGGCAAAACACAGTGACGACTTACCTAGACAACAACCTCAATTAGCAGACTCTTTTGGTATCGTCTTTCCATGGTTCTAGCTGGCGTCGTTGATGTGGCTTAATGGCTTGGCGCTTGACTTCACTTTAGTTCACATGCATCTATATGCACGGTCTGGTCACACTGGCATACAGTATACGCGCGTGTGGTCACACTCGCATACAGTGCAGTACTCTTTCTCCCTCTTTCTATTGCACCCTCGCTTTGGGGTATATATTTTTTTAGTATTTTCGGTAAGCACTTTCAAATCGATTTGAACGTTAAAAAAATGAAAATAAAGCAATATACTCGTTTGTGTATTTTTCCAAGACGCCGGCACATACACACACACACGCACACTCACAAGCACGCGACAAAAAACAACGGGAGCACACGACAACCGTTCGCCCAATTAAAAGCCAATGGGAGACATGTAATGTATGTAAATGAACCGCAATGCCTGTGGTTCACCGGAGTCCGGGGCACGGGCACTGTCGACACGGAGGGGGGAGGAGGGGAATATCGCGAATTTTTCTCGGCGGCGGCAGCGGCAGCGGCAATGCGATGCGAAGCGGTGCCCGGTCTGGGGCTAGCGAGAGTGGCGCAGATCGAACGTCCGTTCGGCATGGAACTCGTTTCAAAATTGAAACGCTCGCACTCAGCTGAGCGAGTCAAGCCGAGCCGCCACGAAAGCTCTGAGGCAGAGGCAGCGTCAGTGGCAGCACCAGCTGTGACGGCGCCGCCTAACCACGCTCTGGCTACTGCAGAGAGTGCGGTGTGGTCTGGTCGCTCCTCTCTCTCTCTCTCTCTCTCTCTCTCGCTATTTGTCTGTCTGTCTGTTAATGGGAATGTGCATTGGCTCTGTGCACGCACGGGGCCTGGGCCAGCCCAGCCCATTGCCCCATTCCGCATGCCTCATGCCCCATGCCTCATGCCCAGTCCAATCTATAGCCCAGCCCAGGTTCGAGCCCCACTGGAATTACAATTAATTTGCTGAATGTTCTTGTTCTTGTTGTTGTTGATCGCTTTGCTGGATAAAGAAAGAGAATGAGAATGGAACTATTGGGATCGGATCACTATACGCAGTAGAGCTCTGCACGAATCCATAGTATTCATAGAATAACAGCTGCGAGTAGATATACGAGTACTAATGCCTTCTTCCTTCCTTCTTAGATATGTACATTATTATGTACTTATTTATGTATGTACATATGCACACTTGAAAATAATAAACGTACTCACAGGTCGCTCGTTAAATACACTAGGCACGTATGTATGTATGTACATATGTATATCCGTTTATTACATTGATATCTCTCTAATCCGATGTTGGATGGAGGTGGAAGGTGTCTTCCCCCTAGTATTCTATATTCAAATATAAAATATATCCAATACAAAATAGCAGTTAATCTCATGTTGAGGACAAGCCTCTTTAAGAGTAGTAGTAGTAGTTTTTTATTTTGTTTTGTACCAACAAATTACATAATATAAAAGCTTGGTCCATACCATTAGCTTTTCTATCTAATATCTAAAAATCTTCGCTAACTATTTGCCGCCTATATTTAATTGCCCTTTCGATATAGTCTCCCATCTCCATCTCATATCACCATTTAGTCTTCTGATCATTACTTGCACTGCCTCTGGTCTGTCCGCTAGAATGACTATGTCATCGGCATATAAGAGAACTCTAACATATGCGATTTTTGTTTTGACTATTGGTGCCGGTTTACAGATTTCGTCTGCTGTTGAGTAACCGCTTCTGAAACCTGCCTGGAACTCATTTAACTTCCCGTTTCTTTCTACCCATGATGTGAGCCTGGAGGTTAGAATACTCATTAGTAGTTTTGCTGCACAGTTCATGAAGGAAACGGTTCCTTAGTTTTGCACGTCGCTTATACATATGTCCTTTTTGAAAATTGGGAAGATATGTATATATACTTTGTTAGTTATAAGTGCGGACCAATAGTTCGCAAAATCCAGTGGTGCGAGTTGGTACAATTCGTAAGGAATTCTGTCCTCTCAGAGCATGCAAATAACCGTCAACCGATTTTTCAACGCAGTCTTCACACAGACAAAACATAAAAAAATTTGGTACACATGATCTCTCTCTGAGCGAAACACTTTTTTCGTTTCGCTGGTGTGTTTCGGTCAGACTGTTTGGCTCAACCGAAAAAACGATTCGGTCTCTCAATAACCACAGATAGGGACAGTTTTGAGAGAGCGGTCACTGCAAAACGGTCTTTGAAAGACCACTGCGCTAAGTGTCTTCAAAAACGGTTTTTATACCCGGTACTCGAAGAGTATAGGGGTATATTAGATTTGTGGGGATAACGGTTGTGTGTAACGCACAGAAGGAAGCGTTTTCGACCCCATAAAGTATATATATTCTTGATCAGCATCAATAGCCGAGTCGATATAGCCATGTCTGTCTGTCCGTCCGTCCGTCCGTCCGTCCGTCTGACCGTCTGTCCGTCTGTCCGTCTTCATTTGCGCCTATATCTCAGAGACTATTAAAGCTAGAGCAACCAAGTTTTGTATCCAGTCTTCTGTGTGATCACACTACTCCAAATGTAATTCAAAATTTCGCCCCGCCCCCACAAAGGACGAAAGTCTGTGGCGTACACAATTTTGAAGATACAAGAATACTAAAAACGCAGAGTCATAGAGAATGCCCATTTCTATCAGAGTGTTGAATCTGGATCAGATCGGATCATTATTATAGCTACAATGAATAAAACCATTTCGAAAGTCATCATTCCCTCTCGCTCTCTCTCACACGCGGCCCCATCTGCTTTTCTTATTCGTATAAATGAGCGCCTAGTTCTCAGAGACTATAAGAGCTAGAGCAACCAAACTTTCTATCCAAGCTCCTGTGATACCGAACCAGCACAAGTTTGTTTTAAAATTTTGCCACGCCCCAAAAATTACCATATCTACCAGATTACCGAATCTGGATCAGATCGGATCAATATTTTGGCCAGAAGAAACAAATTAAATTTCAGTGGTTACGCAACGCCTGCCAAGCGCTGCCATGCCCTCTCTCTCTGTCGTAAACACTTGTACGTCTCAAATATGTAGTTATACATGGCATGTAGAAATTTAGAAGCAGAAGTAAAAATCATATGCAAACAAAATCGGAAACATGTATAATATCCCAAAAACTTACTTCATTTTTTGAAATATTATTTTTTGCCCATTTTTTTAATTTGTCCCTTTTGCGAACATATAATTAATTGCATAAATCGCAAGCTCATATATGTATGTACATATGTATATACTGACTGAGTACCGGGTATAATAACGTTCCCTCTCGTTTTGTTTCGCTTGTGTGTTTCGGTCAGACTGTTGGGCTCAACCGAAAAAACGATTCGGTCTCTCAATAACCACAGATAGGGACAGTTTTGAGAGAGCAGTCACTGCAAAACGGTCTTTGAAAGACCACTGCGCTAAGTGTCTTCAAAAAGGGTTTTTTCTTGCTGTGTGCGAGAAAGAGAAAATAATAGCCTGAGAAATTCATGTGCATAAATGTTATGTAGGAAAACACAGGCGCACGCATACATACAAAAGGACTGTTTTCCAAAAGTGTCCGATCAAAATAGTCCCTGAGAGAGCGAACCAAAGAGAACACAAAAAAAAGTGTTTTGGTCTGAGAAGAACAGTTGTTGAGCGAAAACACTTTTGAATGTGTTCTTTCGCTCCACGTCCTCAAAGTGTTCGTAGAAGATCGGTTTTTTCGGACACTTTAAAATGGTTGACGGTTATTTGCGGGCTCTGTGTCCTCTGCAAAGCAACATTGGGGCGCTCTGATGTGTGTTGAGAAGACTGATGATGGGACGACCAAATAGTACGTTAATGTGGGGGAGTAACATAAGGAAAAAAGAAACATTTCGCTACCGTGCGCCGATACACAATTTCTTGGAAACTGAATTTGTCAAAAATACAAATGTACATCGAATTTTGAATCCATCTTTCACGGACGTGTCGTTCCTTGCGGAGGTTAATTTCCACTGTCTCCCAAAATGTCATATTCTAATAGATTTGGAGATTTAACATTTTTTAAAAAATTATGGTTTTTGTTTCACGGGTTTATTTTTTTTAAGAATTTCTTATAAATTTGGTATTTTTCTTCAGAGGTAGGGCTTCTATTTTTCACATAACTTAAGTTTCTTATAACTGATGGTATTGAACTTTGCAGTTCTAAAAATAATGGTGCATATACCGGCTATTAGCTGCTATATAATCAATTTAATATAAAACAAGACCAAAACTAGTGAAATATCGATTTAATTTAAATTTTTATGTTCGCACACCTATTATTGTGTCCAGCCAAAATTGACCGATTTAAGAAAAATTTTAATTTTCTTGTAAATGAAAGGATTTGTGAAACCTTTTTTACTTTTTGTTTGAAGACAATTAATATAAGTTTTGGAAAAAATGTGATTTGTTAAAATAAATGAAGGTATTTATGAAATATAAGAAGATAAAAGCGAAAAAAAATGCACACCTATTATTTTGTCCATGAATGTACATATGTATGTATGTAAGTCCGACGCAAAGACTTTGTAGCTGCAGCTTAACGTCTGGAAAACGTCTGGAAGATTTAAAATTCAAATTTCTTAATTTTTTTCGGTATTTTTTACTGAAATTTTGACTTTGAAAAATCAGGAAAAGTCGAGCAAAAAATATTTTATAGCTAACATTTTTAATTTTAGATAGATTAATTAGGTGTCGTTTAAGGTATCGTTTGTAAGAATCGATAAATAAACGACTTAGCTACATTTATTAACTATAATGCTCTATTATACATAAAAATATAGTTTTAGTTGGAAAATACATAAATATAGGTAATAAAAAAATATAATTTTGATTAAACTCAGGAGCTAAATAAATAATAAATAATATTAACAGACATTTTCTTCATCTTCAACCTCGTCATCACACATAAAAAACATAACGTCAAATTCTTCTTCAAAATCATCAAAAGTTTGATCTGGTCCTTCAATTTCACATGATAAGATGTTTAAAAAATCGATAGTCAGGGAAACCAACAAAGATACATTCATTTCACTCTTGAGCTTTTGATAGATCTGCTACTTGTTTATTTTGGGCATCTTTTCCTGTTAACAAGTAAGACAACTTTGGGCGTCCAATATTTCGATTATTCTTCCCAATTGTTTCGCTTATGTATAATTTTGTTGTGCTCATTTACCAATTTAATTATTTTTCCAAAATATTTTTGAACTGGTGGCATTTTTTCCATTTGTCTTTCAAATTTTGGAAAAAAAATTGACTTTTGCTCTTTAAATATGTTACATGTTTTAAAACACTAATATTTTTATTTAATCTTCTCTTAAAAAAGAAGGTTCCTGGTTGTAGTTGCCTTTTTCCTTACGCCATACGTCAAACAGCTTCCAGTTTGAAAACTGGATATCACCCCCAAAAAATGAATTTGCGCCGATAGTCCAGAAAAGTGCACATTGAGACAAACTGCCTTTAAATCACAATTAATTGCTCTACAATATGAACTAGGACTTACACTTCTGGACCCTAATGGTCGTTTTATAGGCATCTAGAAACTCGAAATATATTTCCAAGAAATAACCTTTGAGAACACTTACTACTTTTACAATATATTGATAGAACATGGACAAATACAAAGTTGTAGTACAACTAACATAGTACAATTAGTTCAACTAATTAACTACAATCCCGTGTGATTGATATCTTTTTTAAATTTCACAAAAAAAATAATGAGTCGCGTTCGATTACGAGCAATTTGAAAATAGGCAGCAAAAATATTGCAAGCTTTCAGCAAGTAACTTTCTACGGAACAGCTGTCTTTAACAGCGGAGTGGCCTAACAGCGGTCTGTTATATAGCATTTTTTGGATGAAATGTACAGTTTGAAGCTTGTTTAAGATGTTAACACAAAAATTGAATTGAAACGAGAGGGAACGTTGTGAGCCGCGGCAAAGGCCGCGGCTCTACCTTATACCCGGTATTCAGTCAGTATATACATAGATACATTTATGAGCCTACGACTTATGAAATTTATTATATGTTCTCAAAAGGGACGAAAATAATATTTAAATTAAAAAAATTAATTTTTTGGAATTTTTATACATGTTTCCATTTTTGTTTACATATGCTTTGTATATCTGCGCCTACATTTCTACATGACATGTATAACTACATATTTGAGACGTGGAAGTGTATGCGAGAAAGAGAGAGGGCATGAGTCAGCGCTGGGCAGGCGTTGCGTAGCCACTGAAATTTAATTTGTTTCTTCTGGCCATAATATTGTCCCGACCTGATCCATATTCGGCAATCTGGTAGATATGGTTATTTTCCATGATTCTGCGTTTTTTGTTTTTATTTATCTTAAAAATTGTGGATTCCACAGATTTTCGTCTTTTGTGGGGGCGGAAGGGGGCGTGGAAAAAATTTTAAAACAAACTTGTGCTGGTTCGGTATCAGAGGAGCTTGGATAGAAAGTTTGGTTGCTCTAGCTCTTATAGTCTCTGAGATCTAGGCGCTCATTTCAACGAATAGGCAAAGCAGACAGGGTCGCGTGTGAGAGCGAGCGACAGGGAATGATGACTTTCGAAATGGTTTTCTTCATTGTAGCTATAATAATGATCCGATCTGATCCAGATTCAGCACTCTGATAGAAATGGGCATTCTCTATGACTCTGCGTTTTTAGTATTCTTGTATCTTCAAAATTGTGTACGCCACAGACTTTCGTCCTTTGTGGGGGCGGGGCGAAATTTTGAATTACATTTGGAGTAGTGTGATCACACAGAAGACTGGATACAAAACTTGGTTGCTCTAGCTTTAATAGTCTCTGAGATATAGGCGCAAATGAAGACGGACGGACAGACGGACAGACGGACGGACGGACGGACAGACAGACATGGCTATATCGACTCGGCTATTGATGCTGATCAAGAATATATATACTTTATGGGGTCGGAAACGCCTCCTTCTGGGCGTTACACACAACCGTTATCCCCACAAATCTAATATACCCCTATACTCTTCGAGTACCGGGTATAAAAATGACTAAATACCCGAAAAATGATCAAAAAATAGGATCACCCCGGCGAATCTGCCATACCGTGCCGACATGTCCAGAGGAAGATGCTGCCACCGAAGTGGGATCGTGATCGAGCTGAGATGTTGGTATAAAGTCATCACATTTAGTATTCTGAGTAAGCGACTCCTGACAGATAAACTCTTTGGTATTTTCATATGTATACATGTATGTACATATGTGCATGAACCCAGTGGACCAAAATATGATAGAAAAACGGAACTATGATAAAATGTTCGTAAACCGACTTAAAAATGATACAACTCTGCGAGCGATGAGTGAAGAAAAGAGCATTGAGCGGAGAAAAACCAAGAGACGACCAACGTCTCGTAAAAGTATCGCAGCCGGACTTAAAAATGAGTGAAAACTGGACAAGAAGGGTAAAATATAAAACAGAAGCAAATTAGTAACGGATAAAATACCTTAGTAAAATTACTATATATGACAAATTTTTGTTTATTTTTCTTAAAAACTAATAGCTGCTTGTTTGTTTTGAATATGCAGTTCTTATCTCTTATGTTGTGTTCAATTATGTAGTGGGCAGTAGTGACTCTAAAAGCTACAACGAACTTTCCAAGAGTTATTGTCTGCACTCTTCTTATTAGAAGCCAGAGGAAAGAGTAATTAGCGGAGAGTAAGTAGTTAAAGCTCCGGTTAAAGAGATAAGGTTAAAGAGAGTTCGCGTAATCTTTCCTTTGGATCTTACGATTATGCAGTTAGCCATTAACCTTATGCTTAAGCTCTGATTAGAGTCACGCCATTATCCCGTTGCTTGTGGAAGGTAAAGTTCCAACCGCCCAAGCAAGAGTCAATGCTGGCCGCAAATATTCTGGTGGATCACAGCCAGAAAGAAACTGCAACCGGACAGAAGTGTTCCCCCTCGAATTAAACAAGTTCATATTAATAGTATTGCAAATAAGAATCAGACACGTGCGAAATAGGTTAAACTTCTTGTGGCAGTATAAGACAAATAGAAAAAAAAACAGCAAGGATTAGAAGCTAACTACGTTTCGTTTGGTGGATTAGTTTACACCCCGAAGACCGGACCAACCAAGTCCATCGACCTCTGGGCCGCGCTGGGAGAGACTTCGGATCTCTCCAGAAGCCGCAATCGCATATCCCCAGCATTGATTAAAGCTGTAAAGAAACAACCAAAGCGACATACGAACAGTTGATGAAGTGCTAAGTCGAGCAAACGGAATACGCATTCCGTAGTGCAAAGTGACGATCGAGTGAGACAAATGAAATGTTTTTCCCTGTGAATTTGCCAGAAACCCATATGCCGCCCTCGTCACCCTTCTCGTGTTCTAGCTAAACACGCAGCGAAAGCTTTCGACTATATATGTATGTATGAGTACATATGTCGTCTTCTTCGACACAGCCCCAACGCTTCTCAAACTGTATATTCATATTTTCTTTTCTTTCCTCAGAACATACTACCACGTCGCCCTTATATTTGTTAATACCATACATATATATACATACAGTGGCTCAAAGCCAAAACAATGCAGTGTCAAATAAACTGTTTAACTGTGGTACAGATTTTAAACTAGAGGGAAAACAAAAAATGTTTAAACGCCAAACCGGAAATCAAGTCGGATTCCTAGTTTCTAGATGCTTTGGTGCATTTAAACATTTTGTTTTTCCTCTAGTTTAAAATCTGTACCACAGTTAAACAGTTTATTTGACACTGCATTGTTTTGACTTTGAGCCACTGTATAACTAGGTTTAATTATTTTTATCAATCATCTACATATATACATTATTTTTCTAAAACAACAAAAAAAATTAATGGGTCAGATAGAGTCATAAAGTCAAACCCCCTTAAATTTAAGTTATAACTAGTTAATAATTGTTATAATTGTTATAATTATTTGTTGTAAATGAAATACTAAATCAGTCTTTTTTGTCCTGAGTAGAGCATGCTGAGGTCCTAATCGTCGTAAAAAGACGCACTTGAATCTGATTTCCCCGATAACTACGGAATATAACTAGACTATTTGTCGGTAGTCGAGTATCCCCCTTTCAATAACCGTTCCATTATTTAATTATCTCAGTTTGAGTGTTCCTTTTGAACGTTAAATCCCGTGTACCTAAAAAATCTTTGCGAATATGTTCGTATGGCATATAGGAGAGTAGGAAAGATCCCACGACATTCCGGCGAGCTAGTTAGGGCATAGCTAGAGGTACACAGTCCAAAAGGAGGGCGTGTTATTTCACAGGGGCTACCGAGTCACCGCCAACGGCGTGACCTTCGAGATATAACTTAGGGACGAGGGAAAAGACGCGGTCCCCGGCGGTGCACCAGATCCCGGTCTCGGCAGGGTAAATACCCTGTTGCCGAAAGCCGGAGCGAAATGCATACGCCGGGGACGGCAGGGGAACGTGAACCCGCTAGTAAGGCAGACTGTAGAGGAGGGGAAAGGTAGGGCAGGACCCACCAGAGGCGCAGCCCGAAACCGACTACAGCTGGGTAAATCCCCTGTTGCCGAGCTCAGGGAGGCATGCTAAAGCGAGGGAGGGAGGGAAGTAGGTATTATAGCCGGAGCGCCGGCCACCCGAGCGACGAGCAAACAAGGGGGTTCGATTATGAATATATGTATATGTATATGTATAAGAGGATTTTATTGATCGTTTAGCCTTACTACTCCCACCGCACACCTACTCTAAGCCCTTCCCGTCTTGGCCATCAGCCAGCTCACCCGCGTGTATAGTGTCGATGTCCCATGATCTTCCTGGTCTCCTTTGCTTCCTGGGGTCTGCGTCGTGGTCTGCGTTGTAGGCTGCGTTTTGGTTTTGTTCTCTCTCGGCGTAGTCTGCGTTGTGGCCTGCGTTTTGATTTTGCCTTTCTGTGTAACACTTTTCGTTTCCACGGGCGCTCCTGTTCGCGTGAACCGGGCGCCACGGCCTCTCGAATTCGACTCCCTCGATTTTCCATCGAGCCCGTCGATCCCCGGCCTGGGCCCATCGTCCGTTCTTTTCGGGTCAACGGGACTTTTCCGAAAGAGAGAGACATTTCGCTGCCCCGGCTTTCGCGGATCTTATTTTCTACGTAGAAAACTGATATATGTACAGCTGCGAAAAAAATAATAGCACCACCACCACAAGCAATTTTTAAATAGTTGCCAAACTTACATTTTTAACTTTAAGGAAACTTTAAGCACATTTTTAGAAATGGAAGAATTTTATAAACATATGAATATAAAAAAAACTTCTTCCTTTTTAACATTTTTGAGTTATTTAAGAAAATTCCTTGAAAGTGATTAAATTAGGCGAAAAAAATAATAGCACCACTTTTTAAAAATTGAATTAAAAACAAAATAATGACCATAAAGTAACGAATTCCTTAGCTAACTATTTTGAACGATTATTACTAAATCTATAATTATCGTTAAACATTTAGTACAGTGTCCTTTTTTGGCAATAACAGCTGCGTAGCGTCTTGGCATGGAATCAATCAAGGCATCGTTTTAGGACCAGGACCCTTTAATTTATACCCAAAGTGATCCGATAGTGGCTGGTTTGGAAGTAGCAACCGCCTTCTTAACGTAGGACCACAGATTTTTGATATGATCAGGTCAGGTGACTGAGCAGGCCACTCCAAAACGTTCACACAGTTTGCCGTGAACCATTCCTTTGCTTTCTTGCTGGTGTGTTTGGGGTCATAAACCTGTGAAAAGACCCATACGAACGGACTTTCATATTCAGCAAAGAGTAGCATTACTGTCTCCACGATATTCACCTACACGTGGTAATCCATGATGGTTTTTATCCAACCTAGTGTACCTACTCCATAGTGGAAAAAGCAGGCTCATACCATTACACTATTCCCTCCATAGTTATCGGTTTTTGTGGTGTACTAAAGTTTGTATTCTACTTTCCTTGGACCTCTAACGTATGATCGAGATCCTTTTCCACCAAACATAACCACTCTGGACTCATCTGACCATAGAATATTCGTCCATTGTTGGGATGTCCGATTTGCTTGAACACTAGCAAACTTCATGCGCTTAGTAATATGTGTCGAGTTTAAAAGTGGTACCTTTCTTGGGCTGCAGACTTTTATATTATGTTCGCTAAGATATGTACTAACTTTTAGATCCATCGTATTTATATTAAGCTCTTCTTTAAGCTCGGTAGCTGACTTAAAGGGATCCTTCTTGCTCTGACGACTCCGTCTTTTGCCATGAAGAGGGGTCATAGATCGTTTTCGTCCGCGTGTTTCAGCCTTTTCTTCATAGTTTAAGACGTTTTTAATCATTTTATTGGAATATCATACGAATCGACCAACTTTTCTGTAAGTTTTTCCGTTTAATATCAGTTTTTTGATCAGATCTAGAAGCTTCACTAAGAAAATGGCTAGTGGTGCTATTTTTTTCGCCATTTTTTTGGTATTTTTTCTAAAAATCCCAAAAAAGTATATATAGACAGAAATTTAAAGAACGGCAATGCAGTTTTTGTTTATGAGGAATACTAAGCAATATAAAAAAAATCAAACTTTAAAGAAATCGTAACATGACTCGCATATTTTTCTATCACGAACAAAATGTAGAGTAGTGGTGCTATTATTTTTTTCGCAACTGTATGTGCATTCATGCCTTTCATGCCATGAATTGTCTGAGGGATAACAGGGAAGGATCAAGGGAATGCAACTAGCCGGCATGAAAACTGGTCGAATCGCTCCACTACTGAATCGACATCGAAATACTATTTCGAAATTGTAAAAGGATCCAGACGGTTATCGCATAAGTCGTCGCCTTGGCCCAGTATCAACAAATTAGCAACCGTTCAAAACGTTAGCAACCGAAGATATGATGCGCTGCAACAACATCAAAGCAGAACTCGGATTAACAATTATAAAAAATTATAACCTCACATATCAAAACAAAATTGGCAAACCTCGCTTAACTAAACGTCATAAAGCTGCGCAACTTGCTTTTTATGAAAAACACAAGTTCTGGGACGTCGAATTTGAAAATATAATGTTTACTGAAGAAAAAAATGTAATTTAGACGGTCCAGACGGCCATCATAAATATTGGAGAGATCCGCGTCATCCACGGGCTACTTGTTACAAACGGAACCATGGTGGTGGATCGCTTATGAATCATAAGTTATGATACATACATATGTATGTGCTGCCTTTAGTGCTAAAGGCAAGTCTTCAATATGTTTTATATCCGGCCGGATGAATTATTATTCCATTTGCTGAGCATTTCCATGGTGATCAATGGACATTTCAGCAAGATAATGCGCCGATTTATGTTTCCCGGGCAACATTGGATTTTTTTGACACCCACAATATTCTGTTGATGAAGTGGCCGGCAATAAGTCCTTACTTAAATTCGATTGAGGATCTGTGGGGCATCCTTGCAGCAAAAGTTTATGCCTGTACAAAACAGTACGATACCTTGAACGAGTTGAAACAAGCTATCGTTGTAGAATGGGCCAAGATTGAGTTATCAACTCTACAAAACTTGGTGGGTTCAATGCCCCGCAGGCTGCATAAGCTGTCTTGCAGCAAAAGGGAAACTCATTATTAAGACAGTTCAATTATCTTTATAATTTTTCCTTGGAAATATTTTTTCATAAGAAATATATTGCTGTTATACCCATTTTCTATGTGAAACATTCAAAAAACATTTTTTTTAAACAATTAAATTGAATTTACTCCTGCCTTTTTGTTTTTTACCTTTTAAGAACTAACCAAATAAAAATATAAAATAAATCAAGAAAATAGGTGTAGAAAAAAACGTATGTAATTCAAAGAATGTAGTCATTTTACTAAGGTAGCTAGCTTCGGTTTAAGACTCGCAATATGTTCGCTGACGGACTCAGAAAAGAGCATTTAGCGGACAAAACCAAGAGACGCCAGTCTCGCCAGACTATCGCAAACGCACTTCAAAGCGTACACGATGTGCAAGAAACAGCGGATCTCGTAATAGAAAATGAACGAACATGTCAAAGTGCGCCCCTGCGCCTCGCCGACATTTTCTTGTCTTCCAATGCCTTTTTCGTTTGTGTGTTCTTTTGAGATTGGAACACCGCAGCGGAAGGACGTGTCCCAGTTGGAGAATTGAAATAATTGTGATAAGTGCCATATAAAATATAAATTTGGAAAGTAAATAATATTGTATTCTTTAGTTTGGTGGAGTTTGGGAGCAGTCTAAATAAAAAAAAAAAAAATTTACACACGCAGTTTACATATTTTTTGTGCCCTCTTCTTATCTTCCACGCCTCTTGTGTCAAGGAAAGAAATAATTTTCCCAATTTTCCCCCATAACCACTTTATTATATAAAGTATATGTAAATATTAATAGAAATGTCATTTACTCGTAAAAGCGGGAGATATTTATGCGAAGCAAAGCATATAAATAAAAGTACCGCCAACATCACTAATTTCAAAAACTCTATGAATAGTTATACCCAATTATTTAATATGGATTTTGGCAATATTGCCGAAACAATTCAGCATATTCCACACAACCAGGACACTTGTAAGAAAATTTCTTTGTATTAGCCAAATAAATATTTAACAATAATTTACAATTACAGCTATTATAGACAAATTAAATAATAAAATTGAAAACCTGAAAAATAAAATACACAACCTAGAAAATAAAATAAACAACGCGTAACAACGGAAATGGTGGCTATTCGCTCAGAAGTCGCCACAATAAAGGCAAAGGTTTGTGGATAGATCCGCAAACCGAAGGAAGCGATGCCTTTTTATACCCGGTACTCGAAGAGAAAGGGGTATATTAGATTTGTGGGGATAACGGTTGTGTGTAACGCACAGAAGGAAGCGTTTCCGACCCCATAAAGTATATATATTCTTGATCAGCATCAATAGCCGAGTCGATATAGCCATGTCTGTCTGTCCGTCTGTCCGTCCGTCCGTCTGTCCGTCCGTCCGTCCGTCCGTCTTCATTAGCGCCTATATCTCAGAGACTGTTAAAGCTAGAGTAACCAAGTTTTGTATCCAGTCTCCTGTGTTATCACACTACTCAAAGTGTATTTCAAAATTTCGCCCCGCCCCCTTCCGCCCCCACAAAGGACGAAAGTCTGTGGCATACACAATTTTGAAGATACGGAAAAACTAAAAACGCGGAATTATAGAAAATGGCCATTTCTATAAGAGTGTTGAATGTGGATCAGATTGGATCGTTATTATAGCTACAATGAAGAAAACCATTTCGAAAGTCATCATTCCCTCTCGCTCTCTCTCACACGCGGCCCCATCTGCTTTGCCCATTCGTATTTTTTGACGCCTAGTTCTCAGAGACTATAAGAGCTAGAGCAACCAAACTTTCTATCCAAGCTCCTGTGATACCAAACCAGCACGAGTTTGTTTTAAAATTTTGCCACGCCCATTTCCGCCCCCACAAAAGACGAAAATCTGTGGAATCCACAATTTTTAAGATAACTGAAAACCAAAAACGTAGAATCATGAAAAATTACCATATCTACCAGATTACCGAATATGGATCAGGTCGGATCAATATTATGGCCAGAAGAAACAAATTAAATTTCAGTGGCTTCGCAACGCCTGCCAAGCGCTGACTCATTCCCTCTCTCTTTCTCGCATACACTTCCACGTCTCAAATATGTAGTTATACATGTCATGTAGAAATGTAGGCGCAGATATACAAAGCATATGTAAACAAAAATGGAAACATGTATAAAAATTCCAAAAAATTAATTTTTTTAATTTAAATATTATTTTCGTCCCTTTTGAGAACATATAATAAATTTCATAAATCGTAGGCTCATAAATGTATGACTGACTGAGTACCGGGTATAAGGTAGAGCCGCGGCCTTTGCCGCGGCTCACAACGTTCCCTCTCGTTAACCATTAAAATCAATCGACGATCTGGACCGCTTTGAGCAAAGTTTACAGGAGGAGAGATATAATATAATATTATATAATATAACATATAATAATATATACATTATATATATATATATATATATATATATATTTATATATGTATATATTATGTACTTACTAAAGGCTTACTTTTGAGAGCCTTCAAAAAGCCTCTCTCCTCCTGTAGCCTTTGCTCAAAGCGGTCCAGATCGTCGATTGATTTTGATATAAAATTATATTCTGTACAGATCTCAGAACTAATGATGTCAGATGAGAAAGCATTCGACAAATGGATTCGGAGCTCTTGGCGCTCTATTATTGATGACGAGGTGGCGCGACAGTTCTCTTGGCGTGGCACAGACGCCAAGAAGTGCATTAGGGGCTTGCGTGTTACCCTAGCTTTCCGTAGTAAGTATTATTTTAAAACTAACATGTGTATTATAATATACCCACTAAACATCGATTATTTTTTTACAGCGGAATTTAAACAAAGATTTGCCTTGGAAGACGCCGATTTTGACAGGGTGACCCAAAATTTCTTCCAATACGCCCAAGATAGGGCTCACAAATGTCAAAAAAGAATGAAACTTTAGATTTAATTGTATGTTCCTTTTTTAAGTCATTAAATAAATAATAAAAAAAAAAAATGATATTAAAAAAGGCTCGTAATAGATATTAGAAAAGGCTCGCAAATTATCCGTTTTTGAGCTATCGAAAATAAAACTTTCACTGCCACAAACTGAGCGACCAGTGATTCATTTTTTCAGCGTTTTCGGATCCAAATACGATAGTTTTGCACGGTTGTATTTCGCGTAACTCTCGTTTGCGATATCGTTTGCAAACCTCATGCCTCTTAAATGCAAATTCCTTTGCACCGCACACGCACAAATACATATTATCAGACAGAAGGAAATGCAAAATCTAAAGGAGTGGTCGCATCTGACAGTAAAAAAGACGAGACTGGCTTCGTTACGTTTTGGACGAGAGGTTCGGACGAACGAAGTGAATACCAAATCCCACCGAATCGATTCGATTGCTGTTCAGGCTGGCATTATCGATTCCAGAACATTGAATCCAGATGGTTAAAATAAATAATAAATATAAAAAAATACCTTGCATTTTTTGTATGGCTGTAAAATTTATGCAATAATTTATGGTGGATTCAAAGTGTCGCAGCAGTGCCACAACCAGATATTGAAATGAAGATTTAAAGTATTCGAATTTGACGCCGAGAAAGGCTTCACTCTAGATTTAAGTAACTGTAGAAAATTTTGAAAAATTGGGGGAATAAATCCAGTTTCTAATTTTTTTTGTGAGCAAATTGAATTCTGAATTGAATATTTATAGATAATAAATACAAATACAGATAAAATGTGCTATATTTTTTCGAATATTAAAAGACGTTTTTCGAGATTTATTTGCCGATAACCGAAGCCAGTCAAACGTTCAAGCGAAAAGTTCAAATGAAAATATATGTACATATGTATGTCGTGGGTGGGACGAGGCACCTAAATATTTTAAGTATTTCCGAATGTATGTACATATGGTTATACAAAGCGAACATACATATGTACCTAAATCAATCTGAAGTGCACTCGTAATGGGCTCAAAATATTCTGTTGATGAGGACTCACACCGGTAATCCTTTTGGGGAGGCCTTTGAGGAAGAAGCCTGAAAAGCGAAGCCGCCAACAGAAGAGATCCCAGGAATACAAAAAAATTGTTGATCATTTCGATTTTGATTTATTGTATGTTTTGAATTATTTGTATGTTTTGTTTCTTTTTTTATTGTAATTTCATCATTAAGTAATTGAATTTCTTATTGAATTTCAAGAGAAAAATTCACTTCTGCACTAAAATACAAGATTCGACCTTGATCGCAAAAAAAATCCACATATCCATCCATATATCATATACTACATGAATATACACGTACATAAATATGTAAACGTATTGTATATACTCGTATTGTTACTCATATGTATATTCGAGTATTCGGATTGTGAGGAGAGTGTCAGTGTTTGAGTTTTGCAAAGAAAGTTACTGAATACTGAGACACTCTTTCGTGGTACATGGTACAGTAAAGTATAGTACATGGTGTACTCGCAAATGGTGCTGAATCAATGGATGCCATGGCCCAAGAGTGTGAGTTGTAAATGGTAAATGCCTAATAACACGTACACGTACACTTCAACGTCCACGTCCACCCTATTGAAAAGTAATTCATATATCAATTAGTTAGCTACGACTATAACTAGTTAGATTCATGTATAATATATGTATGTATATATTTATTAGATTTTCTATTAAAGCTGATAAATGTACTTCATCGTTTGTCATTATTATTAACTCGTATAATTTCTTAGCATCTCAGCTGAGCGCTGCTCTCGGTCTCGAGCTAGAGCTCGGTGTCAATCTCAATTATAATTTCAATCTCAATTTTAACAATTTTCGATTTAATATTTCAATTTCAATGTGAAATAAACTACAAATTTTTACTATACTTGTATTAGGTTCTGATGAAAAAGTTTCCTTGTAAATAGTTTGAGAAAAATGTGGAATTTAAATTCTTAAAATTCATTAATGGTTTACTACTCGTACACGTACTGACTGCTGAAGCTGACACTGATGCTGAATCTAATGCTAATGCTGACCTGATGCTGACATTGCTGGACAATTGCAAAATGCGTAAAATGTATGTATAAAGAGCACTACTTTAAGCTACCAATACAATAGTTCATTGAATACGTAAGGCAATTTCATTGTTAATTGAGAACTAGAACTAAACGAACACGAACCAATATCAAAAGCCCCCAAACAACCCTACTGCTAAGCTTTTCCGTACTCCTACTCGTCCTCGTACTCGTCCGCGTACTGGCACTCGTACACGTACTCGTCCGCGTACTCGTACTCGTCCGCGTACTCGCACTCGTATAGAGCTAATGAAATGCTCTATATCTATCTCCTCTAAAAAATATTCAGTGTAAAGATTCGAATTCCTCTAGATCTTCTATGTATATTCATTTGGCTGGATTGCATGTGTGTGTGTGTGTGTGTTGGTGTGTTGGTGTGCGTGTGTGTTTGGAGAGAGTGAGCTACTCGTACTGTGCCCCAGTAGCTGTGTGGCCCCTCTCACTGCCAACTTACTGCCATTCGTTGTCAATATCGTATTTGGCTTGGACTAAGTTCTTTGGCCTCCTGCCTCGTGACTGTCGACTGCCGACTGCTGGCAGGAGATTCGATTTGGACGCAATTGGACGCCTACAGTGGTCCTGTCGGATCTGTGAGATCGATCCCAGGATTCACTACCTACAAAGTTGTATCAAAAAACCTAACGTACTCGTACTCTACTAAATATTTTCCTCCCTTGTTGCTTTTTTCTTGTTTCCTGTTTCTTGTTGTTTGGTAGTTTGGTATTTGCTCAATGCCAGTCCATTGTTGGTTTGGCAGCCCGCTAGTAGAAATTCGAAGCAGCAGCTCACGGTTGCGCCACTGCCACTTCCATGGCAGAACAGCAGATAGATGCCACAAGCAACTATGCAATGCCGACGTACTGCCACGGACAAAGACACTGACTCCAGACCTTTCGTACTTCAGTCAATAGGCGGGCTGCCCTTCGGATCCGTCGTGCTCAACTTATGATTAACTAAAATCTACCCACAGAACACAATAAAAGCTACTAAGCACTGGCTAAGGATGCTGGGATCCTCCGAAAACAGTTTGGATCGCAGTGGGAGTTTGAATAAAGAATGGGGTGTGACACCTTAACCAGCGACTATTTGGGACACGGAGTTGGTGCGTCGGCGTTTGGTGATTTGCTTCCACAGGCGGCGATTCAGAGATGGCTTGTCCTATATCAATGTATCAATGGGTCAATGGATCCGTGGTATTAGTAAAAGATAATCATGTTTTCTTCGCTTACGTTATCCTTGCGCGGCGACATCTGTGCCATCTCTGCGGCTTCGGTTGCCTGAGACGTGCCCTGCGGCAGCAGACTGCTCTGACTCTGACTCTGGGCCTGGGCCTGAGTCTGGCTCGGTTGGGGCTGCTCGCCAAGGGTTCCGTTGGAGTGGTTGGGGGTGCTGCTGCTGCTACTAGCGGTTATCTCAGAGTTGCGACGCTTAATAAAGTTGATTCTATAAACGGAATAATATTACATTATCACACGATCAACAGCTACGATCCTATACATAGCAGCGGAGGGAACGCTCATTAATAACGGCTAGACTCGAATTGAGCGAACATATTTTGTTTTTGCATTTTCGTGCTTTCTTGAAGGACTATAGGACATACATAGTTAGAAGATCTAAACAATTAATGGAAAGACGACTTCCTCCCTTAGCTTTCAAGGCTTTCTGTCATATTTTTTTTTATATATTTTTTATTTCTGGCCAGGGCACTTTTAGGATTATGAGGACCCAATTGTCATTTGCATTGATACACTCGTCCTTTGTTATCCTCTGTTATCAGACCCAAAGAAGGTTTCCACTGCAGATCGGATTAAATGAGTACTCACAATCGCTTCGACTTGTCCACTTCCGTTTCGAGGAATGCTTCAGTCATTGTTGTTGTGGTACTGGTGGCTACCGCTCCGTCCATCGAAGTAGTACTCATCGTCCTCGTCAGAGAAGCTGCTGCTACTGCTTGGGTGGGCGAGGAAGAGCCGCGTTTCGATGCCGTCTCCGTTGTCCCCGTACTCATCGTCACCATCGTCGTTGCCATCAACGTTGTGGAGGTCGTGGATGTCTCCCTGACTTGACAGCCACTCCTCGATTGAGACATGCAGTATATCTTCTCGCGTCTCGCTAAGATTTCCAGATCGCCTAATTTGCTCCCGCCTCTGCTGGAGCTGCAGGCGATGCTGTTGTCGCCGCCGCTTCCGCTCCCGGCGCCGGCTCGAACCACAGATCCAGAACCGGTCCATCGACCTGGACTGGCCTGCTGGCTGCGTGGATCGCCGCCGGCACGAGCTGAACCAGCGGTACGAGGACTGCCGTGGCTGCTGCTGCTGTGGTTGCTCTGGACGGAGGCCGAGAGCGGACGTGGGCGACGGTTGACCGTCGGCGTGTCCATCTTTGAGTTGCGTTGTTGAGAGTACGATATGACAGCCTCTTTTGGCTGCACCCGATTCGTGGCTGAACGACTCAATAAATCGCGACCCGTCAGACGATGAAATGTGGAGAGGTCGTGCCTGTGACGATACAACGTTTAAGCAAACAGCATATCCATATTAGTATCGATAAAATGCTAAGATCAGAATGCTCACCCCAGAATAGTTGTTAGATCTGGACCAGGCTCGTAGCAGATCAAGTCCTCGTCCCCTAGGATGTCGTGATTGAGGGCCAGCCGCATTTCCAGCCTTGGACTTAGACCGCAGCCAGCGTGGGGCGCTGGGGCAGCGTGTACCGAACCGGCTCCGTTTGCTTCCGCCGCCGGCACCGCCTCCACCTCCGCTGGCGGTGGTGGTGGCGCCGCTATAGCCGGGCTGCTCTGACGGTGGGTGGGACTGGGAATCGCCCGGCTCGGCTTTGGTATCCTCGAGGCTATTGCTGATGAAGTGACTGAGGCGGGCCTGGGTGCCTGTCCCAGCAGGCAGGTCTCGATTATCGTTGAGGATGGCCGTTTTTGAGACCGCGCCGGCGTAGAGCTGCTGGTAGTCGCCGCTGGCATTGTCCTTGACCCGGTAACGATTGGGTCCGAAGCGCTGGCGGCGTCGCCGACAGCCGCCGAGGAGCCACTGTCAGCAGTAGCGCCAGATTTTCTTTGAGGTGGCTCCTGTGGGTACACAAGATGGGGTCAGAAGCAAGTAGGGTTGGAGGGTCGGAGGGTCGGAGGGACTCACCGTTTTGGGTGGGGCAGCGCTTAGATTGGTCTGCGTGAGGAGCAAGCGACGTGGAGGCGGCGGCGGTGGTATAAACCTCGCTGGCCTGCCGCTGGCTCTGCCTCCGGAGCTCGTAATGCCGCTCCCGCTGCTGGTTGTTGTAGTAGTCGACGAGGGAGCTCGACTCGCCGTCGTCATCGACGTCCTGCCCGTTGTCGCTGCTGCAGCCGGAGGCGGCCGAGATGATGGCATCGTGGTGGTGTTCTCTTTCTGTATCTCTGGATCTGGCCCTGGCCCGGTCTCTGTCCCGGTCCCGGCTCCAGTCCCTGGACCACTGATCGTAGCTAAAATCGTGTACGAACTCGTCGTGTGCGATGCGGCTGTCAAGGGTATAGAGGGGCGCTGATCGAGCAGATACTCGCAGGATAAGGCCACCACTGGCGGTGGAGCCACTCGCTGTACTGGTGGTGGTGGTGGTGGTGATGGTTCCATCTGCGTGGTTATGGCGGTAGTGGGCAGCAGCATGGTAGTGAACAACGGTCGAGGACCCAGGTTCGGTTGCAATCTCTGCTGTTGATACCCCAGATGCTCCTGCTTCAGCTCCAGCTCCTGCTGCAGGTCCTGTTGATGCTGATGCTCCTCCTCCGTATTCTCCTCCCGATCCGGCACCACTGGGGCTGCCTCGTCGCTTGAGCTTCCAGCTGAATCCTCTAGGTAGTGGCCATTTGTCGTTGCTTCCCCCTACCAATTGTTGGGAATAGAATTCAACTAATCAATTCTGGTTTAGATAGAGCTTCCTGCTTGCAGTTTGCGCTCTGCGCTTTGCGCTTTGCACTTTGCGCTTGATGTGGATGTTGATGTGGATGTTGTGGATTCTGAGTGGATGCGGTTCGGTGGTGTTTCGTTGGCGGTACGGAATTTCGAAATATCGGATTGGGGATTGGAATTCAGTTTCAATTTGGAGATTGGATCGGTGGTGTGCAGCAGTCGTCAACCGTTCTCGCTGTCATCGTCTCTGTTGTCGTCGTCCCCGTCCAGGCGTGTGATGGTAATGAGCTCGCAATATTGCAGTCTTGGCTAAAGCTTCACTAATTTCACTACGACTTTCTATTTGATATATGTGTACGGAGTATATATGAAGTTGTACACATAATGCCAGATAACGATAGCGGTAACAAGAGCGATAACGATAACGATAGCGATAACGATAACGATTAATATAATTAACGACAAGTTTAATTAAGTTACACAAAAATACATGAAAATAGCGCACAGAGAGATTGCAGCAAGCAAAAAGTATAGTTTACACATAACAAATTCGAATACATATATAGTAAAATGTGTTCAAGTATGATCGATTGATTGATTGATTGTTTGATTGATGATTGTGCGGAGATGGTGGTGGGTTTATCGATGGATGTAGATGAGCGATTGAGCGATAGAGCGAGTTGCAGTCGTTGGATATTGGTGATTGGTGGTGTGGCATATGAAAATAAAGGTATAGACAAAATAGAAAGACAAACCAAAGTGAATTCAAGTTAGTTCATTGAGTGTTTGACAGATGGCTAGATAGATATTGATAGATTGATGGTTGGCTAGGTTACATGCTGGTGGATTTATTCTATACAGAGATCACCGCTTCGGGATACCTCTCCAAAGTGGGACTGTAGTATACTATATAGAGTAGACTCAAATAGCTCTTTGCAAAGGCATTTCCGCTTCGGTTCACCGAAGACCTCTGTTTCTATAATTTATTTTTTGAGGTGTACAGTTGCTTTAGGCAACGACGGCATTGCCATGCATGACACCGCGCCGCGCCAGTGTTGCCATGCATCAGAATCGCACAAAAAAGTTTGAGCATGTTGTTTTTATTTTTTGATTTACTTTTGGTTTTGGGATTTGCTGTAATAACGACCCACCTTTTTGATGTCATCGCTGTCCTGCTGGGTTTTCTCTTCGTCGCTCTCGGTCTCCTCCTCGAAAAGGGGCTCAAGACGACGTCTAAGCATGACATGTATCGATATACGGTTACGATATACGGTTCGATACGATTCGATAATACGTATTATGTATGTATGGCGTATGTAAACGAATTTGAATTTAGCAATATTTGATCGATGTGTTAATTGGATTGTATTCGATATGTGTAGGTGTTTGTGGGCTTATGTGTGTCGATGACATAGTACTCGTAAATGATGCATCAATTTTAGAATAGATATACAAATATATAGGTTTATATATGTATATTTATATATATATGATGTATATGATGTATATATATATATATATATATATATATATATATATCGGATTCGTATATGTATATATATATATAGATAGTAGATACGATCAAAGGCTATACAAGGATACACTACATGAAGACAAAGACTGTCCGCCCTTTCGTGTTCGTTGGTCGCTGGTCCTCAATCATCGATCCTTGATCTGGCTAAAAGTCTAAAACTAGCCCCAAAATGATTGAGCAATTCTAGCGAGAGATGAAAGTACGAGTAGATACACAGATACGAATCCAATTGGGCTGTGGGTGGGTGTGGGTGGTTGGGATGAAAAGAATGGAAACGAAAGAATAACACCTGTAAAAGCTACGAAAGAAAGTGTCCAAAGGAATACATAAAAGAAGAGAATTTGTTTACTTAGTTAGAGTAGGGCTAATGGAGGTACTATCTCTAGAGTTTTTATCTATATACGATATACGAGTATTGGATTGTATTGAATTGTATTGATTATTCGAGTATACGACTAGATGGGCTTATGTCTGGCTGCATACTGCTGCGGCTTTCGCTGCTTATGGGTCTAGTCTAGTGGCTCTACCAGCTGTGTGTATGTGTGTCTCATACGAGTATGACCCGGGGTGGATTTGGATTCGTATTCGGATTCGGATTCGATACTCCACTCCACCCTACATACCGTGGCAGCAGTCCCCGTATGGTGCTGGCCGTCATCGGCGGGGCCATCAGCAGCTCATCCATCATCAGCTCCGTATCATCGTCGTCATTCAGCGAGGTGCTCGACTTGGTGGGTGACTGAAATGGAATTAAGTGAAATGAAATGAACATTATTCAATTGCAGTGCCAATCCCAATGAAGATTCGATGTCTTACCGAATGCGTATTCTCCGAGTTGATCAGCTGCATGTCGTTGTCTTCGTTGTCCCCGCCGCTGGTGGGTGTGCCCCATACCTCCTCTCCACTGGTTGCTCCCGAGGTACACTCGTCCATCTGCTCATCCGTCTCGGAGGCGGCTGTCTGCTGAGGCAGCTCCTGGGGATCTTCGGCATTCCAGCGACCCAAGTACTTGTCGATGAAGGCACGCGACTCCTCGAAAAAGGACATCTTGTCGGACACAAAAGCTCCCGCCCGATTGGTCCAGGCTCCACTCGCCAGCACATCTCCATTGACCATGGAACGAGCTGGAGTCGAGCTGGAGCAGCCGACCAATTCGTTAAGGTTTTGGGCCAGGGCCTTATCCGAGGCTGCGTCGTCGTCGTCGTCTTCATCCTCATCCTCATCATCCACATCGTCGTTGTGGGGGCTGCCGTGGCCATTGGAGGTGTAGTGTTCTAGGTCGTCGTCCAGCTCGTCGGCCTCGTCCATGCGATCGTCGGAGGGCAGCTTCTCCAGACTTGACATGGTGCCGAAGCGTCTCAGTGCGTTGGTCATGGGCCTGTACGGAGGCTCCTCGTCTAACGGCGACTCGTCGCACGAGTCCTCGGGTATGTTCTCAATGATCGCCTGACGTGGCTGCTTCGTTGTGGTGGTTGCCGTGGTGGTCATGGCCACTTCTCCCACTGGGGCTCCAGTGTTGTCCCACACATGAGTGCTCGTTTTGGTAAGCACGGCATCGGGCGTGGGTGGCACCACGGCTATAGTGGGGGTGGCATTAAGGTCTTCCCTCTGATCGAGGAGTGAAGGAAGTGGAGCCCGCTCTTCCCTGCCACACTGCTTGGCCGCCGGCGCAAACTGGGCCAGTCCGATCAGCACCAGCGACAGCTGTTCATCCTCCTGCCGTTGTGCCGCTGGCACTGCGGCTGAGGCTACTGTGGATGTGGTGGTTGCAGTCTGCTTGGGCGACTCCAGGAGCTTGCAGGTCTGGTGCTCCATCTTGTCCGGCGAGAGTTGGGCGTGCGTGAAGTCCTCAGGAGTACAGCGGCAGTGGCAGGCGGCATATTTGGCTGGTGACCCTGACACCGAGCCAGATCCACCCGATCCCGCCGAGTGGGAGTGGGCGGTTCGTTCGCTGCTGCGCATGATCCGTGCCGTCTCCGTGATCGTCACTACGGCCTTGACCTGCTGGTTTGCTCGCGGCCGGGCGGGCTCTTGGCACATCTGGGCCACAATGCGAGTGCGTCGTGGTGGTGGCAGCGGCTTTGGTGAACCCCCTGAGCAATGGCCATTTGCCATAGCCATAGGTGGAGTCACCGTTGCCACCGCCGTTGGTTGAGGATCTAGAATTCGTAGTTTGGAGACATCGCCCGCGCTGCTGCTGCTATTGGGAATGGCACCAACGCTCTCGTCCGTGGCCTCTGATTGGGAGAGGGACAGTTCGTCGGTGATCAGCTGGGCCACATCGCTTTCCGTATCGCCGGTTTCCCGGCGACTGCTGCTAGCGACTACCTTCGAGGACAGCTCCCCCGTGATGGTGCTGCTGGACATGCTGGTTACGCTGCTCGTTCCGGTACCTGCTCCCGTGCCCGTGCCCGAACCCGTTCCGCCAGCCATCCCGTTGAGCTTACAGCATCGGTTCGGAGAGGATTGGCTATGCTGCACCTTGAGGGAGTTGCAGAGGAGCCCGGGAGTGGAGCCGGAGTTATTAACACCAACGGCATCGCCACTGGGACGACCGCCACCGGCACCGCTCTGCTGGCAATTCTTGTGGCAATGTCGGCAAACGGCCAGCTTGTCCAGCACAATGGGGCTCGAGCGTACCGTAATCTACAGGAACGGATGCGGAAGATAGAGCAGGGGTTAGCGCTTACTTCAAGGCAGGGGATCTTTGAATGGGTTGTATGAATGGCTTGCACATATGTTGGCTTTAATTTGTGAATTTCTATCATGTGGGGATTGGATTTTTTATGACTCTTTTTACTGCGATTTGTATGGACTATCAGCAAATAAAAGGGTTTAAGTGGTTTAAATGGATACATAAGTTTATCAAAAGACATTTTTAATGAGTGGATCCCGTGTGGATAGCGTAAGGACCCAGTTGGAATACCACACTCCAAGTGAGGGATCCACATCTTTGTGGATCGTAGGCAAAAATACAGTGAATATTTTTATAGCATACTTTTAAGCTGCGCAGAAATTTTGATTTCCTTTCCTCTCACCTGACTGTCCGATGTTGTGCTATGCGACTGACTGATCTGACTGATCTGGCTGGTCACACCCTCCGCCTCCGAGTAAATGTCCGAGGCGGCGCTCATGCTGAGTTCCTCGACCCCGCTGAGTCGCTTGCCACCGAAGTTGGGCTTGGCCGACATGGCGCCGTTTTCCTTGGCCAGGTTGAGCTCCTTGGTGCGATTCTCGAGCTGCTGTCGCGTCCAGTACGTGATGCGCTCGTCCTGTTCGCTGTCGCTGTTAAAGATCAGCTGCTCGTCCTCGGCGGAGATGTTCTCCTGGGAGCGGGCGATGGCCGCCAGTCGGGCCTGTTGCTGCTGCTTGTCCAGCTGGCCCTTCATCCAGTTGGCCAGGTGCAGGGCGCTCGACTTGGGCGTACCGGTTTTGTTCAGGATGCGGCACTTCTCGTCGATCAGCAGCTCGATCTGCTCCACGACATGGCCGTGCGTGTGTGTGCGTGTGTGCCCATGGGCGTGGCCTGCAGAGGCGGCTGCACCTGCACCCCCAGTGTGGGGATGGCCGTGCGAGCTGTTACGCTGCTGCAAAAATAATGAGGTGTAAATGACTGCGTGGACGGTGTCTTACCTTGGCCTTGGAACAGGAGCAGGAGCAGGAACAGGAACACCAGCACCCCACCACCCACCCCGGCCACAACCCACCAATACACCCACCACCGCTGCCCAAACGCTGCCCGAACGCTGCTTGGCAAATTAAAATTTGTGATGGGCTCATTGGAACTCTTGGAATGGGTTTTTCCAAGTCTTGGAGGGTCTTGGTTTCTCTTGCATTTTTGGTTTTGCTTTTGCTTGGATTTTGATCTTTTGCTTTGTTTTTGTTTCTCTTTTTACTTTGCTTTGCTTTGACTTTTGAGGTTAGATTTTGCTTTTGACTTTGGGCTGAGATCTTTGATCGATTCAACGGAGAAACGGAACGGAAATAAAAATACTCGATCACATACGATTATTCGTCCTTCATTTTGCTTTGATTAAAAACGCTTGCTCTCTTGCTCTCTCTCTTGGAAATTGCAAATTGGATTTTCTATTTTCTATTGGGGGAATGTTGTGGGGCGGATACAAAACGGCACACGCTACAAACTAGCGGCTACAAAAACGGGTAACAGTCAATGGTAAACGGGAAATGTACAGATACGGTTACAGGTACAGCAACAGTTACAGTTACAAACGACAACAACAACATTAGCGAAAGATTCAAGATTAAAGATTGGAGGTGGAAAATTGAAGTTGGAAATTGGAAATTGGAGAAGAATTAGAAGAAGAAGAAACGATTCGAACTTAAAACTAAAATTGAGTCCATCACAATTTTTTAATTTATCAATTTTGGTTTTCTCTGCTTTGTGTTTTTGGTTTGTTTTTGTTTTTTTTTAGTTTTCGGCTTGGTTTTGTTTTGATTTTTTTATTTTTTCTGGGAAATGTTTCTTGCAGTTGTAGGCTTTGGGATCGACAAATTTTTGTAAGCGCAGGATTTGACCAGGATCTAGATAAATGTGGAGCGATAGTGGGCAACGTTTTGAATGAGTGCTCGGTGGGTTTCTACTTGGCTTTTGTTTTGTTTTTCTTTTGGTAATTTTGTTTTTTGTTTTTTGTTGTTTTTTTTTAATGAAATAAAAAGAACATCACAAGCGTTTTTAGTCAAAGAATCATTTGGTTTTTTATTATTATTATTATTATTTGAATGCATCTCGTTTCTCATGGCAATCTCAATCTCTAAGTCGATATCGATCCTCTCGTGTTACGAGTATGTAAAGTGGCAAAAAACATGAAATCAAAAATTTCTAGACGTACATACAGATTACACATATCTAATATGAACATGAACATGAAGATGTAGATGAAGATATATGTAGATGTATATATGTATATTATTTATATAATACTTATACATACATATGTATGTACATACATACATATATGGTGTATATATGGTATATGGTGTATAGAGAGATATTTTGGTTTTCGCTCAAGGCACACACAAAAACCGAGCCGCAAAAGACCACACGGAGTATGCTTGATATACTTGATACACATACTCTGCAAAAACTTGCCACAGATGTAGATGTGGATGTGCAGGTGTGTGTGTGTGTGTTTTTTTGTATGTCTATAGGTTAGACCGGAGGCTAGCTAGGAGTCGCTAGCACGTCCTGGTCGGACAGCTTCCAACAGACACGACACCCAACAGAACTCGCACAGCGGTGCCCCACGAAAAAGGTTAAATATACCGCCATGCAGAAGTACATATATACATACATATACATATGTATGTATACAATTATTCTGAAGGAAGAAACTATCTTTACCCTTCAAGTGTGTAGACAATATTTTCCCCACTGTGCGAGGCCACAAATGAATGCAATGGATTGGATGATGGGTGTTCGTACATATATCCACATGGGTACGAGTATATATGTATGCCAGTAGTTGTTGGGAGCGATTACTTTTAAAAGGCAACAAAGTGCTTGTCATTGATAATTGACATCGACATCGGCATAGCCATTGACAGATGGATCAGATAATACATACATACGTGTATGTACGAAAGTGGGTTCCATTTCCATCCAGCCAAGAGCCCTGCGACGACTGAGCAAAGATCCATTACAGCTATAGACAGAAGTTAACATATAGTCGTATGTACTAGTTTTACGTACTATATACAGTATATAGTACTCATGTGTGGATGCATTCTATAGGAAGATGTTCGAACTGCTTTCCGAATGCAACTTAGGGACTGCGGGATTGATTGGGGAATCGAATCTAAGGGAATCGAATCTAATAATGGCAACAATACTTGGCTAATGGTTAACTTAGAATATAAGAGGGTTCCGTCCCGATCTAGATGTAGATGTAGAACTAGATCATCTAAGCTAATGTAATAATGTAACAGCAATAACAGTAATACATTTTCAATTTGGCTACAAAATGGAAGCATTTTTTAACACTAGATGTAATAATTTCTTTGATTTTCTAAATTTTGTCGGGTTTCGTTGGATTGGCAGAAAAGTTTCAATCAAATGGATAATACGAATTGGAACGATTAGAAGAGTATGGAATATATGTGTGTGTATACCGTATAATGTTAAAATGTCATGTAAAACGATCTCACACCCAGAACACTGATGGACTTCTAGTGCCCAGTGTCTTTGTTTTGTTTTTTTTTGGCTTTAAGTAGGTGTGTATATTTGACTAGCTGTGCTATAGCTATAGCTATATGGTATGGCTATATTCTAACAAATGTACTCTAAGTAGTTAAATAATTATATAAGAATTTATTACTAGCATTGTACACACACACTCGTATGTACATACATAAAATGTTGTTATATCATCATTGAATTACGAAACGACTCTTCGTTTGCTTATTTACACTCGATTCAGAATCGACTTGGATGGAACAAACATGACTACAAGGAGGCTTCTCAACTGAGTTACATACATATGTATAGTATATAGGTTCTTTATTGGTGTTTAGGTATGTATGTATACTACATATATATACTATATGCACAATATGTACAATGCGCAAAGCAACTAAGATAACGAGGGGGCATGGCATACATATGTACAATATGTCGCATCTCACTCAACGCCGATTGCTACGATCGATTGATCGATTCGTGTGATCGTGATCGAGTAATGAATACCCATGAATACCATGAGTACAAGTTTAATCCAGTACCCATTCTCGTCAGCCACTGACTGTTCGAGTGCAAAGCAAGTCTAGAAAATGGGCAATTTGGATTTGGATTTGGAGTTGGCCAAAAACAGAACCAGAAGCAGCGGCAGAAACAGAGCAATCAAGAGGGAACTGCCAACGAGGTAGCAAGAGAGAGAGAGATAGAGAGAGAGAGAGATATAGGGAGAGAGAGAGTTATAGGGATATCGGGGGGCAGAGAGTAGAGGTTAGGGGAAAGGGAAAGGGTAGATCAGTGGTAGTTTGTCGGTAAGCTCGATTTGTCGATTTAAAGATTGTGCAGGGTCGGGAAGCAGAGGTTTTCTTGGAGCCCAGGGCCGCCCTGATCTCCCAGGACAGTCGTCACAGTGCCGGTGGCGTCCGTCTGTAGCCAGAAGTCAAATCACAGATCCAGGGAGTCCGGTGGCGTGGGCTTTGTGGGCAGCATGCCGAAGGGATCATCGTCCACCACCACGCTGTCATCTTCGCTGTCCTCGTCAGTGTTCCCGTCCCCGTTCGGATTGTCCTGGCCCACTCTCCCGTCTCCCAGGAAGATGCGCTCCTCCACATCCGTGTCGTAGCACGGATCCAGGTTGACCTCATGCAGCTGCAGGTCCAGCTCTAGTAGATCCCACGAGCCCCCGAACTCGGCCAGCGGAATGCTGCCCGTTGCCCGTCCCGTCGTCCCGCCTGGGGGCACAAAGTCGTTGGAGAAGGCATCCGAGTTGCACTGCTGCGAACTGGGCGAGATGTTGGGCGTGGGCGTCTCGGGTGTGGTCAGCGACACCTGCCCGCCGACCCCCACATCGGCGGCTTCGTCGATGAAGGAGCGCCCCACCGAGCTTAGGCTGAACTCGACCAGCTTCTGCGAGGGGGGTCGGGTGGCCGTGGCCAAGGACAAGGACACAGCCACGGCCGCTGGCGGCAGGAGCTCACTGCTTGCCTCCGGAATAGCCGTGAGACACTTGCAGCTGGCGCTGGGCAGGGACAGTGATGGGGCCGAGATCTGAGTGTGGGTGTGGGCCGTCAGGCTGACGCTGCTGCTCAGGCATGAGCTCATTGAGTTCGTGTTGAAGCGCCGCAGCGAGCTGTCGCCTGCGCTTGCGCTTGTCAAACCAACACCACCAACACCCACCACGGCCACCGTGGTGCCCACCCCATTGGGCACAGAGCCGCCACAGTGGCCATTCGAGTGGCCGTGGCCGTACCCATGGCCGTACCCATGGCCGTGACCTTCGCCCTGCGGGAGGCGGGATGGTGACGTGGTGCGCGAGGGCAGCGACCGGAGCGGCGTCTGGGTGGCAGCGCAGGCACTGGTGGTGCCGCTGGCGGTGGTGCTGGTGGCACAGCTGTGCCGCACGGCGCTGGCCAGCCTCTGCAGATTCTCGTAGGAATCGCCGCTGTCCAGGCGCTTGCTACGAAAGAGACGCACCTGCTGTTTCTGCTGCTTGAGGTTGATGCTGTCCAGCGATGGCAGCTTCATCGAGGCCATCGAGGCGGAGGTCATGCCGATATCACTCAGTGGCACTAGCGTGTTCAGCACATCTGGCGAGTCCAGGGGGCTGGAGAGGGGCGTTGAACCCAAGGCCGCATTAACCAGAAATCTGCATGGAAAAACGGGAAACGGAAGCCGATTAGGATTGGGTTTCACCGCTGAGAGAGTTCGTGGAAGACCTACATTTGGCGCTGCAGCAGATTCTGCCACACGGCCTTCAACTCCAGGGAGGGGGCGCGCAGGATGAGGCTCTTGCGGCGGGCGCCCCGCCTCGGTGTTCGGCTGAGATCGGGGGCGCAGTAGCCTGTGGGGCTCTCGGCCAGCCGGCCATTGGGATCGACAGTCAGACGGAATTCGGTGGCTGCGAAAGGTAGCCCAGCAGAGTTAGAGAGGAGTCAAATAAGTCCAAGAGGGTGTGAGGTGGTACTCACTCTTTTTGCGCATGTGGAAACAGGAGTCGACCACATTGGCTATGGGCACGGGTTCCTCGGTGATGAAGAGCACCCGGTCGCGGCTGACCTTGGCGAAGACGATGATGTCGCTGAAGAGTAGTGTCCAGTATGGCTTGATGGAGCGACCTTCGACGCGGGATAGGTCACCGCCGAAGATCCACTGGCGGCCCTGCACGGCCAGCGTGAAGGGCTTGCACTTGGTGAAGACCATGCGCGACTCTAGGTCCTGGAGCGTGAGCAGAGGCCGGCCCTCGCCAAGGGGCTCCATGAGGCCGCTGCTGACGGTGATCTCGCGGTAGGCCGCCTGCAGCTCCCCAATCACGCTGCTAAAGTTCTTGTGCTCCTCGGTGTCCACGTGGCAGTTGCTGGCCAGCAACTGCATCAGCTTCAGGATCTCTCGGAAGTGCTGCAGCGGACGGTGGATGAACATGGTGAGGTCCGGACGCTTGCGCGGCACCACCGGCTCGGTGATGAAGGCTATGAACTCGGAGCCCGTCTGCCGAGACTTGTTCACCAGCACGCAGTCGGCCCGCTTGATGCCGTTGCAGTACTTCTTGTAGGCCGCGCAGATGGCCGTCGTCTTGGACAGGTACACCCGCGAGGCAAAGTTCATCTGCGGCTCCTGCTCCTGATGCTGGTCGCCGCAGCACAGCTGCTCCAGTATATCCTCGGCGATACGCAGCAGTTCGTCGATGTTCTGGAACAGCGTCCGATGGTCGTTGGGTGAAATCAGGTCCTTCCGCTCCAGCAGCGGCTGGACGAACCTCTCCACCCCGAAGTGCAGGGCAGCCGTGAAGTTCTGTTCCCGGCTAATCAGCTGCAGGAGGAAGCGACGTCGATTGTCCGTTATGGGTACAATGGACTATCCGCGGGAAGTGAGAGAGAGAAAGAGATGTAAAAGGTTAAAGAGTTGTCGTTCTGTGAGATTAAGATGTAAAGATTTGAGCAAAGAAAATTGGTTGTGACTGAGTCTGGTAAGACTCTCTGGCCTCTCATTCGAACCAGTCGAAAAAGGGGTTGCATGTAGGATGTGATTGATCCGAAAGAAGAGAGATGCGAATCGAAGAAAATTGAAGGCATTCAAGAGCCATCCTTCATTATAAGGAGCACGATTAGCTGTGGATAGGATTGGGGGTTACATTGAAGGTGAATTTGTGAACCTTGTATCAACAACATCCCATACCAAATTAAGGGATTTACTTCATAAATATATGATGCATTTCATATGCGAATACATGGAAATGGATTGGAAATAATGGAATAATAATGTACATACATATGTCACGAGTATACGTACATATATTTATCAATCTTCCATTCATATAAGCAAAATAATAACAAAAAATACAAACACAAATAAAATATTGAAAAAAAATGTTTATTGTCAAGCGTTTTGTTTTGTTTTGGTCGCAGTCGGGGGTGGAATACGAGTCAAGGATGCCTAATGGGGGCGGGGTTGGGTTGGACAAAAAAAAAGGGTGATTAATAATAGTATGTAATATATGGAATGATAGCCAGCATGGCGATAGCTTAAACTCTAAAACTAAACGATAATCGGTCTGCAATCGGTCTATGTACAAATAGCAAAAAGAAACGCACACATTCAAAAAAATATCCTGGGATTGTGAAAATTGGGGGATTTGAGGGGATTCGAGGGGTTAGACCAAAACGCCCTTGCCTACCTCCTTGCTGAAGGTGACCTGGGGCAGGTGGAGCCGCCGCTTAGCGGCCTCAATGGAGGAGGTGGTGCCGGAGCAGGCGGTGGCCGGACGCGAGAAATTGTTGCTTAGCTGTGGCTGCGCCTGTGGCTGGGCTGGTCTCGAGCTGCCCGTCCGCTGAAGGCTCATCATATGCGCCGGCTCCTCACGCTCCAGGCCCAGGACCAGCTGCTGCCGGGATTGCATCTGCTGCTGTTGTTGCTGCTTCTGTGTGATGGCATTGGCATTGGCATTGGAGTTGCCCAGGGTCAGGGAAAGACCTGCTCCCATGCTCCCTATTCCTGTTGCCGCTCCCATTCCTGTTCCCGTTCCTGTTCCTGTTCCCGTTGATGTGGACAAGGATGTGGCGACGACTGTTGCCGTGGTGGTGGCTGTGTCTATAGCCAAGGTGGCGCCCGCGCCTGACCTTCTGAATATCTCCAACGTCAAGGTCGAGCCCTGCGATCGTATCAAATTCAGAACATCAGCCTCGGGCATCGTGACCACATTGTGCTTGTCGACGAAGATCACATAGTCGCCAGGCAGGATGCCGCACCGGTCTGCCGACATGCCCGCCTCCACCTTCTCGACGCGCGGCGGGTGCGTCCACACGATGGAGAAGCCGAATCCCCGCTCCTCCGTCCTCGTCAGACGTCGGGTCATCGTGAAGGGGGTGCGTCCCAGCGGGCGCTGGCCACTGCCGGCGCTTCCACCACTGCCTCCACTGGCCATGGTCGACTGGCGCCTGCCGCCGCCGCCGCTGCTGGCTCCGTTCAGGTGGTTGGCATTGCTCACATTGGCATTCACATTGCAGATGGCACTGGCGATCGCCCCTCCTCCGCTCGGAGCTGCCACACTCGCCGTGCCACCACCTGTGCTCCCCGCGGCGTTTGTGGTGCTGTTCGCATTGCCATCGGCGGGCGGATCCAGTTCGAGGAAGCGCAGAAAGAGGTTCTCGTCCGCGTCCCGCTGGTGGAGGGCCTTCTTGCTCAGTTTCATAGGCTGCTGCGGTTGCAGTAGGCAGTCGTCCCTGCCCACTGTCGTGGTGCCGGCCATGCTGTCGATGCTGATGCTGATGACCTCGTCCAGGTTCATGGCCGCCGCTGCTGCTGTCGCCGCTACTGCCGCCTTCTGTGGGGTGGCTGTGGTGGTGGCCATATCGAATGCCTCTGCCAGTGAGTGGTGGTCCTGCTCCTGCTCTTCCTGGTTGCTGCTCCTGGAGGGGGCTGTGGTAGTGCTCTGGCTGCTGCTACTCCTGCTGCTCCCGCGGCTGCTGCTTCGACAGCTACCAAGGCATGCCTGCGTCTGCGACTGCAACTGCAACTTGAAGGACCCGGTCACGCTGTGGTTCTCCGCCAGAAGCTCGCTCAGTGGGAAGGTGCTGCTGCCCAGGAACTCGCTGCGTCTGTGGGAGGATCGAGAGAGGGAGGGAGGAGATCTTTAGTAGGGCTCAAATATAGTATTGGGTTTATATAAGAGCAGGAAATGTGGTTGGGGATGGGGATTGATCTTATTCAAAACCGTCAGGAAACTAATCTAAGTATCACTCGAACAAAAAGAATCATTGGATGGAAAAGATGGAGAATATACATATGCAACAATATGTAGAATTCAACTATAAATTATTCCTTTTAGAGGAAATACCCAAAGAAAAACAGACCTCAAGTGGATTTATGAATTGATATTGAATGATACACCACATGGAAAATATTTAAAGCCCTTCGATTGGGGGGGACCTATTATATGTGTTGATTGGATGGTATACCCATCAATACTCCCACTACATTTGACTGTCAATCGTACTGCCCGAAATGACCAAATGACCAACTGTCCAAATGTGAGGGCGAAGCATTTACAGACCGTAACGCATTGATTGGATAATACCAATTTGGGACACTGTGCGTCACGTTGCACTGACATTTCAATGGCTTGTTTATTTATAAGCCGTTGATGGTAGGGTCTGGTTGGGCAGTCTTCTTGCTTCCGTTTCCGCTTTGGCTTTTGCTTTTGCTTCACCTTCTAACCGTACCAGTCGTCCCCCCTCCCACTATCTTATGGGGGGAGACAACGGCCATCGTACGTGACATAAATCAATTAGCGGCCCTAAGCTGGCGTCACATTCCATATGCCCATTACAGGCCCGTGCGGCATACGCTGTACACCGTGTATGTGGGTGCACGGCCCGGAAATGCGCTTTGCTCGGCCAGTTTTAAAGGGTGCTGGCGTAGAGGGGATAGAGGGTGGACGATGGCTTAAGGCCCTATCTCCTTTTGTTGCGGCTCCTCCTCTAGAAGCAGCTCTAGCTCCCACACTAGCATTGGCACGAGCTGCCCCTCAGCTGCCTGCCTCCTTTTCTACTGGCCACTTTAGCTGAAGTTGGCGCTCGTATTTGGGTCACTTTTATTGATTTTCGTGGTTCGTGGTTGGTTTTGATGGCAGCACAGCACACAGCACAAAGTACGAATGGTGAAGTTTTTCTGTTGTTTGGGGGCTCTTTGCTGTTGCTGTTGCTGCTGCTGATGTTGCGATTGCAATCGCAATTGTCTGCAAGGCAAGGACCGCCCACTCAAGAGTGGCCGAAATGGGGGCATGACATTAAAAATGTAATGCGAATAGAGGCAGAGACAGAGGCAGGGGCAGAGGCACAAAGGAGGCCACCGCTAGCGGACTGCGGCAGGTGGAAGGCTGCGCCGAAAAGCAGGCAATGAATAATTTAGCCGTTAGTCGTTTTGTAAATTGACTTAAAGCGCTCGAAAACGAGTCCTTTGGTCCAACTATTTTCACAATTTACACATTTACCCTTACCCCTACCCTCGCTCTTCCCTCTACGGTGGATGTGTGTGTGTGTGTGTTTCTTTCAGTGCGTGCTACATTATGCATGCATAACAAATAGAAACGATTCTGCCACACAGAGACACTGAGAGAAAGAGAGAATGAAGGAGAAGGAGAGGAGAGAATGGTAATGGGAATGGCAGCTGGCTGACATTCCCGGGTGTCCATTTAGCTAGTTGGCCAGCTCAATTAGTTGTCTGTCAGCGAAAGGCTTGGGGCTCGGAGCTTGGAACTTGGACTCCAGTGTCCGTCCGGCCAGCGTGTGCTTGGGTGTGTAATGGGGTGACCATTGCATAATCGCTAACCAAATCGATCTGGCATCAAGCGGCTCCCAATATTAGCGGGCCAAGAACTCTACAGCTCTAGAAGCTGGCTGGTCAAGTGGCGCTCTGTATTCGAGGTTTCCGTTCCTTGTCATTGAATTTCAATTAACTTTACTGGAGCCGTGGATCCATGGTTCACAGAGGAAACAGAGCACACGCTCATGCACGCACATGCACGTTTCGAGTCTGTCATACTTCCTGCTCACACACTCTCACTCACACTCGCGCTTGCACTCACACTCGCATTCACACGCATACACTTAAAGCGAGAGGAGCACTTCCTGTTCGCATTAGATTAGCCGCATGCCCAAAATTATGCTACACTTTCCATCACTCATACAGTTATATAATTTCGTGTTGCCTGCCTCAGGGGTCTGGACACAGACGACACTTGTACACCGTATATGGATGCGGATGCGTGGATGTGGATGTAGATGTAGAACGTTCTTTCCGAACAAACTCGAACAAAAACAATCAAATAAATGGGGAATCAAAGCTCGCCAAGCCAGAAGCCAGAGAATTATTAAGTGCCAAGGGAAGATGTCGATATCACACACATTTTTTAGCACATTCGCTGCGATTGCTCGGAGGTCGAGCGTTGCCAGGCCGTTGCCCGTTTCTCGGTGCTTCTCCGATTCTCTGTGCTGTGCTCCCTGTTTGCACGGTGCTTCTGTTTAGCGTCCCGCGAGCTTGGCACTCCAACTGAGAACTGGAGAACTGGCGGGCCGCGGCGCAGGTCAGCCCAGAAATTTGAGTTGAAAAGGCGCCTGGAAAAGCAAAGCTCTGCTTTCAGACAGCACTCGCAATTCGCACTGCGCATGACCTGGATGTGGAAGGTAGCCCTCGGGGCAGGCACCATTTGTGGGGATAGCGGGTGGAAATGGGAATTGAAATGGGAATGGGGTTGTTTATGTGCAGGAAATGCACCAGGCGCTATAAGTTCCACGAGGCCAAAGAAAAACGTTACAATTAACCAGACGCTAGACCTTAGTCTTTTGCCTGCTGCAAGTCCTCAACCTCCTCCTCTCCTTCCATCCACTTCACTCCACTCCACTCCAACCTCACTCTTCACTCCACAATTGGGGGTGAATGACATGGCTCAAGATGAAATTGACTCAGTCCTGGAGTGTTGGGGCCCTGCTGCTGGGGCGAATCATTTACGATTGTGTATGGGAATTAGTTTGGGAATGGGAATGGGAGTAGGCAATGGGCAATAGGCAAACTTTTTTGTGACCTTACTCGTACTCACTTTAAATGGCGATCCCGATGCCACACGGCTAGCTGTAGCTGCTGATTGGCCTCCTCCTCCGGAGGAGGAATGGGGAAACTGAAGCGCTGATCGAAGAACGGACGGTTCGAGTGGCGGTGGACAGCGGTGCGCTGGAAGCCAGAGTTCATGGCAGGCTGGCCGGACTGCTGGGCGGGCGCCAGGGCCACCTTAACGTAGGCATAAATGCCGGTGCCAGTTCCATGAGATCGCTGCAAATCACGACAGCGGATAACTGAAAAGGCATAGAGAAGAGGTTCCAGTCAGACGGTGGATAACCGATTGATAGTAATCAGTGTTACAAAACCATCAGAAGGTCCTTCCAAAGGCGCTCTTTCCCTGGTATGGGTGCAGAGGGACTCACCGTGTACATTTAGTTTCTGCTGCTTGGCATCATAGGCAATGCTCAGATCTATGCTTCCCCGCTGGCTGCTGTCACTGTCGTCACCTGCTGGAGTGTCTGTACCAGTAGCAGAACCACTTCCATTACCAGTACCAGTAGCACTGGAGTGGTTCGGCGATGTGGTGGAGACCATCGAGCTGCGCTTGGCCAACTGATCATCATCGTCCAGGTCGCTGGATGTACAGCTGGAGAAACTGAGGCAGCGCTTGGTGCTGGGCACGAGCTCCATTTGGACTTGCGTCGGGCTCTGCCTCCTGCTTTGGGTTTGATTCTGGCTCTGGCTCTGGCTATGGCTGTGGCTACGGCCTCGGCTTCGGCTTCGGCTTCGGCTCTGCCCATCCCTGGTGACTGAGATGGCTGTCTTGTGGGGATTCTTGCGCCGAACCACCCGCTGCCGCTTTAAGTGGGTGGGCGTGCGCACCTCCATCTCGTGGACACTGCTCTCGCTCCACTCCCCGCAATCCAGGGCCAGGGCTGTCGTTGCTGCACTGCTAGCTGTGGCAACTGTGGTGGCTGTTGTAGTGTGCTTGCAGCGCACCTCCTTGCGGGCTGACTCGATGATAGCATCCAGCATGCGATCCAGGGTGGTGTCCCCCATCCTCGAGGACGACAACTGCGAGTCTTCCAGCACAGGTCCTCCCACGGCACCACCTCCATTTCCATTTCCATTAACATTTCCATTTGTATTACCATTTCCATGGCCAGCAGCACCCAGTGCGACCACTGGAGCTCGGGGCAGACAGCGGAGAGCCGCCAGCTGCGGGGTGGCCTGACGCGGTCCACTCCCCTCGCTGAAGCTGCGCCGCTGCGGACTCTTGCCGTGGACGTGGACGTTGCTCAAGTCCTGCAGGGCAATCAGGCTAGCGTTGCCGAAGGGGCTGCTCATGAAGTGTACGCCATAGTTCTCCTTGTTGGCCTCGCCTCCAACGCCCTCCCGGCGGCGGCCGCGTGACTCCTCCACCACGGCATTGGAGCTGGAGCTGGAATGCCGATGCATTCGTGTCATTGTTGGCATGTCCCTCCCTACTGTGGGGCAAATAGAGAGGAAGAATAGAAGGGGGCTTAATAAGCTTAGTTCAGGATGTATAAGGATTCTTCTGTAAGAATATAAGGATTCTTCTCTGGCTGATACTACTCCGAATTGGTGTACCAAATCCAGACATACACTGATCGGATCAAGACTGCGCTGCGATGATGATCGTTTTCAGATTTTTGTGGCAGAAAATTGTGGAGGTCTGTGGTATGGTGACATGGGCTCTTCGTTTTATGGGCAGCTGGCAGCAAACAGGGGATCAGATCAGGACAACAACGAACGATTCTGGTTTCGTTCTTTATTCCTTGGCTATTTTTTTTTTTTTTTTGAACCGATTGTTTTTGGAAACCTCCAGACAATTTTGATGCAAAAAAGCAAGAAAACGCACGGCAAAGGAGGAACAAATGGAAGAAGCCAAGGAGCAAACAAAGCAGGAAATTTTGCAAATTGTTTTTGCGGCAAACGAGTTTTTCGTGTACTGCGAGGCGAGGCGAGGCGAGGTCCCTCGTCTTCTTTCATCCTTGAGGCCCCAGTCATCCTCATTCATCATTCTCGTTCTTGTTCCTGCGCGCTTTTGCGATTTCAGGTTTGCATTTAAATTGAAATTAAACTTATGCTAATTTCTGAACAGATTTCTTACACCGCTGCTGCGGTTGCCAACCATAAAATTGAGCGAGTCGGGATGTGAGGTGAGGCAAGGCAAGGGAAGGCAAGCAAGGATCCTGCTCGACGCATCTACGCATCCCATCCCTGCTCGAGTGTATCCCTGTACGTATTTGCGTGGCTGTGTTTGTCTGCGTGCAACAATTACGCCCCAGCATAATGATGCCATTTTGCCAAAAGCGGCAATCGGCAAAGCCAAAGGGGGACTCAAACGATCCGTCCCAGATCCTTGTCTTTGTCTTCCAGCTACACAGACACAGACACGCATACTGGGCCACGGGGACTGGCACACATTCAGACACAGGTCTAGAGAAATGGGTTTACATGTAATCCATAAACGTCACCCCAGAGATGAAAAACCGAGCACAAGAGAATTGCACAACAGAACAAGAGCTGCAGCCGAGGCAAAGGCGAGAAAAAAATAGAATTCTTCCTACCCAAAAAATCCTTCGATCTTTCTCCTGCCTTTCCCCCGTCCTTTCTCTGCCGTGTGACTTGCGCCTGGAGGATTAGCTCGGGGTAGCAGCAGCAGCAGCACCACCACCACCACCAACGAGTGAGACTCCCGAGTTGAGCAGGAGCCGAAGCAGGAGCAGGGGAGGAAAAAACAGCAACAAATTAAATGTATTAGACGACGCACCACCCCTTTCCTTGTGGGTCTCCTTCCGCCCTGATCTGGATCTGGGTCTCTGTCTTTGGCTGCGTCTGTGTCTGTGTCTGAGGGGTTAGGGTCTTAGGGTTTTTTCTTCTCTGTTTCCCATTTTCCCTCGCCAGCCTTTTTTCTGGCTAAATTAAAATTAGAGCTAGAGCAAAGACAAACACGACAACCGTCTCATGGGTGCGATCGTTTATGTGTGTGTGCGTGCCCTTTTGTCTATGAGAGTGTGTGTGTGTGTGTGTGTGTGACTGCGTGTGTATGCCAGGTGTGCCACGGGAAACCGAGCAGGGATTGAAGGAATATCGAGCTTATCATGCGATCAACTGATGGATCGATCATTCCCTGGGTATCGATATTTGGTATTTCTCGAATGGTTCGAATAACCGATTGACAGCAGGTGTGCTGCTTAATCTTCAAAGTACGTACACGATTACTCACCTGGAAACTGGAAACTTGATCTGTTTTGCGACTAGGTCGCCTTTCGTCCTGCACCAGAGCTCTCTCTGTCTCCCTACGTGCCGTATACGCCTTGGGAGGATTCCCGACACAAGTTGGCCAATAAATTGATTTTTTAAGATTTCAAATTTGCACAAAATTTTGAACAGGAACCAAACAAAAAAATATAACCGTCTTTAGCTTTCCAAAACTTTTCGCTTGTTGCGTGTGCTGCCTGCACGAGGAAACGGAAATTAATAACAGTTGCTAGGGATATATTTTCATAGTAAATTTCCAGGAGATGTTTTGTTGGATATTTTTTCGAAATATTTTATCACTACTTTTCTGATTTCAGAAAAAAATTCGACACTGTTTATGTTGTTTCCTTATCCGTGGCCGAAATAATATTGATGCAGCAATTTCCACAGTGCTTACGTTTTTCCCACTGTACCCACCCGACGGAACGGCTGCGACATGTTGCCCAATTTCGTCATCAATGTTGCCGGCAGTCCGTACTCATGCTGCCAGCAAACTGGTTTCACTGCCAGCCGAGTACGGAGTACCATATACCCTGTCTGATCCGATTAATGTTTAAATTCTGTTTTCCAAACTGCATCTTAATAAATGCAAGTTCAAAATTTAATATTGACTTTTTAGCTCTTCATGCTCAAAGACCACAGAAAGCCACATTTCCCATGGACTATAAAAGATTATATTGTATTTTTGTAACCGAAAACTGCTCTATGCGTGTCAACCAATCAATATATTTTATATCATCGATGATAATTATATATATATGGCCCATATGGCCCCCAGAAATGTATGTGTTTTAAACATCTAGCCAATTCGATCATATCCAATTCGAATATCCTTATTCCAAGGGTATTCAAATGTTGCCCAGGTATCCTTGAATGTTGCTAGAAAATGTACCTACTGAGCACGCGCGCCGTTCGGCTCTTCGGGAATCGACATCCACCACCGCGCCGGCGCACTATCTCTCTCTCTCTCTCGAGAGAGAGAGAGCGAGAGTGAGCGCTCTCTTGTCTCTTTGCATCGGATTGTAACGGAATCTCAGCCGGCCGGCAAAGGAATGGCGCTCTGTAGAAGAGCCATGTGGAACTCTGAAGATCTGTAAGGACGTTTTGGTTCTTAAAACATCTTGCAAACATATGAGAATGTTAAAAGATAGTAAATTGTCAGATATAGTTGATTGGAGTCTTCATCAGAGCAACAGAAAAGCCCACAGATAAGTAAATCGCAGGACTTGGACTTGGATTCCGATTCATCCGAGAGTAGCTTCAGTCGCTCGCCGGCAGGCGTCGCCAGCGCGTGAAAGCGAGTAAGAGAGCGGCGCGGCTGCCTGTTGAGCGTCTGACCGACTCTCTTCAGTTTCATTCCGGCTTTCTCTTAATCATTCGCTGCCTTTCTCTTCTAAGCAGGTAAATCCCTGCCAAACGGTCTGGCAAATGCCTCCTTTGTCCCCCCGTCTCGTCCTGTCTTTGCCTCTGCCAACGGTGGACAATGGACCAGTGCCAGGGCCAGCTGTCGGGGAACAGTAAAAAAAGAAAGGAAACCCACACAGCGACGTCGCAAGGTGTCTTAGCCCAGATTTGTCTCGTGTGTTGTCCAAAAAGATCTGGAACAATTGTCGTCGAGGAGAAGAGAGTATAATGAGAGTGGGAGAGAGGGAGCAGAAGCCAACAGCAGAAGTCGGGACTACAAAAACAGTAGCCTAATGTCTCTGTCCGGCGGGAATCTTTCTAGCCCTCTCACTCTCACCACTGTTGCTGCCGCTCCCGCTGCCACTGCCACTGTCTCCCTCTCCGCTGGTCATTACTTTCACTTTGATTTTTACTTGGTCTCGGGACCGAGTCTGGGATGGGATGGAATGGACCATTGTGCGTAGGCGAGCAATTTACGAGCGAAGCTTCGGTAAATATTTGTCCAGATGCTGGCAATGAGCAGCTACAGCCAGCAACCTTCTTGGCCATGGCCCAGATGAGGTTTCGTGCCTTACATTAGCAGCCGCTGGGCTCGGATCGGGTCCCGTCTTTATGCGCGCACTGTTTATGGGACGGCTCCTGTCGATCTTCAGATTTTACGAGCTCTCACATCAACTTTTGACCCATTGGCACATTCAATGGTAATACGAAAGGCAATGCAATTCCCATTCCAATACCCCGCTCCGATGGCGTATTCCTTAAGGATTGTGGGTGTACGAAGGTTGTGGTAAGGGTGTAAGGCTGGTCTTTGAATCATGGAAGTCGGTTTCCCTGCCGCTTGGGTACTTCACAAACGGTTTCTCGATCACGCTGCTCCTTGAGTCCGTCAAGAGTCAGTCTCAGGCAGCTGTGATCCTGCATATGTAGATACCATAGATCGTTAGATTTGTTATGTCATTGTGCCACTCCGATTGCAATTGACTTACCGCATTGTACCGTACCGTACTTTACTGCTCATCTGTTTAGCAATAGATCCCTTAGAAGGCTAGTCCTAGTATCCCTCCTATACACTCTCCATTTGCCGGACACATCGTGGATGATGTTGAATGAACAGTGCTTTAGTGCATATACAGAACTACCAACTATGTATGTATATCTTTTGCAATCTTTGGTGTGTCAGCTAGTTCTTCAGATACTGTTTCGAGAAAGGGATCTCTCTACCTTAATAGGCTATATTTCTATGCCAGGTCAATGCCAGGTCAAGATGAAGATCTTCCTGAAATGTGGTTCTGTTCCCTCTATTAAATTGAAAGCCCGGCTTTCTTATCCCGTAAGCTATCAGATAAACTTCCCCAATAAGCCATATCCATATTGGCATCTCATATGGCTGACCCGTGGAGGATCGTCTTTCCGAACGTTCAACCCATTCAAATCGAAATCCATGTTTGCGCTTTTCATGGCAGACATTGAGGCAGAGATCTTTGCCTCTGTAATTGATACGATTTCCATGTTTTCGTAATTCGCGCTTCATTAAAATCAAAATTAACAGCAACAACAGCGGCATCAGCATCGGCATCAGCATCAGGGATCGAGTTTTGATGGAAGGGTTACAGAAGGATGGGATGCCGTGTCTCTGTTTTTGGGGTGGATTTGGGCCAGGCCCAAGCGGAGGCCACTTTGTGTGTTTGGCAGTTTTGCAAAAATGATCTAAATCGATTATAAATTCAGAGTCGGAATCGGAGTCGGGGTCGGGGCAAGGGTTTGGCAAACTAATTGCGAATGCATTAGGCATAAGCCCTTGACTCAAACGCATACGGGGATATGCATTGAAGGATATGCATATGGGTGGCCCGGATCTGCCTAATTTGTGCAAACTGCACGGCGGGGCCTTGATTTCGAATTTCGGAAACTTGATTTCGGCGTGTAAGCAATAAATATTGCAGATTTAGGGATTTTCTGGAAATTTGCATGCAAATGTGGGAAAAAGTGAAAACGCAGTGAGAAAGAGAGAGAGAGAGAGAGAGGAGGAGGAACAGCGACAGACTGATTGCAACATGAGGCAAGTACAAATGTGGATAGAGCATTGATGGCGTTTGATTGACAGCACAGCGCGGGGACAAGACACGGACACAAAACGCGCGCCCAAAAAGGACTCCAGAGAGAGAGACTCAGATTGCGATGTACCCGTTGTGTTGTGATATTCACTTCATAGAGACACAGAAATCAGAAAACAAAAATAGATGGAGATGGAGACGGAACTGAGACTGAGGCGGGGACTGATCTGCTTTTGCTTGAAATTTGATAAATGACCTAAAAATGGCTATGGCAACGGTCCTCAATGTCATCAGATCGGAGATCGGAGCCCAGTAGGCATCACCCTCCTCCTAAACAGGGCCATAGCCATAGCCACAGCCACAGCCATAGCCATAGCCAGACCAAGACCCAGACAGGCAGCAGGGCCAGGGTGAGGGTGAGGGTGACCGGCAGACCCTTTTCAAGACTGCATTTTGAAGAAATCAAATTAGTGCAGCTTTTATCCTCTTTCCTCTTTTCTCTTTCCAGTTTCCAGTGGCTCCGCTAACAAATTTAACAACTTTTTTCCAACCTCCTTACCGCCGAATTTGCATTTCTCACAGCGCTCAGAAAGAGAAAGGTTTCGGGCAGAAAGAGTTTGAAAAAAGGTTTATCCACCCGAAAATACAACACCAGAACAGAAGAGGAAAAAAAGGGTAAAAAAGAGTTGTCTGCATTGCAGCGCCCGAAGGTCCTGAGACGACCTCCGCCGTCCGCCGTCCCCCGTCCGCCGTCCGCCGTCCCCCGTCCTTCGTCCTCTGTGCTCCTCTCGTGTGTCTTGTGTCTGCTGTGCGAGCATGCTGCAACTGCGCTATCTACCTCCTCGTGGCTCTGGCTCATCGTACCCACAAATAATTCTCAGACATTGCGGCGCCCTCAAGTAATTTGACAGCCAGCTAAAAAATGAAAAAAAAAAAAACCGACCCACCAACAAAAAATGAGATTCGAAATAATGCAACTCACTTTTTAACCAAAAAAAAAGAGAAAAAACAAAACGAATGAAGGGAAAAGATCGGCGGAACTTGTTATGCAGCATGTCAAGTCGCCGAATGACATTTGCCATAATGATTTACGAGACCCAAGGCACTGTTCTGCACCGATCTGCCCAGCGCCTGCTGCGGATCCTGCTCCTGGCCTGCTCCACTGCTGCTGGGAGCGGAAAATGCAGCCGGAGCAGAAATCAGAGCGGGAAAAAACGATACACGTGGCATTGGTATATGGATTTCCCTTTGTCCTCCTTTCATACCTTCGAAAGCTTTCAGCAACGAATGGGCTTCAGTTGGATCATAAATATAGTCCTGCAGCAGCTCCTGCAGCAGCCTATCAAATTGATTAAGTCAGGGATCTACTCGTTGTTGAACAGAGCGGAAAAGATCATTTTCCTGGACCCCAAGTCCGTCCCAAGTCCGTCCACGGACCATTCATAACTCATAACCTGGTTACGTTCGTACTCGTACTCGCAAATTCAAGAATGAATCATATTTTTGCACATGGACTCTTTCCACTGTCCAGCGCCAAAGAACATCCTTGTAAGATGGAAAATTTCATGGCTAATTGCGAGCGTGTCCATTGGTCAGCAGCTGTTTCCACTATTCTATACTCTATACTCTATACTCTGTACCCTGTACTCCCTTCTCGCAAGGAAGAGCCAGAGCCGATCGAGGACCACACTGAACTGCCCCGTTTTGAACGATCCCTGATCGCTGATCGCTGATCGCCGATCGCCGATCGTTGATTAGTTGAGGCTCCGATCTCGAATCGAACTGACTTTGATGGAAGACGATCAGACCCTGACTGATTTGCATTCTCACGTTTTGTTTGCTCGACCTGACACGGCGGCCTCAAGACACCCAAATCAAGGGGACCCTCGAGGTATGGTATGCCCATGCCCATGACCAGGCCCCGACAAATGAAGTAATTTCATGTAAATTACGAGACAGCGCCCTGTTTACCGATCACTAAACGAGCCATAAAAAATCTACATGGAAAAAAAACGTAGCAAAGAACCCCAAAAAAAAGAAAAAAATAAGATAAAGAAATGGAATAGAAACATAAAAAATATACATATACATGCCACGGGAAATTGCAGAACGCAAAAGGAAATCTCATTAATCTTTGAGGTAAATCGGGAATCGGGGGAAAGGTAGAGGGAGAGGAGCGGTCGCGATATGCAAACGTCGTGAGGGTCGGGTCGGAGAACAATGATCTGCTCTCTCCAATAAATTTCCCTTTGATTTTCCATTAAAATCTGTTTGTTCTTGTGGTCAGCGACGGTCGGTGATTGTGATCGTATCCTGGAAATTCACGCACCGCTGATCTTTGGGATAACGATGGCCAGGCCTGGCCAGGCGAGGGACCGACCTCCTTCCACGTTCCTCCTGCATTATGACGATTCTGTGGCGAGATCTCGTCCAGTTTATGACAACTTCATTAAAAACGATTTAAGAGTCGCCGATCGCCGTGAGAAATCATCGTGGAATCCGCAGCGAATCTTAGGGACTTCGACTACCGTTTCCAGAGTTAATTCTGGCCACAGCCACATCGGATCAGAGTACAGTCGTACAGACATATATATGTAGGTACAGTTGATGATGGCGCAAGATTAATGATGGGGCTAGGAATCGGATTCGGAATCGCAATCGTGTCAGGGAAAGGGAAAGGTGTCAGCCGCAAGCTGCAAGGGCAAACCGCATCCATGGACTGGGCTCAGTTCAATTTACTAACAAACTTGTCACGCAACGCAATTCCACAGCCACACTGGCCACATCATTAATCATTCCCATCCATTCCAATCCGTCAAGCAGAGAAGGGAACGCATCTCCCCCTCCTATCTTCTCCCTTCATGCGGTGGTGTGGTTTGGTGTGGTTTTGCTGTGGGTTCCGTTCCTGTGCGGATTGTGGGTAGTACAAGTATCTGAGTAGCTGTCCAGGCTACTCAGCCGCCCGCCTGACATTCTAATTAGTGCTCGTTGACAGCTCGCCCCCGGTACAGACAGAGACAGGAAGCAGCGGGCATAGATCAGTGAAAACACTTCATTTGAATGATTACCGGGCGGCAGGACGGGTCCAGACTGTGTCCAGGCTGTGTCCTGGCTGACCGAAGGTGCTTAAATGAGTCATCCATCGATCGATCGATCGATCGGACACTTCCATCTGCATCCGCTGATCGATCGTTTGTGTTGATCATTCATTAACCCTGGAACGAAAGTGTGGGTTGATCACTAGATCAGGATCAGAATGGTAATTGTGTTTTTGGTATATGCTAACGATCTTTGACTGAAGTGATCCTTCATTAACCTTCATGGGAGCCACAGCGTAGAGTGTGGAGTGGATTTATTTTGACTCGACTTAGATGGAACTGAAGATCTGCAATACTCATTTGAATGAGTACAACTTTCAATCATGGAAAATCTATCTTCCATATATCAATTTGAGGTCTACAAGAAGTACTTTTTTTACCAGTAGACCCTACTGCTTGGATCCGATTGCATCTCAGTTTATTCCACAGCTGATTCGGCTGAGATCATGTGTACTGTGGTTAGGAATCTGGAAATGCAAAGATCCCTAATCAGATCCCATTCATTAGCACACTGAATGGAGGCACCCCGCTGTTCGAGAATAACCAATTCAGCTGGAGATCAGCTGAAGATCAGCCCAACCCAAGCTCGGTAATCTCATTCTTGAGCAAATACCCCGAGATGCCGTCAACTTCGACCCCCTGTCGTTGCGCTTGACCAAGGAAATAGGTTTGTTGGTTTTTCTTCTAGTTTTTTTATGACCCCAAACCCTAACCCATACCCATCCATACCCCGCCCCTCCTGGTGGTTGGGCATTGGCAAACATTGTTGTCTCACTTTTTATGGCATTTTCCCACTTTTTTGTGGACATTTCGCTGCGGTCAATATTTTTGCATAATTCTCCCAGTGATTGCTATTGGCATGCCGATGTTGATGTGGATGTGGATGTGGATAGGGATGGGGATGGAAGCGGCTGCGCATTGAAAAGAAATTAATGTGAAATTGAAAAAAGGTAAACGAAAAACTCGGAAAATGCTGAATATGCAGAAATGGAAAAGCGAAATGGGAAATGGGAAATGGCAAAGGTAACATGCAAAACGCAAAATTGAAAAGAGATGAGATGAGAAATAAGGCGCAGCTCATAAACTAGCTGGCGAACATTGTTTTGATGACACTCAGGGGCAGTCAGCCAGCGATCATATCGGATCAGATCAGCCACCCCTGTACCCCTGTCCCCTGTTGCCTATATCCTGTGTCCTCTATGCCCTATCCCCTGTCCCACGTCACTTTCTCTCCCTCCCTCCCTCCCCAACCGATTCATGGGAGATGAGACGTTCCGTATTTAAATTTTCGCAATCCATGTCAGCCTGTGACGAATCCTGGCCCGATTCGTTGCACTTAATTGGCCTGGACAGAGCCACAGTGAGAGACGGGATGGGAGAGACAGGCAGGGAGAAAGCAGAAGGCTAGGGGAAATTTATGCGCCATAAATGTCGATATCCCAATCAAAATGATCGGACGATAGCAGAGTTATGGCCTCATTCACAGTCAGTCCTAAATGGCCAATGATTGTGATCATCGCGACTCCAACTCCAATCAGTTGCTGCTCTGTTGCTGCTCTGCCCCTGGACATGGAAAAAGGAAAGGGTTTCAGGCGGCAACAGTCGACGCCGCTAGGAGTTTACGATCGGAAAAGATCGGAAAAGGCTGACAATAGTCCATTCATAATGTGGCAGCATGGTAGCAAACTCGAACTTGTTGTGGTTTGTACTCAATGAATGCAGGGGAGAGGAGTTCCAGGACAGAAGCCATCAGTGTAAGTCTTTCCTGGTCCGTTATTATCAAGGATCACTTTTCACTTGAACAAATACGATTCGATCTTAGAACTTGGCGTCTCTTGGCGATTACTTTATATATTTTCCAATAAACAGTTTTCCAATTCTCTGGGAATAAGCTTCCATCATCAGACATTATTTGAAAGTATGCCGTTAACAATTTCCAGAGATGCAGCATTAGTACTCCATCTGGAGCTGGTTCTTAGATAACTCTAAGAATCTAGGAATATCACGTGACGAATTTCATATAACTTCAAGATTGGTGATGTACCATAGATACTCGTTTATATGGCACCTATGCCAGCGCTTGCTTGAAGCCGTCAAAGCGTTGGTCTTGGCCAGAGGGTGTGTCAGTTGGCCGCCACACCGCTCCGATCCGATCCTTATCTTAAGTGTCGCCCAGTTGGTTGCAGGAAGGGTTCTGTTCAGTTCTGCCCGGCTCCGCTTTGTGGCAACAGTGGCACACTGACAGTGGCGCTGACAGTCGCTTGAGCTGCCTCAAATTTATGTGCCTCTAACTCATCCGCACAATTGTCGCTGGTCGCTGGTCGCTGGTCGCTGGTAGGTGGTAGGTGGCCATATGTCGCGTCTGCTTCTTGGTTCCGCTTGTTGAAGAAGTTTTCCTTTAGTTTTAATTTAATTTACATAAATTTCATTGCTGGCTGCTCAGAGAAATTAAATGAAACGGTCGCAGCCGAAGTCGCGGACCCGCACACTTTCCAACGAATGCGCAATTGTCTCCGCTGTAACTGAAGCCTCGTTGCCCGTTGCTCACTGTCCCATGTTCCTTGCTCCTTGGACTTAGCATCAGCCTCAACTATTATGCTAATTACTCGGCCTACTTGCTCGGCCCACTAGGCAAGGCCTCTGGCACAAGGTGACATATGCATTACTCCGCGAGTATACTCGTACGTATGTATACAATGTACGAGGGCGCACCCTCATCCCCATCCTCACCCTTCGCCCGCACTCGAGTACGCGGTACACCACGTGCCCAGCCCAAGGTTGGCTGGTCGGTAAATGCAAATGCAAATGAGGGGCGAAGGGTGCGACAATAACTGTAATTAAACGCGACCATTGTTGCGGTCACTGTACCAGCATGCCTCTCCAGCTCGTCGGACGGACGGACGAACCACCTCCACATAACCCTGGGCACGTGGTCAGTCCAGCGTTTGCCTTGAATGTTGTTGAATGTTGCCACACACACACACACACATTCTTTCCCAGTCCCCGTTCCCGGGAAAGATGAAAACTATAACGCGAACGGGGAAGGGGAAGAGGAGGGGAAAACGTTTTAGATTAGCACCGATAACCGGTAAGCGGAAAGTTAGGCCCCGAAACTGGGCGTGGACTGTCCACTCAATGCAATTAGTTTGGTACAGCGCCCGGGCCCGGGCCCGGGCCCGGCCCCTACTCTACGACTATCCCAACGATCACCAGCAGCTGCTGTCCCAGAGATGATCTATGGGCTCTATATCGGTAGGCAGATCAGGGCCACAGCGCTATCTGGACACCAAATAATAGCCAATTAATCGATTGTTAAGCAATCTGAGGCAAATTGTTCATTGGCCATCGGGAAAGAGATCACTGCTCACCGCTCTGATTCGCTAATTGAAGATCTATTTATACTAGTACTAGTAAGTACTACTAAGTGAGATTCCCGCCCTCAATCGATTGTACATCCAGGATGCAAAATTTATGTCGAATTTATTTTATGGTTTTTTTGCGCCTTACAAAATAGTGGGTGGAAAAATTAATGTATATTTAAGAAGAGTGTTTTCTAGTGAAAATTTAGGATAAGAATTATGAATGTGCTGTCGAAGGAGCTCCTTAAGAAACAGCTCTCTATATAGATTGATAGTTTATTGTTATTTTATATTAGATTATGCTTTAGGCCTCGTTTGAACGACATTTAACTCAGTTATTGAAAGATTGGAGTGGCTAGGTTAAATGTCCTTTTCAAGCTACCAGAACCAGTATTCCTATAACTGGATATCCTTCCTAGATCCAAATCATGCAGAGATAAAGCGATATAGCGACTCCCCCCATACTTTTTGTATGCGAACTCTGTCATTAAATTCCTATAAATAACTCCCCGTACAATCATTACTCGTCGGCTAAGAACTTTTCTGACAGCAATTAGCAAAAGATCAGAGCCGACAGCTGCTTTCTGCTTTCTCTGCCCTAAGATGGTACTGGTACGGTACGGTACGGTACGGGATGAGATCGAATGATCTATGATCGAATTTCGCCTCATTACTTCCCTCAGGACTTTCTAAATGACGTGACTTGAGCGTTTTATCAACGCTTCATTTGCCACTTTTCGCTTTCTTTGTGCGACTTCGCCAAAAAATCACCCAAAAAAAAAGAGAAAAATGGCAAAAATTGTAAAATTGCTTTGTTTGTCTTGGGAAGAAAAGAAAAAACAAACCCTCCGCAGGAGCAAGTTTAGCAAGGGGTTTACTGTGGTCGATTCACACACCCAAAAGCAACAACATCGGCGGCACCAACAAAAGCGGTAGAAAGAAGAACAGCAGCAAAAACAACAGCACCAAATGTAGGTATTCTATTTTCTATTTTTTTTGTGTGCATTTTCGACACATTTTTTGTGTGTGTCGCATTGTTTTTTTAATTTCCAATGTAAGAAAAATCGCTTTTGTTGCGCCCTTTTGTGTGCGTGCGTGCGTACGTACGGCTTTTCAACAGTTTCAACAGTTTTCCTCTGCATTTCCATCACTTTTTTGCAGCGATTCGTAGGATTTGCTCATTAGCCGAGCGCCGTTTAATTCGTTATGGTGGCTAAATCAATCTCGACTCCTCATTAGCGGCACCGCAGTTGACAGCCTGGCCAATCGAATGGCAATCTAATCGAACGGGGAACACCAATGCTACAATGTGTTCTAGTGCCATTAGCCACTTCACCAGACAATCCACAAAGCAGTGAACCGTAGTCAGTTAGATACGGAGTACAGAAACGATAGCTAAACCCAATAGTATACAAATTTGAGCAATATGCTGATCGAATGCTCGTAATAAGTATTAGTCTTCGTACCCTAAATGCTATATGCTCGACTTTGGCTCGACTTTGGCTCGACTGTAAGTATCGCGCGGCATGCGGAAGTGCTTCTCGGTCGTTTGGGCGGAAAAAGGGCTGTGTTTCTGCGTTTCATTATCTGCATTATATTTCGATTCAATTGTCCATTCGATGGTAGAACAGATTCATTAGAATTGGATAATCATAATCCCCTCAGTGGGCTTCAATGGTTGACTGAACTCTGCTTTTGTACTCGTATGTTTAGATGCTGAAGTTGAACTAAAGCGTTAACTAATCTCATTCGAATTACCGACCCGATCTTCTCCATTATCCGACTCCTTTCAATACCTTCTGCTCCATGAATACCCGATAGCGCGACTAATAGCCTGAAAGGCTGAAAGTTAAGTAATGGACCTCATTTAGAGTGGGTTTTGCCCGTGATTTGCTGTGGCTGTGGCTGTGGCTGTGGCTGCGGCAGATCCTTCAGCGTCCAGTCGCGTCACGTGCGCCCAATCATAAGCGCTACGCCATGGTTACGCCGGGTCCGGCATCAGGCCCGGGGCAATGCAATGACGAGTTAAGTGCCCCGCGCCGCTTTTAATAGCACATAAATTAACATAAACGACATCGGCTTTTGTTTTGCCAATGACGTTGCACGTTGCTCGCATACAAATACAAATACGAGAGCGAGAGCGAGAGCGAGAGCGAGAACACGAGCCAAGTGGAAGTGGAAGTGGAAGAGGAAGTGGTACCCGGGTGCCGAGTCCCGAGTACCGAGTACCGAATCCCGAGTCATGGATTTCCGGGGTGGTGGAACTGGCACCCACTGCGGTTTTTGTTTGCCCATCAGATAGAAATCTGCATTAGCCCCGGGCCACCCCTTCCCCTTCCCCTGCCCCAACACCCTGTCCTGCTCGTTGCAGCTTAACGCCGAAAGTTGCTTTCACCCCCGGCACGGTGCAGGCGCTGGCGCAGCGGCATCTACTAGCGGCTCGATCCGACTACATTGTGGCACAGTGGGCCACGCAGGTAATAGTCGGCTGATTCCCGCGTGCTGAATACACAAGCGGAATACATTTTTCGCCCAGAAGTTTCGCTCAAAGCAGCAGCGTATTAGCTGTAAAAGAAATTAATAAAAATTTCGAATAAAACTCATACTCATACATTTCCCACAGAAGAAGGAAGTCTACGGCCTATGGCTATGGCCTTAAGGCCAGTTTTACTTGGTCTTGCTCCATGTACATATTTGAAAACGTTAAATACATTTATGGATGATAGAAAAAACCATAAATAATAAATCAAATGTAAAGATTACAAATAAACCCAATTACTATAAATAATGAATATGTGTAAATGTGTGTGATAACCTTAAATTTGTACTAATTGTTCCAGCAAAAAGTGCCACGCCACCCACTGTGCCACTGTACCACTGGATCACAGTGCAACTGTGATACCGTGCGGGGATAAAAAATGAATAAATAAATAAAAATGTGCTTTGGCTTCATCAGACGATTAGCGCAGCTCAGCAGCCAGCAGCCCGATCCCATTTCAGGACAGGACAGGATAGATTCATATCATTTTTATTCGCCTTCTCTTTCTCTGCTTAGCCCCGTTATGACTGGTACACTGAACAAATTTTGATAATATTTACTGAACTGGCACTTTCATTCTAGAAAATGTATGTCGCTGTACAATTGACAAGAAAGCCACAAAAACAAAAGGCTATCTAACGGAAATGGATCACTCCTTGGCTATAAACTATAAATACCTATGTGATGGTATGATGATATGATATTGTAGGACTATCGCAAATGATGTGTATAGGCTGTCGATTATGGCCAAGAATAGAGACATACATATGTATGTAGATGACGAGTATAGTGCGGTTATTCCATGAATGTGAGGGGTTTCTTCAGCGTGTACTCGTATTTCGAGTTGATTTTCGCTCTGCTCTTAGCTCTGCTTCTGCTCCATGTATATGCATCCCGTATTCCTGCTGCCTGCTCGCTGCTCGCTGCTCTTAATGCGCGCCGGCGCAGCAAGTCAAGTGCGAATTATGTCCATCGGCGAAAGGATGGATGTGGGACGTGGGACGTGGGATAGGACACGTTCTCTCTGGAACCCTGGGACCGTTAAATAATGTCGCCTGCCACGCCTCCCCCCTCTCGTGTGCTCCTCCCCCCAATGGAAGCATAAGCGTAAGCATCCCCTGGCCATGCGAATGCGACGCGGGGCGACGCGACGCCGGCTGTCAAACTGACAAAGTGACAGGCAAATGTCAGCGATTTACAAAACGTTTAAGCTTCGAACATACAAAGATCGCTCCCCGCTTGTCCACTTCACTGCGCAACAACAACAAACACCACGAGAGTGGAAAGAGTGGAAAAAGATAGCTACTTTCCTAATGCCTTTCTGGTTGCCATTGCCTCTGCCTCTGCCTCTGCCTTTGCCTTTGCCTCTGCCTTTTCATTCTCATTTCCCCTTTTCTCCCTGTGCAACTTTTCCACTTTTCCGCGGTTGCCGCCTGGTGCACTCGACCCGATTCGATTCGATTCTCGTATGACTCTCGTTCATATTTGTTTTTTATAAGCCAGAGCCGGGACTGGAACACACAAACAAAAAATGTAAATTTTCACCCAAATAGTAAGGGAGGGGTGGCGCTGGCACTGGCACGCGTGTAATCGCCCGGAAGCGCTAGCGTTTCATTCTTTCCACTCTAGACACGAATTATGCCACACATTTTGATACCCTCGTAACGAGAGGAGAGGAGGGTAAGCGAGAACACCAGATGGCCGCAGAGATACAGATCGAATATGTACATATATTTCCGTCCGTCAAGAGATATCCTCTTATATCCTCGTGTAAGTGCAAGTAGCTGCTAAAATGGATGATATTGCATCATCAGTTGAGATATGTGTACATATTCCTTACTCTGTGTGTAGCTGCCAAAAGAACGTGATTGAATGGGTACCTGGAGATTCGGTAGCCTCCTGTAAGGTAGCCTTCTGCTCTGCTCTTCTGTTCTAGTTTTCCGTTGCTTGTCGCATGCGCAGCCAGCCCAGCCAGTCACCCCCTTTGGATCGGAGGACCAAGCAACGTGCCACTACGCGTACTAAACTTGCAACGGCATCAGCAGCACATCAACAGGATGGGAGGATGGGAGGATGCCATGTAACCGCGTTACGAGTACAGCGGGTTGAACACGACTCCGAAAGCTTCTCTGCCCTCCTTCCCATTCCCATTCCCTCCACCTTTCACGCCACCCAAAAGAATAGTTGCATCATTAGTTAAAGTGCAGGCTGCACTCCTGCATCACCCCTGCCATTCGGGCAACAAAATTTGCATGACTTCCTCTTGTGACCTGCGGCATAGTCGTCATCACATGCGGAGCCGCATGAGGCACGTGCCTGTACCCGTACACGTGGCCTGCTGCTACTGCTACTGCCACTGCCTCTGCCACTGCCACACGGACTGCCAACTGTCGCCGTCCCCTGCGAAAAGGCCGAGTCATCGGACTGCAAGCGACTGCCCACTCATCATTATCACCATCTGATGATGATCCGAACCGGAATCGGAATCGGAACCACCCTCCCCATAATCATCATCCGAAATGCACTTTTGACTTTCACACCGAGACGGCCACCGATCCACCATCTCGAGTGCCCACTTCATCATACGTACACATTGCATGTGTATCCCATACCATCCTATACCCAAACCCATACCAATACCCATACCAGCCGATCCCGATACTATCGCTAAGCTAATTAACAGACTTGCCAAAATTCATTTCTGTTCTGTTCTGTTCAGTTTTTTTTTGCAACAAAACCGCCGACGGCAACAACAGCAACACGCAGCGCAGCGCAGCGCGGAGCAGCGTAGCGTTGCAACAGAATGTTGCAACAACCCTTTCAGTTGCTCTGCTGATTTGTTATCCGATGTGTACAGATTGCAGTGGAAAATTTGTTTATCATTAACAGATTTCAGCTTTCCACTACCTCGCTGGAAAGTGAATTATAATTATGCCGAGGTAAAGGCAAAGGCAGGGGCAGGGGCAGGGGCAGGATCTGATCTGCTCCGCACCCTACCCCTGTTCGGAGAGGAATGTTCGCGGGGGGATTTAAATATTAATGGTTTTGCGAGTTCTAGGTTCGACGCTGATGCTAATGCTGATGCTGCCACACGCAGCGCCTCGCCCGAAAGGGGATTTCTTTTCGATTTGGATGCCCATTGTTTGCATAATATTTGGCAATTATTGGAACACACTCACTGACAGTCCGGGACAGTCGCGGGATACCCGTGGTACGCACTCCTAAGCCGGCTTACGTGCATCATCAGCTTTGTCCGCCAAAGGTAAGGGGTAAGCAGAGTCAGTTGGAGTTGTAGTTGGATATTGAGTTGGCGAAAAGCAGAGCACCGTAGAGGCCGCCGGATATGTAGATGGAAATTTTGCAGCTTGCCGTATGCTCTCACTTTTGCTCAGGTTCTGGCTGTTGCTGTTGCTGTTGCTGTTTGTCCTGCCCCGCGGCCAGTGCCAATTGTGGCAGATTTTCCTTCTCGAATCGTGGCGGGATGGAGGCGCAAAAGGTTCCTTCTCAAACCATTCATTTGGCCGGAGGCAGGGAGGCAGGGAGGCACGGAGGCACTGCCAGCGTCTTGTTTGTCAATCAGCAAACGGCAAACGGGAGAAACAGAAAGGCAAAAAAAGCAAAACAAGAACAAAAACACAGAAGATGAAAATGAAAACGAGAAACGAGATCGTTTTGGCATCTGGCGAAATCTGGTCCTGCCCCCGAGCCGGAGCTCGCGAATCCTTTTCAGCCACTTCCTCTCTGCGGCCAAGGCCAGCTGTTGATTAACTAACTGCATAATGAAGGAGTTGGATAGAATCCTCTGAGCTCTTAACTCTGAGCTGAGGAGGAGGGTGAGCACGGGCACGAGGAGGCTGAGACTCCGAGACGCTGAGGCTCTAAACGAGGGAGTGGCAGATGGGCGGACCGCAAACACAGAGTCTGACAGAATTGGCTATCGATTGAGGGCATTGCAGTATTTTGCATCTGGATTTCATACCCCTCCCAAGCCGGGCAAGGCCTTCCATAATGGATAATAATAATTCAACTATGTATTATTAAATTATCACATCACATTGATTCCTCTTTGCCCCTACCAAATCGATCGTTCCTGTTATTGTACCTATATTATTCTAAAACCGCCTTCGAGTGGCCTTCCTGCTCCCCTCCCGCTCCCCTTGCTGCCATTCGAGTGCCGTCAGCTGTGACCAGACACCGCAACACCCAGCGACAGGAACCCCCATCGCTCGCAGTGGCCCCACCTCATTGAGCATTTGTTGTTTTTATCACTTCTGCAAGCAATTAATTAAATTTTTATCGATTAACCAAGTGACACGCAGGGACCGGGACAACAAAGGAGGCAAGGAATTAGAGGGGCGTAGAACAATAAAGGAAACGGAGGCTAAGGCGAAGGCGAAGACGGAAACATGACTCTTGTTACGGCCAAGAAATGTAAATTCGTCTCATCTCTGGGTCAACATCGAAGAAGGGTTGCCCGAAAGGGGTGTGGCCCGACAGCGACATTAGAAAATTGGTTTAACGATGCGGGTGAGCACAGCTGGCAACGGAGCGGAGCGGATCGGATCGGATAGGGATAGGGATCGGAGCTGAGTTGAGCTGAGAGCAAGTGCAACCAGCAGCAGGCAGCAAGCAGAGAAACGGGAAACGGCACAGGTTACCGGGAAATGAGAAATGGAAAATGGGAAACGAAGAATATGAACAATAAAATGTAATTCAATTATCTATCGTGGCCGTCGCTGGCATCGCAGTCTAAATGGTCTACAAATTAGGGGCAAACCCACAAGAATGCGAGAGCCGATGACAGGTCACGGCACAGGTTGTTACACCAGCACCAGCGGCAGATTAAGCGGGCTCCTGGGCTCCTGGACTCCTGGGTTCCTCCTGGCTACGGGCTCTACCTAACCCTGGTTCAAACTGGCACTCAAATCGAGTTACAGTGCCAAAAACGTGTGCGAGGGCGTCAAAGTGTTAACAAGTGTCATGTGGATAAGAATGTGAATGTGGTCCTCATGTCGTCTCTCTCTCTCTCTCGTGTGTCCCGTGTCTTGTGTCCTGTATACTGTGTGTCCTGGCCGCGCGAGCTACGATGAGGCTGGAAACGAGGAAATTTGTACAGCTGGTGCCGCCGTTTGTCTAAGGGGGCGTTGAGCCAAGACCGTCCTGATCCGCATTATCCCTGCTGGCCGAATGCCGAAATATACCTGCTCTTTGATCATTGATCCAGGGACACGCTCCGCTCCTCGTTGTTCGGCGTCTCCGTTGTTTGTTTGGGTGTTCCAGCACGAGCAAAGCCAATCGGTTGGTCAGGCAACTGCGTAAATATGCGACTTTTGAACATCCTTTCATCCTCTGTTTCAAACTTTGGCATTAGTTTGACGCACAAAAACACACCAGATCCGATCCTAGTCTTGAAACTTGGATTTCCATTTAGCCATACCATTACGTGTGTCTCGAATAGAACAACCCGTAGCAGAGCTGCAACCAAAACAATATCAGGCCCCTCTCTCGGAGTAGAAGAGCAATGTCCTGGCTGAACTCCAGAGGAAGATACCTAGCAACGCTGGCCCTCAAAATATTGTCAAAGAAGTAAGTTCTTAAACGATACACACGTACATAGATATGTACATATGAAGATCATTCCCCAAAACGCTCGAATATTTCAAAACACAAATCCAGGAATATTTTTTGTTGTTGATAAAATTGCAATTTATTTAGAAAAAAAACTGTTATATGTATGTACATCTGTTGTAAGATAATAATAAATATTTCTTTAAAATTAAATAATGAAAAAAAAGACTTGAATACAAAAACTACATAACAGCAGCGTGCAAAAAAAATGATGAAAATAAATTACTTAGGGTGGGAGTACTCATTAAATAATGGGTCAATATGTACAGTGGGTATGGGATTGAGACTTAGTTTAGGCTTAGGAACTAGTTAAGCGTCATAGTTAAGCGTTTTTCCCCCGTTTGTCAGCGTCGGCTTTCTCCTCATTTTCTCTCGTTTAATGCTCTAATGCTTCTCTTTCTCCGTCTCTTTCTCTCTTTAGACATATATGGATGAGGGCAGGGCCAGGCCCACTTCGAAATAGTTGCGTTCATCGACCTTGTAGCGCTTCAGCGGCGACTCCTTGACCACCAGCGACGCCGGCTGTGCCTCCCTGCCGCGTTTCAGCCTCCTCACTGGCGTCTCCAGGCAGAAGGTGTTGTCCCCGCCCACAGTGGGTGACTGGACATGAGCGGGAAGGCGTACAGGAAGGGGAACGGAAACGGGAACGGGAACGGGTGCTGGAGCAGGCGTCGGCGTGGGGGTGGGCGTGGGCATCTGGAGGAGCACGTGGTGTGGCAGCTTTGTCACTGGCGAGGCTGGCTCCGGGGTGGGGACCAGTGTCAGGGGCACGCTGAGCGGCAGCGGAAGGGTGCCGAAGCTCAGATCGCTGGCCGGATCGTCGCCAGGGGCGTAGGAGGGCGACAGCATCACGACGCAGTCCGACTCCAGCTGCTGCTTGACCAGGGTGCGGCGCCGCAGATTGAAGGTGGAGCGGCGCGGCTTCTTCTTAGCGCTGGCGTCGGCCTTGCAGGCGGAGTCCAGGATGGCATCGATCAGCTTGTCCAGGGTCTGGTCACCCAACTGGGCGGAGGATGGTGGCTGCGGTGTGATCGGGCGCTGGGGTGCAGGCTGGACTGTAGCCGGCGGCAGCTCCTCCATGGTGGCCACAAAGTCCGCCTCCAGTTTGCGCTTCTTCAGCTTCTGCTGCTGCTGCTGATTGTTCCCTGCAGCCGAAATGTAGCGGGGCTGCTCCAAGAAGGGGTCCAGGGGCGCCAGTCCCCGCATGGCCAAGTGCTGGCCGCTGGGCAGCAGCAGGGTCGCCGTATTGGGGGAGTACTCCTCCGCATAGCGGGGCAGGGTGCTGGCATAGTGGACGCTCTGCACCCGCTGGTATTGCTGATTCTGCCGCAGATGGGGCGAGGCGGAGCGCGACTCTGACGTCACGTTCCGTATGTCGCTGAGCGGGGCCAGGACCAGAGGACTGTTCCTCAGGCGCACCACCGCCGGCACCGGGGTGGAGGTGTAGCCGTAGGACACCCCCAGCACGTTCTCCTTGTTGGCTATCGTGGCCCTGCGCTCGCGCCGCTGCCGGCGCTGCAGTCTCCGGGTCCGGTTCAGGGTCTGGCTGACATGCTGGATATCCTCCGCTGCGGGCAGCTCGTTCAGTCGCTGGGCCGAGGCGGTCCACTTGAGCATGGCTGGTGGGTTCGTCGGTTGGTTGGTTCGGGAAAAATAAGAACTGCTTCGATCCTAGATCTAGATCTCTGTCGACTGCTCTCGACGGCTCTCGCTGACAAACTGATGCGGTACGGGGCGAGGGCTGCGTTTTATACCCCTCGCGTCCTTAGGGGTTGTTGCGCAAGCGCACCCTGCAGGGCCCAGGACTCTGAGAGTATGCTCTGCCTCTCTTTGGCAGCTACCCAGCTCTCTGTCGCTCTCTCTTTCTCTTTGTGCTGGCATTGCTTTCTCCACAAATTTTGGGAGTGCTGGTACTGGTAGTGGTACCTCGTGCTATTCCCTGGGACGAGTACGAGTAGGCCTCCCAAAACACTAACCAACTCCTTTCTCACCTCCCTGGCCTATTCCTGGTTGGACGGTTGAGCGGTTGAGCAGTCCCGTCCCGAAATGACGTCTAGATCCCTATCAAACCAGACATCCCTCAGTTATTAAATTTGCTTTTATTCCCCCGTGCTCAAGGAAGTTATCGTTTCCTTCCCCTGCCCTTGCCCCTGCCCGTGCCCCTGCCTTTCCTTCCCATTTGAATGTCCCGAGGGTCGCGAGAGCTTCAGCAACAGGCCCTTTCGCCACTTGTTCAGGGCCTAGGAGGGACCTGGAGGGCCCAGGAGCAGCCAGGTTAATTAGCCAGGCCCGGACGGTTCCGAACAGCGTAGATTGGGCTGCGACTTCCTGCGACTGAGGCAGTAGCTGTCCTCCTTGCCACTTGTCTCACATCAGCTATTAATTGCGACTGTTTAGCGGCCGCAAATGACAGTTGTGCGAGAATACTAGTACTCACGATTTTCATTTCATAATTGAAAATGTTCGCCACTTCCGGGAGGAAGCGTTAGAAAACGTTAGAAAACGCTAGAAAACGTTACAAACGATAAAAAGCAAGGTCCTGCACTGAGACATTCCCTTACTAGTGGGATCAGATCGCCCAAAGTTGTTGCTCCGGCTGATCCTGCAAATAAGTATCAGAAATAATATCTCAATAGTTGGAAATAAGTGAACCTCCCGACTTATGATTTGAGAGGACTCAGATAGATTTATTTTATATTTTTAGCAAATTCAGCTTCCACCTTTTGCTACAAGACCTTCCTGATGGAATGTTTTTGCGATCGGAAATCTCTACTGGTACTCGTACTCGTAGGTACAAAAGTTCCCCCAAAAGAATGGCCCTACTTAGATACACATACATACATATATGTATTTGCATGTAAATATGTACGAAAAGAAAGCTTAAGTAAATAAAGAGCGTTATTCATGTGAAATCTTTTCATTCATGTGATTCATTCATCTAAATGTTGTATCTTTTGAATGGATTTTTGGTTTCAAAGATGTACATAAACATACATATGCAAACCTTATAGGTTTATAGAGTAAAAGTCAAGGAAATGCTGAAGTTTCCCACGTGTACAGATCGGTGCAAGGAGAGTTGAAAAATATGAATATGGAAATAATAAACAGATCTAAATTATTGATGACAGATCAGCGATAACTGCCCACATGTGTGACTGAGACTGCAACTGCGGCTGTGACTCTTGACCAGCTGTTGGGTCTACTTGAGCGGGCCCACGCTTCCGACCTGCCCTGCGGGTTCTTAAGCGCCACCGTACCGCCACTGAAGTGATCGCTAAGTGATCTTCAAGGGACCTTCAAGTGAGATGGAAGTGATCTTCAAGTGATGAGCGGAGCAGACAGGACAGCACAGCACAGTCATGTGAGGGATCATTCAACCATCGATCGGTTCGGCGATCACTCAAAGTATCCGTGACCAAAGGAGGTGGTTATCCAGCGAAGGATCTAGATCTGGATGCAGCCAGCCAGCAGCAAAACCACTTTCATCGGGGCATTTCTTCGCTAGCATCTTTCCCTTATTTCCCTGATATCTTTATTTGCGATCTTCGTCGGAGATGGAGATATATTGCTGAAAGATTGCTCCTAGCGAGTATCGTATATTTCGCACGTTTCCTTCGCTCCGTTTTTTTGCGGTGAAAGTTGTTTGCTTTTCTTCGCTTATCCATATCGTTTGCTCTCATTGTTTGCTCTGCTCCGACTATCTTTTGATCGGCTTTGTGCCTGCAAAACAACGGGACAACCGCTGTAAGGGTTAGTTAATTGATTGCCCCCTTCCATCCGTTCCGTCCGCTCTCCGGGCTGAAACCGCTGCAAATTTCTCAATTTTTCAACTCTTTTCTTTGCTCCCCTGCGAAGTCCCATTTTGGTTTACTTTCTGCCTCTTTTCTCCGTTCTCGTCTCGGTGCCGGCGCGGCGGTAATGAATGTCCTGTCCCCTTTGGCGCGGGGATTTCTTCGTTGGTTTTTTTGTGCCGTTGAGTTATCGCTGTTTACATAGCCGCACAAAAGGATTAAATGGGTTTTTGAGAGAGTTTCCGACCAAAAAGAGATCGAAGCCGATCGATGCTTGGGATCCCCCTCGTCTCGCCGTCTCAGCCTCAGGGCCTAACGTGTTGATTAATTTTCTTTAACGAGCATCCTTTATCCCTTCCTAACAAGGCGTGGCCGAGCGTCGTCTCAAACTGTCTTCGTTTTCTCCGATTCGATCCATTTCGATCCGATCCGCTTCCCTGTCAAAATTACCATAATCCTCGAATTTTTTGCGGCTTTCGAGCATACAAGTACAAACATACATACAAATCGATATGTACATATATGTATGTACATCTATAAAGAAATGCACAAAAAACACTCCAATTTAAATTGAATTTTCGTCGGCTTTTTGTTGTCGCTTTTTAGTGTATGACGATTTTACGCTTAATTAACGGGGACAAGAAAACGAGGGCCTCTTGAGGGCCAGCCGAGGACCCGACCCAGCCTGACCCGGCCGAGGACAGCCCGAATTCATCGGGCAGCGATCGCTATGCAAATTGCCCGCAGGAGAGAAGAGAGCGAGCAGTGCGCATGCAGTTTTATACCCTTGCAAAGGGTGCTATTAATTTGACTAGACGTGTCCGTGCCGACTAGCCACTCGGCACGAAGTCTCCTCGTTTTTGCATCTGTCAGAATCAGTTGCATACTATATGTACAATCTGCAATGCAAATCTGGCCTAAATTCGCAAATAATATATGCATTTCCTAGACTTAACAGACTTGATTTGGTTGCATTTTGTACGAAAGATCGATCTATTAGGGTATCAAGAGCTTCGGCCGTGAGGCTAGTCTCTCTCTGGTGTTTACTCGGCCTCTTCTCTAAGCGCGTTCACGAAGAGCCACTTGACTTTCACTCTTTGCCTTTTATGAGCGATTTGCATTTGCTATGGCAATGCTGAATGGCAATGGCAATGCTCAATGGGGCATAAACCTGGCAATTCTCTCACTCTGGTTCGCTCCCTGTCGCGCTCTCTCCTCTCGCTCGCTCACCTTTGCATATTTATTCGCATGCGCATGCAGCCCTTTACCTCTCTTCTCCTCTTCTTCTTCTTCTACGCCGATCTGCTCGCTGTTGTTGCTGGAGATTAATGCGTTTCTGCTTTGCATTGTGTGCGAAATTTATTGACATTTGATTTGCTGCGCCGCCGCCGCCAACAGCCAACAAAACAAAAAACTGATTCAAAAATGCCCAAAGTGTATCAAATGTGTGTCGCGCGGCTTTGTTTGCGTTTTGCATAAGGAATGAAATGGAATGGCTACAGGGGGGGGGGGGGAAGAGCGCTGGAAATGGCAAAAGGGGGAAATGGAAAATGCAAAATGGATAAGTGAAATGTAAAATGTTCAGGACTTCATTAGCCGATTTGTGAAGATTATGGGAAATAGTACTCGCATTATCATAAGCAACGGAACTGAAAAACAAGAATGATTTATTGATTGCATAACTTTTTCTTTTCTTTCACTACTATACATATGCCAAAAATTATATAGTTCTAAGGTATCCCTTGGCACTCTAGCGCATATCTGTCAGGAGTTCATTAACGGATTTGTGGGTAGAAAAATAGGAAAAATTGTATTATCATACGGAACGGAACCCACGAAAAATGATTAATTGATCTCCTTTCATAATTCTGTTTCACTTTTTGTGATCTATTTTTTCGCCAGAAAATATCTGATCCGTGCGTATCCCTTAGCACTGTAACGCCTACAGCAGCCTTTCCCAGGGGGGACGAGAGGTTGGTTGGTTTCCCTCTGCCATGAGTTGGCAGAACTGCGCATAGGTACATAAAGGATAATGGCAATAACGGACCCGACCCAACACGGCCCGGCCACACGGCCACTGCCACTACCATGTTTACGCTCATAACTTTCCAACTCAAAAGTCGACCAACTGTCAACTGTCAAATACGAGACAATTTTAAAACGAACGCAATTCTGTGCTGAAATCGGCCATTGTAGCCCACAGGAGCAGGAGGAGGAGTAGCCCGCAGGAGCACGAAGACGAAGCAGAAGAAGAAGGAGGAGGGGTCGGGCCAGAGTGGAAGTGGAAGAGCGAGCAAGCGATCTCAGACTTTATGTGACCCTGAAAAAAAAAAGAGCGCAGAAGATGTTATAAGGAGAGCAAGCCGAGAGATGAGCAAGCAAGACAACAGCAGGCTAGTTAGCAGTAGAAGAAGAGCGCGAGAGCGAGCGCACAAGACAAGAAGACAATGGATGCCATAATGAAGAGCACACACACAACGGGAGATGTCTGCTGCTAAAGCGACATCAGCAGCAGTGGCAGCAGCAGCCACAGCATCCAACAAGCAGAAGTAAATTACGACAATGCGAGCAGCGGAGAAAAGGAAAGGAGAGGAAAGGATGCGGCCTGAGTGACGTGCCGCATGCCTTTCCCAACGGAGGGAGGAGGGGGGAAGTGGGCAAAAAGAGAAGAACAAAAATTTAAGAAATTGCAAGACCGAAGGGGAAGGGGAAGGGGCGCAGGGAACGGGCTGAAATTATAGCAAATAATTTAGAGCAAAAATTAAGAGTCCCACAGGAACAGACAGGGAGAAAAAGGGATCCTCGGGCCCGATCCCTGCATCGCGTTCCTAGTCGAGTGTGCTGTGCTGCGCTGCCCTACCCTACCCTACCGTACAATGCCAAATACACACCCAGCCAAGATGATTGCATTTCTGGGTTTGTTCGTTTGTCATTTGCCTCGCTGCCCACAAAAGACGCGGCGGAAGAAGCAGCAGAAGAATCAGTAGAAGATGTCCTTGCCTCTCCCCTCTCCTCCCATCGTAAACTTGCAACAATTAAAAATAAAGTTAATTAAAATTTATGTGCGACAGTTTTGCACACTTAAAAAAAGATCGCAACAGATCGCAGCGGCTCGGAGACCGGTTGGGTTGGGCCCCTTCTAATTGCTGGGTGTGGCCAAGGTCCTGAATGACTTCAACGACCCACTTAAAAAAGTGTCGAGAATTACTACATATTTATGTACATATACATACATATATGGGGCGGATAGCACAGCTGAGAGACAACGAGCAGAAGTCGGGTCCGAAAATGGAAGACATCTTCATCCACAGCCCAGAGAATGGGGTGTCCTTGTTGACCACTCGAAGTGGACCTTGAAAGAGAAAAAACTTCGGATTAAGACGACACCTCCCATCTGTAATTTTACTTACAATAAAATCTTTATCAACAGTTTAATACTTTGAACTTTATCAAAACAATACAATACTGTACCGTATCTAGAAATTTTTAGAGACAAACTAACTTTACTAAACTTTACAAACTATGATAATGAAAATCAATCTCCATATACATATGTAGATATGTACATATGTATGGATGTTTTTCATTATATTAATTAATGATATATGACATTTTGGAGAGAAAAGAGTTGCAGGCAGTTTTGTTTCTATGGCAATGCAAACCGCTGTGATCGGTTCGTTTGATCGGGTGAGGTCGGCGCCTCCTTTGCATACCACACCATACCACAGTTGGCGCCTCCTTTGCATACCACACCATACCACAGTTGGCGCCTCAGGTTTTATGGCCCGATATGCCAATCGAGATGAACTCTCAAGGAGATCTGCATTCGTCTAGAGCTCCGGCTTGGTCCAGCTTTTGTTCGGCTCACGAGCTCTTCAAGGGGAACAATAGGGTCCTGTCACAGTTGATGCGCTGCCGATGCGTAGCCGATCGTTGAGCAGATTTATTGGACCCGAGGTCTTTGTCTCAGTCTCAGGCTCTGGAATGGCCGCACGTTCCACACGCTGTGAGGATGCCAGTCTAAGAAGCGTGAAAGTGCCGAGCCGAACGGAACCGTGCAGCAGCCGGACAGCAACAAAGGATCTGTCCACTCACCGGTCACAAGATGAGCCAATTTCATTTCCTTTTCGCAAAAATTGCCCAAAACGTATTCTCCTCTTCTCTCCTGTACTATCCTCTTGTCCGGCTCACTAAATTAGAGCAAATCCCAAGGTCTTTGGCGGTGCAATGTGGTTCGGTTCGGTTCAGTGCGGTTGTTGTAGGCAGCTGGACGTCGCGGCTACTGAGATTAAGGCCGATCGGGCGTCTCGCCTATTATAGAGAGGACACTAGGGTTTCCGAGCTGCGGCTGCTGCTGCTGCTTCTGTTGATGTTCCTGCTGGAGGAGCCCGAGCCTGGCTTCTTCCTGGTGATCTGCGAAGAGAAATCCCCCATATGGGAAACCAATTAGGGAACGGCCACATCGCGGATGTCCAGCCAGCTATGACCCTGAGAAAGCAGTCGAAGAGCAGAACTTAACCGCAATCATTACCGCATTCCCTTGCACACTCCCCCACAGAAAGACAGAAAGAACTTGGCCCTAGCTCTTCTGCTCGTCCTGTCCCATCCTGTAATTGTCGGAAGTGCAACTACTTACGATTAGAGGCTGACTTGGACTATCCGCTTGGCTGACTCCCTCGCTCAGTGTCTCTCTTCGAGACTCTCCGATCGAGAGGATGTCTTGAGGTAGTCTTTAAGTTAATTGCTGCATTTAGTGAGGACACCCGATGTGGGATAGCGATAAGGAACTGAGGGACTGAGGAACCAGCGCAGCTGTTCCAAGGGAAGACGGAGCCGTGGAAAGAAAGAGTGTGAATGTGGGCTGATCTTGCCACAGTTGTCTGTGCCTAAGTCGACTTAGTTCAGATTTTTATTGTCTTCGGTCCGTGTATGTCCTGACGGCTGGTCAACTGCCAATCCCTATCCCTATACTGAACCCAATGCCAATCTCGATTCCGATCCCAACCTCAGACTCTCAACCCCTTAACCCTTTCTTTAGTGATCTGCTTCGTGTGCTCATAATTGAACTGTCTTTGTCCGGGACGGGGTGTCAAAATATTTGCCGGCCCTCTGTCTCGTTGCGTCTCGTCTTGCTCTCCCATCTCCTGCCAGCCCTGCCCGATCGGACCTATGCTAATTCCGGGATGTGCAACATGGATTTTCATGTCCGTAAAATATGATTGCTTTTAATCCTTTTGTCAAGGCGTTGACAAATAAACATTTCCACGATGTCATGTCAAAATACCAGCCCGAAAAAGGATTCGTTCTCTCTTCTTCGCCACGGTCACGGATTGTCATTTTTCATTTCCATATTTCCATTTTTTTCGGGTTCCGTATTTCTGAATTTTTTATGCAAATTTCACTGCCGAGGGGGGTAACGTCACTCCGTCACACAAGACGCAGGAACCGGGATTCTGAGGCGAAGTCGAAGACAGAGTCTGAGTCTGAGCCGGAGCCTGAGAGCCCTGACGTTAAGTCCATTAAGGTGTTACATGGCAACAATCTTTGTCGAGTAATTACAGGCTTGTTAGCTATGGTTGCAACAACATTGCTTTCTCCATTCAACGATCTCTGGGGGTGCGTGGTTTTTTCCTCGTCGCTCGTCGCTTGTCGGTTACGTGGGAAATGTTTCCTTTTTTTATGCAGTCGGTTTTTTCTTCCTGGCATGTCTGTCCCAGCGCATGAACATCATTTGCGAGTGTTTGCGCGAAAACAAAGGGATCAGATGGCTCAGTGGGATCAGGGGGATCAGGGCGAACGAGAAAGAGAACGAGAAATGAAGATCAGTTGTCAATCAAGGTGGCAGTATATTTCCATATCGATCGTATGTATCGAGGGAACAGGGCACAACCCAATCATATTGCATGGATAATTAGTTTACAAGGACACTCCCTGCGGACCCAGCGGAACGCGAGATACTCCTAGTCCTTCTCTCTCTCTCTCTCTCTCTCTCTTTCTGTCTCTCTCACTCTCACTCTATCTCTCTGTCTCGTGCAACTCTCCCCTGACGCGGTTCTTGCCGCTGTCTGTTCCTTTTATTATTGTACAATTTATATTAAATATACTTTTAGATGGGCAGCGTTGATTGGAACATTTCGATGGTAGGGTAATAACTATATTAAAATGGACTTTCACTGAATGCTTTCGAGGGCTTCTGGGGAAAGTAAGTGAACAAGTGTGAGCCATATAGACTTTAACTCGCAAGAAGGAAAGGTCATTTCAATATTCTAAATTATTCATTGATTGGCTGACTAAGTGAGAATCTTCACTTGTATTCCATCAGCGAGGGGAATACTCAGCTTATATCGAAATGATCCCCACTCCGATTGGAGTATTCATCCGTTATGTACTCACAGCCCTGCACCCCTGGGACACAAATGTACTATTTCCATTTCAGACCAAAACAAACTTCAGTGCAGTGTACTTTTTTTATCTACAGCTGGAAGTGCTTGGAAGTGCCATGATAGCCATGAAACATCTCGGACAGGCCTCAATCCACTCCCCCGATGATATAGCCCGAGCTCGAGGCCGAGGCCGAGCTCGAAATTAAGAAATTACAGCGCGCTCGGACAAAACGCTGCATGACCAATTAAATGTAAACCGATCAAAATAGTCCAAACAACTTGCATACGGTAGGTGGGGTGGGGATGTCGGGGTGTAGGGAGGGAGGCAGGGTAGACCGAGCAGACAGAGCAGAAAAGGGACAGGCTCCAGCCAGCCAAGTACGTGTGCATCAATAAAATACAAAAAACGAAGGACATCGCGATCCGATCGGATCGGATGAGATGATACGGTGAGGAGAGCTGAGGAGAGGTGGGGAACCGGGTGAGTGAGCGTCATCTGGTCAGCGATCGTTGTCGTGTTGGACAATTTAATGCAATTAGTGCGATATGCTATATGCGATGGTCAGTGTCTATAGGTATCGGTATTCCATATCGGTAATTACATAATTACAGACACAGACACAGCGCGTGTCGATTGGAATGGGAATGGGAATGAGAATGAGAATGAGAATGAGAATGAGAATGGGGGTTGTGATGCCCCTTATATCCATATCCATTGTTTCATTTCATTTTCGTGTGTGGGTTGAGTTGAGTGGAAGGTGGAAGGTGGCACATGTCATATGCTTCAGCTTTCCAGTTCCGATTCCGATTTCACTCGGCTGATTAATGATATTACATAATCCCATTAGGCCCATCGCGACCTCGGGCATTTCCATGCCATTTTGTGTGTGTGTATGTGTGTGTTTCTGTGCATCTATAGGGGTTTTTCAATTCATGCAAAAAAAAAGACTACAAAGAAGGGCTAGCTTTGATGGGTCGAAGCTTCGAATACCCTGACGGATCAATTGAGAACTTTACGCAGCAGTCTGATTTATTATGAGAACTATGAATACCTAACGTGAACCGATCCCAACAGATTGAACTAGCCCAGATCTAGGGTTAACACCTAGATGCTACAGAAACTATTAGAATCCTGGTAAACTGTAGGCTTCATATGGCGGGAAGTGCTTCCTCCTATGCTTGGCAAGAAACATTATACCCGATGCGAAGGGTATCAAAATCGGAGCTCTGTTAAATGCAATCAACCGCAATAATCGTGAAAGCAAAAATCGCAAAAATCGAAAAGGAAAACATTAGCGGCTAATGCGACTTAACCACCACCGCCTGACCCGGAGAACGGGAGAGCGCGGATCCGGGGTTCGGAGCCGGACAAGCTCCGCCGTTCCCCCGCCCCAGAGCTATTGATGCAAGACTCTTGCTCTATTCCCAGCCTAAAAAAGAGAGACCTTTTTCCAATGATGATGTGTTAATTTCATTTGATTGACATCTGTCCAGCTCCGACTACCAGGTTCGATCAGCGCCTTCCGCATTCCGGAGGATTCCTACTTAAAAAAAGGAATATACGAGTAATGGAAATGCACAAAGCAGAGAGACTCAGAGAGGCAGACAGGACAGGACAGACCATCCCATCCCATCTCATCTCATCTCTTGACTTGTCATGTAAATCTCGGGACATTCTGCCTGTGGATGGGGATGTGGATGTTGTTTCTTGTTGCGGCTGGCCAAGCATGACACGACAGTTTTCGGAGCGGTTATTGTAGCGCTGTCATAAGATATTGTCCCGATTGAGCTGTCAGCGGATGACAAGTCCCAAGTCACAAAATCAAAACTGGCCCAAAAACACGGTTGTAGGAGGGGGAGGAGGGATAACGGGATAACAACTATACGAAAGTAAAAAACTTTCTTTAGCCCGAACTGGAAGGAGATCGCCGAATCGCAACACATACTACCCCTACTCCTGGAACCCTGTCTGCAGTTGCTGAGACCAAGTGTCGAAACTTGGCTCCGATGCTCGGGATGGCAGATGCAAACTACTCAGATAAGTTCGGCAGGACAGATAAAAAGAACAACATTAAGTGAGAGACCTCCCAGGTCCCAGATACCAGGTCCCAGATACCAGATTTCCGATTCCAGATCCCAGATCCCAGCGAAGGGTTATCGATGTTGTAATTTAAGACATTGCAATTCATGACGTTTAAATTTCGCAAATTGTCAGAAATTATTGCATTCGATATGCAGCGAACAAAAACCCAAGATCGCAAACAGAAAGGTAAATTGTGCAATGAAGCCAACATTTTGCATGCCCTCAGCCTTTGATGGGCTTTGATGAGCTCTACCCCTTGACTGTCGCGGCTAAAGGGGTGCAGGGAGGGAGGAGGGAGGGAGGCCTTCTAATCGCTCGGAAAATGCCCAGACATCCCTCGACACTCAGTCCGTCTTGGGTTGGCCCTTTGGCAGCCCTTACTTCTAGTGGTGTCGTCAGGAGTGTGTGAAAAATTGATAGACTTGTCATTGGGTCTGGGCTGGGCGGCGACCATCGACTCATCGACGTCCTTGCGTCCTTGCGACCTTGCGGGGTGGAAATCTGATGTGAGGCCAGTCCGTTGTCCTCCTCCTCGTAAAGTTGCATAAATGTCAGACGACTGTCATGACAACCTCTTGTAAACGCCCCATAATTTTTATTATTAATGGAACAGCCTTCCATAATCGATGAACGAGTATACCCCATATCTTATATGAAACCATCGATTTCTGATCAATACACTGAATGCTGAAAAGAGTTAGATTGGGTTGGGTTGTGTTGGGTTTCGCTTTCGGTCTTTGTTTTTGTTTTGTCTTGGCCTTGCCGTGACCATGGGGGGAAGACTGATTTTCCAACCTTTTGCATCTCATATTGATTCTTTATTGCAGTATCTACGCACTGAATTTTTCATATTTTGGTGTACAAATCCAGAGCTGGCATATCTTTTCGGGCCCAACGCGCTGGCACTTAAGAATCTTTTTGAGATCCACTGAGGATAAGGCTATGCAATGGTCATTCGAAGTCATAGTAGTATTTTTCCACGGCGCTAAACCACATACATATAAATATAAAAGCTCCATTATTTCAGATGCAAAATACTTCGTGAAATATTTAGGGCAAATAATTATTCTTCTTGTGGAATCTTCTTGAGTTTAAAATGAGACAAAATTATTGGCGTTCCTTTACTGATCCTTGTAAAACCTTTTAAAGCTCATAGCTTTCGAATTTGAAAATCCACAGCAGTGATTTGGTCTTCCCAAGCTCCCCTGACTAATTGACTTTTTTATCACCAGGTATGATCGATTACATCAGGCAGTGGAGTAGCTGTGCACAGCGGAACTCATCTGCGAACGCACGTTTCCTATAGTTCATGACGACAAGTCATGTCTGCTGTCTGTATGTCGGACTCTTCGATCCTGTGCTTATCAAGTAGCTCCGTGTATGTTTAGGCTTATAATGAAGTGGGTCTTGTTCCCCAAATCCTGCGGGGGGCATTGTTGCTCCCTCCGAATGTTAAGATCTCCTTCTTCAGACTGCAGTTCACTCATATAATATATGATGTATTCCCATGCTTCTCCTTTTCGCTGGATCAATCTCTACTAGTTTCGATTTCTGACAGTGACAGTGACAGTGACAGTGCCCTGTAGGGGAAGGGCGAAATTTCGAAATGCACACGTAACAGTGTGATATCAAAGGAGTGTTTATGATTTTATAGTCTCTGAGATCTAGGCGCTCATGGAGACGGACGGTCAGACAGAAATATATAGCTATATCGTCTTGTCTATTGATGCTGATCATGAATATACATACATATGTATATGTTGGCGTCAAAACGCTTCCTTCCTCCGCTATCACCACATATCTACATAATTACCCCTTATAATAAGCATTATTACGTGTATAATGTTGCAAATGAAGAGGTTCATATGTATGTATACATATGTCTTAAATCAATGCATTGCAATGTTGCAAATTTTGGGATTTCAAATTACATTTATTGCAATACCATCTAGCAGTTCTCAGAGAACATACTTTTGGGGTTTTTTTAAAGTAAAATCGCAGTGGACCTACATTCGATCAGGCTAAAGGTATGCAATATTATTTAAATAAATAAGACATCACTTATTTATTTAAATAACCTTGCATACTTTCAGGCTGAGTACAATTAATGAGTATATTTTGGGGTTGGTTTATTTAGGCCACACTTAGCAATTTTTCGCCAAAAACTAGTGAGATTGTTTTGTTTTTAATAAAATTTGTTGTTTTATATTCAATTTCTTTTGCGAGCCGTTGCGTATGGTCATTTGTGTACTTGTGCCTGTGTAAATTATCAATCAATTGCAATATGTAAACTAATCTGCTGCACTTACATCCTTTGAGTACGTGTTAATTTCAAACGAATCCTTTTGATTTCGGCACATCTCCGCCTACCTCAACCAATTTCAATTGAACTCAGCTGCGTTCAATCTAGTGCAGCCTGGTTCCAACGGCATCCACCCAGGTGAATCAACTTTAACTTCTTTTCAACATATTTCTATCGAATTCAGCCGCGAATGCAGCTGAACTTGAGTTGAACTCCGTCGAGTACAAATTCTAACAGTGAGAGGATGTGATCTACACATCCTGGCCTACAAACTAAGTTGTAGCCCTGCCCAGCCCTGAACGGCTCGGCCTGGCCAGGCCGTTCATGATCATCGTTTTTGTGTCCGGCATTCCCAGCAAACAAAAAAAAGAAAATAGTACACTCCATGTGGTGTTTTTTTGGTTTTGTGTTTTTGGAAATTATGTTTATTGATGAATACTTTTACTTGCATTGTTTCACTTGCTTACTTTGTATCGTTTTATACATGAAACGGAATGGTCTGCTCCTGCTCCTGCCCCAGTTCATCTCTCCGATTTCGACTATGGCCAACTGTGTATATCTCTATATCTATATATGTATGTGTGCATATGTATATTTGCGTATATATGTATGTATATGTTCACGGTCATCTGTTCAATGCACACAACAATTAAAAGTGATGGCAAACGAAAGTTCTCTTTATTATATTGTATGTAATCTTAGACATAGGGTTTCCTCTACATAAGTGTGTACATATGTACGTGTCTATATACGCAAAAAAAATACATGTTTAGTATATAATATATTACGATCTGTCAACTGTGGCTAAGTATCCTGTCAAGATTTTGACAGGGACAACAGAGATCCATACACACATATGTACATATGTATCATGTCATACATATGTATGTGGACCGATACAATCGAAAGAACTTTGTTGGTTGTCAGCAAATTGCAAATTTCTGCTAATTTGTGCACTCCTCGCTATGAAGTGCCTTATGTTATGGGTTATACTCGTAGATACCTACATTCATACACACATGGGTTGCACAGACATATCGATTATTTCTATATGTCTATGCATATCCGATGTGATGTTATGTTATGTGATGTGATGTGATGCGTGTGCCCTCTTGATGCTGGAATTAAAATTTTTCTATACCACTTAATGCCTAGGGGATTACCATTACCATCCATATACCGTATAGAGATCTTCTGAAACTGATTCTCTTTGTACATACATATATATATATATTTGTGTCAATATCTTATTAGGTAACGGAACGTGGAACGTGAAATGTGAGTGGGAGAAACTTGATTTGTGATTGACAGTTGTCTCAGATGTTCTGTTCTCAACTGCGCTTCTGCTCCTCCGTTCAAGGGCATCAAATAATTTTGCTAATTCCATAAATTAATTAATCGATTTGTTTTGTTTGCCTTCTGCGATAGGTCGGCTCCTCTTCTTAGACTTAACAGATGTCAACAAAAAAGACGCAAAATGTCAGTTCAAAAATATATAATGTATATGCAATGCATGCCTACGCCTATGCCTATGCCTTCGATGTGCGCTTTTCATTTTTGGGTTGGCATGAGGGCTCCATTTTCATAAATTTCAACTAGTCAAAATAAATGCGAGAAAAATTTAATTTAGTTTACAATTTAGATTTGTTTTTGTTTTCTTTTTTTGTTTTCTTTTTTTGTTTACAGTTTTCAAAGATTTTCTCTTTTTTTTCTCTTTTGTTGTTTCAGCAAATGTTGCGCAAATGTTTTTTTTTTGTGTTCAAAATGTGTCAAGGAAAAGGGCGGTGTCGATGTGAAGATGGGAAGGGGAATGGAATGGGGAATGGGAGTCGATCGAATGTGCGGCTGTATAAATATTTGCACTATGTCATATGTATCTATGTATATATAAAAAAAATCGCATAGTTTTTGTGTGTCTTTGTACTTTGTTAGAAATTCACGCAGATATGCTGAGAAATAATCCAACCGAGTCCGCGAATCAATCCAAATCCAAATCCGAATCCTATCTGAACCAAAGTTTGCTGCCCGAATGCCGAATGCCATGCCATTTCCCTCATTTCCATGATTCGTATGATTCTCATCGTTTGCTCACAGTTCCGCCATTTCCATTGTCCTTCCATTTTCCTTCCATGTCAAATATTTCCTTCGTTTCATTCCTAATTCCTATATTTTAGATTTGTTATCGTACACCGAACTTATGTAATATGGTACATACCATATAAATACATACATACATACATTTATTATGTATTTCATAAGACTAATTATGTGCTATAACTGCTTGTTAGTTATAGACTGATAAATACAAACTATGTATATCTATGCATATGGGGGGATTACATACGTATAGATAGTTGGGGGTGTAGGGGTTACAGAAAACAGTGAAAACATTGAAAACAAGGGTGAAAACAGATTTGTTGTATAAATTGCACATTATTTTGGACTTACATATACATACATAGATAACTACCACCATACATACAATATATTATGGTACATATTGTTTTTGTTTTAGTTTTTAATTATAAAATGTTTCAATTTGGTCGATGCTCCTCCTGCTCCTCCTGCTGCTCCTCCGTCACTTTTTTTCTTCTTTCCTTTCCTTCACTTTCTCCTTGTTGTGTGTGTGTGTGAATGGGTGCGTGTGTGTGTGTGTGTGTGTGTGTTGGAGGGGGTTGGGCTAGGAGGGGGCTTGACATACTACTTACAATTCTCACTAGGGTTTCCATACATATACTCGTACGTACATATTTATATGTATGTGTGTATATATCAAATGCTCTATGTTTTTTTCTTCTTTTTTTTCTATTTGCAATTGGCACATACATAATTTATTACTAAAACGTTTTAATAAAATTATAATCGATCCATAAGATACATTTCTCATGTTTGTGTGTGTGTGTGTGTGTGTATATATGTGTGTGAGGTGTGTTTGTGTGTGTGTGTATTGCACGTTATAACGTTACAGTTCCGCGTACAGTTTCCACCAAAAGGCAGCGCCCCAAAAACATGTGCAGCTCTCTGCGAACTGAAGAGAACTGAAAAGTGAAATAAAATCCAAACGCATTCTATGAACGATAATGCAATAAATAAAACAGATAACAAATTAGTTAACTAAACCATTTACTAAACATTTATTGAAATCAAAAGTAGTAGTTGTTCTTGTTGTTGTTGTTTGTTGTTGTTTGTTGTTGTTTGTTGTTGTTGTTGTTGTTGCTGCACTGGTGAGTGCACTCGTGGGAGGGAGGGTGCCAAGAGTCAAATGAAATCGATACTCCAATCGAGAATCAAAAGTTCAACTTGCCTAAAAACTAATTGCATTATTCTTCTGCATGTGAATCGGCTTGGAATCGGGTAAAAGTACGAGTGTAAGTGTTGAACAACAAACAAACAAAAAATAATTAGTGTACGTATCCAATAATATGTATGTATATAGTATGTATGTTCCAAAGTGATTAACTGATAAATCCACTGCATCCGTCCGCAACTGCAACTGCAACTGCAAATTGTTGCAAACTAAAATACAAATACACTTCTTTTCCAATCGATAAACGAAATCGATAATAATCATCATTTAAGATAATAGATTAAAGATTACAGATTATATGTATAGCATTCGGGTTCTGTGCTATCAAAGGTAAAATGAGTAGAATAGAAAAACATTGGTAGTCCTTACTAACTAATTCAATAGTAATAGACAGTAATAGTGTGCAGTGTGTGGTGTGGATACTTGGGGGAATCGATGGGCGGCCTTCCCTCGCCACCCATGTTTTCATCGTTTTCTCAACGCACAATATCCGTGATCTTCAGACACTTTCACTTACTTTCAAAAAAAAAAATATATATATAGATAAGGCGGGGGAAAAAAAACGATTTTCTATTAAGGCAAATCAGGTTAAAGCGATCGATACTAGTTCTCTCGTGTTTAAGTTTTAACATAACATTGAATATAAAGCTGCCAAAGCCATGTGTGTCTGTGTGTGTGTCTGTGTGTGTGTGTGTGTGTGTGTGTGTGGGAGTGGGTGTGTGTCCTTAAAGTGTTCTTAAAGTAAATTCTAATTTCTGGTTTTTTGTTGTTTTTGCTTCTGCTTTTGTATCTGCTTTAGTCCTACCAAAATTCCTCCTGCTGCCTGCCACGTGCCATGTTGCTTCGTGTTTGCATCCAGTGGGGGGATATCCTATAATTTATCAAATGATTTCTGAATTTCAGTTTCTTTTGTTGTATTTCTCCCTTCTTTCGATTACTTTAATTACTATTATACGCATGTAAATGTATGATGTATGTACTATTACTTGTGTTCCGGTTTTTGTTTTTCTCTTTTTTGTTTCCATTAAATTTCTCTGGAGTTCAGATTTTAACAATTTGGATTCTCCCTCTCTCTCTCTCTGTCTATCTGTCTATCTCTTCTCTAAAGTAGAGTGTGTTTTTTCAAAAGATTCGTCCTCAGAGAGAACGAACATATTAAACTAAATTCCATTTACAAATATGATTTAGTATACTCCTGGAATCTCACTAGAGAGTCCTGGAGCCAAGTGGCTTCTACATCATATTGTTCTCATCTTGTGGTTGTGTTTCTGTTTCTGGTTTCTGTGTGTTCTCAATTACAATTCTTACAATTAATTTAACAGCTCCCATAACAAATCCCCTTTCACTGTCTCTCTCTCCCCCTCCGTCGCTGGGTGGTTGAGGGACTCTACATGGAAGAGCAACGAGTGGATGGTGGATTGAATGTCATAGCATAGCATAGCATCCACAAATATAGGGATCCGTTGGTTATACACTATCAATTTAGATGATTACAAGCTTATGTTTCTACTCTTTCTTTCTTTTATCTCTTTCAGTTTTAGTTTCTGCTTCTGTATGCGTTTCTTCTCTTTCTTCGTCTTGTTGTGGATTGTGTGTGTTGTTGCTTGTGGAACAAACTTCAAGCATAAACTAGTAAATGCTAAACAAATAGGACAAGGTTGAGGTTGAGAGGCTGAGAGGTTGCTTAGGCAGCCGTGTCCACCTCCTCCACAATGTGATTGGGCGGCACCTCGCTGCTGGCCCCCGATGCTGCTGTGGCTGTGGCGGTGGTTGTTGTTGTTGTTGCTGTTGTCGTTGCTGCTGCTGTGGCTGCTGCGGATGCTCCTCCGGCCGCAGTTCCTCCTGCTGTTCCTCCGACATTTCCCTGGGCAGCAGTGGGCACCACCAGGGCACTCACTGCACTGTACTGGGCGCCCGCGCCCACGGAGGCAGCCTCAGCGCCTGCACTGGCCCCCGCAGCCGCATTGCTGACATTGACCGCATAGGGTCCGCTCTTGAGTTTGCGCGCCTCGCGCTTCTGCTTGTGCTGCTGCATTACCAGGCGCAGCTGGTCCATTTTCGACTTTGTCTTGAGGTTGTCCAGCTCCTGGGTGCACTTCTGACACGTGTGCTCCTTCTCGCGTTCGCGCTCTTCCCCACCGGGAAGAGCTACCATGCGGTAGCGACAGCTGCAGCCATTCCCATTTCCATTGCTGTGGATGGATGGTGATGTTGCTGTTGAACTGCCGCTGGCATTGCTGCCCTCCAGGAGACAGCAGCTATGCGCGGACTTGGACGATGTGGAGGAGGAGGATAGTGCTGCGGCTGCGGCCGCTGCTGCTGCGGCAGAGGCCTTCGATGCGGAATAGCCGCCAGTCAGGGCTGTTGACACGGCCGTGTATTGGTGGGCACGACTGCACTTGACGCAGTTGTGGTGCTTCGATGAGTACTGCGGAGGGATTAAAGTGATTAATTTTCAAGTTTATTCAAGAGCCAAGAGAAAGGGAAGATCCCTTACAATCACTTACAATTTTACCGCGGGATCCATGATGCAGTCCACTGACTGCAGCTCCTGCTGCTGCAGCAGAGGAGGAGGTGGATGCAGACGAGGATCCGGATCCGGACCCACTGGAGGAGGAGCCACCCGCCGTGCCACTGGGTGCCTCGAAGCTGATGCGCGCCCCGCGGCTGTACTGGGGCGTGGCACTCAGCAGATCGTTGAGAATGTGAATCACCGTCGAGATGTCCCGCTTGGGGCGACCGTAGCGGTCCTGCAGTGCGGGATTTAGGGTGCCCGAGAAGGTGCCAGAGTAGATGCCTTTCCCATGGTTCTTCATGGACTCAATGACGGCCCCGGACCCGCCCTTCCTGGGCGTCTCATCGCCTGTACCCCCAGAAGAGCCGCCGGCCAGGTGGCTGCCACCACTGCCGCCGGACCCCGAGGAGCCGCCGCCGCCGCTGCTGGAGCTGCTCACACCTGCCCCTGACAGATCGATCTTGTTGGTGAACACCTCCTTAGAGAGCTTGCGCAGCGTCTGGGTGAGGTTGCGCGATGCCTCGGCCAGTGTCCGGGTGTCAGACACACCCAGCGACGCCTCATCCGGCTCCGAGGAGGCCGAGCCTGAGACGGTGGCCTGGGGGGCTGTTCCTAGGGCAGCTGCTGTGGGTGCTCCTGCTCCAGCCTGCTCCTGCTTACGGCGCGAGGCAGGTCCCGATCCCGATCCCGACCCCGAACCCGAGCCGGAGAAGGCGGCAGCATTCACGCACGCCTGCTGGTAGAACTGATTCTGGCTGCTGTGGCTGTGGAAGTGGCGGTGCTTGGAGCGCGCGATGCGGTTGTTGCCCGTTTTGTGCATCATCGAGTTACCGGAGAAGGTGACTCCGAGGCTGCCGCTGCTGCTGTTGCTGCTGCTGCCGCTGGAAGTGGCTGAGGAGCGGGCCGCAGCGTAACCAATGCAACTGTCGGGGCACTTGTTAGACCTGGCCACCATTGGGGCAGTGCCAGAGGCAGGGGCAGCAGTGGAGACAGTGGCCGCGGATGATCCCCCGGTCGACGGGCCAACAGGCGGTGTGGCAAGACGCGTGCAGAGGCACGATGTCAGCTTGGCGGCTATCGGATCCTGTTGACAGCCGTTGCTGCTGCAGAACCCTCCACCTGATGGTCCTGGCGAAGCGGAAGCGGAGGCGGAACTGGATGTGGAAGCAGGTGCCGTGGCCGGGGATGTGGTGGAGCTGCAGCCCGAGCCCGAGCCGGAGCCAGAGGGAATGTTCTTAATGGCCGTCATCTTGATGGGGCTCGACACGAGATTCGAGAGCGATTTGATGGGCGATTGCTCCAGCAGGGTCTTCCCGGTGACGGGACCAGCGGACGATCCGGATCCGGATCCGGATCCGGCTGATCCAGACGATCCGTTGGCTGTCGTGCGCGTAGTTTCTTTGAGGGCAAAGCTCTTGACAATATTTTGGATGCCGCCTTTGATCAGCAGCTTGGTCAGATCGGGTGCATTGATGAGACCCTGTCCCTGTCCCTGGCCCTGTACCTGACTCTCCTGCTTTGCCCTGGCAGCACTCGATCCTGCCCCTCCTGTGGTGGCGGTGGTGGAGTTGGGGCTCGTGTTGGGGCTGGGGCTGGTGCTGGTGCTGGTGTTGGGGCTGGGGCTGGAGCTGGGAAGTTCTACGTACATCTTACGAAGCGAGGACATGCCCCCTCCGGTACCGGCGGCCACTGCCGAGGCGTTGTGGTGGTGGTGATGGTGATGGTGGTGGTGATGATGATGGTGATGCCCATGCGCATGCCCGTGGCCATGCCCGTGGCCGTGCCAGGAGCCGTGATGCAGGCTCGGATGCTGATGGCTGTGCACGTGGCCATGGCCGATCTTTCCTAGGCGCTGGCCGGAGGAGCGAGCACGGGTGTGCGACGATGAACTACTATTGGAGGAGGAGCCAGCGCCTCCCACCAGCACTGCTGGTGCTCCGGCGGCGGAGGAGGAGCCGCTCCCGACGGGCCCGGCTGTTGGTCCCGTGTTGGAACTGACGCTGGCACTGGAGCTGGTAGACGAGGAGCTGGCAGCAGCAGAGGCGGAACCACCAGCCGAGGCGGAGACCACCGTGGCGGCACTCGGATTGACGGTGCTTAGCTGGAGTTGGATGAGCATCATGTGGTCGCCCAGGCGCATGCTCAGATTGAGAGGAGTCTTGCCGCTGAGGAAGTCATTGACCTGCGAGTCGTTGAGCGATTCTAGGGCCTGCATCACCGTGTTCTCCGGACGCTGGGCCTGCAAGAGAAGAGCGAATGAAAGGATACAAAGTTAGAAATTTACATACTATACTCGTCGTATCGTATTGAGAGGCGAAACGGGTGCCTACTGCTTGGTATCGTGTCGCATTTGGATTCAACTGGTTGGACTGCTTACAGGTCCAGTCTGCCCTCCCCCGCCAGTATAACTGTTGCATTGCTGTCTCAAGAGAGAACACAGAATACTTTTTGAACTGCTTTGCATGCACTGCTTCCATGTACGGACTCCAGCTTGGACTGCCTGCTTAACTGTTTACCTCATTTGCCATTGTCCACTGCTTAACCTGCTTTAAGCAGTGAGGTGTTCTCCTCCCACCGTATATCCCTCTCCTGCTCCCAGATGCCTGCTCTCCGCTCGCCACCGTGTCACACCACGTGAATTCTGTACGCGGCGGGATATTTCATTCAGCACTTGCTCACACATGTACATACATATATGCTTATTATAGTTGTGTGTACATTATAGTTGTGGTCAAAGTTTCGTTCCCCCCCTTCTTGCCACACCACACCCACCGGCACAAGCATTCCAGAAACAGAAACAGAACCAGAACCAGAGCCAATCAAATATTTGCGTCGGCTTTTGTTGCTGTTGCTGTTGCCCTTTCTGTACTACGTGACTCAATGCACTGCCAGGCCCGCCTTTGTTGCCCCTTTTCCCCCGAATCAAATAAAACAAAAGCCACGCACGCGCACTACAGGGGAATCCTTCCGGACGGACATTCCAGGGATTGGAGAGCCCGTTAGTCTCCATCCTGAGCCATTTCTCTGAGACAGGGAACGGGATGCATTTACTGTGCGCCTGATATGTTCTTCGATCTTCGTTGATCGTCGATTGTTCATCCTTGATCCAGAAGAGCTTTCATTGTACAACTTGCCGCCTCATCCTCCTCCCTCCCCAAATTATACACACAAGACAAATGTGGGGCATTCAACGGCCACTCAGGGGTCTGACGCTGCGGTCTGCGGTTAATTAATCATTCCCATTTCACACACATACTTATGTATGTATGCACATACACATATGTATATATGTATCTTCCACATGCAGCCTCAAGACACGAGTGCGTGTGGGAGTAAGAGTAAGAGTGAGAGAGAGTGAGAGTGAGAGTCAGAGTCAAAGCCCCGCTTGGGGGTTAATTTGTATTGACTCTGGGACTCTGGATCTCTGCCTCTGGGGTCTGGGGTCTGCCTCTGTGACACAGTGACCCAATACCCAATAATATTCAAATGGAGACAAAAAAAGCTCGAGACGAAGCTCAACTGACACTCTGTTCAGATGGAAAACGACATCGACGATGCCTACACCACACACACATACACACATACACAAATTCGTATATACTTTCCCTTTGCCGCATTTGACGCAGAAGCAGACCTTATGCAACCCTACGAAAAAGTTTCCCCCAAAATGTCGGCCTAGCAACCGACTAGCAACAAACACAACAAAGAGAAAAAGAAAGAGCAAAAAAGCAAGTCTTCGGGGAGATCGCAGCTTCGGATACTCTCCTCCCTCTCCTGCTCTAGAAGCTAGAATGGGGATGGGGAAGGTTTCCAGGTTGTGATCTGTGATGTGTGATCTGCTGAAAACACCTGCCCCAGCCCACAGGCTCTCCCTTTCGCCATCTCTCTACATCTCTTCTCTCCGGAAAGGGTATCATCTCGAGGGCCAAGAGGCGTAGGCCTATTTGTTACTGTTACTGCTACTGTGTCAATGGCTGCCGCTTCTACTGCCGCTGCCACTGCTGCGTGCTGCTGCCTGCTAACTGTACCAAGGTCAACTGACGTCGTCGCACGCAACTTACGTCACCTCGCCAGCGGCTGCGTCGCAGCAAAATCGAAAATTTCAAATTTTAAAACAGCAGCAACAAAGCGAAGCAAAGCAAAAGCAAAGCAAAGGCAGGCGGCAATGCTGTAATTTATTAACTTTGCGCAAATTAAGTGGACTTTTTTTTCCATTTTCTCTGTATTTTATTCATTTTTTTGTTTCTTATTTTTGGATGTAACTCTGTGTTTAAGCCGGTTTTTTAAGGGCGGCTGGGCGGGAGTCTCCTTCCTTCGTTGTGTGCCTATATAAATCAGGTGACTATCATCATCATGACCTCTGTCTTGACCAAACATTTCCGTCATCTGCAAGCGAAAAGAGTTTGCATGGAGTTCCTTCACGCTTATAATACTGCTTGCTAATTTCAATGATCTACTCTGCGCACTGCTTGCGTTGGTGCGTTGTAATGTACTGTAGCATAACACTACTGCTTCAGTTTCGGTATATCTACTGCTTGGAGGCACTGCCTGCACTGCTTGCAGTGCAATGCAAACAACCTCACATCATCAAAGAAATGGACATGGACACAGTCTAATCCTCTCGTGCATCTTCAATCGAGCAGCAGCAGCAGCAACAGCAGGAGCGGAGGCACACACACACTCACGCACCCATTTGCTCCTACACATGCACATAACATACATACACAATTTTTTGGACAAAGCAATCTCTTCTTTCTTGTTTTTATGCGTTAGTTTCTCTCTTGCTCTCTGTGTGCACTGTGCACTGTGAATGTGTGTGTGTTCCCCGTTCGTGTTTGCTGACCATGAAATTATTTTTATTGCGTATTTTTATTGTGGCCTGGTCTGGCCTGGCCTGGCCTGCCATTCCAATGGACGTTTTTCAGCGCACTCTAAAATTTGTAACAAATTAAATTGGTCGCCGCGCTGTGGCCTGGCCTGTGTTTGATAAGAGGAGCACAACTGTTTTTAAGGCAGGGGGAGGGGCACCACTCGTATTAGTTGCGTATTAGTTTGTTTCTTTTTATTGTACTAGTGCCGAACACGGGCACGGGAACGGGGACAAAGACAAAGACCGGCGCCAGTCACAGTCGCCCCCTGTATTTGCCTTCATTATCTGGACAAGCAGTGCGTCTGTCAACCAGTTTGCACTTGCTGCCACCACCGACTGACAGTTTTAGAGCAACTGGACCTTTGTCAATTCGTTTTCCGGCTTAAAAATAAGTTACAAATAAGTTTACCTAAAGTCAAATAAACATATGTGTATAGTTGTGCCGGTTCTTTTCTTTTTTTCTCTTGTTTGGGAAACGCGTGTGTCATTGCGGGAAATGAAATCATACGAGAGGGTCCCTTGTCCCTTGTCCCCGTCCCTCCTGGGTGCCCTGACTGAATACGGATCTCTCTCGCTCACTCTCTTGTTTCTCTGTTTCTCCTTTGGCTTTTTCTTATCACCTTAATGATGGGAAACTTTCAGTGCACATCGAATCGACCGGATCACAAGGCGCCAGCCACAAGACACAGCAACAGCAACAGCGCCACTATAAGCGCCAGAATTGCACTATAAACGGTTTCCAATAAAAAGAGATTACAGCGAATACCACTCGAAGGGGGGACAAGTGAATTCCTTGGCCAATTATTACTCATGCCCCCAAAAGCAATTAAACCAACTAATAATAGCAATTTGTAAATGGCAAAAGCACACACACACACACACACACACACGCGCAAATCAATAGTCATAGCCATAGCAATAGCTCTGGGGCTGCGAATCGATTCAACAGAAATGATAAATATAAATGAATCTACAGTATAGTACGAACAGATACAGATACAGCTATAGCTAGAGACACAGATACAAACACTTGTATCTACTTTTGATTAAAAACAGAGAGAAAAGATACAGACGGAGAGAGAGATAGAGAGAGAGAGATAGAGAGAGATAGAGAGAGAGAGAGATAGAGAGAGAGAGAGATAGAGAGAGAGAGAGAGATAGAGAGAGAGAGATAGAGAGAGAGAGAGATAGAGAGAGAGAGATAGAGAGAGAGAGGTAGAGAGAGAGAGAGAGAGAGAGATAGAGAGAGAGAGAGAGAGAGAGAGAGAGAGAGAGAGAGAGAGAGATAGAGAGAGAGAATGATTGGAATGTTATCAATCGTAGAATCGTAGGTATCTCAAATGTGGAATGGAATGGGGCATCGGGGAGGTGTTACAGTCATCTCCCCTCCCCTCCCCGCCACTCCGCTCATTCAAGACGTGTCTCGCACATCCGCCTAGCATCACACAGTTTTTCTTTGTGCAGATCTGTTGCATCCCATCCACTCCACTCCCCTGATGGACTGATGGACTGATGGGTTGATGGGCTGATGGGCTGATTGCAGAGGGAGCAAGTGGCAGAGACGTCGCCGATAAACCGGATTCACGGGAATTAAGTGAGCAAAGCGTATTTGCGTACTTCCGTTCCGTTCTATGCACAACTTGTTGACACATACCTCAGTGAAATAAGTATATGTGCATTGTCATTTTTTAACAAAAAATCAATAAAAAACATAATTAAAATTTTTGATTTTTTAAACTTATTAAGGATACATATATTGTTTGAAAAATATAACTTTTTTTTTTAAATTATCTTCAAGAAACTTAAAATATTTAATTAACAAAGTTCATTTCATATGAAATAAGTATATGTGCAAAATGATAAAAGTAAAGAAAAACTAAATAATTTGTTGTCCAGTCCAATAAATTTAGCTATTTAATAGTTAATATGTTTTCCCTTATTAAGAAGCATTTGATTAATTCGATTTTCCATTGAATTTGACAAGTTTTGAAGTGTCGATAGGTCAATTTGATCCCATTCTTCAATTAGTGCCTTTTTAAGGTCCTTTACAGTATCAAACTGGCGGTTATTCTTGTAGACCTTGCGTGACAGTATTCCCCATAGATCTTCAATCGGGTTTAGGTCCGGACTGATCGCAGGCCATTCTAAAACAAGCATTTTCCTATCCGAACAAAAATTTTTTGTTTTCCGCGCAGTATGAATTGGCGCGTTGTCCTGCTGGAAAATCCAGTCATCTCCGTATAGGCGTCCAGTAAAGTCAATAAGTATTGTGTCTAACAATTCTATGTATACTTCTGCATTTGTTTTCGTGGGTATAAAACATAGTGGAGACTTTCCTTCATATCCAAATGCTGCCCAAATCATCAAGGATCCTCCACCGTGGTTGCGTTTATGGCAAGTCTTACGTGGTTGCCTTATATCCCGCCAATACTTTTGGAAACAGTCTGGCCCGTCTAAGTTAAACTTTTTTTCGTCGGAAAAAATAACTTTTTTGAACTCTTCAGACCAAAATTTATATTTTTCTCCGAATGCCAGGCGCGCAGTTATGTGGCGTTTCAATAGCCTGGGTTTAGCCTCGCGGGAAGTATATTTAACCGTGTCGTTTTCCTGTAAAATCTGATTTACCCGTCTACTGGACACATTCAGCTGTAGCTGACGTTTGATTTCAGTGCATGACATGCTGTCTTCTACTGCCATTCGTCGAATTTGCCTCCTACAGCGATTATCAATGTCAGTGGGTCGGCCGGTCCTCTTATTTTTCCCGTAATTTTCTGGATTTCTGAGGAAATTGGCTACTGTGTTTCTATGCCTATTAACTCTGGCAGCAATATAAGTAATATTTTTTCCAGCTTCGGCCAATCCTATGATCAGACCTTGGTCTTTGTCCGACAAATGTGATCCACGAGGCATTCTAACATAAAATCGCTTTATCAACAAGATTGTTGAACTCAAATACAATTTAAATTGTTTTACTCACTTTCTAATTAGAAAAGAACTTGTGTTGTGTACACTTGAACACTCGACTATACTCTGAAGCACAATATTAGCAGAATGCACATATACTTATTTCATAAGAAACCGACGACCTGCCTCGCAAATTTGAGATAACGGTACTAAGAATGAAGTCTAAAGAGAAGTCGTGGAATATGTACATATGCTATATGTATGTATGCGAAAACAAGCATACTCCAAAACAATGTACGGTAAACTTTTAATAGAATACAAAGACTAGAATAAAATGCACATATACTTATTTCACTGAGGTACTCGCCCAGATCGAGATGATAATGGGTGGACGATGCATGCAGATTATGTTGCATCGGGATGGATGGGTGAATCTAAAGGAGGGATCACCTTCGAAGAATTCCATTAAAAGAGAGAGAGAAAGAGAGACAGAGAGAGAGAGAAAGAGAGACAGAGAGAGAGAGAGAGAGAGACACAAAGGAGACAAATGGAACTGGTTAATAACCTGTCCCCCCCCTCTGCTCGTTCCTCAACCTTCTCTGGCCTCTTCTTGTGCGATTCTTTGCCCAACGTGCCACATATGTATGTATGTATGTATGTATTTACGTGCATGCATTTGTACAAAGGACTCATAAATTGTAGTCTGGTCACACCTACATGCATGCCGCCTCCATCTCCATATCCATGCGGTACGCCATGCGTTTTCTTTGGCTTTTTGGCACTTTTAATGGCCACATCCCACCACCACTGTTCCTCTTCCATTTCGTTTCGTTTCATCTTTGTTGCTTTGTCTTTCCTTGCCACTCTGCCACTGCCACTGCCACTACCATCATCAGCAGCATCCAGAAAGCGCGCCCTTTGTCTCCTCTTCTTTTGTCTTTCTGCGCGATTAATGCCATTAAAAATCATTTTCATAAATTTATGCAACATGCCCCCCCTCCCCACCCCTCCCCTCCCCACCCCTTCCCAGACTGCGACTGCCCCGAAAGACTGGCCAGACCAAAAAAGCAAAGCTAATTCATTTGACAGGTAAACGCCAGCGCATCATTTAAGTGGCACAAATAAAATAAAAACGAGTCGGACCGCAAGGGAACGGAACGGAACGGAACGGGGAATTCGGAAGATTGTGGCCTCCGGATCTCCTTTCCATTTCTTTAGCCACCCACACCCACACGCTGTGACAGTCATAATAAGAAATAAGAGCAGATATCCTCACCTTGCCTCCACCCCACCCATCCAGGAGAAGGTGTCGTCCAATTGAAAGCCAAGAATACTTCTAGATAAACATGCATTATACACCTCTAGTTTAGCAACAGAGAACCAGTTCCACTGGTCCAAGTAGACATTTCTCCAGCAGCAAGTGCCTTTTCCATTCGTTTCTACTATTCTTATTGGGGACTATGCATACATGCACACGTGTTCTTACTCTGTTCCATTCCATAATGATTGTTTAGAAATGCATGAGGACTTTTGGTAGCACGCATTCATGTTCCTCTTCCAGCGTTCCCTGTTCACTTCGTCTTGCTCTTCCTTATTTTATTTGGGATTATTGGTATTTGTATTTATAGAAAACTAGGCAAAATCGAAAGTTTCGCCATCCACCGCCCACCCACTCATGCCATCCACATCCCATCATCATTATCATCATCTGGCGGAATCTATATACATATATAGTATCGGGGAGCAGGAGAGGAGAAGATGGAGGCGGAACATAGCCAGTGTTGCCATCCAGTGTGCAATTCTCTTCCATTCCATTCCATTCCCTCCCTCATCTGCGTTTCCCCTCCGCTCGTGCAGCACTGCGATATCGTAGCGATAATAAACTTAACAAAATATTATTACTGTTAATAGCAGCTGAAATATGTGATTCCCTCATTTCTCTTTCTCGCCGTAGATACAAATGTATCTGTGCAAGGGGCGGAGGCAGAATGTGTCACGATAAAATTGGAGCAATATGCAAATGTCGTGACAGATACAGATACAGATGCGTATGCGTATAGTATACATAATATATGGCTTGTACTACCATATTTTAGGGGTATGTTTGCTCTCGCTTATTTATACTTTTCGGTTTCTTAGGCGAAATGGAAAGGAGTACGGAAATACATACCTCTCGATGGCTTACTCATCCTGCCTCTGCCATCAGAGAGGGAGGGAGCGAAAGAGGGAGTGCGAGATGATGTCTCCATCACATCCACCTGTCACATGTTAACACACATTTCGCAGAGGCGGGCCGACAAGCAGCCTGCCAACGAATTGCAAGTGATTTTCGAATTTGCTCTTTTTTGTTTTGTGTTTTTTGGCGTTAATTAGGAGGAGGCGGCAATGGCAATTGTAATGGTAATGGTAATGGCAATGGCATGAGGTGGCAAGAACTCAGAATACCATGAGTCACACAGAGGTCCATGGCATGGTCACCTCTTTTCCCAAAAATGCCAGCGGATCGATGCCTGGTCACACCATTTGAACAAAATAAACAGCAGACAAGTCAGCCCACAGCTGACACCAGTCACTAGTCACAGCTGCAAAACAGTGGCAATGAAACACACACACACACACATACACAAAACTGCGCCACCTGTCGGAACGGGAACGGGAGACGGCGAACTTCTCACCTTTCTGCAGTTCGGGCAGACAGACGGACAGATAGCCGGACGTACAGACAGACAGCTTCAACAAGCAACGAATTTCGACAATTAACAAATACAAATACAAATACATATGTACATATATACCAAAACAAAACAAAACAAAACCCAACCCGAAAGAAGAACAGGACACCGTAAAGAGCAGCAAGAAGCAGCAGAAAGAACAACCCAAGAGAGACGCAAATTGTTAATTGGCTATTTAAACATTTCTTTTTGGTTTTTCGGTTTTCGTTTTCGGTTTTTTTTTTCTTTTTCTTTTGGCACGAATATATTGCAATTTCATTTTGTTTTGTAAATAAATTTTAATCAGCTTTTTTTTATTGACTTTCCAGTCAGAGACAAAGAAGTGTCCGGTCCGGTCCGTCCCGTCCCATCCCATCCCTTCACCTCGGCGGAGGAAGAGGCGCTCGAATTTGAATTTCGGTGAATATTCTTCTGGGGCCTCGTGCCTCGTGCCCCGTTGCTCTCAAGGGAGCTTGTCCTCTAGGAAAGGTTGCTGTCCGTCCGTTCGCTTAGCGGCACATTTGCACGTACGCGAAACAGGGAGGAGATTTTGGATCCTCCCAAAAACAACAATACGATGGCCATATTAATTCGTTTCTGCTTTGGTTTTCACGATTTTCATATGTGCCGGCCGCCGATTATTTGTACACGTTTATGGGAACGGAACGGGTCGGAACGGATCGGATCGGATCGGAACGTATGTAAATTTACCTTCTGCTGTTTTTGTGCTTTGGATCTTTTTTATTGATTTTTCGTGCACGCCAAAATATTTCTTTGTTCACATCACGAAAATTGCACACACACACACACACACACGCACACACACACAGTCAGACACGTTTGCAGGTGTGTGCTTTGAATGCAGTATGAAGTGCAATAAATCTGGCCAACCAATGCAACCCCCCACCCCCCAACACTCAACATCCGTCGAAATATGAAAGGTTCCCGCGAATTGGGCAACACTTTCAGGGGCTTTCGAGGGTATCTTTGGGATTCCCTGGATCTGGATTCCATTCCAAAAACCACACCGTTCCAGAGCATAGCAGCATTCCATATTCCGTTAGTTTGAAGGCTTGGTTCCCTCGTCTATTCCAAATATTAAAGAACTGGCGCATCGGTGGTTGCTCGCTTGACTCCACAGAGTTCATGCCATAGATATGGAGGATCTACGTACGTACCCATCCTTCCATATCCATATTCATTCGATTTGGAACTATTGTATATAAAATAGTGATATAGTGTTCCTAGCGTTCCATTGGAACATTGGAAATGTTCCGTTTGTGTGCCCGTTCCTTTCTGCTTTCCTTTAGATTCGCTTCCAAGGACCGGTTCGAGCCGCGACTTTTGCGGAACTCCAAGATCTGCACTCTTTCTGGATGTTCGTGCAACTGCTCTGCACTGAATATTCAACCGATCCACAATTTCACACGTTTCACATGAACATTGAGGGAATTTGGGAATTTGGACACAAAGATGTGGAAGATATGGCAAAAGAAACCAAAACAAAAGCTTCGACTGTGAATAAAACAAGTGTCACAACGCACCGCATGCTAGAGAGAGAGAGAAAGAGAGAGAGAGAGAGAGAGAGAGAGAGAGAGAGAGAGAGATATGTGTCTCATTCAAAATTGATGGCGATTGACATGGGGCATTGGCAGTGAGCGATAGACAATAATAAACGGTTATGCGGCACTGCTACTGATGGAGGGAAGGGAAGGGAAGGGAAGGAGGAACGGGCAATGCAGAGAGAATGGACCCAAAGAGCCAATAGATCTATGGACGGACTTGGCCGGGAGCTCATAACTCGAAACGGTAAACGGAACATCAAACGGTTGTGTGTGCCGCAACCACAGCCACAGCCATAGCCACACGACACCACACGACACGAAAGTGGGGCACAAGTGGAAGAAAAAGAAGTGCAAAGAAGCGCACAGAAAAGCAGAGAGAGAGAGAGAGAGAGAGAGAGAGAGAGAGAGAGCAAATAGTACTCCATAGTACTTCCCCTCCTCCTCTCACTGTCGCTGTTCATCAGTCCATCTTTGCGTAATCCGTATTTCCACTTTTGTTGCCAAGCTAACACACACACACACAGACACACTGCTTGCTTGCCCGCACTGCTTACCTCATCCCACACTGCTTACAGCAACAGAGAAGGAGATGGAGAGGGAGAGGGACGGGGACAGAGACAAAGCCAGGGCCATGACGCGCATACAAATGCAAACTTGACCTTTAGATGGCGCGTTGGTTGTCGCATAAATATTCAATTTCAGCCAAAAACTTTCTCATTAAAAACAAAAAAAAGAACGCACAAAGAAACGACACAAAGAAACCTTCAGAGGGCAGAAAGAAGGACAGACAGACAGACAGACAGATGAGGAAAGTCAGATGAAAAGGGAAACCCAAAGACTAGGTAGGCAGGCATCACCCCGACTGAAAAGCAAACGTTTCAATCTAGGCCCTCTCCCTGCCCCTGCCCCTTACTCTTGAGGGGTGTACTCCACTTCACTCCAGTCCAGTCCACTCCATCCAAAAGTAGGCTAGAAACCCGTTTAGTCAGAGTCCAAATCGCGGAACGACCAACAACAACAAAATACCTCTCTGTGCGTGTGACTGTGTGTGTGTCTGCGTTTGTGTGTCTGCGTTTGTGCGTGTGTGTGTGTGTGTGTAATAAAATAAATATGCAAAGAAATTCAAATTAATTAATGTCAAACGGCTTTTGGCAGACGAACAAATGACGAACACATGAAAACGATCAACAGCAATCGACTGCAGAGACTGCAGCGACTGCAAATGCAAATGCCAATTCGAGTTCGAGTTCCAGTTCGGAATAGAATTAGTCGATAAGTGTCCGATAGACGTCGATAACATCAAGAATTCCTGTCAGGAGCAGGAGCCACCATTCATCGTGTAGTCCCTCTTTAAGGCATATCCAAGCCACATTTAGGCTTCTTTTGAATCGCACTCGAATCCTTTTTAGATTCCGTTTCTCAATTCTCTTACGAGTATTTTTATATACATATGTATATGTATATGTATATACATATGTATACATAGATATACTTATATACGTATATTCGTCAAAGCGCAACTTACCAATAAGCCAGTTTCGACATTCGGTATCAAAATGATCTTGGAGCCATCCATTAGGTTGTGATCTTTGAGGGTCCCGTCCTGAAGTTCCCTGCAAGAAGAAGGCAAATCGAAACAGAATATGGTTATAGAAATGGTAGCAAAGAGAATTAGAATTAGAATTAGATATAGAATTAGAATTAGAAGAGAGAAGGCGTGCGCTGTGGCATTTGTCGATTGTTTATCGGTTGGAGAAACACAATGACAACAGAAGAAGAAATCAAAACACTTCAAGGTACAGTAACGGCAAAGACCGAAGCAGAACAGATCAGAGAGAAGGAGAGTGAAGTGGGGACTGAAGATTAGAGAGAGAGAGAGAGAGAGAGAGAGAGAGAGAGAGAGCGAGAGAGAGAACAGGCAGACTGGCGTTGATTTGCTGCTGTCAGCACTCGCGCGCGCATGCGTAATAAAATTTCAAGTGGCATTTCAGACGCTTGCGAGACACAAATCTGAATATATCTGAACAAATCTGAAAGATCGGCAGTGGCGAAGCAGTTGCTACCCTTGCAGATAGCTTGCTCTTCTGCTGTATCTCGCACTAGATCTTATACTATGTCTATCCGACTTGGTGTCGAAGTGATGATGGATATAAGGACACTGTCACATTTCTACTGCATATTATAGTCTCTTGCAGATGTGGATATGCATGTGGACACAAACGGTGTATGGTTTCGAGTACCCTTTCGAGGGGTGAAGCTCCAGCGAGGATGATTCAGGGAATCAAAGTCGAGATGCCGATGCAGAGCAGATACAGATGTACCTCGGAGATACAGCTCTGCGATACGTACTCGTACCTCTCCTTGTAAATGCCAAATTGAGAGAGGTGAGGGGAGGATGGGAATGGAGAGATGGGTGAAATGTAGACAGTGCAATAGAACAAAAGAGGATATAGTATGTATGTAGTCTCCAGTGTTGCCTAACATCTGGCAGTGTTGCCCAACCTCTCTGCTCCTACACTATCTAAGGTATGGTATGCGCAAACACAGGATCCACAGCGAACGCAGTGGTGTTGCCCAACCCTTGAATGAATGGGAATGAACTCAACGGCCAGCCAGGGGGCAGGGTGCTGTGGGCAGAGGGGTCGCCGCCTCCCCACTGCTGCCCTTTAGAACTTTAGCAACAGCTAAACAGCTCCCCACACACACACACACTTCACAGGAGATATATGTACGACACATTGACAAGGTGCACTCTGATCCGCAGAATAAAATACGAGCACATACATATGTACATATGTGCTTATGTGCATATACAGGGGGAGGCGAGGAGAAGGCAAAGGAAGCAACGGAGACAACGGAGGTGTAGGAGAGAGAGTGAAAAACCTAAATGACAATTTATAAGCGCACAAGCAAAAAAATTAAAGGTTCAAGCACTTTACAGGTTTTGCCCCCTCCCCACACACTGGGAGGAGGGAGGGAGGGAGACACAGCTTGCTGCTGTTTCTGTGTGACTTTCGGATCACCGTTCGGATCTGTCATTCTTGCTGTTTTTCTGCTTCTGCTTCTGCTTCTGCCTCTGCTTCTGTTTCTGTTCTGTTGTTTTTCAGTACTCCACTTTTGTTTGTCCGTCCTGCTGCAAATCTTCAATTCCGATTCGAAGAGACAACCAACCCGAATCCGCTCATATTCAACGATTATTAACAGTATCCATTGTGCATAGTAACTGTATCTCAGTGTCCACTCACGTGTGCCGCGACTCCCGAGCACCGTTGCAGCTTGTGCAGCAGCCACATGAGGCGTTGAATGAACGGCAGCAGCAGGTAGTAGCAGCAGCTGATTGGGGGGCTTCGGTGTTTGTTTAATTCTGTTTAACTCAACCTAATAAATAAACAAAAATAGGAGGAAACAGGAGGGAGAGTGGGGTTCACATAACTAATTACCGCCTCACAAGAATTGCTTCCCATTGAGTGGAAGTGAGGGATGTGAGGGGGTGGGGGATGGTGATGGTTAGCGGGCACGAATTTTTTAATAAACAATTGCGTCTGCGTCTCAGTGGGTGACGCAATGCTTAGCTTTTGTCTGCTGTATCTCTTGTGTGGTGTGTGTGTGTGTGTGTGTGTGTGTGTGTGTGTGTGTGTGTGTGTGTGTGTGTGTGGGATCGGTTCGTAACTTTGGCAACCTCGCCTGGGAAATGGAGGCGAGGAGTTAGGAGTTGGTTTTGCGCGTTTCTCGTATGAACTTTAATCAATGTCGACATAAATGCAATGTGAGGGAACGAGAGAGCTGTATTTGTTTTGGCTAGCAACGCAGCTCCAGGCGCCCCCGCACCCTCCCAGGAAAGGGGCAAGCAATTGCCAGCATAAATCGAATACTCAACTAAAAAAATACGCGCGACCTTCGGGGGTGTTGGGGGGTCAGGGAGGGAGAATACCTTGGCGACAGGTGGGCATACACAAGAGACACAGAGAGAGAGAGACAGACAGAGAGAGAGACAGAGAGAGAGACAGAGAGAGAGACAGAGAGAGAGACAGAGAGAGAGAGAGACAGAGAGAGAAAGAGAAAGAGAGAGAGAGAGAGACAGAGCGTTGCAGTTGTCACAGCTTGCGAAAGTTAGAAAGACAGAGAGAGAGAGAGAGAGAGAGAGAGAGGCGCAGAGAGCAGAACATTACTTAACTGTAATTATGCTCCAGCAAAGAGCAAAGGGAGAGAGAACAAGCGAGCGAGATAGAGAGAGAGAGAAAGAAGAGTATGTGTTGGTCAAACACAAAGGAAAGGCACCAAAAAAAAAAAAAAAAAAAAGGTGGATTTTATATCAAGGTGGGGAGACCAATCCTCCAACCTTATAAAAATAGGCTTTGGGCCATTGCATCAGTCTCTGTCTTTGTCTTTGAGCAGAGAGCGAGAGAGAGTGAGAGAGTTTGCTATGCGATGCGGTAACCCCGACAACACCAACACAAAACGGTACAAACGGAACGACTAGAGAGCGAGAGAGAGACAGAGAGTGAGTAGCAGCAGCGACGAAACGTAGCAACGAAATGAAACGAAACGACACGAAGTGAAGCGAAGAGAGAGCGAATTTAATGACTGCATGCATGATTGATGAATTGATAAGATTTCGGGTTAGCGCGCTAGCTGCTGCTGCTGCCGCTGCTTGCTTTTCTGCTCCTTTGCTGCTGCAAGGCACCTAAAACCGTATTTGGGTCAACCAAAGAGGCGTGGCAGCAAATGTTGCACGCAACCTCATCGACATGGATACACACACACACACACACACACACACACACACACACACTTACAGAAGGGGCCACGAATGCCGCAACGTCACGCACAACGTAACGAAAGAGAAGCCGGCCCGAATCGAAGCCCGCCGCATGCAGGCAAACGTTTTACCGTAAGAGATAGCGTAATGCATCTTGCCTCTCTCTTTCGCTCTCCCCCCACACAATCACGTAAGCGCAGACGTATCTAACCTTAGAAGCAAAACACGTAAGAATAGTCTTCTTTTCCATTGATTTTTCGTCGCTAACAGAGCAGACGGTCGGTCGGTCAGCCAGCCACATGTTGCAATATTGTCAGCAGCAGCATTATGGCCGACCACAAAACGAAACTCACCACAGAGAGAAACAGAGAGACATGGGGGGGAGGGAAGGGGGAAGCATAAAGTGTATGGGCCACCTTTTTCCACCCAAATTGTAGCTTTAAATTTGATTTTTCCTCATTTCTTTTTCACGAATATTACAGGGAAAATCTCTTTAAAAGCCTAATGCGTGCGTGCGTGCGTGCGTGCGTGCGTGCGTGCGTGCGTGCGTGTGTGTGTGTGTGTGTGTGTGTGTGTTTGTGGTGGGACTTTGTCCCTGTCTGCGGGGGTGTGTGTGTGTGTGTGTGTGTGTGTGTTTGTGGAGGGACTTTGTCCCTGTCTGCGGGGGTGTCTGTGTGTCTGCCTCTGCTGCCGGCGTCGCTGCTTTTACGCAATAATTTTACGCTGACGCAAAACGAAGGCCAAGCGACGAGCCGCCGTCGTCGCCTCCACCTCGTGGCCCGGGCCGAGGCCTGGCAGCCCAGACAGAAAGACAGACAGACACAAGGGGTGGGGGTGAGGGTGGGGGGTGCAGATGGGGGAGTAGCAGATGAAGGCATAGACAGCGATTGGGTGTGGGTGTGGGTGTGGGAGTGAGAGCGAGAGGTGAGAAAATACAAGTCGAAAAGGGAATAGAAAATTCAATTGGCTTCGGGGCGGGAGGGGCACTGCTTCTCAAACTGTAACCACTGTAACGCTAGAGCTGTTTGCTCTAAAAATGTATGAAATTAAAAAGATCGAGGAGGACGACTTGGGAGTTGTGGAGCTGTGGCCATAAGGCCATAGACTACTATACGAGTAATCTTCCGATCTTCCGATCTTCAGAAATCAGGCTCCATCTGTCTATTGGGGATACACTTATTTCAGGGTCGGTGAATGCCGGGTGGACACTGGTGAAGGGCTTTCCCCCTGCAGGGGGATGCTGGCAGAAAGCTTCTCTGTTGACTCTGTTTGCTTACACCAATTTGTATATGTATCTGTAGCTGCAAGCACTGAAGAGGTCGGTCCCATAGTTTAGGTTAGGTTTAAATTTGTTTTTCAATTTTCAAGCAGTTTTCTGGCACTCCCCCTCCTACCTTTGCACCTCCCTGGGCATTTTGAAGGCAGAAGCCAGGCAGAATGTAATTTCAAACCGAAGAACCGGAAAGAAAACCCAAGTGAATTCTCCCCTCCCACTGCCCTTTGTTGACGTTAAATTCCACCACCTTGCGGCACAGACACATGGCTGCCGCAGACACTGCCACAGCCACTGCTGCTGCTGCTGCTGCTGCTGCTGCTGCTGCTGCTGCTGCTGCTGCTGCTGCTGCTGCTGCTGCTGCTGCTGCTGCTGTTGCTGCGTAAATTATCAGGTTTAGTGCCTAGAAATATGTACATGGGAAACATGGGAAAGGAAGAAGGATATACACATAAGGATTTGCCCAGCTATGTATCCAGCCATCCATCTCCCTCTCGCTCTCTGCTATGGCACAAGGGTAGGCCTATCCTCAAAAGAAACAGCATGAAGCAGGATGAAGAGAGAGCAAAAGAGAGAGACCACATTGAAGCTGTGCACTGAGAAAATTCCACCAGCAAAGCGCGGTGCTGGAGCAGGGGAAGAGCCGCCAGCCAAAACGGCAGAACGAACAAGCAGTAGAAAGAAGCCGAAATAAGCAGTAGATGGAAGCAGTAGATGGAAGCAGTAGATAGAAGCGAAGCAGTTAAGGAAAAGGAAGGCGACAGTTACAGTTACTTTAAATGTTCTGCCAGCGTCACAGCCGAAAGACCCATTCCCAGCAGGGCTCAAGGGCAACTGTACCACCACCACCCCCACACACGGGGAAAACACTAATTTAGCATTAAATAAATAAAAGCCAAGAGACCGACCCTTTTTCTGCTCTTTAATTCACTTTTTATGTTCCATCTTTATTTTCGCTTCTTCCCCTTTTCGTGTGTCCCTCCAGGAGAACAGCACAAGGAAGACAGCAGAAAGAATCGATCTACCAGAACCCTCCCCCTTCACCATACCCATGGCATTCTGAGAGGGGGGACAAATATAATAGATCTGGTTTTGAATTTCGTTTTTGTTTTTGTTTTTTCAATAGCTAGACACCGACTCTCCCCTCTGCTCTCTCGACTCTCCTTGTGTGTCTATTGTTTATAGATTGTTGACTATTTTAATTTCAATTTCGTGTTATCTATCGTCGAGTGCAGGAGAAGGAGGAGGAGAAGTGGCGACACAGAGACGACAACAGACGACAACAGAATCTTGAATCTGTGGAATTTTCGCCGACCATTGACGAAATATTTGCCAAAGATATGAGGAAGTGTTTCTCGTATTTGTTGTGAGATACAAAGACACACAGATACAGATACAGATGTAGATGTAGATAGAGATATGCAAACAGAAAAGTGATAACCGAAACACAACAGTGTATGATTCTGATTCTATTCAAGGATAACCAACCACAAGATACAACTCGGAGTTTGGGATAGAGCGGGAGATGCCCCAATCTCAGCCAAGGTAGAAGCACGCATTCACCGACTCCGGGATGATACTGCGAGACCCAATCCTGTAGAATGTCCTTCCATCCTTCGATCCCTTTTCTTGCATCATTTCATGCACTTTCCTTAATACTCTCCTTCTCTGTCGCTCTTCCTGCAAAACGGGCAGCAATTGGAGCTTCCATTGGATACATCGATATGGCGGTGGTGGTGGTGGTGGTGGTGGTGGTGGTGGTGGTGGTGGTGGTGGTGGTGGTGGTGGTGTAGATACTTGGACACTTTATGGCTTTCTGGGGGCTCGGCCCGCCTCATGCCAGCCCCAGGGGCAGAGGCTACTTTAAAGTCAACTAATCCCAGGCTCTGATTGCCAGGAACAGCCACCATAAAAGGAAGCCTGCTTGATGCATGCACAGGCCAGCCGCAGGCCACAGGCCACCCGCCACCCGCCACCCACTTCGTCAGGATGGGTGGATGGTTATTTGGTTGGGTGTCAGCAGCAGCAGCAATTTCCAGCATTTCCATTCAGCTTTCACTTGGAAGAAGAAGAAGCTTTTCCCTCACATCTCAGCCTCATCCCTGAGGTTGGGGGTTGGGCTGCAGCAACCACCGACCAGACCATTCGCACCGCACGCCCATCAAAGCCCATCGCTGGAACCGGATGACTTTCATTCATTTCCGGCCCAAAAAGCTATTGAAAATGGGTAGGGCTAGGCTAGGGGTTGGGGTAGGGAAGAGAGAAAGGTAAGGGGGGTGGGGTAGGGTGGGTTGGTGTGATGGTGATGGTGGATATTCTGTAAAACACTGTCCAACCAACCCGGGGACTGGAACCAGGAACTGGCATTGACCATATGCTCCTTGGGTGCCGCTCTCTCTCTCTTTCTCTGTGTGTGTGTGTGTGTGTGTGTGTGTGTGTGTGTGTGAGAGTGTATCTTTTACTCTCTCTCTCTTTGTCGCTATATTCTATCCAACATCAAAACCCAAGAGCATTTTGTTTAAGCCTTTGTTTAGGAAAGAAGGAGGGGGCTATAAAAAGCACACGCTGCAGCAAAAGGGTTAAAGAAGAAGGAAGAGATGGAGCAAGTGGGAGAGAGAGCGAGAGAGGGAAAGGAAAATCTGCTGGGAAAATCGATGGAAACAGCTGAGGGAAGCTGGGCATCATGGCTTATGGCTTGTGGCTTCTTCATGGCTCTCCCTGAATACCCTTTTTCCACCGTCGCCGAAAAACCGATGGAATATCTGGCGCGGGGACGGTGGGTTTTCTATCTCAATATCCGTTTGCCAGCGGTCGCTGGAAAAGGCATCAACGGGGTATGTAACGGCAGCAACGCATTTGCATGCGAACGGACAGCAGAGGCTTGAGCAAACAGCGGAATAAACACTGAAGCAGAGCGAATGCAGCGCTGTTAGGCGGCGGCTGCAGCAGCAGTAAGAGAGGAAATGCTAGGAGGCAGAGCACAGGCAGAGACAGCAACAGCGCCAGCGGCAGCAGCAGCAGCAGCGACAGAGCAGCGAACAGCATCCATAACAAAGACAAAATTAAACAAAGAAATCAGCGAAAGGACGGCGGAGGGGCAGCGAAAGGGAGGGTCTGTACAAACAATAAAAAATCACAGCAAAAAGCGAGGAAAAAAACTGAAAATAGCAAAAACAAGTCCCAAAGAAGAGAAGGATGAAGAAAAGGCAAACAAACTGCCTCCGCCCACAGCGGCAGGCCCCCTTCCACCTCCCCACCGCCCACAAATGATTCTAATTCGAAAAAAATACAACAGACAAAAACCGATTGATTAAGAGCGTTGCCATACTGCTGCTGCGCTGCTGCAGCGCTGCTGCTGCTGAAAATTAGCGGTAATAACAAATTGACAAGCTACGTAGATGACGCCGCAGCAGCAGCAACTGTAGCAGCAGCAACTGTAGCAGCAGCGGCGGCCACCGGAAGGCATTTTGCGAAAGGGCAAACATTGAAAATGCAAATATAGACAAACAGAGAGAGAGAGAGAGAGAGAGAGAGAGAGAGAGAACGGGAGAACGAGGTTGTGCAAAATCTATCGAGAGATTTGTGATTTAGCACAGCAAACCCAAGGTGTGTAAACTCTAGAGGTGCGGCGGCCACTCTTCCGAGTCCAGTCGTTTGTATCTTTACCGCATTACCGTTCTGCGTCTTCACTCGCTCTCCTAAAATGCCTCACCTCATATTAATATACTGTGGAGACTGCAGTGCGCACGCAGTCATCACGACATACACATACACAGACACACACACACAGACACACACACAGGAACAAGAGCAGGCGCAAGAGAGGGAGGAGGCTTCACTACACTGCACAAACAACAATTGCCGGCCGGCCGCAACAGATCAAGATGTGAGAAGAGAGAGGGAGAGGCAGAGGACGAAAGAGAGCGCAGCAGAGAAGAGAGCATTTTGCTAGCACACTGCATGCGAGTGCAAGAGCAGAAGGGATTGGAGAGTGCTTACATCTCTGCTCCTCTCTCTCTCTCCCTCTAATGACGTTATTGATGCCGTAAGTAGTGGCGACTTCTCGTTGTTGTTATTTTCATTTTTTTTTCCATTGAAAGTAAATACCCGATGACGCTGACTGCGACAACGACTGCAACTGCAACACCTGAATACCCTTCAGTTGTAGGTATGTGAATGCAAATCACAGGAATAGTTAGGCATATAAAAACTAAGTAAACATAGTTATTATCTATTGATCTTGCGTTTAAATGAGAGCATCTTAAAGTTGGGGGTATCCTCACTCGAAGACCGCATTCCCAACTTGTTTCTTTCTCTCGCTCTCTTTCTGGCTATGGCTCTCTCAGAATGAAAATATAGCCGTAAATATGAATGAAAAAACCAGAATCAAAGAGTCTACATTTGCGTGCGCAAAAGGGGGTGTGGATGGGGGTATGTGTGAGCTAGATCTGGATATGGATCTGGATCTATACTATAGTACATACTACACTGAATCTCATAGCCCTGACCACACGATCAAGATCTCGATCTGCAAGCGTCGTTTCTGCTACAGAAATCCTCCTTGGTGGGTGGTGGTTGGTAGATAACAAGCTATGCGGGTGCGGGTGCGGGTGACGGTGACGGCGAGGGTGGTTGGTTTACAGTTTATAGGCAACATTTTGATTTGAATTTGCATAAACAAAAGAAATTTGTGATGCGTTCATTTCCCGGGAGACGACTTTTGGTGGTTTTGCCTGGATTGTGGCACGGGTGTATAAAGGAGGTATGGGGGTATGAGGGATGGGGGCATGGAGGGTGAGTGTCAATGCACCATCATCATCATCACCGCCAAGAAGAAGGTGTCATTCTCTGTTCCATAAATAGGATGCAAAATGTACAAACATGCACACATACATGCACACCTACATGGCCACACATACATAATCGAATAGTGCTTATTTGTGGTTGCAACTGCTTGCTCTCCTGCTGTTGTGTTGCTGCGGCTGCGGCTGTGGCTGCTGCTGTTGCATGCAATTTGGCACAATTAAAGATGTTTCTGTCGGATACAAGATACACACTCTCTGTGCCTGTGCAAAAACATGCAAACGTGCCGTTAGCTCCGATTTGGACAATGTTTATTTTAGAATCTTTCAGATACACACACACACACACACATACAATCCACAGAGATATGTACAGGGCTCCCGGAACACTTAAACTTAAAAGAGAAAAAAATGGTCCCCCCAGCCACCCAAAAGCAGAGAAACAGCCCACTCTGCACCGCCCACTCCCAGCATACCAATGCCCCATCCCACCTTCCATTCCCAATGTCCTTCCCATTCACCGTTCAAACCATATTCTGCCCTCCTTCTGCTTTCACGTCTCTCTGTCTCTCTCTGGCTGCTTTCTATTTTCAATGTGTATAGACTCCTGCGACTAACAGCCAGCGCTGCTTTGCCAACTTTGTTGCAACATGCAGTTGATGTCTACCCCCTACAGCAAAAGTGGGATTCGTGTTCTAATAACTCAATGGGATTGGTGCAGTAAGCAAGCAGTGTTCTAATCATCATGTCATTCAGCATGCAGTTGATCAAGCAGTGCCATGCAGACGCCGAGTATAAGAAGCTGCTGACCGTTAGTTATTTGCTTAATTATTCATTTTTCACTATTTGAAAGAGGAACGGATGTACCTATACATACATATGCAGGGTATCAAGTACTACCATCACATAAGAAAGCAGTGCAGTCGATCAAGCAGGGCCGCATTACCCTTTCTGGGCGTGGCGTCATCTAGCGCCATACAAAAGCCAAAGCCTTGAGGGCAGCCATAAACAAATGATGGACGACCCTTTAAGAAAAGTGGGGAATGGGGAATGGAGAGGGGAGAAGTGTACTGAGGCACACTTGTGGGGCTTGGGAATTGGCCAGCGAGGCGGGTAAAGACAGGAGGAAGGGCAGCAGGTGATGGCTTCAGTGATTCCCCCCTCCACCCTTCCCATTCCCAACAGACAGACTCGGGTGTTACTTTCCCAGAAACTAAACGAGTTTTCGCATACAAGCACATGCAAAGGAGAGAAGGGGTGAGAGAAACGAGAAATATAGTGCAGAGCATGGCTCTCTCTCTCTCTGCCCTTTTGGGCAATAACGAGAGAGAGAGAGAGAGAGAGTGCCCAGGCCGCCGCTCAAGTCTTGTGTAACCAGATCTTCACTCAACCTCTCTCTTCCTCTCTCTCTCTAATCGGCTAGAGATTGATAGAGGGAGACAGTAGCAGCGGAACAAAGCATCGTCCCGTCTCGTCTCGTCTCGTCTCGTCTGCGACTGCTCTCTTCTCTCTGCTGCTGCCTAATCAACGGCAAACGCAAAAAAAAAAAAAACGAGCTAACAAAAAAAATAACTACGCAGCAACTATTTTTTTGTACACCCTAGTGCTGGCTGTGGGGTGGACTGGGGTTCGGATCTCTTGGTGGTGGAGGAACCTGTCGGATGTCGGATTCAGCAAATACCCAGGAGGGAACCCCTTTGAATAGGGCTTGGCTCGGAAAGCAAGGGGGCCGCGGGTTGCCATCCACGCTTCACCAAAGACAACAAAAACCATAAGAAATACAACGAAACCCAACACTCTGCAAAACTCACCACACACACACACACACACACACGGATAGAGAGAGGGAGAGAGAAAAGCAAAGCAAAGCAGAAAAGAAAAAAATAAATAACACGCGCCGCTAACTGATGACGTCGCAGAGGGCAGTGCCAGAAAAGGCCAAGAGGAAGAGGAGACAGTGGACCCGACTCCGAAATGCTGGCCCTACTCCTCCTCCTCCTTCATGCGGCGTTCGTTGAGCGGATACTTACGATACCCTGCAGAACTGTAAAAGTTGTCCGCAGGTTGTAGCCAGAAGTAGAATTGGAATCAGAAGAAAATCACCCGTACTAAAATTAAAGCTGTTGATAATCAAAGCAGCGGCGTTAGCGGCACCAGCAGCGGCGATCCCAGGGCCAAGCCAAAACAGAGCAGCCCTGTAGCAGACTGTAGACACTGCCTAGCGTTAGCGTGTCTGCCCCTGTGCGCTGCTGTGTTCCGCACACAGTAATTCGTATGTATACGTACGAACAAACATATCTCTATCTGAAGAACCCTAAGGTGACATGGGGGGCGCCTTTGGCTTATGTCATAGCTGGAACAGCGCACAGCACACACCTTGAGAGTGCGCCGCACAAAGTACTCGGTAGTACGCGTGGTAGTGGAGGTACATTGTGATGGCACTGGTAGTGGTGGGTAGAGGTGTTGCTGCATGGTGGATGCGCAGGGCGAGGCAGAGGGCGAGGCTGATAGATAGCACGCAAATCTAATCTATGTATATGAGTTTTGTTTGTTTTTCTGATAAGTCATTTCCCCCTCCTCCATGCAATGTGCAGTGCAATAGAAACACATGAAATACATACAAATAAATACTAGGCACATACTCCCCTCTGGTAGATCTTATTTCCGGGAAATACACACCTTCTCCTGTGAAACATATCTGGTATTTTATGCACAGAGCATACCGCATTTACATGTGTACTGGTAGCTAGTACTATTTCTGTTTCAAGGGCATAATTAGATGGCATAGATTTAGTTTATGTCTGCTTTGGGTCCTTCCCTCAGCACGTGAGAGAGGCTTGTCTTGTTGCTGGCATAGACTGATCATTTCCTCTCCTATCACTCTTTTCATCATCTCGCACTCTGTTCGTTCTCTGTTAGTTCTCTCTTTTCCTTTTCTCCCTCCACTCCTTCTTCACTCCTTCTTCGCTTCGTTCTTCACCGCTTCCCACATGGCAATATATTCATCAGGAATGTTTTTGGGTTGGTTTAGGCTGGGTTTTCATTTTGGTTTTTGGTCTCTGTTGCTGTTTCAGTTTCAGTTTCATGTTGGGTTGGGCTCAGGGTTTGGTGGTGTTTGGGTTCTGTTTTGTTCGATGGTGGTGGTGACTTTATAATAACTGACTGAGAAATTCCCATTCATCCTCATACATGTGTGCCAGTGGAGTGCCAGTGACACCACAGCCACAGTGTCTTCATTTCTTGGCTAGTTCTTTCCCCAAGTTGCTGTGCGTCTTCTAGCGGCTAGTTAAATGAGGCTTTTCCAGCCTGCTGCTGGCGGTGGCAATGGCAATGGCAATGCAGTGATGGTGGTGGTGTGAATAAGCTTTCACCGAAAGCCTTGTTTTTTGCTACTTTCGCTCTGGTGGTGATGGTGGTGTTGGTGGTTGGTCTTCTTGTTGTTGCTGTTATCAGTCCTAGGCCATGCGGGGGTGGCATCTCTATGGCTGCCTCTCATCTGCGGGTTAACGATGCATGTGTGTGTGCCTATGTGGCTGCATGTGTGTGTGGCATTCAAACAAAGAGAAGACCAAGTCCGTTTGCCTCTGTGTCCGATAAGCGCAGCCTGTCGGTCGTTCGGTCGGTCGGGTCCCCAGCATCATCATTATGAGGCAGAAGCAAAATTAAGCCGATGAAGAGGAAGGGAGAAAGAAAGAACAAAGGCACAAAAAAATCTTCTCCGCATACACACACAACCCAGAGGCCGTATAGCAAAACACACCACGCACACACACATGTGGCCTGGCCGGCGCGCCGGTTAGCAGCGCTGCCCAACCCGACGCTGGCAGGGAGCATTAAAACATGAAAAACGAAGAGAACTTCAAGTGGATGAAGATGGAGAGAGAGAGAGAGAAAGAGAAGCAGAAGCAGAAGCAACCGTGACGCCATTGCCCATTTTGCTTTTGTTGTTTGCTGTAAAGTGGCATAAAACAGATGCAACACACAGCCAGTCAGACAGACACACAGTCAGGGAAAGAAAGGCAGCAGAAAAGCGAAAAAAGAATCAACAGAATCAGTTCAGCAGCAACAGAAGAAGGCACCAAGACGAAGAAGAAAAGTAGAGAAGAGAGCAAAACTTCTTATCAGTGAAGTTTTCTGATGTTTTTTACATGGCAGCGGCAGCAGACAAAGGTAAAATAATGGTCAGAGGGAGGCAGGAGTAAGATAAATATGTATGTATGTACGTATCTCTCTCAATTAGAAATCTATTTGCAGAAAATACAAATGAAGGGACGGGAGGGAGACGGATGTACAATGTCTGAGTATAGTTGTCTGTCTCATGTGACGGAGGAGACGGACAGAAACCCGCATGCATTATTGTTAGGAACAGACTAAAAGAGAAGCCACTGTAATGCGCGAAGACACATACACACACACACACACACACACACACACACACACACGAATAGCAAGGGAAAGGGAGAAACAGCAGTGCCTCTTAACAGCTCACTAACAGAGATAGGCCCTAACAGCAGGCTGAAGACAGTAACAGCTACACTTAACAGGAAGCGGAATGAATCCCACACAGAGGGGGAAAATCTTTCTTGAAATGGGCCAGTAATTGTTAAACTTAATACGATGCCTTGAAGTAGCAATAGAAAAAGAGAGAACTCCATTTTGTATGCTGATTAGGAAGATACAATCCTTCCACCCATCCAACCCCACCATGCAACTAGTTGGCGGCACTTCAACTGCTCCCTCGTACTATGGCCGTGTCTCTCATTCTCCGCTCGCTCTCTCTTCACACACGCACACATACCGACCGACTCGCTTTGCATTTTCTGTTTTGGTTTGCTTCATTTTTGTTGTTGTTTTTTGCCGGTTTCGTGTTATGTGCCGCACATTTTTCTCCGTTTCTTGTATGTTATATTTCCCTCTCTCTCTTCATCTGCCTCTTTCTTTTGCGTTGCTTTGACTAAGCAACAAATTGATTATGAAATCGCCCATTTATGTACATACATATGTAAGTATACGTGTGTATGTTTCTCTCTTTGTGTGTAGATCAATTCGCACTGCACAATCCCCCTCCAAACCCCTGTTGACTACTTGGCCCTTCAAACGTTAGGTTTTTCTTTTGTTTCTGTTTTTTGGAGGTTAAATCAATAATAATAATAACAGCCATAACGAGAACAGAACAGAACAGAGAAACTAAACAAAGAACGAAAAGGACAGAGGCTGATATGAGAGTCGAGAGCGGAGGAAAAGAGAGAGCACACAAATAAACGATAATCAAAAGCAGTTACTATAACAGTAACATATGGGGGATAGGACAGAACAGAAGGAGAGGAGAAGAGAGGATGACCAAAACGAACAGTTATGGGAAAAAGTGGATGACCAAGTGGTGCTGCTACAACATCTTGCAGAAGGGTTAAAGTAGTTTCGAAGTGGGTTGGAAAATGGTTACCGTGGGCTTGGATTTGGATTTGGGCATTAATGGCTTTTAACTACTCACTTTTCACGGTGCAGCAGACAAATGCGATCCTTCGCCACCTTCAGCTTTTTAGCGATAATCTTCTTGAGGCTTTCCACGTTGATGTGTGGCTCCACACTGACGGCGAAGTTGCCGCCGGTGGTGGTGCTGATATTGAGGTTAATCAGCATGCCAGAGCTGGTGGAGGAGCCACTTCCGTTGCCATTGCTTGTGGCGTTGCCATTTACACTTGTTGTTGTAGTCGATGATGATAAACGCTGCAAGGCGACGCCGTTGCTGTGGCTCCTATTCCCGTTACAGTTGCTGCTGTTGCTGGAGCCGTTAGTTGTGGTGGTGGCACTGTTGTTGCTTTTGTTGGTGGTGGTGGTGCTGCCACACCCAGCATTTGGCTGAGTTGCCGCTGCTGTTGCCTCATTCTGGGCATCGGCCGCAGCCGTGTTCGTTGTGGTTTTTGTTGTTGGCTTATCCATTTTCGATCCGGATCGGAACTAGGAGAGAGAGCGATAACGTTTACGTACTTTACGCTCTTGCTGCTTCTCCTTCTCCTTTCAACGCACGCACCGTACACAGAAACACACACACACCCACACGAAATCGCCGAAAAGCGGGTGGCACAGGAAAAAAATATTTAAAACAATTACTTGATATGTTGCAGAAAACAGAGGTGGTGGATTGATTAAAAAAAAAAAAACAGCAGAAAGGCGCTGAAATGTTAGAAATAGAAAGAATCGTAACGGCACACGCGGCTGCTGCTACGGCGACTGCGGCGTTGGTTCAATTGCAATCGATTTTCTATATACACCACACCTTACGCACACACACACGCACCACCGAATAGAAAGATGAGAGGCAGACACGGCACGCACGACGTAACCGTTGCCGTAACGTAATGCGCAATGTGAAGCGACGCGGTTAAAGGCAGTGTGTGGGGCTGTTATGTGAGGGCCGAGCCGACGATGTTGCGTTTCAATTTACTGTTGCTGCCAGTTACACGCACGCCTACAGTAATGTTGTAAATTATTTCTTCGGTTTTGTGGTTTGGGGCTCGCAATTTTGTGCAACGCAACTGTTTTCGCATCGATTCAAACTTTTTTGATCTTAGCGATGCCTATTCTTTTTTTCTCTCTACCTCGACCACACACACACACACAGTCGGCTTCAAGTCACACACCAGGTCGCGCCAACCGACCGACACGTTTCCGTTTTCCGTTGTTTGTGAGCGCCAGTGTTACTGCGGATTTATCCATTAAATATACCGGCCAACCCGTTTGAAATGTACCGTCTCATTTTTAAAAAATACCGACGAATAAAACGAACTTAGCCCACTTAACCCCCCTCTATTAAAACACATGAATAAACACACTTTGAGATAAACCTCTCAAATTAATTAATTTCATTATGTCGTCGTCGCATAATTCTCCTTATAGATTGTTTGTTTTTTATTTTTTGCACTGTGTTGTTATCATACTTACGCACACAACCTCAGTTTTAAATCTATTTGATTTAAAAATCTAGGGACCGAGAAAAATACCACAAATACAATGAAATAATTTTTCAGTATTATGAAATGTAGGGGATGCATAGGGAATAAAAAAAAATTGTATATCATTTCTGTTCAGCTAAACTGGATTTATACAATATTGTGGTGCTTTATCTGTGGATTGTCTTTCTCCGACGCCACAGCGCCCATAAATAAAACATTCCTGGTTACTTTGATAAAAAATTTGATTTTTGAACGGATTCATTTGTATACAGCGATACCGCAGGGCATGCCAACCTGGTCACACTCGGCCGCCTGTATTTTTATATTGCACATTTTACTTGCAAACGTGTTTTCGGATCTGAATACTAGGCTTTAGTAAAAAGATTGTGTGTTCTTGCATATACAGAGTTTTAATAAAGGGAGACAAACACTATTATGGTGTAAAAATACAAATTAAAAACTTAGTATAATTACAACGATCGTTTTGTAACCGATATATGTACATACGTAATATATGAGTAATTTTTTTTCAACTAATGAAAGAAACCCACATATGACAGATTTTCATTAGTCGAAAACAAAAATCCCCGTTGCCATTTTTGTGAAATTGCTGGGATTAAAAAGGAAATTGTTGCGACCAAAAATCCCTCCACAAAATCCCACTAAAATTCCCATTAAAAGTATAGCCGTCTTACCTCAAAATATACCGCAAATATAACATATTCGTCGATTTTTATATTCCGTCTAATATTACCAGCTAACTATAACCATCAACGCTAAACATTTCATTTTAGCCTGTAAAATAATCTATTTTCTGCAAGATATTCTAATTTTGAGTACTCCATTTATAAGATTGTTTATAACAGAAGGCTTAAACAAAAATGGTCAACAAAAATGTAACTTTATTATACAGCAATCAAGGAGTATCGTATCGACATTTGAATACACTATTTTTTGTTATTAATATTTAAATACAGTTTTCCAAGCTGTGCTTCGTACCAGTGCAACAGGTAAATTACAATTGAATGTCACCTGGCGTGGCATACAGGTTATTTCGGGGCATCTTTAACATTTCGATGGTTAATGATCGCGTTTTTATAGTTTGGGTATGGAGCGCACATTCTATGTGCCACTTGCAAAGGAAATATGTACCACAGTGCAGGTCTAAAAATTAAGGCACAATGGCATCACTTGTAGGAGAAGGTCACCGTATTACATTACTGTAATACCATAAACCATAAACACCAGTTTTCTTCATTTGCAAAAGAATCAAAACTCCCGATTGTATGAGTAGGAGACATGGTCGAATGCGAGAGAAGAGCCAATATATGTCCATACATATTCATTGTATGAATTTTTTTTTATTAATTTTGTAAGTATCGGCATTATGTTAATGTGTCTATGACTATTGCAAACATGTGGCTGATTCTGCTTCAGATCAGTATGCTGAGGTGATCCTGGAGACAGTCCGTGTATCAAACTCTCCGGGAGCTCCAGCTCCCCTCCTCGTTTTCAAGATTATCACAGATGTCTCTTCCACACACTTCTTCTCGTCCGTCACTGGGGGTCAATACAGTTAATTTCTCTGCTCTGCTCCTTCTTCGCGTGAGTAAGGATATGTCTTTTAAGCGATGTACTGTGGTTAAAGCACTTTGAGCAGTAGGAACACTTGTAGGGTTGCTCCCCAGTGTGGGTGTAGGTGTGTACTTGGAGAGTAGATCTGAGCTTAAAGGTCATTGAGCAGTGAGAACATTTATAGGGTCGATCGCCTGTGTGTGTACGGATGTGGTCGCCGAGATGGGATTGTTGTTGAAAGGACTTGGGGCAGTAGGAGCATTTGTAGGGTCGCTCCCCAGTGTGGATGCGCATGTGGGCTTGAAGGTGGGATTTTTGTTGAAATGACATTGAACAAAGGGTGCATTTGTAGGGTCGCTCCCCTGTGTGAATACGCGTGTGGGCCCGAAGGTGGGACTTTTGTTGAAATGATTTGGAGCAGTGAGTACAATTAAACGGTCGCTCTCCAGTGTGGGTACGGATGTGTTCGCTGAGATGGGATTTCTGTTTAAAGAATTTCGAGCAGTGAAAGCATTGAAAGGGTCTTCCTAAATTATCATTTTTGTCTCTAACATCGTTATGTATTTGTGCATCCCAGTCCGCCTCGTCTTCAATGATAATGATATCACATAGATCTTCTTGAATACCTACATCCTCCTTCTCCATCACTGGGAAATAGAGTTTATGGCTTTGCTCATAGGTTTGCTTGAGATTGAATGCATTCACTGCATCCTCAAGGCATGGCGGACATATGTTTTCAGGGAATGAATCACCTCGCTTAACATCGTACCCGGTACACTGCGCTATCATGTCAGCAATGCAAGTGTCCCACTTTTGTGTCTCATCAAAAATGTTTGCTAATTCACTAGACTTTCCCATACAAACTCTGCATACTTGCTCCATTCCATGCCTTGCCCTGTAAATAAAAGAATCTCAATGAATAATAGAATACCATAATAAATTTTACACACAAAACCCACTATCCAGGCCAATCCAATCCGTACGTCGCGTTCTTTTTTATTTGAATTATATTATACTTTTTCGTCAATTTGTTTGTTTGATTTGATTTGAGAAAATGCAATGTTGTAAGAATGTGCTGTTAGGCGCTAAATACATGCGCGTTATGTGTACATGTATGTCATGTTATGTAGCGCAGGCAGCACCAACCACCAAACCAACACACATTGATATAAATATACATAGATATATCGATACAAATATACAACAACAAAATCTATCGATATATTGATATATCAAAATAATTTAACTCTATTACGACAAATAATAAATACAATCTCTTGGAAAAATTTAGCAAGAAATGAACGAAGCCGGCGCCAATGCAGATGCAGTGACGGCGGATAAAGAGCGCAAGTTTCGCATACAGGGTAAGCTCTTTTAGGCCCGGAATCCTTATTCCAGTGATTTTGTGACGGAGGGTCTTTTGTATGCAGGTGCTGCATTCCTAGGACTAGTTGGCGGAATTTCTGCACTCTTTGGCTTCTCGCGTACCCTGGCCACGGCCAAGAAAGCAGACAGCAAGGTGCTACAGCAGCAGAGCACTCGGCAGGGCATAATACTGATGGACGAGGGCGCAACCCTGGCCCTACGAGCCCTTGGCTGGGGTACACTCTATGCCGTCTTGGGCACGGGAGCATTCTGCTATGGATTCTGGAAGCTGAGCGGAGCCAAAGACGTAGGCCCCGAGAACTAAGCCGTGACACAGTACTTGCTATATCTAATCTACGTTTTTTTCGTTCAGTTTCAAGAGTTTCGCATGAAGATGGGCAATGCATTGCCGCGCATCACCAAAGACGAGCCACCGGCAAGCCGCACTGACTTCGAAAGTCTTACCGACCTGATGAAATACTTGGGATCCTGGGCGAAGGAATAAGCAATACACAAACTCACATTAATTAGATTTCATACGATTGGAGCTAAGCCATTTTGTTAGCCAGTGTTTATTTTGTTTACTTATCGTTTTTCATCAATAATTAGGCATACATATAACAATCAACCACGTTTTGATACCATTTTTACTCTTTCAGTGCTCAAGTTCTGGTTTACGGCGTTGATCGCAACGAAGTTTAAGCGAAGTCGGCAGATGTCCATTATGCGGGCTTGCAAATCCTTCATTTCCTCGTGTTTCAACTTGAATGCATTAAAATTTTCACGGAATTCCATGTGACCCCTTACAAAATTCTGGAAGTCGGGACCCTGGTTCAAATAGGCTTGCTGTTCTGCGCTTGGCTTGAACTCAGGGAGGTTCAAATCCTCACTCTTAGCTAGGGTACGCTCGTATATTTTTAGAGCTTCCTCGCCCTTTTCTGTTGCTTCAACCATAAAGTCAATCCATTTCTGCTGTCTGTCTTTGACGTCCTCCTTGTACTGGTCCACATCTTCAGTTGTGGTTTCGAAAACTGAAAATTAAAAATGTATGACAGTGCAGAATATATTAATATGTGAACGCTGTGAGCCTCTTACTTTCGTCAATGTTTATGTTGAAGAGACTTTTTGTCTCATGGAGTCTCGGCTTCAATGTGTTTTCCAGTTGCGCCGGAACATCATCAAGATCAATATCAGATATGTCATGGCCTAACTCATTTGGGACATCATCCGTAAGTATTGGGTTCATTTTAGCTGAGTATTAATTGGGTTGGATGTAAATTTTTTTCTTTTTATAAATTTTCCGCCGTTTCCGAGCGTTTCAATCCAGTGTGACCGGCAATTTATCGATATCGTCCGAACCTCAGAAATATACCGAAATTTATCGTCAAGTTCTTAAAATATACAATTTTCCATCGACCGGCTCAGGGATGATACCCGTATGGAAACCATTTAAATGCATGACTGTGTTTCGTTCGATGGAAAATGTTTCAGCAAGCGTTTTGCGGAATGGTTATACAAAAAGAATTTGCATGCAGTATTGTTTTGCGCGGTTTGACTTAAGTTGTTCACCTGTTTTAATAGAGGGGGCTTAAGTGGGCTAAGTTCGTGTTTTTACTGGTATATTTTGAATGTGAGACAGTATATTTCTGAGGTTCAGACCGTATATTTTATTGGGATTTTTTGAGGGATTTCGTGGATGGATTTTAATTTAATTCCGTACTCACTTATGTTTAATGCATTGATAATTTTAGTTTAAGCCTTATTTTAGACATATTCCAATAAAAAGGAGTCCCTTAAATTAGCCAATCTTGTAGAAAATTGGTTAATTTATCTTATAAAATTATGTTTTCAGGCCTAAAGATTCTAGCTAGCTAGTAATATTAGGTGGAATACCAAAATCGAGGAATATCATTTTCGACCATGGACAGAGAGCGATGAACCCACTGTAGACCATGGGGTTATTTAAACATTTCCACGAAAATATGAAACTTATACAATTTTTCCTCAGTTCAGATGAAAAATAAGGTAGTTTTTTTTAAGATAAGAATAATAATTAACAAAAAGTGTTATTTTTACGACTAAGTGTTAAGAGGGCTAAGTTCGTATTTTTATCGGTAAACATAAGGAATATTTGCAGAATCTGACGGTATGTGTTGGTATATTTCTGAGGGTCAGACCGTATATCTTATCGATAAGTCCCGGTCACACTGCTAGCGTTGCTCATCACGGAAAAAACGCGGACACCGTGCGCTTCAAAGCTACGAAAATTGATGCAAACCGCCTCGTAAAACGTACATATAGAGATGCAATAGACACAACAAAAAAGTAGCAAACGCTAATGGTCTATTTCTTACTTTTTGTTTTCAAAGTGCGCCACTCTTTGCATCTCCCGTGTGCAGAACCGACTCTTGCCCTTCCAGTGGCAGTGGGAGAAAAAGAAAAAGTCTGACGACGACGCGCAGCAGTCAACTACTTTAACTCTCGCAGGCCAGCCAGGCCCAATCTATTGCTCAGTGGCCACGATGAGCACCACTACTGACTCCAAGGCGCCTCTGCGCCAGGTGAAGCGTGTACAGTTTGGTATTTTATCACCTGATGAAATTGTAAGTGCAATTCCTCCAAATGTCTGCGACGCCATATTGAAAAATGATCAAATTTCCAAAAATCACCGTCACCATATACAAAAAGATTATTTAGTTGCGAATAGCTTACGGATAAATTGGGAGGGTTTTTATTTTATTCAATTTTTTATCCATCCTGACATATTCGCATAGCCGTTATTATAATGCAAATATTTGAGTCTGGTCGCTTGGGGTCTCGTCTCTCACCCTGCATCCAAATTGTATCTATGTATATTCTATCATTGTTATCGTTTAACATGTTCCAGCGCCGCATGTCCGTTACCGAGGGTGGCGTCCAGTTCGCCGAGACGATGGAGGGGGGCCGTCCGAAGCTAGGCGGCCTAATGGATCCCCGACAAGGTGTGATTGATAGGACATCCCGTTGCCAGACCTGCGCAGGCAACATGACTGAATGTCCGGGCCACTTTGGACACATAGATCTGGCCAAGCCGGTATTCCACATCGGCTTCATTACGAAAACCATCAAGATTCTTCGCTGCGTTTGCTTCTACTGCTCCAAGATGCTGGTCTCGCCGCACAATCCGAAAATCAAGGAGATTGTTATGAAATCGAAGGGCCAGCCGCGCAAGCGTCTGGCATATGTCTATGATCTGTGTAAGGGCAAGACTATCTGCGAGGGTGGCGAGGACATGGACTTGACTAAAGACAACCAGCAGCCGGATCCGAACAAAAAGCCAGGCCACGGTGGCTGTGGGCACTACCAGCCCTCGATCCGAAGGACGGGCCTGGACCTGTCCGCCGAGTGGAAGCATCCCAATGAGGATTCACAGGAAAAGAAGATTGTCGTTTCGGCAGAGCGCGTGTGGGAGATCTTGAAACACATAACCGACGAAGAGTGCTTCATTCTGGGCATGGACCCAAAATATGCACGCCCCGACTGGATGATTGTCACCGTACTACCGGTTCCACCACTGGCCGTGCGTCCGGCTGTGGTGATGTTCGGGGCGGCAAAGAATCAGGACGATTTGACCCACAAGCTGTCGGACATAATCAAGGCCAACAATGAACTTCGCAAGAACGAGGCCAGCGGAGCGGCGGCCCACGTTATACAGGAGAACATCAAGATGCTGCAGTTCCATGTGGCCACGCTGGTGGACAACGATATGCCCGGCATGCCCAGGGCCATGCAGAAGTCGGGCAAGCCCCTGAAGGCTATCAAGGCCCGCCTTAAGGGCAAGGAGGGTCGCATCCGTGGCAACTTGATGGGAAAACGTGTGGACTTCTCAGCGCGTACCGTCATCACACCGGATCCCAATTTGCGCATCGATCAGGTCGGAGTGCCGCGTTCGATAGCCCAGAATCTGACCTTCCCCGAGCTGGTTACCCCATTTAATATCGATCGGATGCAGGAGCTGGTGCGTCGCGGCAATTCGCAGTATCCGGGCGCCAAGTACATTGTCCGCGACAATGGGGAGCGCATCGATCTGCGCTTCCATCCCAAGTCGTCGGACCTCCATCTGCAGTGCGGCTACAAGGTGGAGAGGCATCTGCGCGATGACGATCTCGTGATCTTCAATCGTCAGCCCACGCTCCACAAGATGAGTATGATGGGGCATCGTGTGAAGGTTCTGCCCTGGTCTACGTTCCGAATGAACCTCTCCTGCACATCGCCCTACAATGCCGATTTCGATGGCGACGAGATGAACCTCCACGTGCCGCAGTCAATGGAGACGCGCGCCGAGGTGGAGAACATCCACATCACACCGCGACAGATAATCACGCCGCAGGCGAATAAGCCGGTCATGGGCATTGTGCAGGACACTCTCACCGCCGTGCGGAAGATGACCAAGCGCGATGTGTTCATCACGCGCGAGCAGGTGATGAATCTGCTGATGTTTCTGCCCACGTGGGATGGCAAGATGCCGCAGCCGTGCATCCTCAAGCCGCGTCCGCTGTGGACGGGCAAGCAGATATTCTCTTTGATCATCCCCGGCAATGTGAACATGATCCGCACCCACTCGACGCATCCCGACGAGGAGGACGATGGTCCCTACAAGTGGATCTCGCCCGGCGACACCAAGGTAATGGTGGAACACGGCGACCTCATAATGGGCATCCTCTGCAAGAAGACGCTGGGCACATCGGCCGGCTCTCTGCTGCACATCTGTTTCCTGGAGCTGGGCCACGAGATAGCCGGACGCTTCTACGGCAACATTCAGACGGTGATCAACAACTGGCTGCTGCTCGAGGGCCACAGCATCGGCATTGGCGACACCATTGCCGATCCGCAGACCTACAACGAAATTCAAATGGCCATCAAGAAGGCCAAGGACGATGTCATCAATGTCATCCAGAAGGCCCACAACATGGAGCTGGAGCCCACGCCCGGTAACACGCTGCGCCAGACCTTCGAGAACAAGGTGAATCGCATCCTGAACGATGCCCGTGACAAGACCGGTGGCTCTGCCAAGAAGTCCCTTACTGAATACAACAATCTAAAGGCCATGGTGGTGTCCGGCTCCAAGGGCTCCAATATTAACATTTCTCAGGTAAAGTTTCGTGCATATCTCCTCCTCAGAAGTGGGTACCTAATTGGTCGTTCTCGTGTTTCTTTCCAGGTTATTGCTTGCGTGGGACAACAGAATGTGGAGGGCAAGCGTATTCCGTACGGATTCCGTAAGCGCACCCTGCCGCATTTCATCAAGGACGATTATGGTCCCGAGTCGCGCGGCTTTGTGGAAAACTCATATCTGGCCGGTCTGACGCCTTCAGAGTTCTACTTCCACGCCATGGGCGGTCGTGAGGGTCTCATCGATACGGCGGTGAAAACAGCCGAAACCGGCTACATCCAGCGACGTCTGATTAAGGCCATGGAGTCGGTGATGGTGAACTACGATGGCACCGTGCGCAACTCGGTGGGTCAGTTGATCCAGCTGCGCTACGGCGAGGACGGCCTCTGCGGCGAGCTGGTCGAGTTCCAGAACATGCCCACGGTTAAGCTCTCGAACAAGGCGTTCGAGAAGCGCTTCAAGTTCGACTGGTCGAACGAGCGATACATGCGCAAGGTCTTCACGGACGAGGTGATCAAGGAAATGACCGACAGCAGCGAGGCCATACAGGATCTCGAGTCGGAGTGGGACCACCTGATGCAGGATCGCGACCACTTGCGTCAGATCTTCCCCAACGGCGATTCGAAGGTGGTGCTTCCCTGCAACCTGCAGCGCATGATCTGGAACGTACAGAAGATATTCCACATTAACAAGCGCCTGCCCACAGACCTCTCGCCCATGCGGGTGATAAAGGGCGTGAAGACCCTGCTGGAGCGATGTGTGATCGTGACAGGCGCCGACCGGATATCGAAGCAGGCTAACGAGAATGCCACTCTGCTGTTCCAGTGCCTCATCCGGTCCACGCTGTGCACCAAATACGTGTCCGAGGAGTTTCGCCTGTCCACGGAGGCCTTCGAGTGGCTGATCGGAGAGATCGAGACGCGGTTCCAGCAGGCCCAGGCGAATCCCGGCGAGATGGTTGGCGCTTTGGCCGCCCAGAGTTTGGGCGAGCCGGCCACACAGATGACCCTCAACACGTTCCATTTCGCTGGTGTGTCCTCGAAGAACGTGACACTGGGCGTGCCTCGGCTAAAGGAGATTATCAACATCTCAAAGAAACCGAAGGCCCCGTCTCTGACGGTCTTCCTGACGGGCGGCGCCGCCCGTGATGCCGAGAAGGCCAAGAATGTGCTATGCCGCCTGGAGCACACAACGCTGCGCAAGGTGACGGCCAATACAGCCATCTACTACGATCCGGATCCACAGCGTACGGTTATATCGGAGGATCAGGAGTTTGTGAATGTCTACTACGAGATGCCCGATTTCGATCCGACTCGAATCTCGCCCTGGCTGCTGCGCATCGAGCTCGATCGCAAACGGATGACAGACAAGAAGCTTACCATGGAGCAGATCGCCGAGAAGATCAATGTGGGCTTTGGCGAGGATCTCAACTGCATCTTCAACGATGACAATGCAGACAAGCTGGTCCTGCGCATCCGGATCATGAACAACGAGGAGAACAAGTTCCAAGACGAGGACGAGGCCGTCGACAAGATGGAAGATGACATGTTTCTGCGCTGCATCGAGGCCAATATGCTGTCCGATATGACCCTGCAGGGCATCGAGGCTATTGGCAAGGTCTACATGCATCTGCCGCAGACGGACAGCAAGAAGCGAATCGTCATCACCGAAACCGGCGAGTTCAAGGCCATCGGCGAGTGGTTGCTCGAGACGGACGGCACATCCATGATGAAGGTCCTCTCCGAGCGGGACGTCGACCCCATCCGCACCTCCTCCAACGACATTTGCGAGATCTTCCAGGTGCTGGGCATTGAGGCGGTAAGAAAGTCCGTCGAAAAGGAGATGAACGCGGTGCTGCAGTTCTACGGCCTGTACGTGAACTACCGCCATTTGGCTCTGTTATGCGACGTGATGACCGCCAAGGGCCATCTGATGGCCATCACCCGTCACGGCATTAACAGACAGGACACCGGCGCTCTCATGCGCTGCTCCTTCGAGGAGACTGTGGACGTGCTCATGGATGCGGCTGCCCACGCGGAAACCGATCCCATGCGCGGCGTATCCGAGAACATAATTATGGGCCAGCTGCCCAAGATGGGCACCGGCTGCTTCGATCTGCTACTGGACGCCGAAAAGTGTCGCTTCGGCATTGAGATACCTAACACCCTGGGCAGCAGCATGCTGGGCGGCACGGCCATGTTCATTGGAGGTGGCTCCACGCCGAGCATGACGCCCCCGATGACGCCGTGGGTGAACTGCAATACGCCACGTTACTTCTCGCCACCGGGCCATGGTAAGTTGATCGTCGGCTATGTCTGCGGCTATGGCCGTCTCTGTCCAATATTTATATATCTATCTCGCTCCAATTCGATATTCTTTCTTTTCTTTTTTGCAGTGAGCGCTATGACACCTGGAGGACCTAGTTTTTCGCCATCGGCTGCCTCGGATGCGTCTGGTATGTCGCCTAGCTGGTCGCCAGCACATCCAGGCTCCTCGCCCAGCTCTCCGGCACCGTCGATGTCCCCGTACTACCCGGCCTCCCCCAGTGTTTCGCCATCGTACTCGCCGACAAGTCCCAACTACACGGCCTCGTCGCCGGGTGGGGCATCGCCCAACTACTCACCCTCCAGTCCCAACTATTCGCCGACTTCGCCGCTGTATGCAGCGCCCAGTCCACGGTATGCCTCCACCACACCGAACTTTAATCCGCAGTCGACGGGCTACTCGCCATCGGCGTCGGGATACTCGCCGACATCGCCGGTGTACTCGCCCACATCAAACTTCCCGTCGAGTCCGTCGTTTGCGGGCAGCGGCAGCAATATGTACTCTCCGGGCAATGCCTACTCGCCCAGTTCCACCAACTATTCGCCGAACTCGCCATCATACTCGCCGACATCACCCTCGTACTCCCCATCGAGTCCCTCGTACTCTCCAACGTCACCTTGCTATTCACCAACATCGCCTTCGTATTCGCCCACATCACCCAACTATACGCCAGCGACGCCCTCGTATTCGCCCACATCGCCAAACTACTCGGCCTCGCCCCACTACTCGCCGGCATCGCCGGCCTACTCCCAGACAGGGGCGAAGTACTCGCCGACGTCTCCGACCTATTCGCCGCCATCGCCCTCGTACGATGGCTCTCCAGGATCACCACAATACACACCCGGTTCGCCGCAATATTCACCGGCCTCACCAAAGTACTCGCCCACATCGCCTCTGTACTCGCCCAGTTCCCCGCAGCACTCGCCGTCGAATCAGTACAGTCCCACTGGTTCCACCTATTCGGCCACCAGTCCACGGTACTCGCCCAATATGTCCATCTACTCGCCGAGCAGCACCAAATATTCGCCGACATCGCCCACGTACACGCCCACGGCACGCAACTATTCACCCACATCGCCTATGTACTCACCGACGGCGCCATCGCACTATAGCCCCACCAGTCCAGCGTACTCCCCCAGCAGTCCCACGTTCGAAGAGAGCGACGACTGAGCCGCGGGGAACCTTGGAGGAGGAGCAGTGGCCGACACGGAGCTTTAGCTTAAAATCAACTCTAGTCGATCAGATCAGAGTTGCGACGCCCAACCATAATCCGACACGAAAACGAAAATCCCCAAGAATCGCACTTATGGAAATCATACAAATACAAGTTTTCGAAATTCGTGGCTTTCTTTAGGTCTAGTAATAAGATAAGTTGCCTCTTAGCTGCAACCACATCCGTAACCGCCACAGCAACAGCAACTATATGAAAAACCCATCCAAAAACGGAACGAGGCCATGTTCTATAACCGAATTATTATGTATCTATACTTGTGTAGCACCACTCTGATTGCGTACGATCATCGGATTATTAACATCAACGCAGACGCGTGGCCACAAAACGTTTCGTAAACATAAAATAAATACATTCTCATTTTAGGAGTGCAGTAGACAAGCGCCAACTATGTATTTACACGAGTACATACGACCGACATAAATATATACGATTATGTGTATATTATGACGATCAATTGCTTAACAAAATTGTAAAATATAACGGAAACGTATTAAATATACAATAAAAAAAATAAAAAACCTTTTTTTTAAATTATGAAACCTATTTAAGTGCTGAGTGAATGTCCCCCCAGGGTGGAGTTAAGCACATTATTTTTGTTTGCAAGAGCTGTTTGGTTTCAATATACGTAAGTAAAGTTTATAGTTATGCATTCTGCGCAGTATAGCGGCTGCTAGAGGAAAGCAAGCGAATTGTTGCTATCTCGCTCCCCTCTATCACAGCACGCGCCCATTGCACGAGGAAGAGTGTTTGAAAGAGAGAGAGAGAGAGAGAGAGAGAGAGAATGGGTAAGCGACTGAACGGAGATTGTGTTCTGATACAGATTCGACAATCTGGTAGCCCAGGACCATGGAGACAAAATATAGTCTTATAGTCTACGAGATCTAGGCGCTCATCAGGACGGAAAGGCCGACATGTCTGTATCGACTCGGCTATTAATGCTGATCGAGGATATACACCTTAGGGAGTCAGAAACGCTTGGACTGCATGTGATTAGTATATGATTAAATCAAGATAATCTGTGCTTTTTGCAGTTCCGCTGACTATGCCATACGTATGTATGTATGTGTATGTAAACGGACCACAGTTGCTGGTGGTCTAGCGTCGAGTATCGTGTGTCATACGAGTAGACACACTTATGTAAGTGTGTACTGTATTGCAGGGTGCGCAGATTATGTGATCGTAGAGGGAATCGATCCAATGGGTTTGCTGCTGATCTTACTCATATTTGTGTGGATTTGTCTGATCCTGTGTGTTCTTATATTTTAAAATATTTCGCCTGCTAGCAACTGAACTGTAGCTGCGGTACGAAACGCTCCGAGGGCAGCTCTTATTGTTGCCTTTCGGCTGTTTTTTCGATGATTTAGCTCAGTCAGGAACATCATTACTATACACTTCCCCAAAAGTATTCTTATCGTGATACCCAGTCACAAAATAATTAAAGCCAATGAAGCTGCCGACATCCAGCCCAATCGTCCCCAAGATATTCTCTCGTAAACACTCCAAGCCACAACTCACTTGAAAATCAGACTGATCTCCTCGTAAGAGCAGTGATAAGAGCAAAAATGAATCCAAAAATTCTCGTGTATGGACAGAACACTGAATACACTGCAATAGATATCCACCAACACATCACCAACACATGCTATGCCTTAGATACTCATCATCAAATTAAATAATTTAAATCGCATCCAATATACCCAATGCATATCCACAGTATCCAAACAATAATTTTACAAAATATAACACAAATATTGTTACCATCATGTTCATAGTAACTACAGCATCAGACAATTCGTTATAACCCTAGCGAGCGCAAGGCCTTTGGCTATTCATGGATGTTCGTTCACCTTATTTCGTAGTTTCAACTGTAGGCTAGAAGTCTATATGTATATATTCTATATCTAGAGTCTATATCTTTGTGTAACCAATTCAATGGTAAGATCAAAAGGTTCGCAAATCAACTGATCTGAGCTGTCTGTTATGACAGAACAGCAAGGATAAGGTTAATAGTATAAAATAACACAGGAGTTCAGACAATATTTATTTAATCAAGAAAGTGGAATGTTTTAAGTACATGTTGTTATCAATGAGGGAATAGTTAATTATACATATACATATGTACATACATATTTCAAGTTTAAAAAAAAATAATGAATTTTTGTCAAATTGGTGCCAAATTAATCGAATCGAAGTCGGTATCTCTATCTCTTTCATTTCTTTGAATCCCACTCGCTCTACGATTTGCGATCCAAGTGCTCGATCAATAGTTAGTAAATTCTGTAACTATGGAGAGAACATTATGCAAATAATATAAAAAGATTTCAAGCTAAATACATGAGTATGCACTTACACTAAACTTTAACTCATGTCGATCTTCCTGTAGTCTTCGGGTCGCTCCACCCCATCCTCCGATTCTGACTCGGACTCAGTTTCGTCGCTGCTTTCCGCTACTGGTTTGTATGTTTGAACACCCCATCCATGTTCATCCATCAACTGTTGGAGGTTGTCTCTTTCTTGGTGATTCCAGTGCTCCTCGATCTCCATCTTGTCGTAGTTCGGTTTGAAGAATTTTAGGTGGCCGAATAGGTTGGGGTAGTAGCCTGGATGCATCTTTTGAAGCTCGATGTATACAGTGCGCCCCTTCATTGCATGTTTTATGCCTTTTAAGATTATGCGTGCGTTTACAAGGAACTTGCGGCTTCCATTGGCGGTGCAAGTGGAGGATCCTGATCCTGATGCACCTGTAGGAGTGGCCTGAAAAAAAACCCAAGTGCCTTCATGCACTCGTGTCCGGTAGGACATTTTGTCATCTACCAGGGTCACCTGCACATGAAGAGCGCTAAGAGTCTGATAGTATTTGACTTCGGGACGCGATGCGGGCCGCAGAACACGAGCAGCATTACTTGCTGAAACTCCTGACATGGTGGAAAATTTTTCGTACTTTAAATTTTGACTTTTTTCTTGTTTTAACTTCTCTTTTTTGGGCATCTTGGAGCGTTGGACTGGACCTTCAATCATCCGCTGACAGACAACGTTCGGAGCCGCATTGTTCGTGTCTGCATCCGGTTCCTGCCGGTCCAGCTCGGCGCATCTCATAAAGCAGTCATAGAAATCTTTCCATGAGACTACTTTAAGATCCGTAGCTTCCGATTCTCCAGGCTGGTCCTGGCCAACAGGCATGACAGGCGTCTTGCTCTGCTTTGGTTCCAGCTCGGCGTTGATGGTCTTATTCTGCGCTTCTTCGAAATCTGTTTCTTCCTGGCTTCCCTCCTGGCGTAAACTGCTCTTTAGCTTAGCGATTTGCTCTCTGTGCGCACATGAGTTCGTTTCCTTTTCCAGTTGTGGTAGATCTTGGGCAATCGGCGGTTCGCCTAACTTGATGTGATCCTCGAAGAATTTCAAAATCTTCTCTTTGGTGCGTGCACATCGCTTGCTCATCTTGGCCTCTATCTGCGCTTGGGGCAGGTTCAAGTGGGGATTACAAATCTTCAGTGTCTGAAGGTAGAGCATAGACACCATACTTGTGGCGAAGATCGTGTGCGCGGTGGAGAAAGCGACTTTGGCCTGGACGAAGTGGTCTTTGGGCGCCTCTTTCAGCCAGTCTTGAACCGTCTGCGTATCTCCGTCAGCCCAGTTGCGATCACCCAAGTAGTTAACTATTCCCAGAAGGCGCAGGTCCATGCACAACGGCGGCTTGCTGATGTACTCATCGGGGCAGACATAAAGCGACATGCACTTGGTCTCGAAACGGCGAGTGCTGAAGTCCATAGCTTGGACCACCACCATGAGGTCCGACTGGACCAGATTCACATTCTCAATGGGTGGCACACTGAGCACCCGCACACGCTCATAGGAATAGCCAGAGACTATCTCAGACTTAGTCTTCCACAGACACACGTCTTGGTGTAGCGGTGGCCAGTAGCGTGGTAGTGGCTCCACCTCATTCTCGGTAAGCCTAAAATTCATCAGGGCCGGCAAATTCCTATCGGGGTCTAAGTCGTGCCATGTACCCCCCGGGGGCATATGCTCGTAAACGAGAACACAGTAATGTCCTGGGGAATACACACGGACCACTTGTACCTTGATGTCCCCCGAAGAGGGTACGGCGGATGGACGTCGATCTGTGTCGTGCAGATAATGACGATGCCCGCACCTGGTATCCCAGCAGTCGCCGTGACCCAAGATCTCTCTGCAAATCGGCTTCACAATGCTATTCATTGTGTTCATTTTCTTGCGGATGCGAGAAGCCATCGCCACAATATTGGGATCCAACTTCTGGCGGAGCTGCATTAAGTCGACCAGACGGGGCAGCTGCCTGCCGTTCCCCTCATCCAAAAGGACAAGCGAGTCCAGGATCCTTCCACCCGTTGCGGTCGCTTGTGGGGACGGTGCCTTGGGACGTGTCAGTACATTGGGAACGTTGTCGGCCAGGAACATGTAGCGGTTCTTGAACTTGCTCCATGAGCTACTCATGTTGTAGTGGATAATAGTGTGCGCATCGCGTATTCTCAGCTCGGGACAATTATCGGTGCAGACAAAGATCACGCCCCGGCTGTCGCGGGTCCAGCTCATTACCTTATCAAGTTGCGACAGATCCATTTTCCGGTAGTAGGGCAGACAGTCGTACTCGAACTCATTTAAGGCTCCGATCAGCAAGGCCATATTCAGGTCCCCATCGCAAAAGATTATAGTGCGATATTCTGCCGGCGGGCGTTGACGAAGCAGTTTCACGACCGCATCGACCTTGTCGTCCGCCCCGACCATATTGACTAACAATCGCATCCCACCATAAAGAGCAGCTTCCAGAATATCGCCAAAGACCAGGCAAGGATGTTTATTGAACCGGCGCACCTGGGCACACAAGGTTGGAGTGAAATGTTGGCAAACCATCACCACCTGCGGACGGGGATAGAGATGGCTGCCTTTGCGCATTGCCCTCTTGGGATTGGCCATACTTGGAATGTAATTCTGAGCCAACTCTAGTTCCTCTTTCTGCATTAAGTCCACGTCATCGAAGACCACTGCATGTAGCTGATTAAGCTTGAAAATGTCTTCTCCATACTTGCACGCGTTGGCAAATCGGGTAGGGGTAGCCACTAAGATGCCTATACCGTTCATCCAAGCATCCATGAAATCGGGAGTGCACTCCGAGGGAACGGTTGACACTCTTGTCACCTTAATGACTAAAACGTCCTCGACGGTCTCTTCCCTGGGCATTAGCGCATTGCATAGGGCGGCAACCTGCATCATTCGGCTTAGTTCTGGCACAAGGATCAGGGCAATGGGTCCCATTCCATGCGAAATGTCCAATAAGTCAACAGCGGCTTCTCGCCTGCGTCTATTCGCGGCCAGGACTGTGCTGGCAAGGTGACAAATGGGAGGTACATACCCCATCGTGCGGCCGCTGCGTGGAGCACTCACAATGAGGACACCGTGACCTGGACCATTGAGAAGATGCGGCCAGGCATAGCTTTGTAGCCGGAATAGACGGTTCAATCCTAAATTTCGCATCTTCTTCAAAATTTCTGGCAGAAGTGAAACTTCTGCAAATGTGCGAAACGGTGTCAGATTAAAAGTCGCATGGGCCAATGCAAAATCAGAGCAATTCGGTCCTATTAGCGGCTCTATAATATCCCCAAGGTTCAGAAAATTATTTTTCTTGGTGTCCGACATTTTGTTGAGCCGATCGCTTTCGGGATGCCGCTAAATTCCTCCGATTTCAAAGTTTTTTTTTTTGCATAAAATGGCAAAGCCGGAAGAAAAGAACTGTGTTAAGCTGGCTGCGCTGCAAGAGAGACTTTGAAATCGATATCCTTATCGGTATCGGCCAATTCTGATCATTGCTGTTGAAAATAAATTGCATTTGTTTTAATTTTAATTGAATTATAAAATAGTTAATTGCAATTTTTAAAAGTTTAAAACGAAATATATTCAAAAGATATTGACGAATAGGCCGAGTGGCATCGCGACCAACTGCAATCGCTTATCGATTAGTCCGCGAAACTACATAACATACAAACTAAATTGCGAATTTGTGAATTTTAAGGATTGGAGAGCCAATGTGGCCACTCCTGAATCTCATTGTAGAGCGTCAGCCCGGGACTCTGCGTGCTGATCACCTGCGAGCCTGCAATCAGTCCATAGTCCTCGCTGAGCTCCCCCTGCTTTACTCCGCACGCTAACAGCTGTTTGGCTGCCTGTAGAGCAGCCGGAGTGGGAAGCTTTTCTGTGAAATAGAGAAATGGAGAGGATCAATAACCATCCACAGTAGATACGATATCTCTCTGTTAACGTAACTCACCCCCGTAGTTGCCGATGAAGGCAATGCCCGTGCCATTGGCGTTGTAGCCGTAAGTGTGCGCGCCGCGTAAACCCCAGCCGGTGCCCTCGTAGACGATGCCATCGTTGCCAATTAGGAAACTGGGAATGGAGCGATGCATTGTCGTTTCAGCTGATATCTCTGATTATGCTTACTTGTAGCTGATGTCGTCGAAGTCGAGCTCCGTTTGGTGATAGGTTTGCATGCCCTGAAGAATCTGAGCACACTGAAGCAATCCGCTGCACTCGCCGGTGACCGTGTGATGGATAACCACAAAGCGAATGGGACGCACCTGATAGTGGAGGTTCTGGGAGGGCTTTCCGCCCCACTGCCGCTTCAGCTTGATCTGCGGACAATCCTCAGCCCGATGGCGAGCTTTACCGGACACACCGACCACCACAACAATCAGAGCAGCAGTCGCGATCAGCGTGCAAAGGCGAGTAGTGGGAAACATGACGGTCGTTCGGAGAGATCTAGCGTCAGATGAGAACTGCCAACACGGGGCTTATCAATTGTATTTATCAAGACGATTGAACTCTGTTGCGTTCCGTTTGGGGACTCCCGTACCCGTCGCTTTGCGCGGTCGAGCCATCTGGCTCGTTCCACGCTCATTTGTGCGGGTCTTTTTTGCTCAACCGACTCAAAAACAGGTTGCCAAATGATTGTTTGTGGCATTTCCGATTTCTCAGAGTACCCGAGCGGCCCGAGCGCTTGGAACATTGACGAGAGTATCCACACACACGGACAAGCAATGACGAATGTTTCCCAGAACTTTTGTATGTTCAAGTAAGCATTATATACCATTGCATATATGTACATACATATATACATATGTACAAGCGTGTACTGATAAGCGATTACATTTACAGATCCGCTCTTGATGGTGGAAGTGCTTCCATCGAAATGGAGCTGATAGCTGGACGCCATCGGCATCGCCTATGCATGTGCATATATGTATATGCATATCATGGACATAAAACTATCATTCAGTTGCAGACAGAAGGCATACAAATCTCCCTATACTATGAGTCAAACCATTAGGAGCTGCTGCCCAGAAAATGATCACACTGGCACTAGCGTCATTGACTGACGTCATGAATCTGGGCGATGTTCATCTGATGGACGGCACTCATTTGACATGCAAAACACATTATCTCTTCTTTTTGTGCTGACTCTCCGACAGTAACGTCGGCATTGAAGTAATGTTTTCTAGAAAGTGCCTTTTGTTGCTTAAGTTGTAAAGAAGCTTCTGGGAAGTGTAGTGAGACACGACGAGGAGTTCACAGCCGACCGTCAAGATAAAAGGATAAGAAATCGCCGAAGGAGATTCGTGTGATATGGGGGAGCCAAGGTGTAAGCAGTTTATTCAGTATAATCCTAAGTCTTGCTCTTGACTGTTACGCAGAAATGTAGTGGCTGTCCGATCTCTCACACTGTTTATCTCCAATTGTATCCGCCCTTAAGACCATCTCCCATCCATTTCCATATTGTATTATACAATTTCATTAGCTATGATGTGAAAACCCTTCTTCGACTAAGCAGCTCCAACATATTGAGTTATGTATCTCAAAAGCTCAGAGAAAATGCTCCAATCTCGGCTTACCGTATACATTTTAACTTTTGCGAACCCAAGAAACACGTAACGTTCCGCTGTACATCGCGGGGTGAAAAAGGATATTTACATGTAATAACGCTTTTTTATTGTAAACTGCTTCTGATGGCGGGTATGCTGCAAAAAATGAGTTGTTCGTCTCAACTACCTTCTAGTTGTTGGAATTGTATGGGCATTTCATATAAAGTAAAGATATCCTTTAAATTGATTTTAGTATTAAAACGAGGGGGAACGCCAAAGGCCGCGGCTCTACCTTATACCCGGTACTAAGTCAGTATAGACATACATATATGAGCTTACGATTTAGGCAATTTATTATATGTTCGCAAAAGGAACGAATTAAATTTTGGGCAAAAAATAGTATTTAAAAAAAGAAGTCCAATTTTGTTTGCATATGCTTTTTACATCTGCTTCTAAATTTCTACATGTATGTATAACTACATATTTGAGAAGACGTGTGTCTTCTGTCCATAATATTGATCCGACCTGATCCATATTCGGCAATCTGGTAGATATGGTAATTTTCCATGATTCTGCGTTTTTGGTTTTCATTTATCTTAAAAATGGTGGATTTTACAGATTTTCGTCTTTTGTAGAGGCGGAAGGAGGCGCGGCAAAATTTTGAAATAAACTTGTGCTGAATTGATATCACAGGAGTTTGGATAGAAAGTTTGGTTGCTCTAGCTCTTATAGTCTCTGAGAACTAGGCGCTCATTTAAACGAATAGGCAAAACAGACAGGGTCGTGTGTGAGAGCGAGCGAGAGGGAATATAATAATGATCCGATCTGATCCAGATTCAACCCTCTGATAGAAATGGTCATTCTCTATGATTCTGCGTTTTTAGTTTTCTCGTATCTAATTTACACCGACAACCTTAACACTACAGACATTAACAGATTTTTAAAAGAACAACTGGCCCAAAACACAAGAAACCTTGTCTCCAAATGCAACACTTGGTACAGAAACATTAACACCAACAACACACACACATCCCATTACTCAAATTTAATACAGCAACAAACAAAGCGACTCGACCAAATTAAATT